>CM076405.1:22524167-23181667 GCA_038363315.1 Mugilogobius chulae | reverse complement strand
TGTGATGTATTATACAACTGGTTGCATGGATAAAAATGGTTTTGTTGTCCCAAAATTGTAATTGTGAGTTACTTATGTTTATTTTGAACTAATAACTTTGTTTATCCTGCTACATTTACTCTTAATTACTAACCTGCTTAACTCCAGATGGATCTGTGTTGAACTCCTGAGTTCTTGTATAGACTCCATCTAGAACTTTACTCACTAAAACGCTTGGGAAAAGGTGGGATTTTTCATGAAATACATCAAGCTGATAGGGTGTACGACCTGCCTTATTTTATCAAATCAAACACAGCAAAAACATGTATATCTACGGGAGTCGCCATCTTTGTTTTGTTTGATTCAGGCGGTACTTCCTGTCGCCATTGTAACCAACACCCCTCAACCTACTGCCATGTGATTGGGCCATTAACCAGCTGGGTTGAACTCCAAATCAATTGAGCTGCTGGAAGGACAGATGGATTATCTTGCGTTTATGTATTCACAAATATCACAAAATAATCCATCTGGCTGGTCAGATTAATTAATTACTGCTTAATGAATACAATTCCCACAGTCCAAAGTCAACAGACACCACAGAAACAGTGTTAGTGTTTTTACTAAAGTGTTGTTTTCAATAGAATATCAATGTAATTTTTTTATTCAAGAGTTGGTCTGTAACTAGTAATATATTGTCAACATTTTTGTAAGTACTGAGTCACACTACTTAGTTACTGAAAAAGGAAATCTATTATCAGAATCAGAAAGGATTTATTGCCATTGTCAGTGAACAGAAAGAACTTGCTGCGATGCTAATGTGCAACATATAACACAGAAAATACAAATAAAGAATAAAAAATATCAACTATAATAAAACAAGAAATATATAAAACCAAGCATAAGGGCATGCAAGAAAATAGTACACTACGTAAAATAGCCAATATGATTAGGCAATAAAAATATTCACAGTAATCAGAACAATAGTGCAATCTGTCAGTGCAAAGAGATAAAGTGACTGACTGATAAAGTGACTACTTACTTTGACTAGTTACATTAGTAATGAGTTACTTCCAACACTGGGAATAAGGAGCATTGTGATTGGTCAGAACAGATATCTGCAGCAGGTCTTTGTAAACAGACAGTAACCAGGACAGTTCGACATGCTGCCACATACAGTGTAATCTAAAAATGTCATTGACTGCAGTGAGAGTCAGTCTGGAACTGTTTTGGCCCTAAAGCTGTATATTTGCCAAGTTTGCACTAAAGTTGCCCCCAGAAAACTCACAACGATAATCAGCATTGTAGTTATAGTTGTGCTACACTGTCATCATTCTTTGACTCCACAGACAGAGGTGGTATGCAGCTTGTTTATCTGGAAGTGTGGATCCCCATGTGCACCACCGGCCTCTACAAACACAACAAACCATCATCACACACCACTTTCATACAATGTGCGCAAAGTAGGGGTGTAACGATTCAGGAATTCACAATTCGGTTCGATTCTCGATTCAGGACTCACAATTCGATTCACCACGATTCTTTTACGGTTAAAAAAAAAAAAAGTTTTATGTCATTAGTCCTATTATTTTGCCTTTTTTTATGTGACAATAATTTTGCCTTTTAATCATTATTTTACCACAAAAGTAAATTGTAAAAAAAAAAGTCTCATTAGCTGTTTTATGTATATATTTATTCATTTATTTTTATCTATCTATCTATCTATCTATCTATCTATCTATCTATCTATCTATCTATCTATCTATCTATCTATCTATCTATCTATCTATCATCTATCTATCTATCTATCTATCTATCTATCTATCTATCTATCTATCTATCTGTAACATAACAGAACTTCTGCTATGTTATATTAAACATTTGAGCTTTGAGTCTTCATAGTCTCTAACGATCTGTTCTGTCACATTTACGTGTTGTAAACACGACGTTGACCACCGTCTTTGTGCTCGCGCTCTGTCCCGCTTACATCCCCGCTGCACTTTTCTTTTCTTTCTTTCCCCCTGTTGTGCACATATGAGAGAGGGGACAGTCATTTACTTCTCGTAGGCCATTTAGCACCGTTATGTAGCGTGGATGTATGGCGCGAATGTGTAGGGCGGATTTGGCGCGCTAAACAGACCAAAGGGACGCATCTGCGGGGTTCTTTTAATAATAATATTAAAGCGGCCCCGCATCGAGCCGCATTGAGACAGTGTACGATGCGGAATCGTAGCTTTTGTGCATCGCGATGCATCGTGGTTCGATGCATCGTTACACCCCTAGCGCAAAGTGTCTTCCCTTTTGGACACAACAGCAGTTTCATTAAAGTTTTGAAAAGTGCAAATACAATGTGCTTAAGCATTTATAAAATAATCTAAACCAGTATGTGGAACCCAATGCAGTATAACAATTGGGTAAATCCTTATTAAGAACTAAATAATCAACAAATTGCTCCATTACAGAACTGATTTGATCACAGAAGTCCGAGAAACTCTGCTCTAAACATTATCAATCAAATAAAACCGTGAATTGTCATGTTAGCCTGCCAGATAAGCTACAACCTGCCAACTTAGCATAGCACGTGCTCTTTAAATACCCAGAATCCCTCAGGCCCGGCTCGTCTCCAGCTGAGCAGCAGCAGACTCCTCACACTGGACCTCTGCTGCCCCCTCAAGCTTCCCCTCCCGCCTCCACACAAACAATAACAACAACAGCAGCAGCAGCGAGGCACTTTCCAATAATAAAACAGCACGCTCTCCGGCTGACAAAAGAACCAGCAGTGTGCCACAGCTTGTCCGTCGTTTGCGTTTAATTGTCAAACAAATGAATGTTGTTGTCAGTCAGTGGGTGGAATGTACACAGGGCTTTTCACACGGGCTTTTGGATGTGCTGCTGTATGTGCTGGTGCTGTTTCTCCAGGTCAAAAGTCCAACACACTGACTTTTCACTCACTGTCTCTGCTAAAGTCTGCTCTGCTGGGATGCGTTTGAATACAACATAAGACCAAATAAAGTTTAGAATGCTGTGTTTTATTAGACCGCTCGTGAAGCCAGATACAGTGAATTGATAAAAATGACAATAACCACGTTTTATGTTACAAAAAGCTAATAACCACAAATTTTGGTTGAAGCCCTGTGGTGATATTTTCTTTGGGTTTAATGGGTAAATCTTTGTTTTGTATTTTCGTAACATGTTGATGTGAAAAGGAGTGAAAATGTGCTTATTGTAAGTTTTTTTGACATTGTGTATATCCATGTTTTGTCTGGAGACTGTGTTGGTTTTGTGCTGTTGTCTTGGCTCTTCTATGTGCTGTATGCTATGTAAGCTTGCATCTTGTATTTAATTTTGTGAAGGACCTGGGGCAGCGCTGTTGCTTTGCTTCTGGCCCAGAGACTGTGCCCCAAACCCAAACCTTTAGCTCGATCTTACTTACTTACTTACATTTAAGTGGCACAGTGGTTAGCGCATTGGCCTCATAGCAAAAAGGTGCTGGGCTCGGGTTCTGTAGTTTGTATGTTCTTCCCGTGTTCGTGTAGGTTTCCTCCGGGTACTCAAGTTTCCCCTACCACTAAAATCAAAAATGCTTTCCCTCTCCCCTCCCTCAGGACTACAGATTATTATAAATTAGCTTTAAAGCTACAATCTGGTACAAGCATCTATACCGTTGTGTGTAATGTAATAGTACACTGTCACTTATGTACCTACTTACCTTCCTTACTGACTGACGGACCTACTTACTTGTGCCATGTTACAAATTGGCTGATGACAATGAAAAAAATTTCAAATAATTCATTTTTTATATTAAGTTGGGCTTTACTAAACTGGCCAGGCTGATGGATTCTCTTGCGATATTTGTGAAACTCTAGAGAAATCCATCTGGCCCTCCACCAGTCGATTGGTTTGGAGTCTGAACCAGTGGTTTAACCGTCCAATCACATTGCAGCAGGTTGGGTTGAGAGGGATTGTTAGCAAAGGCGGCAGCAAATAGCACATGAAACAAAGCAAAGATGAAAACTCCTGTAGATGTACCCATAGACATTGAATTAGTAGACGTGCAATCAGCATCTCTGCTCTTACTACAACTCGAACAGAGTGACGCCATATTCCTCCGGTAGAGGTGATGACTCAAATCAATTGAACACAATGGCAGAAGTTGCAGTTTTATGAATAAGACGAGCTTAAACAAGCAATTTCAGCAAAACCATGAGCAAGACAGACTGATTTGTGACTTATGAAGCTTTTTTAAACAACTTTGGCGATGTGAAATTATATTCACTTGCCGATGCGACAGACGCGCCTCTACAGATAAGTGAAGCTATAACTTTTATTCAATGTTATTTATGTAATTTGTCTGCTGTTCTCACTAGTAACATGTGAAAGCGGACGTTTGGTGGTCACTAGAGCCTTAAAAGATGCATAGGTTCGCTAGCCGTTAGCAGTTTTATATACAATTTTTAACTACAATAAAATAATAAAAGGTTTGTAAACGCAACAATAACTTGTAACAAGGCTCTGACCTTTGCTAAATGTGGTCGATATGTTTGGACCAGCGACACGGTCTGGATTTTTCATAACTTGCGTTTTTTGCGGGCTAATGCTAATGGCTATAGGAAAATAAACAGTAGAACGCTCCGGACTAGCTTAAATCTTACCGGACTAGCTCAGATGCTAAGTGTTCAATAGCATCGGAGTCGCACTGCACGTCTACTAATTATATGTCTATGGATGTACCTGCTCTGCTGCTAATGATTCTGTTTTAGCAGAAATACTAGAGTTTTTACTTTTTTAAAGAAGAGCAGAGAGACATTGGATACACCATTAAGATTTGTTGCTGTGATTGGTTAAACAAAACTAAGATCAATTGCAGACCCATTCAACTCAAAGTAAATGCAGCTTTCAGAGAGTAAAGTTCCAGATGGATAATGTGGAAGAACTCATATCGGCGCTTAACATATATCCTTAGGTCTTTTGGAATAAAGCTTGATATCTTAGAAAATGAAAGCAAAAGCTAAGTTATGTGCTTATGTTTGTAGGTTTTTTTATATACTTTTTTTTTCCTTTTCATATAACCAGACCTTTCTTAAACCATTGCTGTCTTTTGTTGACGACTTGCCCTTCTAAATGTCCCAGAATGTTGACAGCAGTTGTCATGACAGCTGCTCTAAAGCCTGTAAAGTCTCAGCATTCTCAGACAATATGGAGCTCCATTATGACTTCTCTTCTCTTTAGCTCATATTTTAGTCACTCGAGTTTGTTCATTAGCCGCCACGTTTTAAGAGCGGCTTACGGAGCATGTTTAATTAAAAGCTATCTCGTTACCCAATTAGTAAATGCTTAGACACTACACTGGTGCAGCACAGCCAGAGGTATGGATAAAACACCTCTTCTTAAACGTGTCTCATGCAACAGTATTCTTCCTTTGCCAGCTTAAAGAACAAATTAGAAATATTACAGTATCTGGCAATTAGTTACATATAATGTGCTTTTGTTTTATTGGGTAAAACCTTCCATCCTCTTCTGTCTCTCTCTCTCTCTCTCTCTCTCTCTCTCTCTCTCTCTCCCTCTCTCTCCTCTCTCCTTTCTTTTTTTCTCTCTCTCCCTCTTTTTCCTTTTTCTCTCCTCTTATTCTCTTTCTTTTTCTCTCTTTCTCTCATCCTTCGACTATTTTCTCTCCCCCTCTCTCACTTTCTCTCTCTGCCCTCTCTCCTCAGTGACACTCTCATTTCTCTCCCTCTTTCTTTCCTCTCTTTCTCCACTCTCCCTTTCTCGTTCTTTCTCTCTCCTCTTCAATTTCCTCTACCTCGTCTTATTCTCTCTTTTTCTCTCTCTTTCCCCATCTCTCTCTCCTCTTATTCTTTCTCTTTCTTACTCTTTCTCACTATCTTTTTCTGTCCCCCTCTTTTCTCTTTCCTTTTCTCTCTCTTTCTCTTTTTTACTCTCTTACCTTATTCTCTCTCCTCTTATTCTCTTTCTCCCTCTCTTTGTCTCTTCCTCTCCTTATTCTCCTTACCTCTAGCTCTTCTCTTTCCCTCACTCCTTTCTCTCTCATTCTCTCTCCCTCTTTCCTCTTCTCTCTCTCCTGTTTTCTTTCCACCCCTTTTTCTCTCCTTGTCTTGTCTCTCTCTGTCTCTCCTGTCTTCTCTCTCTTTCTCTCACCCTCCCTCTCTTTCCTCTCTCCTCCTCTCTTTCTCTCTCCCCTTGTCTTCTCTCTCTCCCTCTCTTTCTTTTCTCCTCCTCCCTCTCTCTCTCCCTCTCTTTCCTCTCTTCTCTTCTCTTCTCTATCTCTCTTTCTTCTTTCCTTCTCTCTCTCTCTATTTCCTCTCTCC
This sequence comes from Mugilogobius chulae, assembly GCA_038363315.1. Classification (NCBI taxonomy): domain Eukaryota; kingdom Metazoa; phylum Chordata; class Actinopteri; order Gobiiformes; family Gobiidae; genus Mugilogobius; species Mugilogobius chulae. The sequence goes on along the minus strand of CM076405.1, from coordinate 23,175,365 downwards.
TCTTCTCCTTGTTTTCTCTCCTCTTCTCTCTCTCTCTCTTCTTGTCTTCTCTCTCTCCCTCTCTTTTTTCCTCCCTCTGTTTCTTCTCTCTGCCTTTCTCCTCTCTCTCTATCTCTCTCTCCTCTTATCACATTGCCAAGTTACATCGACCCAAAGCTTTAATTCAATCAATCAAAAAAAAAAATAAAATAAAATAAAAAAATAAAATAAAATACCCAGAGATATTTATTACAATCAGAAGTTTGCTCACTTATTTATTCTGAGCAATATATCTTAAAATTAAACAGTTTATTTTATATAAGTTGTTGTGGATGCATAACATGTCTTCCCTAGTGACTCAACTCAACTGTGATTGGACAGATCAAATATTTCAGCTTTTGTCCATAACATCAGTTACTTTTAAACTGGACCTATTGTGTGTGTTTTTTATATATATTTAGTAAGAAACTAGAACATCTGCAGATCAGTATTTTACCTTTTGTTCATTGTAAAACACTAAGTTGATCTAAAACAACTTAAAAATAAAAACAGCTCTACTGACTTCCTGTTAAAAACTGCAGAACTGATAAGCTCCGCCTCTTCATTTTAAAATGTAACTGTAAAAAGCAACAGATTTTTTAAAACTATTTTTTATTGTTGGAAAGTGGCTATGGGACAGTATTGAACCATTTATACTTCACTTTCAGTATTAATCTTTTGAATTGTAACAAGTAAATACAGACAAGTGGGAGGGGATAGGTGGTAGGTGAGAATGGGGATTTCTGAGCACTTGAGCGTCAGCTGAAGAACAAAACAAGATTACTCAAACATGAATGAATCAATTCAAATATAACTTTGAGTAAACTAATGGTGAAGGAAGGCCGTTATAACGAGGTTAAAAACTTAGAAAAGTGAATTTGACATAATAGGTCTCCTTTAAGTCCGTTCATCACATTTTGATAAACTCACATTCATTCTCCAAACACACATTCTCATTATTTCCCAACATTCTAATTATTCTCACAGACAATGTCCGACTTTGAATATCCCATGGGGTTTTGCCACCTTTCATTACGAGTTTTAATCTGCGAACCGTCAGATCCGGCGGGACGAGATGAATCATTTCTCCAGAGACGACTGAAGGAGATACAATAATGAAAAATCAATAGATGAAGTCAAATGTCGAAGCACATTTCAGATGCAATAAGAATCTCTTTATTACAGCGTAAAATAATATCGACACGCGTTAGATCCCAGTATGAGCTTTGATGCAGTTCGCTGACTTACTGCAAAGTATTTCTGCTGGGATGAGAAATGTATTTAAACACACTGTGACTGTTTTATAGAAGTATTTTACAGCAAGTGCTTTCAAGGATATAAAACAGGAAATGGACAAACTATCATATTTGAAAGACCTGTGCCAGAAACTCAAAAGTTTAAATTACATTGACTTGTTTCTGCAATATTAAAGTGACATGTTTTCATGACCTTGGTTGGTTCATTTAAACAGATCATTCTTTTACACCAATCAAGTGTCAAGTTTGTAATTAAAAGTACTGTTCTAACATGGCTTCCATACCAGAAAAAAAGAAGTTTTGTCTGTGAGATTTTTTTCCCTTATAAGGCTGAGCACCGGGAAAAAAAAAACAAAAAAACCAACAACAAACACTTCTCATTCAGAACTGACCAAAAATGTTTGGTAGATACTAGAATTTCTTTGACTTCATCCCACCTCCAAAAACATGCGTGTACAAGTCAAATACTTGCAGGGCAACGGTTATGGTCTTCTCTTTCTCTCTCCCCTGCTCTCTTTTCTCTCCCTTTCTCTCTCTTCCTCTCTCCATTCTCTTTCCTTTCACCCCTCTCTTTTTCTCTTTTGCTTTCTTTCTTTCTCTCTCTCTCTCCCTTTATCTTTCCTCTCTCTAGATCTCTTTCCTCTCTCCTTCCTCTCTCTCTCTCCCCTCTTATTTTCTCTCTCTGTCCTCTCTCTCCTCTTAATCTCTCTCTCTACTCTCTCTCTATTCACCCCTCTGTCTCTCCCTCTTTTTTTCTCTTCCTCTCTCTTTTCTCTTCTCTCTCGGCCCCTCTTTCTTTCTCTCTCTCTCTCCCCCTCTCTCCTCACTCCATCTCCTCCTCTCTCTCTTTCACTCTCCCTCTCTCCTCAGTCTCTCTCTCCCTATCTCCCTTTCTCTTTCCTCTCTCTTGCTCTCTTTCCTCTCTCCCTCTCTCATTCATCTCTCTCTCCTCTTATTCTCTTTCTCCCCTCCCCCTCTCTTTTTTTCTCCCTCTCTGTAATCTCTCTCTCCTCTTAACCCCCCTCTCTTCTCTCTTTTTCTCTCTCTGGCTCCCATCTCTCTCTTACTCTCTGTTTTCCTCTCTTTCTTCTCTCTCTGTCCTATCTCTCTTCTTATTCTCTCTCTCTATTCACCCCTCTGTCTTACTCTCTTTTTCTCTTCCCCTCTCTTTTCTCTCCCCTTTTCTTTCTTCTCTCTCGGCCCCCCTTCTCTCTTTTTCTCTCCCTCTCTCTCTCCTTTCTCTCGCTTTCTCGTTCCACTCGCTCTCTTTCCTCTCTCCCTCTCTCTCTCCCCTCACTCTCTCTTTTTCTCTCCCTCTCTGTCCTTTCTCTCTCTCCTCTTAACCCCGTCTCTTTTCTTCCTCTCTTTTTTGTTCCTCTCTCTCTCTCTTTCTTTCTCTGTCTCCATCTCTCTCTTACTCTGTTTTCCTCTCTCTGTGTCCTCTCTCTCTCTTCTTATTTTCTCTCCTCTTCCTCTCTCTCTCCATTCTCCCTCTCTCTTTCTCCTTCCTCTCTCTCGTTTTCTCTTTTGCTTCCTTTCACTCTTTGACTTTCCTTCTCTCCCTGTCCTCTCTCTCTCTTCCCCTTTCACCCTTTCTCTCTCTTTCTCTACCCACTCTCCCTCTTTCTCCTCTCTCTCTTCTCTTATTCTCTCTCTCTTTCTCCCTCTCACAACTTGAAAGTTTAAGTTGAACATCTTTGGCTCACATTGTCAAGCTTATACCAATACAAATATTTAAGTTAAATTATTAAACGTTTTTTTTTTTTTTTTTTTTTAAATAAATAAACCAATTAAAAATATGATTAATAATAAGTTCATCTCTTACCTTTGGCCTTCTACAGTATAAGTACCACTTTTCAGATCCGCTGCGGTGCATATAATCCGTCCTCTCTCCGCTGACTTAATCTCGCCTTTTAGCATTTGTGTTGGTTCCTCTGGAGTGTAGGACCTGCCCTCTCCGTCTCCTCTTTGGCCCGGCTCTCCTCCATTATGTCCACAGCTCTGTTTGAGTACCAGCCTCCAACACCGCACAGCAAACACCTCTTTTCTCTTCTCCTTTTTTCTTTTTTTTTTTTCCCTGTGCAATCATTGTCCTGGCAGGTCACTTAAAGTCCAAGCCTTGACCTCCGCAGCCCAGAGTTATTTCTCTTTATATGAGAGCACAATCTTTCGGGACCTTCGGGTGACAGTGGACCTCTTCAGCAGATGGCATTTTTTTGTTCTGCGCTTCAAATACTAAAGTACACTAAAGGCACAGCGGCTGAGGGAGTCTCGCCTCGCAGCCAGAAGGTCCTTGGTTCAGTTACCGGGGATTTCTGTGTGAAGTCTGCGTTCTCTTTGATGCACAGTGAGTCAAACTTTTCTACAGCACATACACTAAACTGCTAAATGTATGACTTTGGCTAAGACGAGACGTTACAGGCATTTTTTATGATCATTAGGGTTAGGGTCTATTTATGCAGTTGTTTGTAAATGCATTTTCTTACACACATTAAACTGTATTTTCAAGTGTAAGGTTTTGTTAGTAACAGATTCTTAACCTGATTTATTTAAAGTTAAAACAATGCAAACAAATTCTACTCAAACTAAGCCAACATCTCTGTTCATTTAATTTTTCGGACCCTGTTATGTGCAATTTGATTCACGATTTTGGTGACCACACAACAGTCAAATTTTAATCCGGGAAATAATAGTCACAAGTTTTCCCTTTTTTAAATCAATCGCAATTATTTGTTTCAACTTTTTAGAATCATACAAATCACACTTTTTTTTTTAATTACATGCCTGTTTCTATTGTATGTAAATGTATCTTTTTATGCCTAATTGTGTCCACTTCAAAATAGATATTGGCTAAAAAAGTCTTAACTTCAACTTTGGTTATCGCTAAAAGTAGTAGCTCACCGACAGTTTTCTTTTGCAAAAGTAGCTCTCCTGGCCAAAAAGGTTGGAGACCCCTGGTTTAGCCCCTCCTCAGGAGCAGGGCTAACTAAACTCTATATAACTACAGCCAGTCTCAGTTCACTTTCATCAGATTGAAAATGACTTTTGAATGAGAGTCAAAACGTCTTGATCTTTAAAAAACATTGTTCAGATGACAACTTTGAAATCTCTCTTTAATGGATCACTCCTGGACAAATGAGGGATTGCATTGTCTTGTGGCATAAATAAACATAAAGAAAAACTCTGATTATGGCCCATATTTTACTTTTTTTTTTTTTAAACTATACATCAATCATCAAAGTTTGACTATTGCTCCAAACCACACATTGTTATTGACAAAGGATTGGGTATCACTTTATATTGATTAGGGATGGGACGATTCACTTCAGTCACGATTCGATTCAGTTTTCGATTTTGTAGCCACGATTTTCGATTTTGTTCGATTTTGTTAGTTTATCTATATTACCTTTTTTTCACAAAATAAACCATAATACATGACATTTTAAAAAAGCCACTGTTGTTAGAGCTTAGAACTAGTGTTTTTTGTCAACATTCAAATGGTAAACAGTCATATTTAGTGTCCATATTTAGAGGTCCATCCATCCATTAGTTGTTAACTCAACATAATAATGCACATTCAGTCAGGTCTGGCACAAGTTCAGGCTTTGCTTCTTCAAAAATTGTGACTATTTTTGTATTATTGTGTGTTATAAAAATACAGAGTGTGTGTGTAAGTCAGTGGCTGCATGAAAAAATTGATCGATTCTGGCCTTACGATTCGATTTCTGCGAACTTCGATCGATTTTCGATTTTTTCGATCGATTTTCCATCCCTAATATTGATTATTCCTTATTTAGCCTTACTAAAGCCTTATTAAAGCATGAATAAAGAGTTAACAATTAATGGACACATCATCAGTTAATGAATGGAAGTGTTTATTAAGGCTTAGTAACTGCTCAATAAAGGAGCTAAGATTAGGATTTTGTGTTGAGGGGTAGGGCTTGTAGTAATTAAGTTGTTAAGCCTTACTAGCCAATTTTGTTAATTAACTTTTTATTTGTTCATTAAGAGTTAATCCATTATTCATGCTTTATTAAGAGTGTATTAAGGCTAACCAAGATGTAGTTAATAAATGTTACCAAGGATTGTTCTTTCATCTTTTGGTCAAAACTCACAACCAATTAAATTTATGATTCGTTTCTACTCAATTGCCCAGCCCTAATCCTGTGACAAAGCTAATATTTGATGATACCCATATTTGGAATACATATTCATAGCAAAATTATTAATGTACTTTTCACTCGTAAAGAATAAAAATAAAATGTATGTCTCTGTCGTGCAACACATTTACTCCAAACATTGACTGGAACTGACAACTTGCCCATTTTTAATTTCTACAGAATGAACTAAACATACTTATATTTTGCATTTTAAAAAGACCTAATTATCATTATTGTGTCTTACAATTATCACCACTTTTAATAATTCATCTAGACATCTTTTGTACACATTCAAACTACAACAGTACCATTTGTGTAGAAGTAAGTGAACTTGTCCTTGAACAACCCACCAGCGAGAGAATGAGAAAGACTGAATCAGTGTGGATAAACTGCAAGAATATATTCATAATCTCTGCATAATTGAGAATAGACTTTCCATTATTTGCTTTATACGTCAAAGCGATTTAAAACCATCTGCTGAAGAATGAAACGTTCTTTTATTAAATGAAAAAAAGAACGGCTTAAGAATCAGACAATAATTATAACTTCATTTAAACTCACATTCCAACTTTTGTTTTTGTATGTAGCTATATGAAGACCAGGTTTGGAACGTGGCTGAAATGTCCACAGTCAGCAGCTGAACCAAAAAGTGTGGATCCATTAGAAACAGTTGACTAAGTTATGAGCATAAATTCCACGAGTTTGGGAACGGCTGCCACTCTTTGCTCTCCATTAATACAAACTGAGCTGGTTTACGCCACGTCAGCACATTTCACTCTCCTCTGCTTGAGCCCAGAGTCATTTTAGAGGAGCAGAGGCACAGGACTGCACCACGGTTTGCAAATGGATCCAGTTTCACATTTAGTTATTAACATATTCAATGTTTTGTTTTTTTCTTTCAGAATAAGCAAATTGCCTTGTTGTTTGAACCTTTGAAAACATGTATTAAAGAACATCTATGTATATGTATGTAGTGTGTGTTTGTCTTTTGAACACAATCTTTTCTTTAGCTTAGAAAGTGTTCCGTACATCAGGAATTGAGCTTCATTTACTGGTTTAAAATAAATTATACAACAGAAGTATTCAAACTTGTTTTGTGATCTCTGGTAATGATCAAACCAGCTGGTCAATGGTCAGATCGGTCAGATCTCAGAAGATAAGCAGGTTGGGCCTTGGCAGTACTAGAATGGGAGACACTAGAATCTCAGATGTCCAACTCAATCTTACAAGAAAACGTATATATACCACAACAAAACGGAACATGTCAATATCGTATGATTTGCTCAAAGCGAACCCTGGATATAATCACATGTTTATCATAAAACACTTATAATATCATCACTTATATAAATACAGGACAAATACCTTGGAAGTAGTTGTAGTTTTATTAAAATAGTTATGAAGAAATGACATGGAGGCTGCCATTTTTGTTTTCAGTAACAGGTAACTAAGCAACATGAATTCCTGCGTTAAACCTTGTCAGTTTGAGCCGGAGCAAAGCCAAATACAGAACGATTATGTGGAATCTAGTAAAACTGAAGATAATCAAGAGGAAGATGCAAGAACTGGACACTGTAAGTGGTGTTTTTGTGGCAACTGTTCACCTGATGAAATTGTGGGAGTAACCATGGAAACACTTTTTTATGTCATCAACCAAAATGGCGGCTCCCAGTGGCTTGAAAACAACATAAACAATGACAATTTTATAAAAAATAGTAAGCAGTTATATATTTGTTTGTAATGTATTTTAATTAGCATGACCAGTACTAGTGTTTTAGCCACATTTGTCTTCATAGTCAGGGTTCCCTTTAAATATGACATGAGTTGTAGCCCCAGTTCATTTCTATGGTGATTGTAAAGATGTATTGTTTTTGTTGAAGATTAACGAAATCTTAACATACCCCTAGTCACAAGTAAACTTAATCATTTTAGTAACTTGAAGCCTTTCATATTGTGCAACATCAAAACTACAAAAAAGGTGGGAAATTGTGCCTGATACACTATTTATGTGCCGTGGTATAAATACACTTTCTTGTGAGACTGTGTTGAGGCGTCACAGTAAAACAACTGGAGGCGAAAATACTGTATTAGCAATAGCTTATTGTTATTATTTTTTTGCATGTCATGTTCAGAAGAGTAATTTCAATTGTATTCTGTGACAATGACAAAAAATGTCTGTTCTGTCTGTTCTATTCAGACAAGTTGTATTTACCAGACCACTGTAACAGAAATAGTTACATCATGGACTGCGACAGAGCTGAAAACAGGTTGAAACGCTGGTTTAAGAAGGAAGGAATCAAGGCCTAGACACCATCAACAGGAAGGAAGAAGTGTTCCTCCTTTCACCTACCTGATAGTCCGTTCTCCATAGACCACCCGGCGGCAGGAAGTAACATCAGATAAACGACACGTCACCACGAAGACCGGTGACACATATAACACAGACAAACTTATAATATTCACTAAGAAAACTCATCCTAAACAGTTACTTGAATACAAAAACTGACAGCCCTGTAGCTCCTGATCCATACTGTAAAAATATTTTGTTTTTTGCGCATCTTTTGTGCTTCTTTTTGTCAGTTTGTGCATTGACATATGGACATATTGAAACGCCGCTGTGAGTTTTGCAAAGGCCTTGGTGCTGTGTTCATATTCAGCCCACCTCCGAGCTGCTTTTAACCCCCGCTGAGCCCTACAGCTATTTTCAGACCGACATTTTCCAAGCTGTTTATTATTTCTTCCATCACAGCACCTTTACCCACCGGGGGTCCTGAGAGCGCCCGGAGAGAGCAGTTTGACCCTCTTCACTTACCGTAGAGCAATGCAAATACACTTGATGTACTTGAGCGATTCTGGCGAGTTTAGCACAAAATATACTTACAGTAACCTGATGGGAATTTCTATTGTTAAATTAGCATACAGTGTATTCAGAATATTGAGCACACTTTACTTGAATTTTCTTTAATGTGAAAAGCTTAAGTATTTTAGATCAAACTTTTGCAGCTCTTGAAAGGTATTTATCACTTTATGGTAATGCAAAATCAAGAGTTGTTTTGAGATTGATTGATTGATCTTGAGTAATCTTGTAGGCTCAAGTGTTCAACTCCTGTTTTCACCTACCTTACCTTTTACACTTTATGTAAATCTACCTCTTAATTTGTCTTAATAAAACCTAATTAAAGACTGAAATTATCATGGACAAATGAGTAATTAATTGATGAAAAAGTTGTTTAACTATGATGAGTTTATAAGTTTCTTTTGCAGCTTTTAGGAGCTAAAAGATTTTTTGGAAGTCAAGTCACTACTATGCTAACAACTAGCATGTGAACAACATCACCATTCATGTTTGTCACTGGTGAATTTGATGAACACCTGGTTCAGACAGTCTTGCTCCTATTGTCCTTTCGCGGAGGACAGCTCGCATCCAGAATGCTGTCCCTTTGGTGCTGATGCTGTCACCTCCTTTGATCCTGGCACACAGAGCCTTTGCTCATGCAGGAATGTGTATATTTGTGAGTTCAGGCCTGTGAGAGGCTGTGAAAGGCTCTGGTGGGCCGGTAAATGTCCCCTCTAACAGAAAGAAAGTCTCTGTACTTTACTGTGGAACACCGGACTGCACGAAGCACTGCTCGGTGTTAGTGCCTCTCTAATAGTTAAAGAAACAGAAAGCCTGCAGTGACTGCTAAAGACAGGATCAGAGCTGTACTGGATGTGGGCTGAACCATGCATTACAGTGCTCTCATTATGACTCTGAACTGTAGCATCTTGTGTTTTAGAACCTAAAACGGGATTCTGTCAGATATTTCCTACATCAGGATTAAGTTAGAGCTTCATTTATTGGAAGCAGAGGGCACAAAAAAGAGACAAACCAGAATAACAAGAAGGTGGGTAAGGATGGGCGTTTCTATTCCCATTGTTCTCCTCATCTCATTCTGTGCAAGTCAAAACAGTTTGGTCTAGAGCAGGGCTACTCAACTTCTGTTTCTCGAGAGCCAATGTATACAGAAGAGCTATGTCCTCTGGGCTGGAGAGTTGCACAAAACGTCACCACTTTTGACGAAATTTAGGGTTATGCCAAATATCCACAGCACTACATCTGTTTCAGGAATAAAAATAACACTGCTATAGTCTAAGTTTGGATTTGAAGGCTCTGCAAAACTTCTAAAACAGTTCTGGACCACAATTAAACAAGAACCAGATTGGTACTAAGACAATCTCAGCATTAAACCAGGACAAAACCAGGACAAAACTAGGACCAAACAAGGTCTAAAACAGGATTAAACCAGAACTAAAAAAGGACCCAATCAAGTACTTATCCCAGCCACTTCAGCCCTTGGACCACTTGTTGCAGGGTTAGGGGTCCTTTGAGGAAAAACAAACAAAAACTAACTAACAGAAATCAACCCCCAAAACCTGGATGTTGCCGTTTTGGAAAACATGGGTCATAAAATGGCTTATGGAACAGTTTCTATTTGGAGGTTTTTGTCCCAGTCCCATACTATTGCTTGAAATGATTAGTATACCCAACAGAAATGTCCTAAAACAATAAAAAAAAATGGTGAAGAAAGAGAAATTAGCGCACAATTAAATGTACATGTGACTTAAACTTGATATCATTGTTTTGCAGTGTACACTAGCTGCTGTTCTGCTGTTACCCGTCAACCTACCACATATTTGGGTCTATTTTTGACTCTCCCTCCTTGTTCCATCTCACACAGCGCCTGCAGCAGACACAGGAGAATAAGCTGTTTAAGATATATCGCCCTGAGCTCCAAGGAAATCCATCTTTCTTCATCTGCGCCCAGCCGTTCTGAGCAGATCTAGCACCTCTAAATGCAAATGCGCTCCACATTTTACATCCCGTTTAGCCTATTTAGATTTGAAAGTGGGGGAAAAACACAACATCACTTGAGGAAAAGGAAAAGCGGCCATGACAATAACGCACACTGCAAAAAGTCTCTGTTACTTAAACTGACCCGAATTCAGAGCTTAGTCTGCTACTGTATCTAGTGTCTTTCTGGCCTATCGAAGGGACACTTCTGATGTGCGTTTTTACCAAGGGAAATTTGGGCAGGCTTTAGAAACGGATATTCTTTTGTGAAGGGCTGGTTTTCATTCATAACTAAAGCCAGTCAGTCATCAGAGGCCAAGACTATAGAACCTCAGCTTCACAAAGAGCATTGAGCCACAAAACTCACACTAATGTTCAGGCAACTGGAACGTAGGATATTTCCCAGTTGAAAAAAGTTTCCGGATCAAAGTGTTCCAACTGTATCAACTCGTATATAAACTTGATGGCTAATTTAATCTTTAGGCTAAACAAAAGTAATATGAAATCACCTGTAACCCATGTTTACATAGTTTTTGTGGAAGGAATGCACCCTGATCGACAGAAATACTTACTACAGTTACATAGAAACCTTTAACCCTTAACCTGACTCATACTAGATTGATACATGTATGTTCAACAGTTGAGGTTGTCACATAATGGATCTGTCAGTGCATTCTAAACTATTCCTACTCAAATAGTTTGAGAGATTTTCAGAGTCCGAGGTAGACAAATTTAACCTCCGACAGCTTCACGGCTGATCCTACTTGTGTTATTTTCTCTGTAGTTTGGCTCTAAAGTTCTCTCGCCTGTGTGACTCTGCTTCTGCGACACTTATGCCCCTCTGCCATTATAAACCTGCTTCAATGCTAATGTTGCTAACAGCTACATAACTAATGTAAACACAAACCCCAATTTAATCTTTTTGCGATATAACAGCAATGTCAGCAGTTGATAAACTGACATAAGAAGATCTGTATTTTGTCTATTTTGGTCAATTTCCAAGCTATTTATCACTTGATTGGCTCATTATTGTAAAAGTATTCCAACTTGACAACTGGAAGACACAACACTTGTTGAAAACATTACTCTGAGTTCCGATGACTTGAAGGCAATATGAGTAAATTGCTGCTGAAAGCAGTCAGGAAAAAAACAGAACGTCATGGCAACATTTGAATGTGATTGGTCGAAGCACCTCATTCATAGACCTATAATAAGAAGACGCGCAGTTCGACTCTGATGCTATCGAACACGTAGCATCTGAGCTAGTTTTGCTTTGGTAAAGATACAGAGAGTGTCAGTTTGTACAACCCTACCGACCACATTTGGCAAAGGTCAGAGCCTCGATACAACTTACGATTGAGTTTGCAAACTTTTTATTATAGGCTAAGTTTGTGTATAAAAGCAAACTTCACAAGGACATTTCTTATCAAGTGATTCATTTAGGACTTTTATGACCACTAAACATCTTTTACATGAAAACTGACTGACCAAATATAAGTTGTTCATATAGCATCGGCAAGTGATCGAGTTTGTAGCATTTTCTGCCTCTGAATGTATCAGTTGGGGAAGCACAATAACGCTTCATAAGACACAAACAGGTTTGTTTTGCTCATGGTTTTGATGAAATTGCTTCTTTTATCCATAGCAACTTCTGCCATTGCGTTCAGTTGATTTGTGTCATCACAACATGGCGTCGCTCTGTTCATGTTGTACCGACAGAACGTCTACTAATTTAATGTCTATGGGTCAAAGCACTTCAACTGGGAAGTAACCAGGAAGTAATGTTTTTTATTAAATCCAGTTGAGAGAAAAGCACAAACATCTTTCAGGTACAGACACGCTAAATTCTGCTAAAGTAGACTGAATCGGTGCTACAATATTTGTTTTGGTTCATACGTACACTTCCGTCCAAACCACGAAAGTGTTTGGATGGAAGTGTAACGGTCTGTTGTGAGTGGTTGTCTTTAACCATGCTGCAAAGGTCTTTCCAGCCAGTTTCTTTACATTTGGTAAAAATCCATCTGGTAGAGCTAGAAAAGTGAAATGTTTAACACCAATATGACTCAGTGTTTGTTGGAGAATCTTAAAATATTGACTAATGTAACAGCCTCAAAAACAAACAAAAAAAACCAACAAACAAACATAAAACTTAGAGGGAGAAGTGTTAGAAATTCTGTGGCAGCTAATGAAAGTAGTGGGAGGGCTGTGCGTGGAGCTCATTGTAAAAACATTTGCTCTTTGACTGAACATACATACTGAACATCTCAATGAATAATCCAAATACCAGCCTTGCAAAGCCCTTTCTCTGTACGTTTGAGCAGTGTCGGCAGCAGTGGGGGTCCGGCAGAGCTTTGTGGAGCTGCAAAAGTGTGGCATGGCATGACAATCAAGTGATCAGACGAAACAGCAGGCGCCCACAGAAACAGACTCCACAAAGCAGAGACGCAGTGGAGACAGAACGCAGCACAGGAGAGACGCGAGCTGGACGCACATCACAAGAACTAGTCCTCACTTCTCCGGAACAAAGTGTGCTCTCAATTAAACTCCCAGGCAGGTTCGATGGCTGAACAGGGCTGAAAGAGTGAGGAGGATAAAATACACTGTCAGATTGTATTCTGGTTGATTAGAGTAGGTTTGAGTGAAAATCTACAGGCAGTTTATTGAGACTCCTGATGAAGACGGCCATTTGGGGGGATATGACAGGTTAGGCCATTTGGGGGGATATGACAGGTTAGGCCATTTGGGGAGATATGACAGGTTAGGCTACATTTAAAACATAGGAACATGATTGTATCTAACCAATTTGTAAATCAAATTTTGCTGGAACTAAATGTGGCTTTTGGACCTGGGTCTAGACAAGATCAAACCTTTACCAGAACGCACACAAAAAGTGAGTATTTGGGCTTGAACTGCTAAAATACGACTAATTTGTCCAAGGACATTTTACCACATGTTTTATTGCACGTGTTGCTCTGGAATATCATTCATTCTGACAGAAATTCCAGCGCACTTGCCGCCTCAGAATCCAATCCGCAAAGTGACAGGATGCCCTCCCACATGCTTATTTTGCACCTCAGAGCATTCTCTCTGCTCTGCATTTGTCCCTTCAAAAGTTATAAGCCTTTGTGACCTAGACTTTTACTCAAAACTGGGCATGAGTAAACACACATGGACATCAGAACAAAACCTTTAATCATCGGCAAAATACACATTAAACAGTTGCACTTGAGAAAAAGCAGACCGCTGTATCTGTGCTGGCTCAGCTGGCCGTCTTTATCGATCCATACTCTCCAAACACTCGTGACTCCCGCTGCTGTCTGCTTTTAATCCCATCAAAACGAGTCATAAAATAACAACAAATATCTATAAAACCCACTTGTCACATATATTCTGTTTTGGAATAAGAGGATGTCTTGTTTGGAACCAATGAAAACTGGTCACATTTGTCAGTTTCTCTTTTAACCAATCACAGTATGTGTGTGACTCCATCTTACCCCATAAATACTGTATGTAATTTTACAGTTTTGATGAATGAGAGACGAGAGAAAGCTGCTCAAGGACTTTGAATTTGTTACTGGATCAGACAATACTGTTGCTTTAATGCTCCTCGAGAGTTACCGGATCTTATTCCCGCTTGTTCCGGCTCAAATTAAGCCCTTCATTCAACATTGTACTAAACATGTTGCCTGTTTTTATAATTGTTTAGCAGGGCAAATAAGACATGCTCTTTTAACTTTCAAAATGTTGTGATGAACCCTTGAAAACTTTTATATAGATACATAAAATCCATTTGCAATAAATTCCAAGTGCGATCATTATTGTCAAAGAACTACCTGCAATTGCAACTACTTTACAAGTCTAAGTTTGTACTTTCTTCCATTTGACTGAGAAGTAATTTAAGCACCTTCTGATTCATATGTCCTTGTGTATTTATACATAAAGTCTGCGTGGTGCCAAACAGTTAGTCTCAAATCAAAGCAGTGCTGACCTGACGTTGCCTGGAGAGTTTCTTATATCACGTATCGAGCAGGTTTCTTATTAGACTGCAGTTTGTCCACACTGTACAGATAACATCAGACTGATAAGTTCCGCCTGGACCTGGATCAGAGCCGAGGGGGAGAGATCACTGCGGGGACAGACAGGACCGTTGCACAGGTCTATACACAAGCAGCTTCAAGGTAACTCAAAAAACAAGATGGCTGCCTCAGGTGTGCGGTCATTTTGAAAACAGGAAATGAAAGTGTTGTAAAAGCTGATAAAGGTGGTGCATTTTGCTCGGAGCTCAAGGCTTTTGGCTGCGAAGTTAGTTTTATCTGAAGAGTTACTCAGTCTTTGTCTTGTTTGGAAAAGTGCAGAATAAATGATGCTTCCAAAAGACGAGATGTGAAAAAGGTTCGGTTTGAGACGAAAATTCAGATTTAATAGTATAGACAATTCTTTAATATCATATTTAATACAGCATGAACATTGATCTCTTCTCTTCTCCATCGTATCACGAGTCAAATCCAAACCATACAGTGCATTCAAATGAAATACAGGTGACCAAATTATATTTATTTGAAGGGGCAATTGATTTGAGCATCAGACAATAAAATTAAGATCAATAACAGAAAGTCATCCACTCATAACAGCACACATACAACATCAAACATAGTGGAGCTTGTATGATCCTGTCTGGACGTTTTTGTGATCTTAAAATGGATGCTTTCTGAGACTTCAAATTAACCACTATGAGTGCTTTGATACTTAATTTGCTTAGAAGTCAAGACAAGTGAGAAAGGTATAGCTGCAGCCCCGGAAAACTTGCAGATCTGAATCGCAGATCTACAGAGTGAAGCAAAACGGTATCTGGAAGTGTCAGTATATGCTTTTGATTTATGTTTTTTTTTTTTTTTTTTAATTCACAGAACATATTACAATAAACAATTGATTTTACAACTTTCAATTTTATCTAGGAGTTGTAGTTTTATCTTAAACTTTACCCAAACCCTTGTCCTAAACTTACCCTTTACCCCGACCCGACATTCTAGCTTTATTTTGCATCGTGGAGAGCTCATGCATTTCAATGCGTGTTTGTGAAGACAGACGTGGACATTTAACCTATAGGTCTCAGGTTTACAAGCACAGATACAGCAAGCTGCCCATCCAGACGATGATATGCGTTCCATTAATCCAAGCACCTCGATTGCGGAAGGGCCTCCGACACAAATGCCTCCTAACTGGGCAGAGCTTATTAGACCAGAAGGGGTGTCCTGGAGGGGACATCCAGGTGGGAGGTGTAAAAGATCCCACTGGATGAGCCTCGTTTCACAAGTCCAGACTCCTTACTCACAACTAGTAGCACTCAAGACTGGTCTTGGTCTTGAGACTGCTTTTTTAGGTCTGGGTCTGAGCATGGATTCAAGCACATTTGGACTCAGGTCTTGTCTTGATCTAAAGGGTGTTTGGACGCGGTTATGTCTTGAACGTGGTCTTACCCATTTTAGTAACTTCAAGTCTTCTAAAAATGCATGAAAACGTGCCTATTGTAAGTTTTTTACATTTTGTTGAATATGTTTGTTTTCTTCAAAGACTGTGTTGAATAAATGTATAAAGCTTCAAAGGTAGTTTTGATTTGATCTCTGTCTTGTCTTGGTCTTGAGACTCTGTGGTGTCAGAAAGGTCTTGGTCTTGATTAGTGTGGTCTTGACTGCTACTCCATGGAAGAAAGATGGACTCAAAAGCCATGTCCCCTTCTCTCTCTCTCTTTCTCTCTCGCTCTCTCTCTCTCTCTTTCTAATCCCTCTCTCTCTGTAATGCACTTGTCACATATCTGTTCATCTGCTCTTTAACGAGGACAGGAGAGAGCCGTGATGGAGAGTCTATTACGTCCCCCCCTGCCGGACGCTAACACTATTTCACCTTTGATTACACCTCAATGCCACAGGCTAACCTCGCTCGGAGCCCAGCAGTGTCTCTCAGTGTGCAGCAAAAACACATTTACACATTTCAAATCCAACTTCAGACTTCACACCTCACCGCTAACAAGAGACAAGTGTTTCCACAAGATTAAGTGGCCTGAATACTTCTTTTTTTTTTTTTTTTTTTTTTACATCTGTTTTGACTGGCCCACATGCAGTGTATGGAGGAGAGGTTGGGAACATTGGCTGGAGGGCTTTCTTGAGTTTTGAGAATATCAGAAAACTTGTGTGGCTGTTTTCTCAACCACCTACCTAACGCCCAGAAAAACACAAAGCAAGAATAGTAAAAATGGTACCAATGGTTTACCTTTCTCTGTGTGGATTCATGTGACTTGAATTTGTTTCTCAAAAGCTACCTTTCATATTACTTCCTCCATGACTTAGGCATTTTTGTGTTTTTGTTTTGTTTTGTCATGAATGACCTGTTGCATTCGTCGATCAGAATCACATCCACATGATCAGATTTCTATCGAAGTTGTGTTTCTCTTTTAATCAATTTACATTTATGACGTCCCTCCATCCAGACTTTGCAGTGCTCTGTTCAAACTTTCCCCAAACCCTTATCGTCTCAACCTTCCGTTGTCACGACAACTGGGTTGTACTTCTAGGTCACAGATTTTATCGTAGTTTAATTTTAAGCCTTATAACACACTTTAATTAGCCTGATGTATCAGCTGGTTTCATTTCACTCAGTGAAAATCATCTGAAATCTCAGCATGGTAGTTTGTTTTATGGTAGGCGGGTCCTTTTTCACAATAACCAATCACTGCCGTTTGTTTGCAACCAGACATTACGTATGTACTGTGACCAACACATCAGTTTTAGTCATGTTTAGTCCAGGAAACGTTAGTGATTGTTGCCATTTCCACTAAGTGCAATGAAAGCAGCTGATACATCAGGCCAGAGCTGCCCATTCATATCATTAAAAAGGTGATATTTGAATCTAAATTTCCAGCAGCTACTACAGTACTTGACGTCACCACTTAGTTTCTGTTCGCTGGATTGTTTCTCAAGCTCGATTCATGCTGGAACAAGCACTAAAATTCCTGACCAAGTTGCTGAAGTGAAATTAAATGGAGCGGAGGCACTAGGTGTTACAATGAACTTAAAAAAAATTCCCACAGCCAAATATCTTGCTAATGTATCTATTCAGGTGAAAATTAGTTGTCCTGTCTCTGTCTAATAATGTGCCGTTTGATCTCTAAGCTCCAGTAAGTTTGTCTGTTGTTGTTATTGTTGTTAGCATTGTGGCTAACTGCTGTTAGCATGTGTCTAGTGAGCCAAACATGTGACTGATGTAAGAAGTGTAAAATGAATTATTTCTGTTTGTTTACAGCACATTTAGGTCAATAAAGGTAATGCATCAGTCGAGCTAAAGGTGGAAAGTCTATCTCCATGGAGACAAGCATATGTACTTTTATGCTATGTTTAAACTCCACTGAGTTCATGTTTGCGTTTGACACTGAAGATAAGGTAACTTGCACTTTCCCATGTTCTTACCAGACTGAACGTTTCTGTGCAGGTACATTCTGTCTTTTCTTCCGTCTGTAACCTCTTTCATTCAACAAGCAAATAGTCTCGCTCCAACATACAAAAGTCTGGACACTCGCAAAGGAAAATAAATGTTCTGCTGCTAAAATACAAATATTACAGGAATGTTTGACTGATACATTTTCTCTTACTGTGAGCTGACTTGTACAGTGGGTCAAACACTCAAATTGTGAAAAGTGGAAAGCGTTTGTTTATTGTACTCCTTATATAACTTTGTCCATAATTGGTTGTCAGTCTGCTACTTGTTTTTAGTTTAGGTTGTTGTTGTTGTTGTTCTTCATGTTTGTTTGTGTTTATTTTTTTTCATTCTTTCATTGACCTCTTGTAAAATACTTGTAAAAGAGCATACATTAGAAATGGGACGAGATTATCTGATTATGAGATCTGGTAATCAGACAGAAATTTTATTGATAGGACAAATATTGACAGAGACAATTAGTCCTAAACATTGTAAAAATTTGCGCAAAAAAACCCCAAAAAAACAAAAACAGTCAAATATGCACGGGTCGCAGACATCGCAGGAACAGTGCAATGTTTTCACACTTAAACATGATTTAAAATGGTTCCACAAGGAGATATTTGACCCTAATGCATCTCTAACCTGGTAAAAAGTAGGACAAGCGTGCTCCTTCTTCTCTGTGAGCGTCTGTCTGCAACAGCAGAGGGGGAAGAGAAAGGGGGCGGAGTCTGAGCCAGAGTTCAGTCAAAGTAATGGAGCTCAACAGTGGAAGACCGCCCTGGTTCCGGAAGTATTTTGCCCCATGTTATAGTGCCATAGGCTTTTCGAAAAATTCAAATATTAAGAGTTTAAAGACATATCGTGGGCTAACCACCTATGTGCTAACTCAGATACACAGCGTGATTGTTTTCAGTCTAAAAAGCACATCTAGAACTTAAAATTCAACAAAATGTCGTAATAACTTCGTAGTTTATAAAGCTGAAAAAACAGGTTTTATACAAAAATGTACGTATTATTCCCCTGACTCACCACATAGCTGCTTAGCCCCGAGGACATTTCCAAGCTTCTAATATAATTTTGTATCTAATCCCCCTATGGCAATTTAACATGGGGTCTGAGATTTTGGAACCAGCAAGTGGGCCGTCACTGTTGAGCTCCATAGGAATACTGTTATAGACATGATGAAATGTAAATCAAATATAAATAATAATATATAGTATTTTTTTTTTTTTCAAAATTTTTTTAAAGTCTGGATCTCGTAAACCCAATCTCGTGACTCATCTCGTCTCGTGAAAATTCGGTCTTGTCCCATCCCTAGCATACAGCCGAACTCTCAATCTGAAAAAGCTTTGTTTGTCACCATCTGCTGACCGACTGTATAAAATGTGAAAATGTTGTGTACTTAGATGTGTCGCAGATTTCGATCCCCTTTTAAACTTAAAGGCCAGACATCACACATTTTTTGCGTTGTTCCAGTTCTTCAAACATGCTCCTGAGCATTCTCACTTTGGAATCTCATGCACCAGAAAAAAAAAAAAAAAAAAAAAAAAAAAAATCAGCAGAGGAAATCTGTAAAGGAAACAACCACATCAATCTTACCTGATATACTAAGGCTGCATAAATGCGTGAAGCGAGTCTGGATGATTTATGGATGTAAAAACATTAAGAAGACGATAGAGAGCTCCCTATAATATCACCAACCTGGGACATTTACATACCAGTGTTTTCTGAGACTTAGAGGTGACATAATAGTATCTCAAAGACTGAATTCCTGTTTTTGACAAAGAAGCAGTGCTGGAACATACTGTTATTAAAGTGAAGCTAACCTTCTACAAACACAAACAAAAATAAACTTTCTGCTAGAAAAGCATGAGTAGAAGTTTGAAGGAGAGCAGGTGTTTTTGGCAAAGTTTTGAGTGGACAAATCAATACTGATGTCACAACTATCCTAGAAATGACACTGGCCTTTGCAGTGTGACAAGTTTGACCTGAAACTTGCTCATTTGCTCAGTTTGCACTAAAATGGCCAAAAAAGGACTCAGAACAAAACTATTTAAATGCCATCATCATAGTTTAACAACGAGTTTCACTTTAAAAAAAGTCATATTTTCATAATGTTCCTTTAAATACCAAGCCACGTCTTAAATATACTAACTAAATTATTATTATTATATGTTTATTCATTTAGAGACTGACCCCTTTTCCACTGTGATAACCCGCAAATGTCGTCTTGTTTCCTTTTAGTTGACATTTTAAACGTCCTAGCTCTTTAACCAACCCAATTTGTGGTAGTCTTTGAAAACTAATGATTAGTTATGAAACAACTGTTTGGTAATCTTAAAATTTCGGTCTGAACGACAAATTAACCTCAATTCTGGCTCCAATATTTACAAAATGATTGGTAGCATAATTGGTGTTTTCTTCCCCAGAAATGCCAAGATGCAAATTTGGCTCTGAATGACATTATCCTCGCAAAATTTCATTGCACGGCTAAAAGGATTTGTGATGCCGCTGTTTCCGACACAATTTCCAACCAAAGTTTTTTTACTCACTGCATTTACAAGTCTAGAAAACAGAATGATAGTCGTATTCTTCCATTATCTGGTACTGCGGTGTCTACTTTGCGCCTGGAGTGAGCTAAGAGCAGCGATTAAAAGCACCAGGCCATAAGAAGTAGTAAACACAACATTAGTCCACAGATTAGAGCGATACTTATGGATTTTTAGACCAGCCAAGATAGAAATGATGGTCCCTCTGCTGCCAACTCGCTTCACTTTCTTTGTTTTGGTCCAGCACATTTAAAAGTGCACCGCGTAACTACCAGCAACAAGTTAGTCTTTATGGAGATCTTAACTTTGTTTTTTTGTTGTTTAGCCTTTGCTAATGTTTGGAGGTTTTAACGGATCTCAAAGCTTATTATTCATATGTGCAGATTCATAATTTATTTGACTTTATGTATTACATTTAGGGTCAAAGTGTTGGGCCTCAATGGCAGAGCTCATTGATGTCTGTCATGGATGTATAGTTAAAGCTGGTTATACACCCGCCTCTTTTGTTTGTATGCAAATTCAATTAGTAGCCCAATAATGATCCCCCCATCAGTGTATTTTTGGAGGCTTGAAACTGCTTGTGACATCTAAAAGATCGCATTTTGAAAGTATTTATCTCTATTTTCACAAACTAAACCTTTCAAAAATGTAAAACGCCCCAAGCGCTTAAACAATGTAGCCACTTCACCACTACAAAACAATATATTTTGCAATACAATATTGAGAGGTGGGAAAATGCTGATGTAGATTTTTCCCTATTGAAAGTGTTACATTTTTTTTTGTTTCCCATGTATTTACTACCTTGTATGTCAGTGGTGCCCAAAGCGGCCCTCCAAACTGTTAAATTTGGCCCAAGAAGAGGTGCTGAGATTTGTTAAGAACATACTGTATGTATGACTACATTTTAAAGTGAAAAGATGATCAAAATACACCATATCAGTTTTATTCTGCAAAAGCTTGTTAATAAGATACAATTTAATCACTATCTTATAGTAAATAAACTTTTTAGATTCAACATAAAATTAGGTTTGTCCGTAGAAATGCTACGAAATTATTCAAGTTGGCGCTTAGAGGAAAAATAATTCTAATTTTGGCCCGATGAGGAGAAAAATTTGTGCGCACATGTTCTGTGAAAAGGGAAAACTATATTTACAGCTTAAAATGTCTATATTCCTTACAAGTTATCAAATGAAACAAAGTCAAACAGTCCATCGAACAATCTCATGATTAAAGTTTTGTCTCTCTTGTTGCAGATTCGATGGACAAAAACAGCGGGCAGCGTGTCGGACCGCTTCCAGGACTCCAGCGTGTTCAACGAGACTCTGCACATCGCAAAGATCCTCCGAACCCAGGGGGGCGCTACTACTGCAAGGCTGAGAACGGACTGGGCTCTCCGGCCATCAAGTCCATCCGGGTCGACGTCTACTGTAAGTCTTTACGTTTAATATATCCAAGCTCGCACGCAGCAGCTCTTGTGGGGATGTTTTGTAGATTTGCTTTGACTCAGCGCTTGGAACGACTTCAGAAACAAACTTATTTTTACTTCTGAGCTGCATTCACCTGTAGCACAAGCTTTTCTTTTGAGTTGAAAAAGAACATGCTGGCAATGATATTTGTGAATCAAACAGCAAAGTCCCAAAGGTTCTACAGTAGAAACTGGACTAGACTAGACTAGGACTAAAACTGGACTAAAGCAGGAATAGAACAGGATAAAAATCTGGACTAAACGAGGACTAAAACTGGACTAGACCAGGACTAAAACTGGACTAAAGCAGGAATAGACCATGGATAAAAATCTGGACTAAACCATGACTAAAACCTCGACAACACCAGGACTAGACCAGGACAAAAATTGGACATAACAAGACTGGACTAAATCAGCACTAGACCAGGACTAAAACTGGACTAAATCAGCACTAGACCAGGACTAAAACTGGACTAAATCAGCACTAGACCAGGGGCCTCATTTATAAAGGTTTGCGTAGGATTTTTGCTGAGCAAGTGCGTACACCTAGTGGCCACAGGTGGCGTGCGCCACGCAACATCCATATTTATAAAAGCCTCCGTGCGCTCTCCTCCACGCAATCTGTGCTTTATAGATCCCACCTGCTTCTAGAATCTGCGCACGTGAAGCAACGTCAGACCACGCCCTCTCCACACCTCCAATTCACCATGAAAGGTGACTCATGAATAATATTTGAATAGACATGAGGCGATAATCAGTGGGTTTGACACACGGGGAAAGGAAAAGAGGGAGGAGTCAGAGAGACGCAGCAGCAGCAGCAGCAGCTTGTCACGTGTGGATTTACTACTAATAAAATGTGAATGAAAAACACTCTTGTAACGTAATGAGGCTCACCTTTTAAATGAATCAGATGTGTTTAACAGAATGTGCGTGAGATTTGGCCTCGTTCACTCACATAGGCCTTTATACGTGCACGCGGTCTGAATGAATGAAACGAGGCTTACGAGCGCGCGAGGGTGACACAGATGCCCTCCCTGAACGAGCCAAACACAGCACGAGTTCAAGACACGAGGCTTTATTTATTTATTAAACAAAACCTAGCTAATGTGCTGAGGGAGGAGTTTTCTCTCAGGTCCGAGCGTTGTTTCATAAATACGTTCATAGATTCAGCGGCATTCTCTCTGGTATTAAAGCCATAATCAACACACGCGCACACGAGAGCCACGAGCTTGTGCACGAGTCCGCACGCGCTTACATACATGTGTTGTAAATAAAATGAGAGGAATAAACAGCCCTTGTCTGTGTTGGTCAACATCTGCTTTAAGGCAGAAATATAAATGTAATATTAGTATAAAATGATGATTTCCTCCATCAAACACTTCCTCAAACTCTCTTCACTTCTGCTTCTCTCCACGAGTGTCGTCTTTTCCCCGTGTTTCCAGCCTTTGCGTACAGTGCACGCATGGGTTCCAGTTTGCGCAGAGCTGAGCAAAACCCTGCGCCTAGTGGAGCTTTTATAAATACCACCTTTGGCGCAGAGGGAGGTTTACGCACTGCGTAAGGCGAAAGCAAGCTTTATAAATGAGGCCCCAGGACTAAAACTGGACTAAATCAGCACTAGACCAGGACTAGACTAGGACTAAATTTGGACTAGGCCAGGACTAAAGCAGGAATAGACCAGGTTAAAAAATCTGGACTAAATCAGGACATAAAACCTGGACAAGCCCGGCCTAGACCAGCACTAAAATTGGACGTAATAAGGACAAGACCAGGACTGAACCAGGACTAAAACTGGATTCAACCAGCAGTGAAATCTTTATTTTTCTTTCATTGTAATTCTCTAACCCAGTACTTTTTACCTGGCTTGTGGTGGCCAACTGTTCACGATGACATAACTTTTTTTTTTTTTTTTTTTTTTTTTTTTTTTTTTTTTTTTTATTGTGATATGATGACAGTACAAGAGAAGAAAACTTACATGACAAACATATATGACATACAACATAAGACTTGAAGGGGTAGGGAGTGCATATACATGGGGGAGATTGACGGAACAATAATAATTGCTACTGTTTTGCGCGCGTGAGAGTGGGTGTATGTGCGTTTATGTGTGTATATATTGAGAGTGCGGTGGTTAGAGGGATGCTGACAGATCTATAGCTAAATGAGAATTATGTATGTGAGAAGATGAAATACATTTCAAATAATCAACAAAAAAAATATATATATATTAATAAACAATAAAATAATAACAAATAATACTAATGATAATAGTGATAATAGTGTGACAATAATGACAATAATAATAATCATCACCACAATAACAGTTAACAATAATGGACAAACAAAATAAAAAATAATAATAAATAAAAAAAATTAAAATAAATAGATAATAAATAATAATAAAAAAAAGGATAATAATAAATCACGTACAAATAAACATAAGAATATGTGAGTGAATATAGTGAGGGACCAGAGAAATGTAAAAATGAAGGGTAAAAAGTTAATGGTAATGATGATGCAGATGAAGTTGGAAGAAGGTGAAGAGACTTTCTGTGTGTATGTATAGCTCTATTGGATGTCGTGGTAACAAAAAACTGAAAAGGCTAATTAATTTGAGAGAGATTTGTTAAGTGAGGATCTTAAGGAAGGTACGGAGTTGGTGTGGTTAATGGAGGAAGGTAAGTTATCAAGGGTGATATGGTCCAAAAGGAGGTTTTTCCATTGTGCTGTATTTATTTTATGCCTTGTTTTCCAATTCATGAGGATCACTTTTTTGGCGACTGCTAGAGCAGTAAGAAGTGTTTTCTTGTCAGTATTGTTTAGGTTGATTGTTGACGTGTCACCAAGTATGCATAAAACAGGGGATGATGGGATAGGGCTGCCGTGAGCTGAAGATAAGAATTTCATAATATTTTCCCAGAAGTGACTAACAGGTGTACAGTGCCAGAAGGCGTGGAGGTATGTATCTGTAGTATTTTGATTGCAGCTAGTGCAGGTTGATGAGGTGAATCCCATTTTTGATAATCTTTGTCTAGTATAATGAGTTCTGTGGATGATTTTATATTGGATTAGTTGTAAATTTTGGTTGCTTGTAATTGTGTAGATGTTCTGGCAGATTTGTGTCCATGGAATGACATCAGAAGAGACACTCAGGTCCTGTTCCCATTTAGTTATTGGAATATGAAGAGCTGTATCTGATTTTGAGATTATTTGGTATATTTTTGAAAGGTGTTTTTTGGGCTTTAGATTAAGATTAAGAAGGGCACTGATGAGTGGTGGAAGGTTCAAATTGAGAGATTTATTGCCAAATGCTGTTAGCACAGATGATTTGACTTGGAGGTATTCTAAAAACTGGTTCTTCTCGATGCCGAATTCTAAGATTAGGTATTGAAATGTAGAGATTGTATTGTTCTGAAAGATATGTTCTAAATGTGTTATGCCTTTGTCTGACCATTTACGGAAGTAAAGTGGTTTGTTATTGCTTAAGATTTCAGGGTTATTCCAGATCGGTGTACGTTTTGAAGGGCCAAGAGTAGAGTTAGTTAATTTGCAGAATTTCCACCAGGCTGTCAGAGCTGAAGATATCGCTATGTATTTAAAGCAAGAATTTGATTTGATTGATTGGTTGAGAAAAGGGATATCTGAAAGTGTAATATTGTCAGTGAAAATCTGTTCCAAATCTAGCCAGGTGGTATCAGAGTGTTGAGGAAGAATCCATTTTAGAATGAACTGGAGCTGATTAGAGATAAAATATTGGTAAAAGTTTGGGGCGTTGAGTCCGCCTTGTGTTTTAGGTTTTTGTAGGGTAGTCAGTTTGATTCTTCCAGTAGAATTTTGTTATTAATGAATCTAAAGAGTTGAACCAGGTAGTAGAGGGATGAGTAGGTAGCATTGAAAAAAGGTAGTTTATTTTAGGAAGTATGGACATTTTGACTGCAGCGATTCTACCAGTGAGGGATAGTGGAAGGTTAATCCATTGTAGCGTTCGGTCAGTAATTATTTTGAGGAGTGGAGTGTAATTAAGGTTGAATAGCTCTGACAGCCTGGAGGAAATATTGATACCCAAGTAGGTGAAATGTGATGTGCATATGGGAATTGGAGGTGGGTTAGCTGTTACGTCCCAGTTAGCGCTGAGAGGGAGTATAGAAGATTTCTGCCAGTTTATTGAATAATCTGAAGTCTGTGAGAAATGATTTATGAGGTTGATAGTTTTTTGTAGAGATATGTGTGGGTTTTGGAGAAAAAGGATTATGTCATCTGCGTACAGGCTTATTTTATGATGTATGTTGGGTGTCTGAATGCCTGTAATAAGGGTGTTCTGTCGAATGGCTGCTGCAAGCGGTTCAATGAATAAAGTGAACAGGTAAGGAGAGAGTGGGCATCCTTGTCTTGTTCCTCTGTGTAGAGTAAATTTTTGTGAGATTATTCCGTTTGTAGTTATGGTGGCTGTTGGTGATGTGTAGAGAATTTTGACCCAATTGATGAATGACTCTCCAAAGCCGAATTTTTGTAAAGTAGAAATGAGAAATGACCAGTTTACTTTGTCGAAGGCTTTTTCTGCGTCTAGGCTGACAATGATTGTGTCTAGTTGTTTTTGTCTAGTGTAATCAATTATATTAATAAGCCTGCGTGTATTAGTGGATGAGTGCCTCCCTTTTATGAATCCAGTTTGGTCTGGGTGAATTATGGATGGGATGATTTTGTCAAGTCTATGGGACAGAGTTTTTGTTATGATTTTGAGGTCAACGTTGAGAAGAGAGATTGGGCGATAACTAGTGGGGAGGGTTGGATCTTTATTGGGTTTTAATATCAGTGAGATTGTGGCACTATTCATGTGATCTGGCATTTTTGAGTTTTGTTTAATTTC
This sequence comes from Mugilogobius chulae, assembly GCA_038363315.1. Lineage (NCBI taxonomy): Eukaryota > Metazoa > Chordata > Actinopteri > Gobiiformes > Gobiidae > Mugilogobius > Mugilogobius chulae. Next base: position 23,148,749 of record CM076405.1, on the reverse strand, counting down.
TGTGAGTAGTTTTAAAAATAGAGGGGAGAGCATAGACCAAAAATGCTTGTAAAACTCAGCAGGGAAGCCATCCGGGCCCGGTGATTTATTAGTGGGCATTTTTGAGAGGGCAGTGAATAGTTCTTTTTCTGTAATTGGAGTTTCAAGCATATCTATTTGTTCTGGGTTGAGATGAGGTAAATGAATATTTGTCAAGAAAGTATCAATTTGTTTGAGGTTATTTTTAGATGTTGATGAATATAGGTTTTCATAAAACTCTTTAAAGATTTTGTTAATTTGTTCTGGGGATTGTGTTGGCTTCCCTGCTGAGTTTTTTAATGTGGTTATTATTGATTTTTCTTTATTTTGTTTTAATTTATTGGCCAAATATTTTCCAGGTTTGTTACTATAAAAAAAATTTTCTTGGCGCAGTTGCCATAACTTTTTTTAATGCCTGGATGTTGACTTGGATCATTGTGAAGCAGAATTCACAAAATGTCGGATTATATTCCTTCTTTAACAGTGAACGTGAGCTTGGTCAAGACTGTGGGCAGTCAGGTTAGTTTTACCCTACTGAACGGTAACATAAGCCCTGTTTCTATAGGCTCCGGTCGGGTCGGGCGGGACGGTCCTATGCTGTTTCCACTGCACAAAGCGACCCGTTCTGCCCCTTTTGCTTGGACCATAGCGAGCCGCGTTTGGCCCTACCTTTAACCTGGACCCTGGAGCAGACCCTGCAGCGGTCCCCCCTTTAGGCTCAATGATTGGACAAGAGAAAACACTGGCTAATTCATAAACCAGACAGAAAAGAGTAGATAGAAACATGGAATAATGTTCTTCACCAAACGCTGACTTGATCTTGTGACAAACCGTCGCCTTTCCAGTGATGAAAACTTAATTTGTTGCTCCGATTGACTTAACAAAGCAAAGCTAGCGCATTAGCATCAGCTGTTCCCTGTTTGTCGAGGCAAAACGCTGTAAAAATTGTAAATCCTGTGGGTAATGTGTCCAAACCGCTCCAAAGTGGGTCTCCATGTTTCCATTAGCCTGGGTCTTGGGGACCCAGGCTAATGGAAACATGGTTAAAGATTGGAGCTTTTGCAGTTCATTGCTTTAAAATTGTCATTAGATTCTGATTGGAGCTAAATGTATCCCACATGTTAAATCTCTATGTGATTTTACTGCATCCAAGAAGTGTTTGAGGAGATGTAGCCGTTAGCCACACAACAGCAGCTCACTGAAAGCATATACAGTGTGTTATGCCACTAAATACTCTCACATTTGCATTTGGTGAAATTAGAGTGGTGTACAATCATCATTTTGAATCCTAAGCACAAATGCAGATGAGATTGCGCAGTGCCCAGCCTCCAGACGCTCTGCTGGTCGTAAAATCGGCAAGTCTATTTCCTTTTTTAAATCAGCAGCATCTGTGATTACAAGAAGGAAAATACGTGTTCAATCATGTTGTTAGTCAAAATAGCACAGAAGCTCCGTCTCCCACAGGCCACAAATCAGTGCAGTGCTTTCACAGGCTTTTGGACAGGCTTGTGTTTGTGTGTGTGTTTGTATGTATGTGTGTGTGGGTTGAGAAAGTCATGTCAGGATAGGGTAAGTTCTAATGGATGTTTATCTTGTAAGTTCGGGTTGAACAGAAGGTCAATGAAATCCTATTCAGTTTGGGAGTGGTTTTGAAAGACAACTTAAAGTGCAAACATAGGTGATCATAAACTGTAGGTCTGCACCAAATCAATCACAACTACTTGATTACTGGAATCCATTTCACTTCAAATTCCAGAAAGACACAAAATGAGACTGCAAACTATGCATTGAATAAACATCATGAGTCTCAAACTCCCAGAGATTGTCAGAAACATGGAGCTGGGACGCGATTAATTGCATATTACACATAAAGTTCAATAAATAGCATTTTTAACCTATTTTTTCATGCATGTCAGGTTCTTCATTTTTCACAGTTGTATTTAAGCTTGGATGCTAAATTTTAGCACCAATTTGTATTTCTTATTTGAAGTTCAATGAATAATCTCAGTTTTACATAATATTACTTGCTGTGTTCGTCAATTTTAATATTTAGGATCAGAATGTTATTTTATCTTGTTTTAGGCAGAACAGATATTTATAAAAGCAAGCTCATGTTTTTTTTTTTTTTTTGATAGGTTAGTCCTGTTTGAAAACCTGGTCCAGTTCTGGGATAGTCCTGATTAAAACCAGCTCAATGCTCAAGAAATACACAGTGGAAAGTAAAACAATCTCATTTTTAAAGTTTTCAAAGTGAACATCACAAACACGTGTGGAGAAGTTTGGGCAGTGCCGCTAATCGAGGCTGATTCTCCGCGTACACATTTGATCAGGTGTTAGGGATTGACGGAGAAGCCCTACTAACTCATACTTAGCTCAGACTTGTCTCTGTCCTGCTATCCACAGCAGAGCTCACTCCCCTGTATTCATAGCGCTATTAGCAGCGGAACAGATCCTCTGTTTGTGGACTGTTTATGAGAGCAAGGAAAAAAAAAAAGGTGCAGCAACGCAGGACACTTTCATTCATGTTTTATTGCTGAATCATGTGACCTGCGTTAACGCAGACAAAATAATTAGTGTTTAAGCATGCGGTGCATTAGCGCAGTGATACCACTTTAACGTGCCCAACCCTACAGAAAAGACAAGTCTAACTACTTTATTCAAAACTTGGGCGACACGGTGGCACAGCGGTTAGCGCTCTGGCCTCATAGCAAAAAGGTCCTGGGTTCGACTTCCGGGCCCCCCGGGGCCTTTCTATGTGGAGTTTGCATGTTCTCCCTGTATCTGCGTAGGTTTCCTCCGGGTACTCCGGTTTCCTCCTACAGCTAAAAACATGTCCATTAATGCCTTCCCTGACCCTTCCCCCAGGGCTCCCCTGCAAAAGAGATTCTGAATCTCAGTGGGACTTCCCTGGTTAAATAAAGGTAAATTAAATTAAACTAATTGTGCTGGCTAGGCTAGGCTACATGCCAGTGCACTCACTGATTCCGTAGTTTTAAGAAAACTCTTTTTTTGTACCGGTCTGGACCTGGTAATCAGGTTCTAAAGTTTCAACATTATGAGTACAAGAGTTTATCACAACTGTTACTATTCCACTGGAGCCTCATAACCTGAAATCCTAATCTAAACAGAGAGAGGGTTATCAGCGGACACCTCGGCCTCTCTGGAGAATGCTCATTAAGCTAAAGCACTTTTATTATCCTGACACAACCATCACCTGCTCTATTTTTAAAGTGCAACAAACAAAGACGCTTTGAGAGCAGGTGTCACAGAATGATGAAGTCTCTAACGTGTTTGTATGTTGGTATGTAGTATCTGCAGGTCAGAGGTTTAATGTTGCAGAAAAATACCACAAATACAGCATCAACCTCGTAATGCACATTTAACCATCTTCAAAGTGAATAAAGCATTTGTTGATTACAGTATAATACATCAGTAAAATAACACTATCTACTTTACTGTCAAACATCACAGGCCAAACTAAACCGTATTAACAAAGTAAGTCACTGCAACTATGCCTGTCTCCACGGTGATGTCATTGCTTAGCCTAATGTGTCTTACTGCTGCATTAAACATCTTACACTGTGCTGCTTTAAAGTCCATCCTCCTCAGACCGTTGTGACGTCACTAGAACCATCGAACGGTCATCGATTGTTCTCTTTCACCTTGTGCGTGTGTTGGTGAGATGGGCGGGCGTCAGGGGCCTTGATCACCGCGGGGCCGCAGACATGATAAACCGGTTCGTGTGGAGTTTTCGGTGCGTGGGCGAGCTGTAATCACCAGCGCACGTTCTGCTTATGGAGAGAGAGAGAGAGAGACAGAGGGAGAGAGAGAGAGAGACGTCCTCCTCCTCCGCCGCGGCCTCCGGGGACACGTTTAAAATCACGCTGCCTTTGAATCCCAACCACGCACAAGACTTAATTTTTCACCACTGCAACGCTTTAATGCTCTCATGTTTCCAGAGAGAGAGAGAGAGGGGGAAAGAGAGAGAGAGGAAGGGGAATGAGAGAGAGGGGGGAGAAAGAGAGAGAGAGTGAGAGGAAGAGAAAGAGAGGAGAAGGAAAGACAGTGAGAGAGGGAGAGAGAGCGAGGAGAAGGAAAGAGAGAGAGGAAGGAGGGGGAAAGAGAGAGAGAAGAGATGGAAAGATAGAGAGAGGGGGCGGTGAGTGAGAAGGAGAGAGAGATGAGGGGGAAAGAGAGAGAGAGTGGGGGCGGTGAGTGTGAGAGAGAGAGGGGGTAAGACAAGGAGAGAGAAAGAGTGAGGAGGGGAAAAGAGGGAGAGAGATAAAGAGGGGGAAAGAGATAAGGAGTTAGAGAGGAGGGAGAGAGAGAGAGATGGGGAGTAAAATAGAGAGTCAGAGGGGGTTAGCAGGGAGAGAGAAACGTTGTAGAGGAGAAAAAAGAGAAACACAGAGGAAGTAGGCAGGTAGGGAGAGAGACCTAGCGAAAGCAAGAGAAATGCAGGAGGAGAGAAAGAGGGAGAGAGAGAGGGGGGGGCGGAAAGAGAGGAAACAAGAAGGGGAGACAAAGTGATGGGTGGGAAAAGGTAGAAATAAGAAAAAGAAATGAGAAGAAGGCAAACACAAATTAAAAAGATGGAGGACATGCAAAATAGAGAGGAAGAAAACTGTGAGAATGGTACATGGGAGAAAGAGAGAAAGACAGAGAAGGGGGCGAGAGACAGATGGAGGTTGCAGGGAGCGATTTAGAGACAGTAGAAGAGAAGAAAAGAGAGGGAGTAGGGGTCAAGATAGAGACAGAAGTGGGGTAGAGATAAAGGGAGCGAGAGAGAGGGGCAGAGGAAAAAGATAGGGAGAAACAGGGAAGAAAAAAAGAGAGCGAGAGGGGAGGGATTGATGCAGAAGGGAGAGAGAAAATGAGACAGGAGGGGAAACAGGGAGAAATGAGAAAAAGGGGGAACACAGGTGATGAAAGAGAAAAAGTCAGAAGGAAGGAGGGACCAGGGAGAAATGAGAGGGGATACGCATAGATTTAAAGAGAGAAAGGGAGAGACAGACACATCGAGAAGGACAAAACATAGAAGGCAAACTAAAGAAAGTGGTGGATACTGTAAAATAATAGTGGAAGAGAAACATTCATGACTGTTCTGCCTTTCTTTGCTGTAAAAACACAGGTCATGAGGTTATTTTTTGCACAGAATCAGTCGTTTTGTTGTTGTTTTCGCCGCTCGTGACACTTTTCAGTCGATTTGATGCATTTTAAGTGGCTCCTGTTCTAATATTTCACACAGCGTTCCCAATTCTCCCGTTTCTCTCCAGTCATTATGTCAGCCTGTCCCTGTGTCCGTCTCTGTGCTGTTTATTTGGAGCTGGAACATGTAAACTGGCTGGACGTTCTTTCTATTGGCCGCGGTGGAGAGATGTTGGAAGAGGAGACACAAACACGAAGCCAGAGACTGTTTCTGAGTCAGACCTGAGCTAATAGATAATTGAGCAACATTAGGTGAAGGTCACTTTTGCTGGGATTTTTAAAAATAATAAACATGTAATTTTTAATCAAAAGAAAGAAATTAACGAGCGGGGAAAGATATGAGGGATAGAACAGGATTTTCTGTCACTTATTTATATTTGTATTAGCTAATGCCTTGGGCTTTTAAGAGTTCAACTTTAGATCACAAACCTCCCTTGTAGATGAAGCTTTTGATGAGATTATTTCGGACAAAACTTTTATAACTTTACTTCCAACACAGGTTGATATTGAAAAACGAAGTTTAATCACAGTCAATATCTAAGGTCTAGGACCCCCAAAGTAACAATGTAACCAACTTGTGACCCTTACAGCAATAAAAAAAACCAAAACACACAAACAAACAAAGAAAAACATGGCTGTAAAAATGAAATTGCCTTTGTTTTAGTTGTGTATTGCTTTATGTGACCAACATTCTGTTAACCATGATGCTTCCAGAAAAAAAAAACAAAAAAAAAACACACAAACAAACAAAGTCATAATTGCTAAATTACATCTTGAAATCATCTTATGACCCTCAGATGGTGCTTTGTGATCCCAAGGAACATGCAAATTCCAAGGGATCACAAAGATCAGAGAATGTCCAAGTAAGTAAATAAGTAAGTAAACTTTGATGTAATGCATTTGGCACAGACACAGGGTCACAAAGTGCTTCACAGTGAGACTCCCTTCCCTCTAAGTGACAGCAGCAGACCTGAGGCAGCTCAGCAGAGGTGAGTTGCCTAAACACCTGACGCCTCAAACTCCGACCAACACCAAGCGTTCCCTAACCTCCATGTTATTGGTTGTTGGGGAAACCACCCAGACACAGGGAGGAACATGCAAATTCCAAACAGAAAGGCTTGAGCTGCGGGAGTCGAACCTTCTTGCTGTGAGGCAAAAGTGCTGTCCACTCTGCCACTGTGCAGAAAGCACATGCTCAAGCCCTGCTGCTGTGTTTTCCGGTGAGAAACCTATTCAGAGACTTGTCAGTCCACTTTCATCCAGAGAGTCAGTGCCGTGTACAGAAGCCTACCTTGAGCACGCACACGAGCTTATGTGCAAAACAGTGGCTTAAATGTGCAATCTGGGTGTTAGCGATGGCAAAGTATTAGTATCCTAACAAACCTAATTCAAAGAATAAATCCATAGTTCTCATTAACAAAGCTTAATAGACCTGGTTTACTTTTTTCATTAACTAATTTTAGTTCTAAACGAATGTGTCAGACAGATTTGACAGACTGCAAGAGATTTTACACCATGATATATATTTTTTCCAAGTTCTGTAATCCAGAGCCTTATCAAAATAGCCTATTTTACCTTTGCTCGATCCTTATTGCCTCACCAGTCTCCTTGTGATTGCTCATTTGTTGTGCTTATGATGTGATTTTGGCCTTTGAGCACTTTCCTCCGGAGCCATGTTCCTGTTTAATTGCTAATCATCGGAAACATGTTATTTTTAGTCCCTCACAGCCATGATTTTTAATTAGTTTTGAGCATGTTGTCAGGGTGCTCCAGACCTCCCACACCACTGCGACTTCTCACGTCTGCTGCCCATTTTCTTTGTGTCTCCGTCTGGGCATCGCAAACAACAACAAAAGCCCGTTAATGTTCTAATCTGAATACGAGATCTATCGACGCAGCGGGCTTCTTTTAAATCTTCTGATCCGGCTCCATCTCCACCTGGCGTCTCTTTTGAGCACATTTACTCACTTCTGCATCCTGGAACGAACAGAGCCGTTTCCAATCATCCAAAGAAAAGCGACGTTGGACTCAGATCTGCAGATTCACTGTGATCAAAGTCCAATCAAGCTCAAGTTTATATTAGTTTAATTTAAATCTAAAAGAAGGACTAATAACGCTCCAAAGCAAGTTCAAGTCTTTCTCTTTTTGACTTTTGGAAATCTGTTTGTTGCTTATATGTTTATTTTTTGATTGATTTGAAGTGACCCAGTGTTCATTAGTTTTTCCCATCAGCTGTAATTTACATTTTCTCATTAATCTAAAAAACAGAGTTCAGATAATTGAGTGTGGATTATTTATCTTGAGCAGGCACATTAACAGCCGTGAACCAATCTCCATTCATTATCTTGAGATTTACATTAGAGCACTTTGGTGGTGTGATCTATAAAACTCAGCAGACAAATCATGCACGTGCCTTCAGCTCTCGAGAAACGGCTCCAATCAGGGTTCTTTAACGTCGATGCGGTGAGAAAAATTACTTTTGTCAATCAATGCTCGCTCACATCAAAGAGAATATTTTCAGTCTGTTCGGTTACCTTGGGAAATCAGACCTCCGGGCTCGGTCTCCAGGTGGATTAGGTTTGGAATGCTCAATGTTTTGCACCCATATTTATGCCTCTGATCGATCGCCTCGCAGCCAATCACCAATCACCTCCAATCTTTCATACATTCTATCATGTTTATGTGCAGTTTGTACTTCTTATGTCTTTACATTTGGTCAGTGTGCTCCGATTAATGAACATTCTTGATACAACCTTTGAAGTGTGGGTATTTATAAGTTTAAAATCTGCAAAAAATGTATTAAATCACTGTTCAAACATGTCGTATCCATCTTATTTCGCCCCGCCCACTTTTACACACAGAACTGGGAAACACACTTCCGGTCAGCTCCTCCCTCGCAGCTACGGCGTTAGCTACCTTCTTGTTTATCCTTTTTAGCTACAATCTTTCACACAATTTGTGCCTTTTGTCTTCAGCTGTCGGCAATATACGTCATATACATGGGTGGTAAGTCACACAAATAGTGCTGGTGTAGTGTTTCAGATGCTCCATAAAGGAGATAAACAAGAAGAAGGTAGCTGACGCTGTAGCTGTGCTAAGTTGTAGATTATTCTCAATTAGAAACACGGACAGTTAAAACAAACCCAGCAACTGAATTATATGGGTCCTAAGCTTTAAAACAAGGTATAGCATGTGTATATTCCCTGTGTGTGATCATTACATTTGATGTTTGTTTGTGGCTAATGTACTTACAGGCTAACCGCGGTCTATCGCAGCGATCCGACCGGCAAGCGTTTATTTAAACACTTTAGCGGTCGTTTTTTAAGTGATCCAGAGAAAATATGCCTTGCTTATTTATTGGTGCACATGACCATAGCATATGTGGAAAAAATAACCTACCTGAAATATTGTTTTGCCGCAAGTCCTCTCAGCAGGTTACGTCAATTAAATGAATGGGGGAGGAGCTGACCGGAAGTACGTTTCCGAGTTTTGTGTGTAACGGTAGAAAAAGTGGGCGGGCGAAATAAGATGGATATAGTGCCTGTAAATGTAACATTTTAAAAGTTTGGAACATTCCAGGAGTTTGTCCCAGTTTACAACATGGTAACATTTTAATCCTTAAAGGAACTATGTTTAACTTTAAGTTAAATTTATTGAACATGAGTTAATGTCAAAAGATATATACCAAATGTCACAATAGAACCATCAAATATACCAGAACCAGTGTCCACATGGTCAATGGGAGCGGGAAGAAGTGTAAACCTATTTATTCCCCTCCCTTTGTTTTTACCCAACCTAATTTACAGGAGGAATTCATCTTACTTTGTGTTATGACCAACAAATAAAATACATACAAAACTATTTTAGATGTTTGCCATAAAAAAGCTTAAAATCAATTTCCTCCAGCACAGATTTCTTTTTGATGTGTCTATTCAGGTTAAACTTAGTTTGCAATGTCCTGTCCTAGATTGCACTTTTGAGCAACCAGTAATGCCGCTCAGTCACTGTGAAAATAAAAAAAAATTACAGTAACTAACAAAACACCCCTAGTTACAACAAAACAAAATGATTAAAAAAAAAACTGTTGTTGTTAGCATTGTGGCATAGCATAGCGGCATGTCTTGCTTCTAAAAGCTGTGAAAAAAGCTTAAAAGAGATCACAGTGAACAAACAGGAGGCTCATGTTTAGAAAAAAAAACAAAAAAAACTTGAATATAATAATAATACAGCATTTGATTCATATAACGCTTTTCAAGACAACCAAAGACGCTTCACATTCTGCATTATTCATTAATTTCACATTGTAGTGGTAAGCTGATTGTAGCCACAGGGGCAGCCTGATTGATGGAAGTGAGGCTGCCATTTTGTGCAATCTGCCCCTCTGACCATCTCCAACCATTCATACACACACACACCAGATCCATACTAGGCAATGTGGGTGAAGTGTCTTGCCTAAGGACACAATGATAAGTTTCTCCTCTGTTTGTCCCACTGTAGAACCTGAGATTCCTCCAGCGGTCTCCCATCCAAGCACTGCTCACATACAACATGCTTAGCTTGTGAAATCTGGCAGATAGTCATCATCTAATCTGGTACTCTAAATTAATTAAAAAATAAATTATTTCTCCTGTGTGTTGAGTCTTTTTAAATATATAATTTTAACCCAAAATAATGATTAAAATACACAATAGGATGACTCATAGTTTACAATATAAACAAATAAACTGCTTTGGTGATGAAAATCTGTGGTATAATTTGGACATTTTGTTTTATTAATGTCACACTTATGAAAACTATTAAAATTATTGTTAGTCGACTAGACATGATTAGCAGGGTTGTAAAAAGCATATACATTTTGACTGTCCGGTAAAGTATACAACATACATGAAACAAGCAGTTGATGGCCTTCCAGAAATTCACAGAGTGCACCTTTTCAATGTCATTTTAAATTCCTTTTTTGATTAGGTGGAGAATGAACTTGCAGACTTCATAAGCCTCTTCCTGGAAAAAAAAAAGTAAAGCAGTCACTCAAACAAACACAAGATTCTGCGGCAAAATTAATTCAGCTGAAATGAAAACAGTGAAAGAGAGAGAGAGAGTCTTAAGCTCAGCATTGATTTGTGCACAGAGAGAGCAGTTCTTTATTAACTTTGCAGAGAACCTTCCCCGCACACAGGAGAGCAGCACGAGTGAGGCGTCAGCAGCAGCAGAAGCATGCTAACAGACCCACTGCTGAGTTTGAAAATGTGTGAGAAGCAAAGGAAGGCTATAAAGACGATATCTGTTCTTTTACTGTTAATGTTTTAATGTTTATAATATGTAAATGTGAAAATTCCCTGAGATTTTCTGGTGACGTGTTTTATCTTGTAGCTACAGACCTTGGCCACTGTGTCGTTATGTGATTATTTGATTTGACCAGTCGTCAAAAGTGGATCACCACCATCTACTTTCCTGTCTCGAACTTTGTGTTGGGGCCCAAGGTTTAGCTCTGGAAAGTTTTTTTTTTTTATCTTATTTATCTGATAGAAGTTTTAGTTTTCAGATTCAAAGCACTTCTCTAATGTGACATGTGAAGTGGAGTTCCTCAGGGGTCCATTCTTGGCCTACTTTTGTTGTCTTTGGATTGGGTTTATTTTTAAGAAGAAGGCAATGTTTTTGTAAATTTTTGTCATGAATTTTCTACTGCTTGTTGCCATTAGTGGCCATAGGTAGACTAGAGCCTATTCTAGTGACCTCGGGCTTTAGGCGAAAAAGAATCCACTGGACAGTTGCCAACTCGGCGCAGGACTAGGCAGATAACTTTTCACTCTCAGAATCATTCACTAAGGGGAAAATTACAGTGATGTCCAATGTTTTTGGAAGAGGGAGGAACAGAACATGCAAACTGCACCAAAAGATTGTCAGATGTTGATATGGTCCGACATGGGTCTCGAAGCCATAGCTCCAACCAATCTGCTTACATGCAACCATGCTATTTTTTGTGTGTGTTTCATTTATATGCAGAAAACTGTCAGGTTGATCTCCTTTGAGATGTACTTTGTGTGAAGTCATTGCTTGAGTGTCTAAATGTTGTTAAATCATGAACGTCACTCAACATTTTACACATATTGGCAAAAGCAGAGGTTAAGCTGTTGGTTTCACTAATTCACTAAGATCACTAATTTGTGAATAAAAATGGACAATAATTCAAACTAAAACACAAAAGAAAGTTGTTACAAAATCTATACTTTTTTTCACCATCATCAAGAGTAAACCCATTTTGAGGTTCTGATCCATGCATTAAAACCTCTCGTTTAGATTATGTAATGCTCTGAATGCTGGATAAAGATAGACCTATGCATCGGCTGGCTGCTATTTTGGGCTGATATTTGGCCATATTGACTACTATCGACCTTCATTTTTTGACTGATATTTGATCAGGCAGTGATCCGCTGAGCTCACAGTTAGTTGGAGAAATAGAGTTGTTTACTTTCTCTCCATTTGTATGCAGGTTTGATTTTTATCATTAACATGTTTTTAAGTACCTTTTTTTTTGCTCTGAAAATTTGGCTGCAGCACAAGATTTCATAAGTGCTTGTTTGTTTGTCAATATGAACTTATGTGCTTTAATACAGAGAAAGCTCGTGGTTGCTATGCTTGTTTCAGAAATCGACCTTGAAAATCAGCCATTGATATTGGCATCAGCTGAAAAAGTTTTTAAAATTAGTAGGGATCAAAGAAAAACCCATATTGGTCTCTAATGCTGGAGTCAGTCAGGCCTCCCTTGGGCATCTGCAGCTTGTGCAAAATGCAACAGCACGATCTTTAAGCATTTTTTCAGATTCTGGTGCTTTTACATTGGCCGTGAGTGTGGTTTAAACTGATATTAAAGGTTTAATAATTGTCATACAGGCATGCTTTCAGGTGGGAGGATCGTCTCACTTCGACAGTCCCAAAAATAAAAAAGAAACAGAGAGGAGATGGAGCATTTGCAATGGTCCCCTCTCACATGTCAGAGTCAGTCTGCTGCTGCTGTGTGTGGACACTGTTTTACCTTTCATCCAGGAGTCCATGAAGACGCTCACACCAAACACAGCCCCATGTTTGTTCAGGACCTATTCTGTCTTTATCCCAGGTTTAGTGAAGCAGGGCATGTCTCCTCTTCCTCCTCTGCTCTGTCTGCTCTTGTATCCTGCTGCATGTCACAGTGTCCAGGTTAATGTGACTGAGCAGAGAACTCTGTTAAAGACCCGCAGCCACAAATAATTAGCAGTGATTTAAAGGACAAACTTGAGGTATTACTTGCATTGCTTTTGTTTTATGCGCATGCTTTGGAACTTTGACATTTGCCTTGAGATTGTGTATATTAAAACTCAAATAGTTCACTAAAGGGACCTATGTAAAATCCACTTTTCTGACTTTTTAACCAACAGTGTTACCCAAAGTTGTATTTAAAATGATTGAGTTGTTCTGCAGTTGATGTTGTATTCCTCAGGAAATTCATGTTTTCACTTACCACTTATTCCCGTCGTTTATCCGTTTTAACTTACGATGAGTCAGAACAATCAGAATCCAAGTACAACAAATGGGTTCAAAATTGTCTTTTTTTTTCAATGAAGAAGCAGGGCTTATCAGTTCTGCAGTTTTGAGCAGGAAGTCAATAGACTTATTTCTATTTCCAAGCCATTTTAGATCAGTTTTGTGTTTTTCAAATGAACAAACTGTAAATTGCTGATCTACATACTGTATGAGTGTATTACTAAATTCACACAAAAAGAACTATAGGTCCCCTTTAAACACACAGACATTATGTGTGTCCCACATTATAACTTGAGTTTGAGCCTACTAGTTGGCCTACTGACTGCAAACGAAATTACATAGTTAAAATAATAAATTCATCTTGCCTGATATGCTAATGCTGCAGAAATGCTCAAACAAGTCTAAGGGATTTATGGTTATGCAAATTTATCCCAGGAAATTCATAACACATTTTACGGCGTCAAAATAAAATAAATGAAAAAGCTTAGGATTCTCAGTGGGGCTGGTGTTGGGTTGGGATACAAAAACTGCTGATTTTCGAGAGTCTTTCGTATCGCCCACCTCTTTCTAGAAGCTGGAAAAAGCTCTCTTTACAGATTGGACATCCATATTTGGCAACTTTCAGTTTTTCACAAAGCCATAAACTTACCAAAGTTACAGTACCTGATCTAACCTCAGCCCTAATTCTAATCCTAACCTTATCGATCTTTGGGGTATGAATGTTGAACATTAGATATATTTGCTAGCATAGCCATGGGCAAGAAGTGGCTATATATGGGCTTCTGGTGTGGACAAAGAGGTGATTTCGGTCTGTGGCAAGAGGTCTGTGGCGAGAGGTCGGCGGTACTTGCCTGCAGCCCAACGCTCTTGGAATTTCCAGCAGGAGTCAGCTGAGAGAGCCAACACATGCTTCTGGTAATTCTGGTACCCCCAAAATAAACACACATAGACTTACTAAACAGTTAGCGAGGTAAAATGTTTCTTATTTTTTCCTAAAACCATGCATACTCTTTGTAATTCCAGTCCTTTAGCTTGACTCCTGTTGCTGTGCTGGCCTGACGTCTTCATTACGACTGTTTGCCTGCTCTGCTGCTGCCGGCCCTGGAGAGTCCTTAACACTGACTGCTTCATATATTTGGGCAAACGTGGTGGCTGTGTGGGGCCGGTCCCAGGGGCGATTGATTAGTGCGAGTGTGAGTGTGTGTGGGGGCAGGTGCGCAGGCTGCAGGCTCAATAGGCTGAATTATGACTCACACTCACAGGTATAATTGATTGCTCTGCTCTCGTGACTCTCGTGTGGGTAAATACAGGTTCAGCATTGATCTGCAGCACAGGCACAGAGCGACCTGTTTGGTTAATGTTAATGTGTTGGATAGATAATACTCCTAATGTAATGTAATGTATTTAAGTCCTCCACAGATGGCATTGATGGAAGGATGGAGTTCCAGGCACATTCACACAGAGACTGGTACCACACTGGAACATTTTGGGGACACATTTACAGCACTATCTTTAAATGGAGAGTGCTTTCAAATCTTTGGCGGTGTCCTGTAGTTGCTTCGATACACCAACACACACACAATGCAGAGGGAAATACATTGGTCACACTTATTCTTGAGAAACAATACTTAAAAACAGCAGCTTCCAAAATGAATTTTTAAACTTGTAAATAGTAAAGACAGTAAATATTTGTGTTTCATGAACATCAGTAATGTTTTTAACTTCTATATGGTTTTATGTGAAATGGAAATACATGACTTTTGTTTTTATAGCACCACTAACTCTAACCCTTGACTCATTTAAATGCCGCTCTGCAAGCATGGTGGCAGAGTGGGTAACACTCTCGCCTCACGGCGAAGAGGTTGCAGGTTCGACTCTCAAACAGCCTTGGCCTTCCTGTGTGAAGTTTGCTTGTTTCTCTCTGTGTGGGTTTCCTTCTGAAATTCCGGTTTGATCACCAACCAAGATGCAGGTTAGGGCAGTAGCCTTTAGTTATGGTAGTCCTGACCAAGCATGGACAAAAATGTGCGTAACAGCGGCCGTTAAAAAAAAAAAAAACATTCAACACTCGTGACATATAATGATTCTTTTTGGTCGCCCACCTTCCATCTTTCCATTTCTCTTTAGAATCACTAAGCTGTAATGTGTTGTAATGTATTAGCACCTCAACTTTTCTTAATCCAAATGCAGTATTTTACTTGTTCCATGCTATGTTCATGTGACATCATAACATTATACAGACCAGTAATAGACACAGGTACTTGGCAGCTAAAATTAATATTGTTTATGCAGTTTGCTAGTTTATAAGGTTCGAGATCGTGACATCACACAGTTGGTCCAATGTTAAACCGATGCAGATTGTAAATAGCTAAATACTGAAAATAGTGTCAGTCAAAGCTAATTCTGACACTACAGAGTGATAGATTAAGTAGTGACCCAGCATTTTTTCCAGGTTGATACACTGCTGTTTTGTTTAGTTTTTAGATTGTTTTGGCTAATGTATTTCTATGGAAGTTTGGCAAACCTGAACAGAACCATGGTGGATTTGTGCATGGTGCAACAATTCAATAACAATTTGTGCTTCTGTATAATTTGATGAAGGCAAGTGCAGTAGTACAAAAATACAATATATGTATTTCTATTACAGTGAGGAAAATACATTGTTTGTCAGTGACCTTCCCAAAGAAATGATAATATGAAGTTGTTTACACTTGTGTTTTGGAGCTTGGTTGAGCTGAGGAGAGAAGAGCCCTCGAGTCTCTTCTGCACCTGCCTCTCGTTCATTTACACATAGATTAGAAAACCTCCGGCCCTTTAAAACTACATCCACTATAAACAAAGTGCTTGTAGCTTTTTCATGTTAGAACAAATATATGCTTTTTGCCTCTGCTCCCCTGACTCCAATTTATGCGCATCATCAAAAAGCATGTTTTAGGCTCTGAAGTCCGCGGCAGGATAAATGGTTGGAGAAAAGCGTGCTCGTGGTGCATTATAGATTATCCTGCTTTAAATTGGGTTTGGGCTGTAAAGTATCTCTCCTGAGACTTCTGCAATTCAACTGAGAAGAGATTGTATTGTATATACACAACTAAGAGTACTTGTTACTTCAAAATAATATTTGTCTGGTCGTAGTGTAATAGGACTATTTCACTTTTTTCACACAAGCAGTGGCCGAAGGTTCACTAGACGTTATCACTTTTAAGACAATTTGGGCTCACACAAGATATCCCCAGCATAACATTTATTTGAGCATTGCAAAATGAATATGACCACATGTGTTTTATTGTAACTCGATTGATTGATTGACATTGTAAATACCGAACTTGATCCCACAAGAAAGCGTACATTTACCACATTTACAACATTACAGAACATGTAAATTGTGTATGATCAGCACGAGTTCACGGCTGTTTTGCGTAATTATGGTACAGTCACAGTTCATTTCTATGGTGGTTGTTAAGTGTTCTTATTTATGAATATTAACAAAATCCTCATCCAAATCTTAACCTGCCCCAAGCCGAAGACCTAAACTTACCCATTTTAGTAACTTGACACCGAAACTTACCTGTTTCACATAAAGAAAACATCCCATGTGGCTTCAACCAAAACTTGTGTATTTTTACACTTTTTCATATCGTGCTTAAAGTACGGCCTAACATAAGTACGCAAAAAAGACATGAAACCGTGGTCATAAAACACTGTTTTTGTGTTGTGGTAAATGTGTGCTTTCTAGACTGTGTTGAAATGTCACATGTAGCTTTAAGGCTCATTTTTGCTTTTATTTTTGTACATTAACAGCCATCTACGTCGCAAACAAATTTACTATCACTTGATTCACACTTCCATGTGTTACTAATGACAAGTCTTTGTTCCGATAAACAGCCAGCGGCAGTCGTAAAACAAGTGGAAGGGCTCCACAGCAGTGCAGTAGCCTATCCATCCAAAACTTACATTTGTAAGTTGAAAAATGTGTTGTTCTAATTAATAAATTAAAGTGTAATATCTAATAAATGTAAGTTACGTCAACAACAAAAAGAAATTGGTTGAATCAACACTAATCCATAACATGAATATATTAGTTTGGCTTTTCAATCCAAAAAAGTTAGAGCATCCTGTTGCCTTAAAAGTGTCCATGAAAACCAGGTATCCTACATTTATCAGACTACATTCATTACAGCTGCACTTACATGACCATGATGTTTGGATGTTTGGTCTGCTAGTCTCTCATTTGTAATTCCCTCTGCAGTCTGGTTTTAACTCATTTCCTTCCTGTATAAATGCCTTACTGATAAAAGACTGAGCACTATCCATGTCTGTCTACATCCGCATAAGAAACAGCTGCTATTTCGGGCCTGGTTTTGATGCGATTACATGTTACAAGGTGATGCATTAACCGTCCCTAAAAGCGGCGCTGATGTGTGTGGACAAAGACGTACGAGCGCGCAGCTAAAGTGCGTTTGGATGTAAATGTTGCGGCGGTGATGAATGGGCCGGCCCGAGTTATCTGAGGCTGATTTGAATGCGGACACAGTGATTCAGCACATTAGCTGTACATTATGTAAATGTTTGGTGTGTGTTTGGAGGAGGTAAGGCCGCTTCACTTGTGCACATTACTCCACCAAGGACGCGCAGTTTGAGCCGGGACGTGTCGTTATACAAAGTCAAACCGCACACTGTCTGCTCCTGTTTTTGTTTTACATCAGCAAATAGTAAGAACATAATGTGTCATATACAGGTTTCATTTTCTCAGTTGTTCATCGACTCGAGTCTTATTTTAGACTTGCCTGGGATTCAGAGCCCACACTTGGTCTGGTCACCACTCTTCCCACTTCTCAGACCTCAAATAAACTCTACAACAAATCAACAATAAAACTAGTATCCAAACTAGATTCTCATTTGAATAAATATTGATTAAAAATACATTACCAAAATGTAAAAAAAAAAAAAAAAAAGAATAAATTGTAATTTGTGCTGAAAATGTCATAATGTTTAGAAAGTTTGATGTGAAAAGAGCATTTTTAATTCATGTGGTTGCATATTTAGTATTTTAAAATTTAGTATCACACTTGCTGTAGGCAAAAAAGTTTTTACATCAAAAACACTCATTTCTGTTTAATCTGAGGCTCCTGATGTTTGGAACATATATAAAGACAAGCTAACGTTTATTCTTTATTATTCAAATCAGACTAAGTGGTCTCATTTTTCCCCAAAGTCCTGCAACATATACTTGTTAGGGCAGGGATGGCGAACCTGAGGCTCGCCAGCAACATGTGGCTCTTAGCCAATCCGAGTGTGGCTCTTTGGCTCATTCAGAAACATTTGCTCCTTCACACTCTCTCTCCTTCTCTCTCTTTCAGAAGCACACAACTGTCAGGGTGGCGTCACAGCAGAGCTATTTAACAGACAGATTAATTCTCTGAGAAGCAATTCCCAGTGATTTTCTGTGAAACTGGAACTTCATTTTGGTCCTTATTTTGTGCAAATCCACCTTATATCTACAGAGAAAAGGTTCAAAATGTACAATGACATAAAACTTGCAAAACAGAACAGCATGGGAATCTTCAAAGTGATATTTACGGCTGTGTTTTTTCTGAATGTGACATAAACAGAAGTTTACACACTGCCCTGACGAAAGTGTGTGCAGCAGTGTTTTCTCTGCTCTGATCACACAGGACAGTCCTGAGTCTGACTGACGCTCCTAAAGCCCAGTTTTACAGGGGCGGAGCTAAGGGCATCTGCGGCTGGGGCCCTAAATCTGGCCTCTGGATTTACTGACTTTTAAATTCTAGGAAAATGACATCACATAATGAAAATATCACATATGAAAATCACCAAAATGCAGGAAATTGTGCATAAATTTGCAAACTTCTCCCCCAGACCTCCCTGAATTACACCAAAACCATGTTATAAAGAAAAACGTGTTTTTAATGGAGAACTTGCATTGTCTGAGTCTTTGTAATTCAATAAAAATGTACTTTTCCCCCTGGTGGGGGCAGTAGGTCGACTCATGGTGTGGTTCTTCAAGGATGACAGATGGCAAATCCACCCCTGTGATGGTGGAATGGACAAAGCTTACACAATTACTCCTCAAAAAGTTAGGTACTACAGCTGTAACTTTCTATAGGATTATCCATCTGATTCATCAGAAAGTTACACAGTGTCCCTTTAAATCCCCTAAAGTTCCTTCAACACTAATAACATCAAGTAATGTGAATGAAATGTCTTGCCCAGTGACACAATTCACAACAAGACTCAAACTATCAACTTTCATTTTAATGACTCAGTCACTGCTGCTCTTTCTATATGAAGCAATCTTTTCAGTTTTCAGTCTAATCTTGCGTTTCTCGCTGGTCAAACACGGGCCACACCAAGCTTAAGTTTATAATCTTGCTTCAAAAACAACCCAATTAAAAGATACAGCAGCACATTAGAAACTGATCCGAGGATTACACATTGACTTATTTAGAAAAAAGCGGATGTGATGAGGTCGTTTGAGGGGATATTTAGTCTGCTGTAAACATAAAATCTGTCATTAAGGGACACAGATTAGAAATGTCTAGTCACATTTAGCCACGTTTTATTGTGCAATGATGGGAAGTCGATTAAAATCCTCGCTGAAATCTTCTGACGGGTGATGCTAAATCAGAACATAAAAATATCCTGCAGGAGGCAGATTTTTACAGCGTTGCCAGGGCAAAACAATCATCAGAACGGCAAAGTAGATGCTCACATAGTAAACCCACAAATGTCTGTTAAAGGGTCCTATTGCGTTTTATTTTTATATTTAGTAAGAAACTAGAACATATACAGATCAGTAATTCACCTTTTGTTCTTTGTAAAACACAAAGTTGATCTAAAGCAACTTAAAAATAGAAACAGCTCTACTGACTTCCTGTTCAAAACTGCAGAACTGATAAGCCCCGCCTCTTCATTTTAAATTTTAACTGTAAAAAGCAACAGATTTTAAAAAACAAATTATTATTGTTGGAAAATGACTGTGGGACAGTTTTGAACCATATACGCGTCACTTTGAGTATTAATGTTTTTAATTATAACAAGTAAATCCATACAAGTGGGAGGGGATAGGTGGTAGGTGAGAACGGGGATTTTCTGAGCACTTGAGCTGCAGCTGAAGAACAATACAAGATTACTCAAACATGCAGGAATCAATTCAAATAAACTAGGTTTACAAGGTTAAAAACTTTGAAAAGTGAATTTGACAGAATAGGTCTCCTTTAATTACAATATAGGTTAAATATGTATGGATTATAGATCACAATGCATCGCGAGAGTCTGAGCTGAAAGCTACAGGTTTTAACTGGACACAACTTTGTTTAAAGTAAATCCGTTGTATATTCTCGGAGTTATGAGCAAAAACGGCTGATGAACAAACACTTCAGCAGATTTATATGCGCAAATCACCGCGGCAGAGCATTTCCACACAGAACTTGACAAAAGATTCAGACACAAGTTTGTCTTTGTGGGTCAGAACATGCTTTATGTATCTGTGTGAGCGCGCACTGTTGCGGAGCAGAGGAGAGGTCAGAGGTCAGGAGGAGGAAAGCTCTGAGCTGAGTCCGGACTATGACCATGTCGTGACTAAAACCAAGTAGTTTACTACTGGAGACGAGAATGTATGAGAGATGGAGTAGATATTGGTTAAAAGATAAAAAAAAAATAAATAAAAAATCAAGAGAGAGGTTTCCTGAGCGGGACTCGAACGTTGGTGCAGAAAAGGCAAACGTTTAAAGGTGCAGTTCTTAACCATTCAATTACCTGCTAAATCACAAGATTCAATGGACAAATGGGCCGATCTAAAGCTACGGTCACAATGACCCGTACGAATAAAATGGTCGTACGAATCTTAAAGGTCGTACGAAATCTGAGTTCGTACGTGGCTCGTGGAGTGGAAACTGTTTTCCTACAGTCTTCTTACGGCAGACTTTCTGCTCTCACCAACAACTTACGACATTCTTGGGGAAATGAAGCCGTACGGCATCCTTGCGTGTGCCCTAAAGCTTGCTTAATGCGTCTTTGCGGTAATCCTACATATATTGTGTATCGCACGGGAGCTGCGCGATGTCCCTGCGTCCAACTCAAGCCTTTATCAAGGCGTTTTTAGCTATTAAACCTTTCGTAAACCGTACCGGAATAGCAATAACCTAATTGCACACCAGCAAAACACAAATATGCGTATGAATAGCCATGTATTCTGTGTAGGCTTTGTCTGAAATCTGTTCTGATCATTTGTCTCTCTCACCCAAAACACAACAAACTCACAAAGTCAAACCTCCGTAAAAACATCAAAACCGCTTTGTTTCTTACCTGAGTATTGCAGAGGAGACGCCAAAACTTCCAAAGTGAAGACAGATGCTGAAGACTAATCCACTGACATCATTGTGTTCATATAAAAAAGTTTGACGCACTTCCCAAACCATCAGCGAGCAGAAGTTTTCCAAATGTCTACGTCTGTTACAGCTGTCTCCCCGTGGTTGTGTCCATCTCCAGGCGATTTGCGTTTTCCCCGCGCGCTCCTGGTCCGGTCTGGCCGTGTTTCAAGCGATATTCCTGCACGCTCCGGGTCCGTTCCTCTCCGTGGGCTCCTGGTCCGGTCCGGCCGTGTTTCAAGCGATCTCATCCCTTCACGCTCCGGGTCCGTTCCTCTCCGTGCGCTCCTGGTCCGGTCCGGCCGTGTTTCAAGCGATCTCATCCCTTCACGCTCCGGGTCCGTTCCTCTCCGTGCGCTCCTGGTCCGGTCCGGCCGTGTTTCAAGCGATCTCATCCCTTCACGCTCCGGGTCTGGTCCCCGCGCTATGAGTCCGGGCCCCCTGCGCGCTCCGTCCTGTCTCCGTGCGCCTTGTCCGGTCCCCTCCGTGCGCTCCTTGTCCGGTCCCCTCCGTGCGCTCCTTGTCCGTTCCTTTCCGTGTTTAAAGCTAGCTGCGTTTCCGTCACGTGCTCCAGGCCCGTGGGCTTTCATACAGATCCCTCGTACAGGCTAAACTGCGCCTCAAGAGATGCGCAGTCTCCAGAGCGCGTCTCTCTCCACTTTCACTCTCCCGCTCAGGCATATTACACAGGCTTTAGTCTCTGCGTTCGTAGACTGGTCGTAGAAAATCTTTAACAAGACCATCGACCTGTCTACGAACTTACGAACGGGCTGCGAGCGCTGTTTTTTCGTAACAACGCCTCAAGAATGACGTAAGAAATGAGAAAAAAATCGTTCGCAGAGAGGTCGTAGCAGGTCGTACGGGTCATTGTGACCGTAGCTTAAGGTTTAATTTTCCCAGGCTGAAAAATGATCCCAGCACGCCACTGTTTACTTTATATTACTTTTTACTCTGAGCATTTGGAACGAAATGCCCAGTCATCCTCTCTTGTCTTCTGAAGTGAAAGTCCATGTTGTCGTTGCTCCGACACTTCGTCAGTCTCACACTGTGAGACAGATCAATAAAAACAAAAATCTAAAGTCCACCAGCGTATTTGTTTTGGATGGAGCTGTAGCCGCTGATGTAGCTGGGAATACGAGTGTCTTCTTTACTGTTAACTAGGGATGTTCATGGTTAACCGATTAACCGGTTAACTGTGACTAATGCCTTGTTCGAGTGAGACGTCTTTAACCGGTTAACTGACAATTGCTCCAGCAGATGGCGCCAACTGCCCCTGAACAGTTCTGGCGTTTGTCAGAGAAGGAAAAAGATCGCTAAAACTACAAAAACACTGTTTATCTCAGAAGGACTGAGCAAACCTGCATGACACTGCAGTGTTTATGGACTAATATCAACCATGCATGGATTAATTAACTTGGATTTTGTTTTGATGAAGAAAACAGACTGGGCTAGCTTGCCTGGGAAACTATCGATGTTTTTACTTGTTCAAGACAAGCTAAGGTAAGCAGCTAACGTTAGCATCAACTTTAAAACATGACTTCTTATTTGAGAGTAGTTTTATATAATACATAGTGCAAAAGTGCATTAAAACCGTGTTTATAGTGGCTTCTATTCAGCCGTGCTGTGCCCAGTTTAAAGGCCTGTCGCTGACTCGTTGCTCTAAAATCACTCTCGTAGCTGCTGTGTCTAATTATAACACGTCCAGTGAAAATAACAGCAATAAAAAAGTACCGCGTTAACATGTTCGGTTAACCGATTATTGACCGCAAAGAGCTCCAACTAACCGGTTAAAGAAATTTTTGAAAACGTGCATCCCTACTGTTAACGTAAAGTCTTTCTGTCCCACAGCGCCTCTACAGGCCAAAGGCAGATGCGTCTCTACTGCGCTGATTCGATTCTTAAAAGTGTATTGTGAACAGAACCGAGCCAGTTTAGAGAAAGATCAAAATTGTTCTCCAAAACAGACAAACTTACATGATTGCTAACAACAGAGCTAAACAGGAAGTGTGCTGCCAAGAAAAGTGGGCAGGGCAGAAAAGGATAAATATCACCAAAAAACTTGCCCTAGCTAATTTAATCCTTTTGATAAGTAATGTGAAAACCCTTCACCAGAAACAGTCTAAAGTGCTTTCCTCTTAACACAGACGGATAACATAGATGGATGTTTTTTGCAGTGCAGGAGGCTCGGCTCTGGACTCATTATTCCTTCTTCTCGTGGCAGGAGGAGGTGAGAGGTTGTCTGCTCCTCTGCTCACGTTTATCACACACACACACAAACATGGCCGCTCCCTCCCTCCCTCCCTCTGCCACAGCACTGTTTCTCCAGGACAGCATAATTGGAAAAGCAAAGTGTCATGAGGAAGATGGAGG
This sequence comes from Mugilogobius chulae, assembly GCA_038363315.1. NCBI lineage: Eukaryota > Metazoa > Chordata > Actinopteri > Gobiiformes > Gobiidae > Mugilogobius > Mugilogobius chulae. The sequence goes on along the minus strand of CM076405.1, from coordinate 23,125,248 downwards.
TGAGACAGCGAGTCTAAGTGAGCTACAGGCAAAAGGCAAGAATCCTACAGCCGTGGACTTCATCACTGTAGCTGCTTTTCACATTCATATACAATAATGCAAGTTAGTCTGGGGACACGAAAGACGTTTTGATTTCATGAGCATTAACAACATTTTAATTTGAACTCTGCCAATCAGATACTCCTTCTTCACAGACTCAAACAACAGCCCGTCTCTTTCTGCCTTTCTCTTGTGTAAATGTACTTTCCCGCTGCAGAAAGAAAATAACACACATAACAAGGTGAACATATGCTTGCTGTGTCTTGTCTGCATCTAATGGTGTACCTTTTGTTCAGAAAAATCCAAGGAAGTCTGCTTGATACTGTTGTTAACTTTGTGGCTAACTGTTAGCATAGGGTTAGCCTCTGAAAGTTGTGCTGTTAAGGTAGCTAATTTTGTTATCTTTTCTCTCTTGTGGGGGAATAACAAATAGATAACAACTGAGTTATCACAAATAACAACTGAATCTCCAGGACCAAAGCTTTCTGACAAGGTTTGTGATCATCACAACCTCTGCTGTTTGATTGTGGCTAATTCTAAACACAGCGAAACTGGAAGCATACTGAACGCAACATGAACACATGGCATCATGAAACCAAGTAGATTTTTTACAACTTTTGGTCAAAGAAGAACTCACCAAAGTTTCGAATTACCACACGGCTATAATAAAAGTAAGTTAACTGAAGCGGCAGCAGTTGGATGTTCTGCTAAATACGAGTAGAGAGTACATTTTGTTGGGCCTTCCACTTGTGGCTGGCTTGCAGCTATCGGAGACCAGGGACAAGTTTAGGGACTTCCAAGTTTAGGGGTGCTTAGTACCCCTAAACTTGGGGTTTTCCCTATAAAAACTCACTGCACACTTTTTTCTCTTTCTTTATGGTTATTAAATATGGCAAAGGAACACATGCTAGTGCATATATTTTGCCGTGTGTTTGGTCCTGCTTTGAACTCAGGTTGATCTGTCGCTGAGTTCCTCGTTGGTCTAAACCTGACTGTAGTGAGTCACACTTTCAAAAACACACCTGGATCATTTTAGTGACTAAACAAATATTAGAAGCTGAATCACCATCTCTATCTCTTGTAGCGGAAAACCCAAGATGTGAATCTGACCAATCAAAGCAAGAGGGATGGACAAGTCTTGTTATTATCTTAAAGTAAAGAGAGCGAGAGAGTGCTGCGAAGAAGATGTTGCAAACCAACATGCACAGATACTGCAGTTTCCCAAACTCTACTATTAAATTATGAGGCTTATTCAATTAGGGTACATTCACACTGGCAAAACCAAACCGTGCCCAAGCCCGGATGGCCCCTAAAGCATGATTGTTTTGTCCAGTGACATAGATCTTACTCTGATACGGTTTGAGGAGGTGGCCAAAGCACGACACGGTTACTCATGTACACACACACACATAACTTTAGCAATGTGAGCACTGATGTCTCTCACAAGAAGAAGTACGAAAAGAAACTCTGCACCAAACTCCATGGATCTGCGCTTATCTTGAGTTTGCTCTATGACCAGAGAAAAGTTGTGAAGTTTCTTGTCTCCTGCTGCTCTTGTTGCTGCTCCATGTGTTTTTTAATCCATAGCCTGACGGAGAAGCGTTACCGGCAAAACTCGGGGCTGTCTCATTACAATAAAGATATAACGGCCCGCTGGACCTTTTTTTGCCGCTACTGCATTAGCACCTTAGCGCTTGATCCAAGCCTCAGCGTGACATGTAAACAAACGGTGCTGGAGGATGATGTCACTGGCCTGTGGCTCAGTTTACTTGAGCAGGTGTGAGTTCAAGCCAGAGAATTTTCTGCAATTGGGCTTGAGCAGGGCACAGTTAGAGTGCACTACAATCTCTTCATTTTAGTAGTACTAGACACATTTATTAGGGTTGCTGAAGCACTTCTAAAAATGGCCTAGACCTAATCCTGTCAGAGACACAGATTTTCCAAAACCAACTTTTTCAGACCAGGTCATTCATCGGCTTGGCATAAAAGAGCCTTTAATGTAGACTTTCCTCGTTATTGACAGTTACACAGGGCCCAATCTTGAGCTCAGTAAAAATGTGAGACTTTGCCCAGCCTTATGCAAGCCCACCTGAATGACAGCGGCCCATACGTCTCTGCATTAGTCCTAATACTCTAATGGTGGACATGGGAGCTCTTTAGTGTACATTACAGTCTCACGCTCCACTAACAAGGCCCTCATCCTTCAGATGGGTTTGGAGTCCTGCCGCCCGCCGTCTGCTGCCGCCCCATTGACTCTGCACCACTGCCACCTTCATTAGCTCTAATTGTACTTAACCACAGCCAATGACTGCAACCTAGTGCGGGAATGAGTTAGCATTAGCATGAAGAGTAAGAGAGTCTGCTGCTTTGCACAAATACATACATGCATAACGAGATCTCATTGTTGGTTACTGATTTTAGAATGTCAAAATTCTTTGGACTATCTTAGCAGTAACAAGAAAAAAAAAACTATCTCTTGTTTTCACATTTTTGTTTGGAAAATAGATACAAGATAGCTATTGTCTATTGTCTTTTAAAACAGCTTTGAGCTTTGTTCATTGATTCTAATTTGCAGTCAATTTTTTGATAGAATGATCAACAGACAATAAAACCTGTCTCACGTCAGATGGATATGTGTTCAACTTCAATTTGAGTTCTTCCATAATATCCATCTGGAACTTCCCCCGCTGAAAGTGTTAAAGGTGCATTGCATAAGTGAAAATGCTCAATATTAAGATATATCAAATTAGAGTCCATTGGCACAGATCTGGAAGTGTGTCATGATGTTTTGTAAACTTACCGAGGTTGCCTATAAGCGCAGACAGGCTCATAAATGTGAGTTGCGCTGGTTGCATTTTCCCGCGCTATAGTTCTCCTTCACTTGATTTTTGTCAGTATTTGTATTTATTTCATGATACGCTGTTTTTGTGTTGTGGTAAATGCACGCTTTCTTGTGAGACTGTGTTGACCAATCGCACAACAAATCATACCGGTGTTTTTATATATATTGCAGATTTAAACATTGTCACAAACCTGAACCTTACATCTTCACGGAGACTGTTCCATATCTTAGCTGCATAAAACTAAAACGCAGCCCACGTTCAGTCCTGACTCTGGTCCATGTTTAGTCCTGACTCAGGTCCACATTTAGTCCTGACTCTGGTCCATGTTTAGTCCTGACTCTGGCCCACGTTAAGTCCTGACTCTTGTCCATGTTTAGTCCTGACTCTGGTCCATGTTTAGTCCTGACTCTGGCCCACGTTAAGTCCTGACTCTTGTCCATGTTTAGTCCTGACTCTGGTCCACGTTTAGTCCTGACTCTGGTCCATGTTTAGTCCTGACTCTGGCCCACGTTAAGTCCTGACTCTTGTCCATGTTTAGTCCTGACTCTGGTCCATGTTTAGTCCTGACTCCGGATTCTTGGAGAGGCAATTCGAACTTAAAATCAGGCCAAAAAACCCATACTCTAGATCCCATGTCTTTATCTTGTTTCTATATAATATCAAATTACAATAAGACTCCTCTTCGCTCAAACTCACTGACTGGACAAACATAAAACACAGCTAATTAACGCTTTCTCGCTGACCAAGAAAATCCAGTAAAACAAATTCATTCATCAGCTAATCTCAAACACACACATACCTGCTCCTCTCCTGTTTGAGCCGTTTCCTCACACAACCGCCCGCCTGCTCATATTGTTAAACGCTCGTAATAGTAATCAGATTAGCGTCGTTTTGAGCGCAAATGAATGCTTCTGCTGATTAACGGAGCGTCTTCTGCTGCCGTGTGCGCTTTGACATACTGGCCTTAATGGACATCGTAAAAAGATTGTGTTATGATGGTAATAAGTAATTGATACCCCCTTTTTTCTCTTTTATTAGGCATCTGTGCAGCTCCGGCGTCATTAAGAAACGCAGCTTCATCGTTTCAGAGCCTGTTTGTCAAAGAAATTGTATTTGAGATTTCTCCGAAGCTTGAATAATATGCGTTTTTACAGTACATTTGCAGCAATTTGTTCCTCGCACAAAAGCAGCAGCGCACTAGCTAGTTAATTGTGCCTCCAAGCTAATGCTAACTTGAGTTAACATGTTCAATAATTAAATAAACTGCAAATTAACAAATCTAATTAAGACTGTTTATGTGGAGATGATTTCAGGTGTTTTGACATTTCTGTGTCTCAGTAGTTGACATAGCATTAGCTTAATCTTTTAAAAGGGCCAGATTTTATGGAGGACCATGGCTTCTGGGCCGGTTGTAGTGGCACAATACGTCACTGATTTCAACACAAGGTTGTGCCAAATATTCAGAGGACTAGACTTGTTCCTATAATGGTAATAACTACTGCTGCAGTCTAGTAATAACCAAACCTGAACCTGGAGTATCTCAGTACTAAACCAGTAATAAACCAGGACCAAATAAGGTCTAAAGGAGAATTAAACCTGGACTTTAAAAGGACCGAATCAAGTTCAAGATGTACACTGTAAAAACAATCTTAAACTGGATGAGTGAATAAATGCTTAAATTAAGTCATATTTATCTTTTCCAATACACAATTTTCTCACTAGAAATGTGTCAAAAAAGTTGATTAGATCCATTTAGCAAATCTTATTTTCAGACAGTAAATGTATAGCTCAAGCACTAAATGACACATTAGAACATTTTAAGTTGGCCACTTTTTTACTGAAAAAAAAAACAAAAAAAAAACAATTAAAAACACAAACAAACAAATATACAATTTGTTATATTTGGAAAGTGAATTGAGGGCCCGGTCAGACTTTTGGAGGGCCGATTTGGCACCCGGGCCTTAAGTTGAATAGGTCTGGTTTAGAGTTTACAGTTCTTAGACATTTAGATTAAAACCGCATCAAAAGCAGCAGAAAGACGTACAGTACATCCACGAGAGTCGCCATCTTTGTTTAGCTTGAATGTAGGGTAGGGTTAGCACCGAGGCGCTAACAGCCATCTTAATACCTCCGAAACACCGCTCGTGTTTGTGAATTCACAAATATCGCAAGTTAAACCATCTGGCTGGCCAGGTTATAAAATATCTTCTTGGCTTCTTATAGACACATGTTTTGAGGAGGTTAACTCTGATTAGAATATTGATAATTCATAAATAATAACATGCCTTGCATACATCACAGAAATTAGGCAACAATGTGTATTATAGACACAGAAAACAAAATATATTCACACAACATGTTATTTACATTGTGTGGCGTACATGTTATTGAGACCAGGTTATGTGAGCCACTGACTGGGGATTTGATTTGGACTTGTCTCTTTATCCTTGTACAATAACGGAAATTGAGGTCAGAAACTTACTTGAGACAAGCAAAACATTGACTCTATGAGGCTTGAGATGCATGAGACGGGTTTTGTTTTTTGTGTCTTTGTGTTTTTGTGAATTGTTGTGTGGCTGTTTTTTCCAGCTGGGACCAATGATGAAAATTAGCATTGGCTATAATCCTGCACATTTAGATATTGGATCTTTTTCCCCCCATGTCTGTTATCAATGTGCATTGTGCCTTTATTAAATGATAAAACAGACAAACTAGCAGAGCACTCTTTGTATTTAGTGCATGGACAGCTGCTGAACTGCCTCTGTGTTGGTAGATTGTTCGTTAACATGCCCAGCCCTAGTCTTATGCATCCAACACTGCGTCTCGTACTGTCCTGTGTGATAGATTCATGTCACGTCCGGCCTCCAGCACTTCCACAATTGTAGCGCTAACCTTGCAACTCCTCTGATTGGCTCATATTTCAGTGACAGAGTTTTACAGGAGCACTTTTCTCTTCCTCTGCAGACATATGCGGGTGTTTAGTTCCCTGGGCGTGTCTGTGTGATGGAGGTCAGCGCCACCACAGGGCTGAGAGACGAACACGCTCACACGGACAGTAAATTACAGCCTGCTCCATGTTTTCCATCAGACGACTGTTGTATATCACCAATACGTCTTATTAGCCTCTTCACCCGCACAAATGAAACTATTACTGCTGCATTCAGTGAGGGGAATTACAGCGGATATATATCATCCGTTATCTCTGCTGTCAGTGCTTTATGAAGGAGACTGAGGCAGAAATCTTCTGCTGTTTTACATGACAATCTTCTGACAGAAAGCACATTTATGTTGGTTGTTTCATGTTACATTATGTCATGGTACACGGTGCATGGCAGAGTGGTTAGAGCTCTGGCTTCTCAATAAGGAGACTGTCGGTTTGAGTTCAGTATTGGACCAAATCAACTAGGGCTGGGCGATCTGGGACATTTTTTTTTTTTTTTTTCAAATGATTGATCTGAATGTTTGATTTGGTTTTGTTTCCCTTTTTGAAAATGACATAAAAAAAAGAGTTTTTTGAAGATCAGCAAAAGCAAAACCGTTTTGTCCCATTTATCAGACGTTTTTGATCAATTCTCCAAACCACACATTAACTAAATAATTAACAATTTGATTAGATTCAATCGCCCAATTTTTCGATTACTGCCCTGTCACAATCTCACTGAGTGGAATTTGCATGTTCTCCCTGTGTTAACATGGATTCTCTCCAGGTCCGCTTCCTTCCAATTCCAAAAACATGCATGTTTAGGCCGATTGGCAACATTGTATAATTCTGAGATGACTGGAGCTGCAGCACTTTCAGACAGTTTCAGTTAAAATAAATACTTGCAAAGATGGGATAAAACTTATGTGTGGGAAATTTGAATTTATTGATTTTGATGTATATTAAAGACTAGATCTCGGTGCAAAGCGGTTAGAACTTTGGCTTGCCAATAAGAAGATCATTAATGGACAAGGATCAGTTATTTTCTGGTTGAATCCATTCATTGTCGAAAAATATATTAAGACTCACAGCCCGATCTTGCCCTTTTGTCTTAGCCGGTCTTAGCGGATGGTCTTAATTATTCCTCTGTTGGCCACTAGTGGCTCTCTTCAAGCTCTATACACTGTCAGTATAGAAGGTGTGGCTCCAGCCAAATGTGGGGGTACAGTTTTGTTCATTGAACCAGTCACATGCTCACGCCTGTGACAAGTGAGCAGCTGCTTTAGGATCACAGGCAAAAGTAGCTGTAGCAGCAGCTTCAGTTTGGGGAAAAAAAAAATAGAAGTCAACAGGCTTTATGTAAAAGAAAAGACACATTTTTAGACAAAGTTGTTAAAGTCTGTCAAGTAAATAGACTTTCACCAAATAGATTTCTATTATTATAGTTTTTTCACCAAATAGTTTTATATTATTACACTTTTTTTCCAAACTGAAGCTGCTGCTACAGTAACATTTGCCCGTGATCACTGCTCACTTGTCACAGGCGTGAGCATGTGTCTGGTTCACTGAAGGAAACTGTATCCCCACATCTGGCTGAAGCTGCACCTTCTACACTGACAGTGTATAGAGCTTGGAGAGAGCCACTAGTGGCCAACAGAGGAATACTTTAGACAATCCGCCAAGACCGGCTAGGACAAAAGGGCAAGATCGGGCTGTGAAAGTCACTGGTACAGGGTCCTGTCACCCACCACTCCAACACAGCAACAAGTGGTAAAAAAATGCAGAGAGGTTGTGAGATGTTGATTTAATCTGACCCGAGATTTTACTTAACTGACCTTATGACATCATCACGTTTTCCAACATGGACGCAACCTTTTAGGCCTAAGGAGAATTCAGGGAACCTTGAAGTGAATATTTCGAGTGATTCTGTGTGTCTCTGTGTTAATCCTGTGATGAATTGGCCTCCAACCTAAAGATCAAGAGCTACCAATAGCTCTTCATTGTTCTCTGCATGTAAAGCTGTATGTGTAACGGACTTAAAAAGCCATATGGCTGTGTGCATGAAATGTCAGTTCACTTGTTTATATTCAAAATAGTTAACTCCTGTGCTTATGAGCATTTAGACACAAACACATTTCTTTTTAAACACACAAACATGGTGAAATATTTATCTGATTTGTAAAGTCCTACACATTTTCTGTAACATTCACCACACGTCATTGTTCACTGTCTGATCTTCTGTATTTACTTGTTTTAAACTGGTGCATAAACAAGCCAGCCGATGTTCTGTGCACAGAGCCATTTTGGCAGTGAATTGCTAACATTTCACCAGCCTTGTACTTTTGTAAATTCACATTTATAACCCTAACTGTGTGCACTGTATGTATATCTTCATCAAAAACTAAAGCTTGTGACTGCTGTCATATCGCTACACCGTCTCACTGAAATACGTATATTTTACACAACATGTACTTGACGTATCATGAGCACTTTTTGCGTGCTTATACAGTGTCTCTATGTCTGGATTTTTACAGACTTCTATTTTTCTTTTTTGTGTGTTATATTTGAGAAGCAATGTGTAACATACAAGCTCAAAAAGGACCATTTTGACTGTTAACATGAGCAGCTTTCTGTCAGTTTTGTTTAGTAAAAGTAGCTCTCTGGGTGAGACAGGTAAGACACTCCTGGTCTGAGGTGTTCACCCACCAAAGGCCCAAAGTCACTGGAATGGTCTCCAGTCACTCGCTGGAAAATGTCCAATGTTTCCTCACCCAGACAGATTGTGAGATGTTGATTTGGTCCGACGTGGCATTTGAACCCACAATCTCTAACCATGCTCTCCTGGTTAAGATTTAATCCAGTAAAATCAAATAAAATAGATTTTTCCCTCACCCAGGTGTAGTTTTATCCCATTTTTATTAGTATTTGTTTAAACTGCGACTGTCTGAATCTGCTGCAGCTCCGGTTTGAAGTCCTCTGATGGGAAGAACAAAACTGCTTTTCTATATTTGAGGAGGAATTTCAGTCCAGTAACGAGCTCCGTCAGTCCTTTGTTCTGTCGTCGTTAAGTGGCACTTGCTTTTTTAGGATTTGCTTTTAAGCTCTTAAAGAGAAACTTGAAGGTGAAGTCAGTTGTTTGGCGGGTTGCCAGGTAAAAACTCTTCTCTCTTATAAAGCTCATCACCATTTTCAGAAAACCTTCACAGACAAGAAGACAAATCAAGACATTTTTTCTTTTCTTAATGCAGGCTACTCTCTATTCTACATCGATCATGCTTAGTGTGTAATTGATGAAATGTAAACACATATTTGCTCTGCAGTGAATTGGGCAAAGGCATGTGTAGTATCATCAAAGAAATGCTCAGAACTAGTCTGGTCATGCTTTAAAAAAATATATAATATTTATTTATAAAGGACCTTTTAAAACAATGTTTACAAAGTGCTCCACACAGGGCAAGCCGTTACATAATATATACATTATCAACAAAAGTACAGGGTTTAAGGAATAAAGACAACAAAATAAAATACCCTATTTATTTATTCATTTATCTTTTAGATAACAATAAATAAATGAGATTTAGAAGATGATACATGATTGTAAACTCCATTTAATCATGTCATAGTATAAAATAGTTCATTCAGAATTGTGACTGTGTGAACACTTTTGAACTTATCTTCACAAATGATTAAAAGGAACCAATAGAGGGATTTTCGGTCGACGTCCCTTCTGCACATGCTTTATGCAGAAAAAATACGCTCTCCATGTGGTAAGCTGGGGAAACTTCTTTGAATAAAACAACAAAACAGGACAAGAGCAGCTGTTTAGATCAGGTCTGAACTGGTCTGACAGACATCTGTCTCCTGAAGCTTGAGACAGTGTTTTTCTTGTCGTTTCTTCACTCATCTGAATGTAACTTTTAAGGGTCGTAGGGTCGAATTTCATTCACAAATGTTGATTTAGCAGCAGAACTTTTGTTTTCACACAGTGATAAGCTCTTGTAGTTGGCTGACAACGGTGCTTTTTGGACTTGTTTCTACTGTTTGTGTCTATGAGCGGCGACGCTTTCTCGAGGCAGGGTGCACGTGCATTGCCCGTGTTGATGAACAAAAAAACCCTCTGTAATACAAAATCTGTTTAATTCAGTTAAATTGAGTTAATTTGTATAACAGCAGTTATCTCAGAGGACTTCACTGATTTAGCAAACCAAACTGTCAGAAAATCAGAGAAGGAAACATTCGGTCAATGCCAGCTTCTGTTGGAAAACCAGAAACAGTCATTATTCAGAAATACAGAGGCAGATTGTCCCACAACAAACAGGCAGATGAAGAACTGTCTCAGAGCATCCACTGTCCTTAGATTCTCCTTCTCTACAGGGAAAAACTCAAAAACACCTGAGCGGTAAAGATAAAGCACTTCTCTGAGTTTGTAACTGGTACTAAAATACGGCTGCTGCTTTGAGTCAGTGGTGGTGCTCATTAACACATGACATCAGTCGGAGTTAAGGGTCTTTCACACCAAGTCAAGGGTCGCACGTTTGGCCGACAAGCAGCTCACACGCTTGCTGAGTGAGGCTGTCAGAGAGCAGGGAGCATGACATGGAGGCGAGTTTTTTTTTTTTTTTTTTTTTCTGTCGCCAGTTGCCACAAATGCTGCTGTTTGATTGTTCCGTGTCTTTTAGCGAACCAGCGAATCAGCACACTGGAAAATTCTATGTAAAACTGGAAATGATGGTTACATAAAACAGTAATTACTCTTTATGGATTTCTGTTATTTATGCGAGTTGAAACGAGATGTAGGTACAGAGGAGAGTGGCTACTATTTGGACAGAGGAACATGAAGGCGGAGAAGACTTACTGCAACAGCAGTACGAAGGCTGGACTGTGGTGAGAAAAAGATTTTGAGCTTAATCCATGAGGTTAGATTAGAAACATTTGTTCTTCATCAGAGCTTGACAACTACACGTGTGCAACTTATGTTTCGTCATTTTGGTCAAGCATTACATCACATGCTCACTCGGCGTTTGATTTGGCAACTGGTGGCTGCTTGGATCGTGTTTGGTTGTGTTGGTGTGAAAGACCCTTTACGGTCAGTGGTTCATTGCCGGTAGAGGTGCTGAGTGGAGCAGAGCAATGCAAAGTTGAAGAAGAAAAGCCATTTTTAATTGGGGGAATTTTGAACCAGAACAAAGTTTATTTTTTGAAAACAGACAAAATACGCTCCAAAATCGACCTATGTGCTCTATCAGCTGAATACTGGCAGACTGTTTTAGACTTACACTCTAGAAAACTGCTGTTTTAGCTTTTTTCAGCATTAGTTGGAAGGGACTGGTCTCTAGGGAGCATTTACCACAGAGTTTAGCTTATCCTATCCACTATGGTTTGTATCTATGTCATACTCACAGTTGTATCTGGATTGGTTCATGCATGTTTGAGTAATCTTGTTGTGCAGCTGATGTTCCAATGCTCTGAATATCCCTGTTTACACCCACCACCTCCCCCCTCCCACTTGTATTGACTTGACAGTGAAAAGGCAGAACATTGTTTTTGGTCAATTTTGTGTTTTACAATGAACAAAACGTAAAATACTGATCCACATACAGTACAGACCAAAAGTTTGGACACACTTTCTCATTCAAAGAGTCTCCTTTATTTTCATGACTATGAACATTGTAGATTCACACTGAAGATATAAACACCCTAAATGACCAGAAGGGGAGTGATGGGGACCTGGCCTCCACAGTCACCAGACCTGAACCCAATCGAGATGGTTTGCAGTGCCTTCACCGCAGTGTGAAGGCAAAATAATTTCCAGTGTTAAGCATCTCTAGAAACTCCTTCAAGACTGTTGGAAGAGCATTTCAGGTGACTACCTTTGGAAGCTCATCAGGAGAATGCCAAGAGTGTGCAAAGCAGTACTGCACAAGGTAGCTACTTTCAAGAACCTAGAAATATGACATATTTTCAGTTGTTTCACACTTTTTGGTTATGTATTATACTTCCACATGTGTTAATTCATAGTGTGGATGCCTTCAGTGTGAATCTACAATGTTCATGGTCATGAAAATTAAAAAAAAGTGGTTGTATGAGAAGGTGTGTCTGTACTGTATGTCACAGTTTATAAAAATATAAGAGGAAAAAACATCTTTAGACTAGGGATGGAACGATTCTGCAAAAAGAGTCGAATTGTTCGATCTTGGCCCTTCGATCCGATCGTTGCATAGTTCGAACGATTTTGCGCATGCGCTAAAATGCACGTGTAGTGGCAACCGCGTATTGTTGACAAGGGGAACGAGTGAGCGCGTGCGCAGAAGTACGGTGTTGTGTGTGGGGAAAAGAAGCGGAGGGAGACGCTGGCGCCGCTCAAGAGTGCACTTAAGATTCAACCTTAACTTCATATTGCTCCGGTGTTTGGGAACACGTTGGATTTAGTGCCAAGGATGATGCTAGCGGTAAGAAAACTGTCTATTGGGAAGTTTATCGCTAATGACATGCAGCCGTTTTGTCTTGTTCGCGCTGTTGAACGCGCAGGCTTTAAGCACATGTTTAACACGAGCCCAAAACACTTCAGTAACACCGTAATGTCCGCAACGTATGAAGAAACAAAGCGTGAACGTGAGCAAGACCAGAAGGCATTTGACTGAATATGTTGCGCTGACAGCTGATGGGCGGACTTCCAGAGCTACGAAGAGTTTTATTACGATGACGGTTCACTACATCGACAAAGAGTAGGCTAAAGTGTTGCAGACACGCCCCCTGTATGAGTCCCATAAAAGTCAAAACCTCTCAGAAGCACTGACAGAAGTAAAACATGAATGGACATTAATTAGGAGAAATAACACTGTCCCTGTCACAATGTAACAATGTAAGAAAGTAACATAGTTAATGCTGTTAATATAAGGATTAGGGCCAAATCACTATGAATGTGTCTGCCAAACATGCAGTGTCCATCAGACAAATTTCCAGACTTTTAGGAAAAGGGAAAGTCATTGCTTTTTACATAAAAGCACAAATGAAGCCCACATTCTCAAAATGAAGCAAGAAATGTTAGAGTTGCCAGTTCACAAAACTAATATATGTACAAAAATAAAAGTAAAAATAATATTGTTTTAGATATCTAAATAACAAAGATAGTTTTAGATATTTACTAACAAAATCGAAGAAAATCGAAAATCGTGACAGCAAAATCGAATCGAATCGTGACTTGGGTGAATCGTCCCATCCCTACTTTAGACCAAAATCTGTCTTTCAATATCACATCTTGTTCTGACTTCTCTGATAGAACAAGGCTTCAGTTGTTTTTCATACATTTGTGTTTCTGGCGGCGCAGGCTGTTTATTCTTCGGAGATGGGCCGGTGCAGTGCTGTAATGCCTTGTTACTTTGCAGGTATTCTCTCTCTCTTTCTCTCTTTTTCGGTGGAGCACATTAAACGTAGGAGCGATTGTTTGAAGTGATAATGAAGCGCCTCTTTATCTCTCCTTTCATCCCGACCGCTCACTTGTGTCTATTTGTCCAACTAATGTTTTTCTAGGCCTCAAAGCTACAGCGCGCAAACCCCGGATTATCAATATCGCACTTTTATGTTCTCAATTTCCAAAGCTTCTCTCTCTTTTACCCAGCCTCAACACTTTACTACTCCTCTCTCTCTCTCTCTCTGTCTGTCTATCTTTGTCTCTTTTTATTTTCTACCCCCATCTCTCTCTCTTTCTCTCTCTCTCTCTCTCCCTCCTTTGTTTCTTTCTTATTTTCTCTCTTTGTCTCTTTCCCACTTTGTCTCTCTTAATTTCATCCATCTCCCTGCCTTCCTTTCTTTCTCTCTCCTCCCCACCTCTCTCTCTCTCCGTCTCTCTCTCTCTTTCTCCATCTCTCAGTCTGTCAATCTCTGTCTCTTTCCCTCTCTTTATGTCTCAGTCTCTCTCTCTCTCTTTCTGTATTTTTCTGTAGCTCTCTCCCTCTCTCTTTCTCACCTTCTTTCTTTTGTTCTTTCTCTCTTTCTTTCTTTCTCTCTCCCTCTCTTTCTAACTTCTCTTTATTTTCTCCCTCCTTTATCTCTCTCTCCCTCTTTGTTTTGTTCTCTCTCTCTCTGTGTCTCACTTTCTATCTTTGTCTCTGTTTTTCTCCTCTCTCTCTGTCCCCCTCTCTCTCTCTCTCTATTTATCTCACTTTTACCTCTCTTTTTCTCTCTCCCTCCCCTTTCTTTCTCCCTCTTCTCTCTTCACTCGTCTCCCCGTACTTCTCTCTCTTTTGCTGTCTCCCTCAGTCACTTTCAGTTTGTTATTTTCTTTCTCCCCCTCCCTTTCTTTCTTGACTCTCTTCACTTATGCCCTCACTTCTTTCTCTCCCCTCTCTTTCCATCTTTTCTCTCTCTCTCTCTCTATTTCCCATTTACTCCTCTTCCTTTTTTCTTTTTCTCCTCCCTCTCCTTTCCTTTCTTCTCTTTACCTGTCTCTTATTACTTCTACTTTTTGTTTGTCACTTCTCCTATCTCTTCTCTCTCTCTTTCTCTCTCTCTCCCTTTATTCCTCCTTACCCGTCTCTCACTTTTCCTTAGTTCTCTCTTTTTCTCTTTCTTCCTCTGCCTTTCTTCCTCTGCCTTTCTTATCTTGTTCCTCTCTCTTTTCCCTTCACATTTCCTCATCTGCTATACCTTCTTCTTCCCTCCCTCTCTCTCTCCTTCCTCCATATCATATCACAGAGACAGCTTTTCTGCGTGGCTGTTCCGGTCGGAGGCGTGCGCGGCCATGAGGCTAAGGTTAGCGCGCTGGAGCGTTTAGCCGTACACGAGCAGATTTAGCGGCCCGTGAACCTCTAAAACCTGCAATTACAAACGCTAACGGCTCCAGAGATTTAAGCCACACCTCCAGCAGACCATGACTTTCACCAAACTAATTGACAAAAATGACAAACGGAACATCGGAACACACAAGAGAACTGATTATGAAGATGGAAAGGTCGGTCTAAATCACTTCTGGATTATGAAAGGCTCCTTATTTTAGGTGTGTGGTTAAAATATTATTTATTATTTAGTTTATTTGAACATTCAGCATTGTTGCCCTGCTATAAGTGCAGCCAATGTCACATTCATAGACCATATATAGCAGGCCTATTCAACTTAAGGCCCGGGTGCCAAATCGGCCCTCCAAAGATATGATTCGGCCCTCAATTCACATCCCAAATAATACAAATTACAAACATATTTTCTCTCACAGATATCTGGGTGATTATTCAGTTATTACTCAAACAATAGTGGCCAACTAATGTTTCTTAATGTGTCAATAAGATTTGAATGTGGTGTATTCTTCTTGTTTCAATTCCTGTTGCAATTTTTGACAAATTTTCAGAGAGAAAAGTGAGCAAATCTCATTTGAAGACAGTTAAAAAAACAAAGATAAATATGACTTTTTAAAGCATTTATTCTCTCATGATCCAGTTTAAGATGGTTACTTTTGACAGTGTGTTTTTAAATCCTGATTTAATTCTGCTCTGGGCCTGGTTTAGTCCGGGTATAGATTTGGTTTAATGCTGGGATACTCCCCACTTCAGATTTGGTTATGTGGTTTAACGTAACCACATAACCAAACCTATAAAAGACCTATACAATGGACTGCAGCATTAGTTGATATCACTACAGAAATAAATCTAGTCCTGTGAATGTTTGGTGCAGCCTCATTGCGCAACTACCTGGCCCAGAAGCCACGGTCCTCTGGAAAATTAAAGGGACTGTACCTGATTTTTGCATTCTTAAAATGTAAACAAACAGAAATAATTCATTTTAAGCTTTCTACTTCAGTCTACATGATTTGTTCACTTACCTAATGCATTCTGAGTTTCAGAAATGTGCATCATGATGTGTTTTAATGTTTTTTCATAGCGATTAGCGGCGAGGTGAGTCACTATGCTAACAAGTTAGCCATAATGCTAAAAACAACAACAGAAAAAGTTGGCCACGAACAGGATTTTATTAGACATAGACAGGACTTTGCGAACTAATTCCACCTGAATAGATACATTAACAAGAAATTAGTGCTAGGGGGAAACTGTTTTTAAGTTATCTTGTTATAAAAGATCGAGTATAGTCCCTTTAAGTTGAATAACATTTTTAATTTGGCCCTCAGAAAATATATTTGAACAGCCCTGACTCTGACCAGGTCTAGTGTTAACATCAGACAGATTGATTAGTGAAGTTGAGGTTTGAGAAAACAACTCATACATTTCTTAAAAGCTAAGAAAGGCACTCTGCAGGTTGTATATTTGGTAGCATATTCATGGGTTTGACGGTTTTCGAGAAACTTGCAACATCGCCAGAGCAATGAACAGACACTTCTTTTGCATGGTGAAAATAGAAGCTGAAAACTACAAACAGTTGTTCTAACTCTGCTTTATGTTCTCAGTAGTTGCCGGTTTTGCACATTTTGACTTTTTAAAATGGCAGTTCAAATGTTGCTGCAGCGTTGAAGCTTTTCCGCACATGCTCAGAGCCGCCGCATCAGAAAGACTAATGACAGAGGAGGAAATGTCTTTGAAATTCATCACGTTTTAATCTTGTTCCTGCATTTCCATATTTCCATATTTATCCGAGCCGGTCTTCACTCCCCTTTCACTGTGGCACTATTAATATCCGACCTGTGCTTAGCTAATGTATGAGTGCTTCTCTGTGTGTGGCGCCACGGTTAAATGGACTTTTTTTTAGCTCTAAAATGAAGATTGTGATTGGCTGGGTTGTGACAGCGAACTGTGTATCTTGTGTTGAAGGTGGACTATGTGAAGTTGAATCTGCCCTCTGCCATAGTGATGGGTTTGCTTTAGAATGCTCCATAGTATTGAATTCACCCTGACTTTGGGCCTTCGGCAGGGAACACTCTGGACAGCTCATCACAAGGTTAACACAAGGAGACACAGACAATCATTCATTCCGCTCTTTCATCTAAGCGAGTTTTACTGACTTATACAGGGTTGTTTTTGGAGGTAGAAGGAAGTAGATGTACTCAAAGGCAGCACGCCTCTCCGCAGATCTGACTTTTAACTCGGTAGCTGGTAACAATGGCAAAATTGTTGTGATTTTAAGCTATGTCAAACCAGTAAAATGACATTTGCATAATATGTGTCCTTTAATGCCATATTCGACAATATTCTCTCTAAAAGAAATCATTGTGTTTTGGTGGGACTTGTGCCCTGCTCCTGGGTGGTCATCTGTCCTGCCCCCCCACCCCACCCCACAGGGACCTGCTCCACCTGGGACTGTGGGGCTCCTGATGAAGTATTGATCACGACCTGACAGCCTGTTTCTGATTAAAGTGCTGTAGGGCAGAACATGTCTTTAACACAAGTGAGGAATCAGCATTATCCAAGTACATTATTTCTCTTTCTTTTTCTCCATATTCTGTCCTACACTCTCTCCCTGCCTCTACCCATTCTCTCTCTCTCCTCCCTCCCCTGTCTCTTCTCTCTCTCCTCCTCTACCAACTCTTTCCTCTTTCTTCTCCACCTTTCCATTTCTTTCTTCTCTCTCCTCCATCCCTCTCTCTTTCTTTCTTTCTTTTCTTTCTTTCTCTCTCTCTTTCTCTCTCATCTAATGCCCCATTCTCCTGTCTCTCCCTTCTCTCTTTCCTCCTCTTCCCCCTCTTTCTCCTCTCTCTTCTCTGTCTCTCTCTCCCGTCTCTTCCTCTCTCTCTTCTCCCCTCTCTCTACTTCCCTCTCTGTCTCACAACCCCTTCCCTCTCTCTCCCCTCTCTCTTCTCTCCCCCTCTCTCTTTCTTCCCCCTTCCCTCTCTCTCTCCTCCACCACTCTCTCTCCTCCTCTGCCCCCTCTCTCCCTTCTCTCTCTCTCCCTTTCTCTCTCTTCTCCCTCCCACTTTCTCTCTTCCTCTCTCTCTCCTCTTCTGCCATCCTCTTTCCAATCTCTCTGTCCTCCTCTGCCCTCCTCTCCCCTCTTTTCCTCTCTCTCTTCTCCATCTCTCTCTCTTCCTCTCTCTTTCTTCTCCCCCTTCCTCTCTCTTTTCCTTTCTCTCTCTCTTCTCCCCCTCCCTCCCTCCCTCCCTCCCTCTCTATCTTCTCCTCCCTCCCTCTCTCTCTTTCTTCTCCCCTCCGCCTCTCCTTCCCTCCGTCTCTCTCTCGTACCCCAGTCTGTCACCCAGAGGAGGGTGATTAGGAGCTGATCCAGCGTCAGTCCAGACCAGGCCAGTGCGTTTGAATTAACAGCAGTTCGTTCATGCAGTGAGAATGATGCTGCACCAGTTTTCTCTCACCCGCGGCTCTTTGGAAATCCCTCTCACAGCGACGACAGTCTGTGTGTCAGCAGTTTCAGCTCAAGTCAAGCACACAAACTGTTTATTAAAGAACACATGTTACGTAAAGATGTTTGAGGCAAGACATTGTTTGCTTATGAACAAAAACATGTCTGGAGTTTTAGTTTTTCCTATAGTCACCTTTTTCTGCCAGGCCTAAAACTAACCCAAGAAAAGTGGGCGGGGCAGAATAAGTTATATATATTTTTGATATTTTAGATCAAGCTCTCCTGTTGTCTCCTGTTGTTTTATGAACAAGTTTACTTGTTTCATATCATCAACTTAAAGAAGAAAGCAAAAATCTACAAAATGTCTGACTCACATTCATGGGTCAGAGAGTCTAGCTTAATAATAGTGTACCTTCTACAGTTGCTAGCAGAAGCTGATCGTGTGGCAAGTTGAGTTAAAAAGACATAGATCCCAGGTTGCATAGTCACTGAGTAGACTGAATAATCAAGAATTTTAGTTCACAACAGGAGACGAATGCTGGTCTCTGATTGGCTGTACCCGGATGGTCCTCTCCAGTTTCACTTTGTTTTTTTGTAAAAAGATGTTTACTGACCATAATTGCTGCTAAAATGAATATATGTCAATATTAACAATGTGTCCAAGGGTTTAAGAGAAGAAGGTGTCAGATTAAAACTTAAATTGTGTTCACAGTGTGAACCTACCCCAACTTTAACAAGGCCATCAACAGTCAGGATGGAGAGCGATACAAGGGTCAGGGTTAACAAGAATAGTGTGGACTGGCTGGATGACGCCAATGCTGACTCAAATGCAGGAGATCGAGAGCTGACGTGGGAACAGGAAAAATGAAGAAAGTGCTTGAGAGAACAAAAGACAAAAACACCAATGAAAAAACACCTTGATGTGACGGTCGAGCAGCTGCATCATGTCTCCAGTTGTCCCTGACCACTGCGGTCTGCAGAAGGTGGTATGTGCATGTCACTTAGGGAGTTGCCAGTGTCATCTCTGAGGACTTCACCAGATTGTTGATTTAGCAAACACAAATGTTGGGAAATCAAACATTTAAATATTCACTGGTCAAAAATGCAGAAGCAGATGGCCCAATAGCAAAGAAGTAATTGTCCCAAAGCTTCTCTTTAAGGCGGGCAGACACGCAAGCAAATGAAACTTGTTGAAATCCTGGTCGCTCCTCGTGGGACATTGCTCTGTGCCACAATCTCTCACACTGCCCATGTGCAAACAATGTTTGTTGTTAAACAAGGGCCATCTCCACTTCCAGATTCTTCTCCTTCATGTTTAACCCTGGGCTCACACTGCATCCAGTCCAACTCCGGAGCCTTTACTTAACTTGAAAAAGTCAGAGAGTGACTCACCAGTAATAATGCAAAATATGTCAAAACTGACCTACAGTATACACGATTACATAACACATAGAATGTAAATAAGCCTCCCGTGCTTATCCATTGTGTGGCAAAAAATCAAACAGAAAATGACCTGACGTGAAATCAGGCCAAAACTCGGCATGTGTTCTTTGTTTACATACACATGTACTCAGCGATTGCGTAATCTCCCAAACTGAGCGTGAACCTCTGTGAGTTCGGGGTCTCACTAGGTCAGCAGCAGAGCCTGTGGCTGCAGCAGGACTGCAGACCTCTGGAGCTAATGTGAGTCACTCACCGCAAGACCACTCTGGTGACTGCACGGAGTTGGACTGGATGCAATGCACAGTGTGAGCACATGAAATGTGAGCTGCTAACTTTTGACCCAAGTTCTTTACTCATACAGTCTGAGCAGGTGCTGAATATCCATGACTGAAAACATTGCACAGTGTCTGCCCGCCTTTAGACCTTCTTTCTTTCAAGTAAAAAGAGATATCTTGAGCAGAACTACCTTGAACGAGAGGTCCACTCCCATATACAGTATGACAGACTGTAGATACGACCAGGACTAATACGGATTTGCACATTGAGTTTAAGTTTGCATTGCCAGGGATACAACTCATCTAGCAGGATAAGGACAAGCTAACGTGGCTAAAGAGAAATCAAACAAATCTCTTGGCCAAGTTATTTCACATCACATACAGCAGAGAAGACGTACTGCTCCGAACCCAATGGGCGAACAGACTAGCTTAATGATGGTGCACCACAACGTTAGCTTTAATCTTGTTTCTTGAAAGTTGCGTCCTCTTCTGTGCTTACACCTCCTGTATATGTTTAATCACTCACTCCTCTCATCTCTCCATCTCTTTCCCTGTTCACTTAAGCTCATTCATTACGCTCCGTGGCTTCCCCTTCACCCCAGAGGTCAGGCGCGCTCACTTCAAACTTATCATCTCTGCTCAAATTACTTTTTTCCCCCCTCATGTTAAAAAATGATTGCATCAAAAGGCGAAGATGAAAGCGTTCCAAACCACGACGCTCAGCAAACGGACACAATCTTTTTTAAAGCAGAATATTAGCATGCTAACGGACGCCCCTGCCATGATGAGCAGCATTTGTGGAGGCTTTACACGATAAGATGATTAACTTTCAATCCTTTTAATCAGGCGCAGCAGTTTTGTCAAATAACCAACTGTCTGCCGGTGCCGAGGGAAAACCATGCTCTGATCTGGTGCTGCGGGAAAAGATGTGTCCAAAAACTCTCAAAATAAACTCAGTGATGGGCGTCCAATGGTGTTTTGGGAGATGTATATGTCAGTCTTTGCAAAAATGTTTAAAGCAGAGCAACTTGTGTAAGATTACCGATGGTTTTTGTATCTTTGGTCACAAGTAAAAGTGATGTGACATAGTGTGACAGGAAATACGTGAAGTAAACATAGTAGTTTACCTTGTCTAAAGTTTAAAGGGACTCACGGTAGCAGAGTGGGTATAGCTCTGGCTTTCCTATAAAGAGATCATGGGTTTGGATCAGTGAGTCTTCTCTATGTTTTTCTTGACATCACATCGCTGAGGTTTCTTTGCTCCACTTAACCAATCGCTGCTTTTTGGTCCCTTTGTAAAGTATAAACATATGTGTCAACAATTTGTGAGATAAACTTGTGAATTAAAAGGTACAATATTATATTCTAATTAATAGGAGGAGGAGAATCTCATCTAGGGTTGCTTCTAACTGATTGACCGATCATCTTTCCTGCTTTTTGGGGATCGTCTACAGTTCTACAATACCTGCAGCTGCTGAGTGAAATGAAATTTAGCACAGAAACTTGGTCGCGCCAGCCTAGCTAATGGTTGCTGAGGAGCTGTAAACTGCTTTTCGGTAAACCAATTAATGCACGTGGTTCTAACTGATTGTAGTCCTATTTCAGACATCATGTAAACAGACAATCAATATAACGAGGCATGTTCACAACCCCTGCCCACTCTATATTCCAGCAATAAAGTTAATATGAACTTTTTCCCTGAGTACCCTCTACCAAACTCACTGATTGAAAGCACTTGCAGCAAACCAGTCACATTCCTGTACTTTTATCAAATACAGTTAATAGTTTCACACAAAAAAAGCATCTGGTAGCACACACATCTATATACTTACTGTAACTACATGTTTAACACAGCCCTACGTGCTTAACACATGTAGGGCATGTCCCAAAAAGATTAGTGTGTCATTTTACAGACAATCTTGCAAACAGTTATCATTAATCAACAATATTTAGGTAAAATGCAGTTTGAATCATGGAGTAGTGAACCTGATCCAGCATGACCAGTCTCCCCAGGGTAATCGGTTTACTCTCTTGCATGTAAACTAGAGCAAAACTAGACTACCTGGATTGAGGAAAAAACAAATAGTCTTCTGTTTTTTTTTAGCCTAGTCTGATTTCCCTGATAATGTAAACGCACTGAGTGACTGTTTGTATGTGTTTGTCTCTGTGTGTTAACTCTGCAACCCTGTGACCCAAAGTCACTGGAATAGACTCCAGTAACTAAAAAAAATATATGTATTGCACATTAGCATCTGGAAACATGCCTCCTGCTGTCTGTTGCATGTTTGGATGATTTTCTGGATGTTTTCATTAATCCTGAACCAGCTTACTCTTGATTGTATTGGGCCACTTCTGTTAATAAAGTGCAGTGGAGTTTTCTGTTTATCATTGGCAAAAGTGACTAATCAGAGAAACAATTGGTTAGACTGATATCACATTTTATTATAGATTTTGTGTCTGATGGAATTATTTTCTGTGACTGTGACTTGATCTAAACTATAGAAAATCTGCTCATTCTTGCCGTTGACAAATGTCCAAAATCATTTCTCACTGTGTGCGTGTCACTCTTGGTTGATTATCCTCTTCCTGATTCAGATTGAACAGAAGAATCCCATTGAGTGCGGAAGTCGATGTGTCCTTGGGCTTCTCTTATTGACTCCAGTAGAATCTCCTCTTTCTCTCTCTTGTCTTCTACACGACCTCTGTGAAAGCCAATACACGGCCTTGTCAGAATCAGTCTTTCTCACACTTAATGCTTCTATCCTTTAAACCAAATCTCAATTTAACTTCTATTATGTAAAGCAGTACATTCTTAAAGGGGACATAGTGTAAAATTCACGTTAACATGTTATAATAGTATCTCTCACCATTGGTTTAGTCAAAGTTGTATATGGATTGATTCATGGATTTTTGAGTATTCTTGTATTGTCCTGCCACTGATGGTCGAGAGCTCAGAAAAGTCTTGTTTTCAGTTAAATAAATATCATCTGAATGTGTTTGGAGATTGGAATAGACTTTACAAACTGTGAGTTCTCCTTGTCAGAAAATTCAGATGAGAAATATGAGTAATAAAGGCCAACATTCAACCTATGACTTAAGTATGAATAAAGCAAAACCCAACTGTCTGAGGGCACTGAAGCACTGGCTACGAAAACTGTTAAACTATTATCTTTACAAAATGATTGAACAGTCCAAAAGTGCTCCAAAAGACAAATGAAGAATCATTATTGACATGTAGCAAGCTCTCTTATTCTTGTGGTTAGAAAAATTAATACAAATGTGCAAATGATGAAGAAGGATCATGTTGTAGGAGGAAAGTAAATTTCTATACCAAAGTTATCTCAATGACAATGAATCAAGACTTTCACTACGCCACCAGCTCGAGTGCTAATGGTAAATGCAAAATTATTATAGATCTTTTCATTAATAGAAATTATTGTGGAGTGTTTGAAGTGTTTCCTTCTATAACTGTACTACCGTTTACTCTTTGTCTAAGAATGTTTGCTCAAGCCAAATTATTCTTAGTGCAATAGCAGTTTTATCTCATTCATGTATGAGCAAACAAACAAAATGAACAAAGAGTTTATTTGCAAAAGCAGTCAGTGCTGACTCGCAGTTTACTCTTTGAATAGCAATGTTTACTAAGGCAAAATGTAATTACTGCATTTACAATGTTTTTCAAGTCACCTTGATCAAACACACTCAACTTTAATTGCATTAATAATATATGTTTAATATTATAGAGGCATACCATTGAAAAGTTTTATGTGTGGAGAGATTGTTTGTGCAACTCAACTTTTCAAATGATAATACCTACCATCATCATGGCCATCATCATCATCATCATCATCACCATCATCATTATCATCATGAACATCATTATACTGATCATGAACATCATCATCATCACCATCGTCATCATGAACATCATTATACTGATCATGAACAACATCATCATCATCATGAACATAATCATGAACATCATTAACATTGTTAACATCATTGTCGTCGTCATTTTCATCATTATCTTAATCTTCTTAATCATTATCATGAACATCATTATCACCACCACCATCATCATGAACATCATTATACTGATCATGAACATCAACATAATCTTCATGATTGTGATCATAAACATCATCATCATTAAGATCACCATCATCATCATCATGCACATCATTATCGACAGCACAAATAATGTACAAGGCTTATAATAAACAGCTACCTTTAGGTATCCAAAACATTTTATTGAAAGGGAAAGTTCTTTTAAGGGACAACATCTCTTCACTTTGGCTCGAGTCAGAACATCAAAAAAAAGTTTTTGTATTTCTGCTTGTGGTGTTAGATTGTGGAATTGTCTGAATGAGGAGCTTAAACAGTGTTCTCATCAGTTTAAATATATATATAAGAAAGAATTTTTGCATCCAACATTGAACAAACTTAATCTAGGTCAAGATGGTGCTTTGTAGAGAAAATACAAACTAAAATATTAATAATAATATGATATAAAAGATAATGAATGAATGGTAGGTTATGTGGTGAGATTATGTAATGTGATGTTGATATGTGATGACAATAAAGTATGAGTATGTGGCTATTTGGTGCTGTAAAAATGTAATTTGGCAGAAGCACGATGGATTTAGGATGAATATTGTAACTGGGAGGTGGGTTGAATATGCTGAGCAAAGAATGGCTGCAAAAGTCTTGTCTGGAAAGTTTTTCTGGCCATCATGTTTATCTCCCATCCTACGTTTTAAGTGGGTGCATGCACGAAGTTTGCACAAAGAAAAATGGTATTTGCTTTACTTTACTTCCAAAAACACAAAGCTTCAACATGAAATATTGCTTTAAACTTGATAAACTTACTGCAAATGAATTTGATCAAGACATATGTACATTTGCTCCTAATGTGTTTTAATGACCCTCTTAACTTAAGTAACGATCTGTCAACATACAGTATGTGCATTGATTTTTCTCTGTGTTTTGTCTCCTCAGACCTGGACGACCCCATCGTGACCGTGCACCAGAGCATCGGAGAGGCCAAAGAGCAGTTTTACTACGAGAGGACTGTGTTTCTTCGCTGTGTGGCTAACTCCAACCCTCCTGTGCGCTACAGCTGGCACCGAGGCAGAGAAGTGCTGACACAGGGATCGGACAAAGGAGTGGAGATCTATGAGCCCTTCTTCACACAGGTAACACAACACACTGATGCTGAAATATACAAAGAATATTCAGAACTAATGGTGGAATGGTGAAACTTGGAACTCATTTGAACAAGAAGAGTAACAAGAGAAGTAAAAGAAGTAAAAAGGATAATCCAACTTGCAATTCCAAGACACTGATCAGACATCATATTGTACAAGTACATGTGTGACTTGGACTGGTCACAATAAAGAACACGTGTAGTTTGTACAATGTAGGGGACAGTGTACCTTTTCCTGTGTTGTTCTTCCATACTTTTAAAGGTACCTTGCATAATCCCAATATAGAAAGCTAAAACTTTAGGGTCTTCCACATTGATATACATCAGCTTTATGCTGTACTGTGGAATATTAAGCTGGCACCACCTAGTGCTTCCATTCAATTTGATTTCACTCCGGTATCAAATCAAATTAAATTAAATCAAATCAATTTATTTTTGTATAGCCCAAAATCACAACAACAGTTGTCTCTGAGGACTTCCCAAGATTATTAATTTAGCAAACATGAATAGAGTATCACAAAACTGCAAATGGTTCTCAAAAAGCAGGAAGTATGGTCGTCCCATCAGCGAGCAGGAGCGGAGTGGCGTGTTGGCCTGACCCAGTCAGAATAGAGAAAGAAGACTGCACATTTTTGACACTTTGCTTAGATTACAATACTATACCTTTTAATTTGGCAAGAATACCGCATAGGAACAACAACAATCACTGACACACGTTCATGCTCTACTTCCTGGACGACAAAACTAGCAAAAATCAGTGAACTGTGAAGTGAATGCGCTCCAATGATGCGATGTCAGACGGTTTCCACAATGTGAAATGAAACCGGCTGAAGCATCAAGCTACAATATTATAGCTAAATGAACAAGATTTCTATTAAAGCAAGCAGTGGGAGGACACAAAAAAGTTGATTTAAGCGAGATACAAACCTGTACAGTTTATAACAGTTTTGTTTATAATGCATTTAGTTAAACAAAACATGAGCAATGGCTTTGTTCATGGCTAAATATGACATAGTGTACATTTAAATGGTATTCAAATAATGATGTTATAAGTTTAGATGGTGGACAAAAGTTTTTACAGTTGAAAGGTCATGCCACACGATTTCAATCTGGTGATTTCTATTAGTGACTAGACTCATTCACTTTTTGTATTACAACTTCAGCTGCATTTAAACACTACTTATTTTACTGCCTTCTTAAGTACTGTAACATTGATGTATAAAATGTTCAGATTTGCACATTTAGTTTTAGAAAGTTTCTCTACCCTTTTCCTTCTAAAATCTGCCTGTTTTGACTTGAGTAAATGTATTTAGTAGTATAGTCTCACAGTCTGTCCTCTCTACACTGTCTTCTCTCTTCACGATGACTAACTCGCTCCAGTTAATTAAAGACACAAACCTAAAACAACTGGTGTGGGACGTGACAAGCCTCAAAGTGACACTGTTTTTATCCACTTTTATTCTGCGTCTCTATTCTGAGCTCTAATGATGCTTTTTAAGTTTTCTGACAAACATATCTGCTCGTTTTGGACTCACGTCTGACTGAAGATTTCCTATTTTAAAACTGCACTGGTGAGAAGCGAGAGTTTAATGAAAGAAACTGAAAAAAAAAAAAAAGAAATAAATAATTTATGGAGATACAATGAGAAATGTAGACCAGTAGTGTTTTCTCATCATTATCTTACTCCAAGTTCTATTTTAGTTGATTCATGCGTTCTAAACAGTATTTAAATGAGCTTTATTTAAATAGTTTGTACAGTATTTAATATTTATGTTTAGAGCAGAAGTAAATGATGACAGTGATGTGAAAAGAGTTGAAGAAAAGTTTGCTTTACATAGAAATAATGTTAATAACATTATTGTCACAAAGGATCCAATACGGTCTCATGTGAATCTGTAGTACGACATGTAAATAGCGTATCATGATCATGTATCTACCTCTTTACTGCGTGTCGATTATACAGCGTCTCTAATTCACGCTGCAAAGTGTCAAATAAAGACTTCATTTTATAGAAGGTTGAACAGCTAAATTTATGTCTGAAGTTATGTCTGGGGCTTGGAGTTGGTTTAAGTTCATCACATTTTTTTAAATTTTGACTTTGTTTGTTGTGATAGTTCTTGTGGTAAATATATTCATAGTTTTACAGCTGTTAAGTTGCAAATTATAAAAAAATACAGAAAGTAATTCTAAAACTCCACATGTGTCGTTAAAAAAACTCAAAATGCAACAACAATTTACACAAAACTGCCAGTTTCCTGGGAGTTTAACACACTTTAAGTGTTACAAAATATTATTATTTGTCATATCATAACATCTGTGTCATTTATGTGGGTTTTGACCCACATTTACAATGTGGTTGCTAGGTAACAAAAATCATATTTGCTGGACAAAAATACAACTACTAACCTCATAAAAACAGTCAATCTAGATGAAAACAAGCACATTGTTTGGTCAAATCTTAAATAAAATAATTTTCACTTTGTTTAACTCAGATTATGATCTAACCTGTCATATGGACATTGAGATTAGGATTTTGTTAATATTCATAAATGATAACACACCTTTGCCTCCATTAAACAAATCAAGAGGTGAAGCAGTGAATAACAGAGTTATGCAAAAAAGAAAATTGTGTTGCATAGAGGGATTATTTGTTTATAGACTCAGGGGATTGACACAAGCTGTAGCAACAACACTCGCCAACGCTGTTGCCAGATAAATACAAGAGTTTATCACTGTGTGAAAACAAATGTTATGCTGCTAAATCAACATTTGTGAATGAATTTTGACCCTACGACTCAAACATGTTACATTCAGGTGCATAAAAAAACAGAGAAAAACACTGTTTTGAGCTTTAATCAAAAAAGCTTCCCCAGCCAACTAGACAGACAGTGTATCTTTCTGCAGGTGACATGCGCAGTGAAGCGGAAAGTGATGTCGACTGATAATCCCTCTATACATGCTCATTTAAATGTGTGCGTTCTATAAATGCATTTTAGTGAGAATGGACTTTAAAGTACAGGTGTGATTATTTTAAAGGAGTGTACAAGGTTTAAGAATGTTCTGAAATGTTTAGGGAAGCTTCCATTACATTCGTGAATCACATAATGCACAGACCTAGAGTGTATAGTAAGAGCCCAGTGTCCTTCATATGAGATTTTGACCAATATTCAGAAGAAAAGGACAAAAGACGATGATCCTCTCTCACAGATTTGCATAAACACATCTTTTCAGAGCCAGTCTCGTCACAATGCCATGAAATTGAAGTATTTTGTTCTTGAAAGAATCCATCTTACTGCACAAAGGCCTGATTGAGCATGTTCTGCGACCGGCTGAGTTTAGAGCCATTTGTATATGTGGAGTTTTTCTGTGCAGAAGACGGAGGAAAATGAGATCAGGAACCTAAAAGACAGAAGAAAAAGTGGAGTTAGTTTGACCGAAAAAGACAGGGGCTTAATGTCAGTGTCTAAATCTTTATCCTCAGACAAAGACAATCTGTCAGAGAATATAGAACTATACAAATCGACATAATTCAATATTTGTCTGAGCTGACGACTTATGAAGCAAAAGGGCACTGTGCAAATGTGACGACTCTGCTGCAATGTGGTTCACTGTGGACGCCTGCAAATGATAACTATAGATACAAAAGTTTGACAGCCTCTGATTTAAAGTATGAAAAAGCAAATATTATTGGTACTTTAGTATCAAGCCTATCTTAAAGGTGCACTGTTAACTTTTTGACCAAAACTATACTTAAATAAAAGCATTTTTTTGTAATTTAGATGTCTTTGTTGCACTAAATAAATGATAAAAAGCTGTGTCTTTACATTAACGTGGTCACAGAATGGACTCTCCTTTGGCCTGAATTAGTTTCCTCTTGTTTGTTTCCCAATGAAAAGCTGCTCCTTAAGCTTTATTTGTCACAATGTAGCGTAGAATTAGCCTGATGTATCAGCCGGTTTCATTTCACTCCTTGGAAACAGTCTGACATCTCAGTATTGAAGCTTGTTTGTTCTATAGGCGGGTCCTTTTTCGCATTAACCAATCACTGCCGTTTGCTTGTTACTGGATGTACTGTGACTAAAAGGTCCAGAAAGTAAAAATGGATGATAGAGATCGTTGCCTTTTCCACAGAGTGAAATGAAAGCGGCTGATACATCAGGCTAGAGCAGCTTCATTACATGACAAAAAGATTATATTTGAATACAAATTTCCAGCAGATACTACTTAGTAGTAGCTACTCTACTATATGGAACTACAAACAGACGCTTCAATTTCTGTTCGCTGATTGGTCGATTGTCTCCCAAGCTCGATTCAAGTAGCAACAAACACTGAAATGAAATGGAGCGGAGGCACTAAGTGGTGCTAGCCTGGCTAGCATAGAATATATATTTCTCCCATTAAAGGAACCGTATGTAAGAATTTTCTTTGAGATTTCATAAACATGACCAATATGTGTCACAGATATAAGGTAAACATGTTCAAATGCAATCTGATTTTTCCAAACATCATTGTAAATCTGAGGGTTTTTAAACTAAAAAAGTAATTAACATGATGTTTTTTATTGATGTTTAAAGTAGGTGTTTTAATTCTCAAGAGGATTATCCAATTACAAAGCAGAATGAGCCTCACATGACTCTCTCATTTGGGTTGCCAGTTTGGTTTCTTAAAGCCATTGAACCATGAGTCAAAAACATGTTTGAGTTTAAACTGCGTCTGTGATAGGCTCATTCACTTGTTTCCACACAGTTCTCATTAGGCTCCACCCACTGTTTGCAGGAATATTATTCTTGGGGACAAACCATGACAAAGAGCCAGGTGTCTGTGAGAGTGACTGTCATGTTATTACCCATGATTCATAGCAAACCTTATTCCTGATTGGTCAGTAGCTTCTAATCTTCTGTGTATGGATCATTTCACTCAGTGACATCACAAGTATATCTGTGATTCTTACAAGCGGTTCCTTTAAGAATAATCCAAAATATGGCTTAATCTTTCTATTTATTCAATCAATCTATTTATTAAATGACCACCAGAAAGTTACACAGCGTTTCTTTAAACCAGTAAAAAAAAAAAAAACATTGTACACGGTTTGATTTTTGAAATTTAGAATGTGTCATTATTTAGCATTAAAATTACAATTCATAATTTCATTTTGTCAAAATTGAACTTGAATGCTCCCCCAATGAACTGCCACCTTACCGTGGTGGGGGGGTTTGAGTGCCCGGATGATCCTAGGAGCTATGTTGCCTGGGGCTTTATGCCCCTGGCAGGGTTTCCCATGGCAAACAGGTCCTAGGTGACGGGACAGACTAAGAGCAGTTCAAAAACTCTCATGAACAGTTTAAAAACAAGGACCGTTACGTCGCCCGGATTGGCGTTACCGGGGCCCCACCCTGGAGCCAGGCCTGGGGTGGGTGCTCGCAGGCGAGCGCCTGGTGGCCGGGCCTTTGCCCATGGGGCCCGGCCGGGCACAGCCCGAACGAGTGACGTGGGTCGGCCCTCCTGTGGGCTCACCACCCACAGAGGGTTTCATGGGGGTCGGGTGCACAGAGGACTAGGTGGCAGTCGGGGGCAGGTGCCTCGACGACCTGGTCCACACACACAGCCTCTGGCTGTTGGGACGTGGAACGTCACCTCTCTGGGGGGAAGGAGCCTGAGCTGGTGCAGGAGGTTGAGCGCTATAGGCTAGATATAGTCGGCCTCACCTCCACGCACAGCTCGGGCTCTGGAACCCAACTCCTGGAGAGGGGCTGGACGCTCCACTTTTCTGGCGTTGCCCACGGTGAGAGGCGGCGAGCTGGTGTGGGCTTGCTCATAGCCCCACAGCTCAGTCGCCATGTGTTGGAGTTCACCCCAGTAGATGAGAGGGTCGCGTCCCTGCGCCTTCGGGTTGGGGACAGGTCTCTCACTGTTGTGTCGGCCTACGGGCCAAACAACAGTGCAGAGTACCCGGCCTTCTTGGAGTCCCTGGGAGGGGTACTGGATAGTGCACCAACTGGGGACTCCATCCTTCTGCTGGGGGACTTCAACGCCCACGTGGGCAACGCCAGTGACACCTGGAGAGGGGTGATTGGGCGGAATGGCCCCCCGATCTTAACCCGAGTGGTGTTTTGTTACTGGACTTCTGTGCTAGTTACAGTTTGTCCATAACAAACACCATGTTCCAACACAAGGGTGTCCATCAGTGCACGTGGCACCAGGACACCCTAGGCCGGAGGTCAATGATCGACTTTGTTGTCGTGTCATCGGACCTTCGGCCGCGTGTTTTGGACACTCGGGTTAAGAGAGGGGCAGAGCTGTCAACTGATCACCACCTGGTTGTGAGTTGGATCCGCTGGCAGAGGAGGAAGCTGGACAAACCTGGCAGACCCAAGCGTATTGTGAGGGTCTGTTGGGAACGTCTGGCGGAACCCTCTGTCAGACGGGTCTTCAACTCACACCTCCGGGAGAGCTTCTCCCAGCTCCCGGGTGAGACTGGGGACATTGAGTCTGAATGGACCATGTTCTCAGCCTCCATTGTCAATGCGGCTGCTCGGAGCTGTGGTCGCAAAGTCTCTGGTGCTTCTCGTGGCGGCAATCCCCGAACCCGGTGGTGGCGCCCGGAAGTAAGGGATGCTGTCAGGCTGAAGAAGGAGTGCTATCAGGCCCTGTTGGCCTGTGGCACTCCTGACACAGTTGAGAGGTACCGGCAGGCCAAGCGTACCGCAGCTTGTGCAGTCGCAGAGGCAAAAACCCGGAGCTGGGAGGAGTTCGGAGAGGCCATGGAGGAAGACCATCGGTCGGCCTCAAAGAAATTCTGGCAAACCGTCCGGCGCCTCAGGAGAGGGAAGCAGTTTTCTACCAACACCATTTATAGTGCGGGTGGAGAGCTGTTGACCTCGACTGGGGATGTTGTTGGACGGTGGAAGGAATACTTTGAGGGTCTCCTCAATCCCACCGCCACGTCTTCCGATGAGGAAGCAGAGACTGAGGACTCGGGGAAGACTCATCCATCACTCAAGCTGAAGTCACTGAGGTTGTTGACAAACTCCTCGGTGGCAAGGCTCCGGGGGTGGATGAGATCCACCTGAGTATCTCAAGTCTCTGGATGTTGTGGGACTGTCTTGGCTGACACGTCTCTGCAACATCGCGTGGCAAACTGGGACAGTACCTCTGGATTGGCAGACCGGGGTGGTGGTCCCTCTGTTCAAGAAGGGGGACCGGAGGGTGTGTTCCAATTACAGAGGAATCACACTCCTCAGCCTCCCCGGTAAGGTCTACTCCAGGGTACTGGAGAGGAGAATCCGACCGATGGTCGAACCTCGGATTCAGGAGGAGCAGTGTGGTTTTCGTCCCGGTCGTGGAACACTGGACCAGCTCTACACTCTCCATCGGGTGCTCGAGGGTTCATGGGAGTTTGCCCAACCAGTCCACATGTGTTTTGTGGATTTGGAGAAGGCATTCGACCGTGTCCCTCGTGGTGTCCTGTGGGGAGTGCTCCGAGAGTATGGGGTCCGGGGCCCTTTGCTCAGGGCGGTTCGGTCTCTGTACGACAGGAGCAGGAGCTGTGTTCGCATTGCCGGCAGTAAGTCAGACCTGTTCCCAGTGCATGTTGGACTCCGCCAGGGCTGCCCTTTGTCACCGGTTCTGTTCATTGTTTTTATGGACAGAATTTCTAGGCGCAGTCAGGGACCGGAGGGTGTCCAGTTTGGAGACCACAGGATTTCATCTCTGCTGTTTGCAGATGATGTTGTCCGATGGCTTCTTCAAACCAGGACCTGCAACATGCACTGGGACGGTTTGCAGCCGAGTGTGAAGCGGCTGAGATGAAAATCAGCTCTTCCAAATCCGAGGCCATGGTTCTCGACCGGAAAAAGGTGCCTTGCCCTCTCCAGGTGGGTGGAGAGTCCTTGCCTCAAGTGGAGGAGTTCAAGTATCTCGGGGTCTTGTTCACGAGTGAGGGAAGGATGGAGCGTGAGATTGACAGGCGGATTGGTGCAGCGTCTGCAGTGATGCAGTCGCTGTATCGAACCGTTGTGGTGAAGAAAGAGCTGAGTCGAAAGGCAAAGCTCTCGATTTACCGGTCAATCTACGTTCCAACCCTCACCTATGGTCATGAGCTTTGGGTAATGACCGAAAGGACAAGATCGCGAATACAAGCGGTCGAAATGAGTTTTCTCCGCAGGGTGGCTGGGCGCTCCCTTAGAGATAGGGTGAGAAGCTCAGTCACACGGGAGGAACTCGGAGTAGAGCCGCTGCTCCTCCACGTCGAGAGGAGCCAGTTGAGGTGGCTCGGGCATCTGTTTCGGATGCCTCCTGGACGCCTCCCCGGGGAGGTGTTTTGGGCATGTCCCACTGGGAGGAGACCTCGAGGAAGACCCAGGACACGCTGGAGGGACTATGTCTCTCGACTGGCCTGGGAGCGCCTCGGGATTCCCCCAGAGGAGCTGGCGGAGGTGTGTGGGGACAGGGAAGTCTGGGCCTCCCTGCTCAGGCTGCTGCCTCCGCGACCCGACTCCGGATGAAGCGGAAGAAAATGGATGGATGGATGGATGGATGAACTTGAATTTGAAATGTTATCAACATTTTTTTTTTAATCAACAAACAAGAAATAAAACAAAACATCCACAGTGTAACATTTTGACCATAAAGTTTTGTTGTTGTTGTAATTTTGATGTGTTTGTCGCACGAAATAAGATAAAATAAATTGATCTACAATCTGAAAACAGACAGAAAATACAATATATCCAAAGTTAATTCAAAGTTAAACATAAATAAATAATCTGTATAAACACTGTGACATATTTTGCAGTGCACTTGTCCCCGTCTCTCGTCGTCTTCTTCACTTTGCCCCCAATTAAATCTGTAATTGGGTTTGTAAATGTGAGCAGAGCAGCCCGGGCCGGCAGATTAGCTTCCCCTTTGTCACGGCCCAAACAAATCCAGCTAAACTCCAGCTAATGTGGCCCAAAACCGGCCTAATAACATCATTTCACCTCATTGTATCCAAAGCGGCCTCATTTAGCTTAAAGCAGAGCAGATCAAGGCCACTGGGTCAAGAGCAGGACTTCAGTCTGACTCCCAAATCTGCTCTGGAGACTTCACTGCAAATTTAACATGGATACACTGTAAAAAAGGAAACATATGTTCAAATAGAAATGTTTAGACAAAATGGGAGGAGTTCATGGTGGTGTACAAAAAAACATGACATTGTACTTGACATTGAAAGACCCAGGATGTGGACTTGAGTCACTATTCTGATGATTGGAGACGTGACTTGATAACATTGACAAAGACTTGGGACTCTGATAAAAGTGAAAGTCCAGCTAAAGCTTTTTACTTGAGTAAAAGTACAAAAGTACAACATTGCAAATTAACTAAAGTAATAAAGTAAAAAGTTAAATTACAACATTGGTGTAAGCTGCATCATAGTGAAAAAATGGACTTTACAGTGAGAAAATTATAATAAAATTGTATTTAAATGTGCCAAATGGGTAATTGTTAGATACTAGAACATTTGGGAATTTTTTAGGTCTCAGTTTGTGACTCACAACCGGTCTGCATTCATTTTAAGATGTAAAAATCTGTCTGTGGAAATAAATAAGTAACGAACTTGTTTTTCATTTGTAATGAATAAAGTATAGATATTTCTTGAGAAATGTAAAAAGTAAAAGTAAAAAAAATCACCAGATTTTTAAAATACACAAGTAAAATACAGAAAAAAAAAATACTTATGTGGTACAATACTTGATTACTTTCCACCTCTGTTGTTATGGTTATATGTATATGTCGATGTGTAGTTAGTTTTGAACATGTAAACTGATGTTTATGTAGCTTATATACAAAACTTACATTTTGAATTGTGCTTACACAGTGACCTAAGCAACTGGTGACTTATGTTTACTTGTCTCTTTTTGCATGTTTTGCATGTTTGAAATAAATGAATTAATCAATCAATCAATCAATCAATCAATTTCAAACTCAGTTTTCTTTCTGCATGTTTTACTCGATAACCTTTGGATTAGATCCTCTAAGGCTCCAGACCCCGCTCTGGGTAACCACCAGTATGTATACATATATTATGAACATTTCTAACGAAATTACAGAAATATAATATGTGTTTGGTAATTTGAATTCGGGACTCGAAAATACTAAAACTAAAAGCAGAAGATTAGGATTCATCTTGGGCTTGTCAGGCACTGACTTTGACTTGACTCTGACTTGAGACATTCACTGACAATGACTTGTTCCCATAAACAAGAATTTCCTGGATTTAAAGAAAAGGCTTTATGACAAGTTTTCACCCACATTCTGTTACAAACTAATAGACTTGTCACATAGTGTTACTTTGTTTTCTGCAGTGCTCTTTCTTTAGCCGGTGTGTCTTTGTCATTTGAGCAGATTTCGGGCAAATGCAGAGGTGGCATTTGGAGCTGTTTTATAATTAGGTTAGGAGCCTGGAGCTGCGGGTTATTGTCCAAACTGGCCTCATTTTACATCCGTTTAACTCACTTCATCATTTCTCTGTAAAGAGTCTATTATCACAAACACAAATGAGTCCCTTCACATTCCCTGTGGGGCTGAAGCTTTTCTACGCTCAGAGTTTGGATTCTAATGGTGTGGATTATGTATTATGTTGGTCAGAACTTATGGAAACTTCACCAACACAACAAGACTGTCTAAAGTGCATCAGTAAATATATGAATTTTTTTAATAAATTAGGTCTAGTTTGTGACTGTTAACAGTTTTCTTAATTAAGAAAAAGAAACTCAAAGCACAGCATTTTAACTTGTTAAAGATGCACTAACTTTTTAACCAAAAACAAACTTGAAAAAAAGCAAGTGTTTGTTTTCTGTTAGACGTTCTTGATGCACAATTAAATAATATGAAATTGGCAACTTTACTTTAAGTGGACATGAATGGCCACAAAATGGAGCCTCCTCTTGTGTTTGCATCAAATTTGCTCTTTTAGTCATATATATATATATATATATATATATATATATATATATATATATATATATATATATTTTTTTTTTTTTTTTTTTTTTTTTTCTCATGATGGTATAACACACTATTATCACTGCTAATAATGTCCCAGTATGGTTTTGATTTGATATTTAATTCTACTGAGTTATAAAGATGACTTTTCACCTCCAGAAAATTACTAGTCCTACAGTGCACCTTCAAGAGGTACTTGGACACTTTTTGGATGTAAGAGTTTATTTTGTTTAGAGTAAATTTTATTCACAAAAGTAAAAAAAAAAATATGCTGTTGTACAGCTGATTTAAACTTGCATTATTTCATTTATAGAGCTATTTTAGATGTAGGAGGTACTAGGAAAGTCAAAACATTTCTTTTGGTGGTACTACTAAAGTTTGAGAAACAGTGAGAGACGATTTGTTCCTGGAAATGTGTCCACTGCATTTGACCTCAATGGGACATCTCCAGAACAGTGAGCACTGTAAAATGGAGCTCCAAATGCTTTTGCGTGACTTGGTGCAGAACTATCTGGAGATTTTTTTGATGTACATGGTGCATGTTGATATGAAAAACTGAAGAAAACCCAGATACAAAACAGAAAGGCTCAAGCAGTCCATATGGTTTAAAAACACACAATAGGCTATTTGTCCTGACATATGTTTTAGATTTTTGTTTGTCATCAAAATCTAGAGCAAGAATGAAGCTTAGTTCTGGCTGTGCTCAGTGCGACTGGAGAGGACCAGTACAGATCACAAGGAGGAGCAGAGAGCTGTAGCCCCGGTGTGAAACTTGATTCCAAATTGGACAAAACGACACATAAAATATCTATTTGCTGATCTAAAATACCCCAGATAAAAGAGAAATGCATCTTTTTTGTTCCAAAAATTTCTGGGGGAGAACCTCAAGACCCCCTGCTTTCAAGTCTATAGAATATTGTTAAAGCAGAACCAAGCAAATTCAGCAGTGGTGCTCCCCCGAAAGCTCTCTTGTGTAATTAAACTAGCCAACTGAAACGGAACTTATTATTTAATTTATTTATTTATTTATTTATTTTTTTCTTGTGTCACTTAAAGTTTAAAATAAGGCAGCAAAACACATGTTAGCACATTTGACACTGCTAAATATACATCAGTTTTTAATCAAAGAACCAATGTTTCTCCGGAGAGCATTTCGGGTCAGAAACAGGGAAAGGGGGGAAAGCTGCAGATGCTGTATTTCCTGCGGGAGACAACTGAGAAAGTAAACACAAGCTTCAAATGCCCTATGTACCCATCATCACGGAGACTTACAAAGACATTTAACAAGGTAAAAGCGTTACTTAGTTCTGCTTTAAGAATAAAGTGGTTCTCAAACTTTTGTCACCAAGTATTTGTCTCTCCAACTACCACCAGATGAAAACAACAAATAAAAAAAATAAATAAATCAGGTAACAAACAATGATAGTCAATAGAAAAGACATTTCTAAATGACAACTAGCATGAGCAAAGCAAGAGTGAATATTTCCTGTCTAAATGAGGATTATTATGGCCAGGACCTATTGTACTTTATGTTTTATTACTGTTACGAGACATCTTCTTTATATCTCCCTGCGTGCCTTACCTTCAGTCTAAGGCAGGGGTGCCCAAACTTTTTCCCTCAGCGGGCCAAAATTATTGTTATTTTTCCTCGAAGGGCCAATATAAATGATTTTGCAGCGTGCCGAGGGCCAAACCTAATTCTATGTTGCATCTATAAAGTGTATTTACTAGGGCTGGGTATTGCCAAGAGCCTTCCGATACGATACGCATCCCGATACAGAGGTCACGATACGATATGTATCCCGATACACGTAAATCCTGATATAATTTCCTCAATATGCAATGTATCAAGTGTCAAATGCAGAAGAATTGTATTTTCAAACTACTCTTTATGTTAGATACAAGTGTCTTACAAATAAGCCATTGTTCAGCTCAATAGTTTCAGGCTTAAAGCTGCTGTCCAGGTTCAAAAGTGTAAATTATATGAATTTAAGTATGCCGATACGTATCCCGATACACCTATCTGTAACGATACGCGTATTGCCAATGAGCTTGTCACGATATATCCCCGTATCGATACATTGAGTACAGCCCTAGTATTTACGAAAAAAAGAGTGATTAAATTGTATTTTATGAACATGTTTTAGCAGAAAAAAACAGTTTTAGTACATTTGAAAATCTTTTGACTTAAAATGCAATCAGACAAACATTCCTAACAAATCTCAGCATCTCTTCGCGGGCCAAATTAAACTTCTTGGAGGGCCGAGTTTGGCCCCCGGGCCCCACTTTGGGCACCCCTGGTCTAAGGGTTTGCTTGCACCTCTAAAACTGCACACATGTAGGTTTTAATGATCGCACCGAGACTTCCTTAATCAGTTCCCATAATGAGTCCGGGCTTTCAAACTTAAGCACTTTCTAAAAATACACCAGCAGCAGCAGCGGTGCCGGTAGATCCTCCTATAATTTATTTTCCGTTTTCCAGAAAGCCGTAAGTCGCACTCATGAAGAAGCCGTTGTATAGTAAAGTGTCTCTATCTTTCCATCAATAGGACCATCTATTCCCCCGACCAATCCACCTTAATGGCTTTTTCTTTCAGCGGCCTGTGCATTTCACAAATAGAGCCGCTCGCCGTCGCCTCCCCGCTGAGAGGAAAGCTTGATTTTGAAATAATGCCGGCCTCATATTCAAATGATGTACAAGAGAGAGCGAGGAGAAAGGGAGCCGTTGGTGTGAGAGGAAAACATCCACAGTTATAGATCAGTTATCGATGTGTGTTAGTCAACTGCTCCATAGAGATCGCAATGTGCCCTTTAGATTAATTATAATTTGAGTCAAAAGCATGTTACAGAATGAACTCTTTGGTTGATTAAGGGGCACATTTTGAGTCAGCAGTGTAAAAATGATTGTGTTTGTAAAGTTAAAGGAGGATTGTGTATGTTTTCTGGTAGAGATTCCACCTGTAGATTCAATAGTGAGGTTTTTGCTTTGCCTCAAATGTTCCTCCAGTGCAACACTAAGCAATATCTAGAATTTATGGTAGTTTTTTTATTGAAAAATATCTTTTAAACCCTACAGTGAGCAAGCACACAGATGTGTAACTTACTAATTTGCCCGGTAAATCCAGACAATACATTACCAAGATTTAGTATGGCCACAATGTTTATCTCTCAAGTTTCAGTGGGCTTGATTGACTGATAAATTTGCCAATCAGACACGCTTATGAGGTAAAAATGATAGGAAAAAAGATCATAGGAGATTGAAAAACATTGAAGATTTCTGCAGAACCAATGAGTGAAGGAGGTTGGAGTTGATTTGATACTAGCATTCTATTCTATTGCATATTTTTTATTTTTTTTTCCCCCACAGACCATTTTCAAACCCAGACAAGCAGTCGAGGACCGTACTGCTGTCATTGGTGTAACAAAGTATTAGTTTGCCCAGATCTCAACTATTGGCAAAGCAAGAAAATGTGACAGCAGACCATCCTCCAAAACATGCAGGACTGCAGGACTAGATTACTCAAACATACATGAATCAATCCAACTACAACTTTGTGTAAAATAATGATGAGAAACACTGCTACACCTAAAAAAAGAATGATCTATATGTTGTTATGAGAACCATTAGACCATTTTGTTGCATCATTGTATATGTTACCAGAACAAAACAAGACATGTTCTTGTTTCCTTTTCACAGCTCAAATTACCACAGAACTGCTCTGTCATTCATCTCAATTATAAACTATAGCTTTTCATACATTCCTCACACAAAAAGCTAATCCCGTGCAGTCATTTGTATCAAAGTGGAGCTCTCCTAAAAGCACACAGAGAGAGAGAGAGCGTTTGGGGACACACATGGCTGCTCGGTGAGATAGCCCTTTTCTGGATTGATGTCCCGCTGTGCAAACCCCATCCTTCCAAAATCCATGCTTTGGAGAAGAAAAAAAAAAAAGAAAGACACTTGATTTCTCTGGCTGTTGGTGCAGGAGGAGTTTAGAGCCACATGTGCTATTTTTACCTCGGCCTCATTAAAACTCTGCATATTCATCCCTGTGACCTTTGCTTCAGAAATGTTTCACCTTTGTCGTGGCGGCTCTAAACTGCAAAATGGAAAATACACTTACAGCTTTATCACTGGA
This sequence comes from Mugilogobius chulae, assembly GCA_038363315.1. Taxonomy (NCBI): domain Eukaryota; kingdom Metazoa; phylum Chordata; class Actinopteri; order Gobiiformes; family Gobiidae; genus Mugilogobius; species Mugilogobius chulae. The sequence continues at coordinate 23,085,172 of CM076405.1, read as the reverse complement.
ATTAACACTATTGTTGGGTTTTTAGTCTGAACTAGTGATGTGAATGTGTTAAGTTTTATAAATCTGCGTTTAACCAGTTTTAATTGAGCTTGGGATAGAACGTCTAAAAACAACTGTTGCCAATTATAAGAAATAACCCAACAACCCAATAAACTGCTGGATACGCTGTAGTGTCAGAATAGAGACTGACATTACAGCATGCGAAATGTCAGCACTGAGTTGCGACAATGACCAAACTCAGGTCAGTTTTGGCCCACGAAAGGGTGCTCAACCTTGTTAGGACTATCTCTTTTATTCAATTTTGTGTTGAAAATACTAACAAATGACACCAAATCAAGTGAAATCTCCAAAAACGTTAATAACAGACAATTTAATCATAATCTCTTCTTAAAGAAACTTTTTAAATGCAACACACATTTAGGTTTAGCCCTCTGCACACTTCAACGTCATAGATTTTGGCCCACTGTGAGAAAATCTGATCATTTTGGCCCACTTAGGAAAAAACCTTGGGCACCTCTGATCTCTAGTTTACAGGTGTCAAACTCAAGGCCCGGGGGCCAGATGCGGCCCTCCACCTCATTTCATGCGGCCCTCAAGGCCTTATAAGGTTTACTTTAATTTTATATTAGTGCCAGAAGTAATCTAGATGTCTTGACCTATTGGTCTAAAACTTAAAGAGTAAGTAACTTTTCACTGATGCAGATGTATAATCAGTTGTTATTACTTCAATAAATATACAATAATCAAATACAACTATTATTTGTAGCATGTCAAAGATTAGTAAGGTTAATTAAAACCGGCCCTTGGAGGACAACCCCGATGCCAATGTGGCCCTTTGTCAAAATGAGCTTGACACCCCTGCGTCTAGTTTGTATGTGACATGTAAAAAGAGTAAATTGGGTAAACAGTGGCAGAAAAGCAGAACAAACAACATACACTTTTTTGCTTTGCTCACATTTCTCATTGGCACAAACATTAGGATCACACACAGCTCTACTCTTCACCTTTTTATAATTAAATGATGGTGTTGTTGTTTTTCTTTTTTTTTTGTCCATTTCATAAGTCAATTATTTGTTGTGCAACAGTAAAAATGGCCTTAAACACCAGCTGTGGTTACAAGCTAGGTCAAGTCTGTGCTGTTGCCATGGCAATAGAAAAGCTATCAATGTCTAGCCAAGAGACACATTTTATCAGGTGTTTTTTTTTAATACGTTTGCTACTCGATCAGAATGTTGAGGAGCATTTAAATATAAACGAATACCTGCATTACCTCCTTATGTTTTCAGTATTTAGCATTGTAAAATCTCAATTGGTTTTGCACTTGACTGATTTTCTGCTTTGTGAAATATTACAATCTGAGCTCTATAGATTTAGACAAAGGTGTGGGCTGTATCATAATGATTTTAAATAAAAAAATATAAATTGTGTCCTCTTAATTTCCAAGGTACAAGCATAACACATATAGCAATCAGCTTGTAACACTGTGTGAAGCTGACAGACAGAGTGAAGATCAAACTGTTCTCATACAGAGATAGTGAAGGGATGTAGTTTCTCCTTCTGCTTCTCACATTTGCCCCTCAGACATTCACATTAATTGATTAGACTGTCAGTTTCTTATGGTCGCGATGTTTGTTGTGTGCAAGTACATATTAACTATTAATAAACATGATGAACAAATGGTCCATGAAAACAAACAAAAAAGCATAGTTAATTGTTTGTAATAACTTAAATAAAGATCACATGTTATGATCCAAATATATGCGGAAGTCCTTGTACTTCAACTTTTTCCTCAATGTACCCTGTTCCCTCCTGGAAGAGTCTTTGCTTAAATGTTGTTGTTGTACTTGTGTTGTGATGATGCTATGCTAGCACACATTTGCATACCGGTGTTGTTTTGCTCTGAGCTGCAGGGGGAGACAAAGATCCTGAAGCTGAAGAACCTGCGGCCTCAGGACTACGCCAATTACAGCTGCATCGCCTCTGTACGAAACGTGTGTGGGATCCCGGACCGAAGTGTCATCTTCAGACTCACCAACAAGACAGGTAAGACTGCAAAACACAGTAGTTTCATGTGTCCAAACAGCATTTCAGTGACATTTCTCTGATTGATTTAACTTGCCACTATCAGGATTAGAAGTGGACAATCATGTTTAGAGCCATGTATGGAATGAATGGATTGGATTCTTGCAGTATTTGTGAGTTTGCAAACTCTTGACAATCCTTATGGTGCTTTACAAGTTGAGACGACCGCTGTGTGGTGAACCAATCACAGCACAGCACTGTGAACGAGATGGTCTTTAGTCCCAAGTCCAAGTCTCAGTTTTTACATACAAATCTAGTCTACAAAAAAGTGCATGTACTAGATACTTTTTTCTCCTCTGTACATATTTTCAAAATGGGTTTGTTTAACAGATGCTGTACAAATAGAACATTAGTGGGATCTGACTTTTTGTAATGCATGTAATTCCACCTGTATTGTGATTGTTGTTAGTCGCCTAATAGCACAGCCTATTAATTCAATCAGTCAATTCATCTTTATTCCAGACTCGAGGTCCATTTAAAAAAAAATACATACCAATGTTGCCACATTTGTGACTAATAATGGACTGCACTAAAACTTATATTTCATTTTCAGACTTATTCAGCCTGCAGGTAAAGTTCTTAGTGGAGCTTGTAAAATGTTCACTTGTGCTGTAACAAACATTTCCGTTGCACTGGCCCATTGTGGCCTCCTCATAAGTACTCGAAAAGTGTCATTATAAACCAGCTACAGCCTTTGCAGACTTGCTCTTTTGTAATTAGTCCAGAGATGGGCTGTATACAAAAGTGTACAATATGATTTAACTAAAGTCACCTTCACATTATGATGTCTACAAATATCATCATCATCTGCTAAGTCTGCAGTGATCCAGAGTCCAAGATATTTCATTTTAGTTGTAACATCTGACACAACATTTGACAGGCGAAAATCAGAAAGTTCATGTCCTTCTTAGTCCTACAGATCATGACCATACTCTTAGCTGCATTATACTTTATGTCATGGTCCACACCATAAGCTGAGCAGATGTTGAGTAGCTGCTGTAAGTCAGAAGAGCTCGGACTAAATACAACTAAGTCGTCAGCGTACATCAAATGATTGGATTTATCTTGCATGTACTTTTATAACACCTTGTCTTTTGTTCTCAGCGTCTCCGTCCATAAAGCTGCTGGTGGAGGACCCGATCGTGGTGAACCCGGGTCAGACCGTGTCCCTGGTCTGTATCACCACTGGAGGAGAGCCCCCACCTCTGCTCACCTGGGTCACCGCGAACGACACGCTGCCTCTGAGAAGTCAGGTCAAAGGAGGAACTCTCACACTGCCGGCCATCAGCTCCGAGGAGGCCGGCATCTACAGCTGTGTGGCCAGCAACAACGTGGGGAACCCGGCCAAGAAGTCCACCACCATCGTCGTCAGATGTGAGTACAGAGCTGTGTTTTATAACGCTGCAGAGACCGGGATATCTTCTAGCTGGGTGTTTTTTATGACAAACTAAAAGAGTTTTTGAAATATAGTTGGTAAACTTTAAGCTGGAGATTCCAAATTGATATCTCTCTATAACATTTTATGCGACAGTGTAAATACAGTCAACAGTGCATCCTATTTGGGTGCGTGGCCTGCTGAGGAGGAGAGTCATGTTGAAAATCCTATGTCAAGTCATGGGAAGCTACACTTTTTACCTCTGTTAATACGTTTTCTGGCAAATTAAGTGTGTTTTTTTAGCTAATCTGATTCAAGTCGAGTCACAATCAAGTTTAAATGGAGGTTGCTGATGTTGCGTTATGTCAGAAAAGTCAACTGAAGGTTAAAGAGAGACGTTAAAAGACACCCAGCTGTGCTAGCACCACGATAGCATTTAGCTCGCAGCTACTATTTGCATTGTTTAATATATTTATATATTGGATCACTTTATTCATGTCCATGTCTTTGTACAGCCTATATACAGTATTTGACACAATATATTTCCTTAAATCCAAATTTGTTGTTGTAGTTGTTGAGCATTGAGTGGTAAAGTTGTTTTGATTCACTCTCAATGTTAAGTTTCCCCCACGAAGGTCTGTTAAAGCTACTACAACTTATCAGAAATGAGAACCTTTAATCTGGAGACAGAGCCTGGAATATTTTGGTGCAGAAATGCTACTCTTGCTATTATGATCTTGCAGCTGTCATTTCCCAGTCTTTACACTTGGCTTTGGTTTGAAATGTGCTGGAAAACACTTTTGACTTCATGTTGTAGTGAATATATTCTGACAGTGAACTTAAAAGTTTTTGTTTTGTTGTGATAGGACTACTAATTCTGAAGTAGATAATTAGCGCTAAAATTTACTGCTAATGAGGCAGTGTTTTTTTCGACTTAATGAGATGGGAATCTTGAGTCTTTTCTGAGTGCTTCCTCTGAGTTTCCTTCACATGTGAAAAAGACAGAGTATCCAACTTTCTGTTTGGAGTAATTTTGCAAATATCTTAGGATTGTTTTTATTGGGACATGGCATAATTACATTAAGCACAACAGCAGAGATGCTTGTACCAGATTCTATCTTTACAGCTTATTTTCATCTGTAGTCGGGGGGAGAGGAGGTGTTAGTGGACATGTTTCTAGTGGTGGAAGCTTATGCAGACACAAGAAAAACACACAAACTCCACAATGAAAGAGCCGTGGCTGTCCGGAAATCGTTCCCTGGACCTGCTTGCTATGAGACCAGAGTGCTAACGACTGCACCATTGTGTCACCCTAGTAATAGATATTTAAGCTGAAAACAGCATCGGGACATGACTGGTGGTAACAGCGTCACAGCGGTTTAGCATACACGGGGAAAAACCTTGGCAAATTTGTGGAGTGTCCAATAGCGGTGATGTAACATCGTACATTAGACCAATTCAACTTATCGACCCTTCTGAAGTTGGACTTTGGATATGACATATATATATATATATATATATATTAGGGCTGTCAAGCGATTAAAAATTTTAATCGCGATTAATCGCATGATTGTCTTGAGTTAACTCGCGATTAATCGCATATAATTAAATGTTTTTATTTTATATATGTTAATGTATTTTACATTCTAATAATATATTTAGCTTTAATTCCTGTTTATTATGTCTTTATTTGTAGAATATGTTACATTCTTGAAGTGTAAAATAATGTTTATATATAATTTTTTTTAATATATTTTATTATTTTACATTAATGCATTCCCATAACATTAGGCCAAATCGTGGGAGTGAGATGTCTCACTCATTCTAAGCATTTATTACACTGCTCTTTCACAATAAAGCGCTTTCTGCAGCTGGAGATTATGAAGCTTTTATTGTGAAGGATTTAAAGGAAGTGTTAGTTAAAAGGAGCGCAGCTTTACCGCTAGTTAGCGGAGCCAAAAGTAGAACTACGAAAATTTTTACCGGAGTTTTGAAAGCCTATTCTGGATATTGGATTGTTTCAACAACCTGAGTGGACAAACATCGCATTCAGTGACCACGGACCGCGACTTTATCAAGACACGGGAAGGTGGAAACATGCACGGAGCCTCCTCATCAGCTGATCGAGCTGCACATGGACGAAGCCGAGGTAAACAAACACACTCACGCTCAGACAGTCGTGGGATTGAGTGGAAATGTTACCAAAGTCTACAAAAGTGAGCCAGCAGAGCCTTGTTTAGGTCTCTTTCTGCTTGTGCTCTGTGTTTTTCTATGAACCTCGCGTGATTGGAGCGTTTTAATGGTGAAAAATTGGTGAAAAAAAAACCATGCGATTAATTTGCGTCAAAAAAATTGTCGCCGTTAAAATAGTTTTGCGTTAACGCGATAAAAACGCGATAAAACTGACAGCCCTAATATATATATATATATATATATATATATATATATATATATATATATATTTTTTTTTTTCAGAGTGCTATTACCTTAGGTCTTGTATAACACAAAGCTAAACGTAGGTGTTTCAGAACAAATATTTGACCCAAGCCACACAGCATCCACATGAAGGACGAGTATCACGACACTGAAGATGAATATTTCTGAAACCAGGTCCCAGAGTAAAAAAGATTTCAAAACTAATGTTTTAGCATCTCTGCCACTAAGTTTCTGTTTACATTCAGGAACTTTTCTGCTCATGCTCAGTGTCAAGTCTTCCTCTAGTTTAGTGACTTTCTGTGTCAGTGTCACAGCGCCACACTCTGGTCAGTTACAGGCTTTACGCCGGCTTCAGGCTGGTTTAATGATTTGTGTGGACAAGACAAATCACAAATCCTAAGACAACTCCACATGTATGCAGATCGTTCTTAGAATTATCATTGTTATGCCTTTGTGTGGACAAGGCCTTTGATGTGACTTTTTTTTCTTTCACCGTTCTGCTTTAGACTTGATCTGGCCCTAAAAAGACTAAGTTGTACAAAATACATCACATACAATATCTGTTGCTAAATATTTTCTCTCTCTCTCCTTCCTTCTCTCCCTGTTGTTCAGATTTAAACCTTCTTTACACCCATTCCCATTCCAATAACACACTACACTGATTTGATCCCGCTTTATCCCTAAGTGCCACTTTATGCCTGTTTTTTGCACAATAATAGTTTGCTTCTAACCTGTATTGAAACTACATTCCCAATCCCGGCTCATGCTACGTCCTCTCGAGAGCTAGCAACTAATAGCTTAGCGTAATAGCTTAGCGCAGTAAATACCGGCGTTGGAGAGGAAAGCTGCGGAGATGCGTGGTGGAAATGAGAGCTTCATACTTAAATCGATGTTATTACTGAGCTGGAGGATTAGGGCCGACTGCAGTGTGTCCTGAATGTGGAAACAGCAAACAAACTCCAAACAGGTTAGAAGGCACAGATTAGACTTAAAGACTCACATCGACTATGTTCACTCTTGTCCCGCTTTTGGTTCAGGATTCATTGCAGTTTATTCTCCAATCAAAGTTTAAGCTCCAATTTTCAGTGGATTTGCAAAATTTGGTTTGGACTTGAGTTAGACTTGATGAAATGGACTAAGACTTGGGACTAGACTTGGACTTGAGGCTATGTGACTTGAGACGACTTGCTACTAGTTCTACATTACAAACATGGCCCTCCTCTTGCCTTTATGTACGCTATTTTAGGTGTAGCAATTTGTAGAATAAAGTGACATTATGATAACTGTAAGTGAAGCAGAGTTTTAAGCTGACAACATCACTCTAGGGAGACTAGGACAATAATCTGCTGAGAGATAAAGTCCTCTGGAAAATATCATATTAATTCATGGGAAGCTAAACTTTTTTTTCCCTCTTTTAATATGTTTTTGGGCAAGTTAAGTATATTTTTAGTACAACTAATTCAAGTCAAATCCAAATCACTGTTAAATGGAGGTTTTTGATGTGGCGTTAAGTCAAAAAAGTAAACAGAAAGGTAAAAAAAAAAAAAGACACCATCACATTAGCATTTAGTTTGAAGCTACTGATAGCATTGTTAGATACATATATGTACAGTTGGATCGCAGTATTCATCTTCATGTCTTTGTTTTCTTTAACTGACACAATATATTTGTAAAATGTTTAGTTATATCTTAGTTATAATAACCCTAACCTTGTTTTAGTAAAATTGGTTCAACTTCAAGTGCACAGTAGCAGAATAGTAAGAGCTCTGGCTTCCCAATAAGGAGGTTGTGGGTTCGACTCCCGGGCCGGACCATAGCAACATCTCACAATCTGTCTGGGTGGAGTTTGCATGTTCTCCCTGTGTCACTGTAGGTTTTCTCCAGGTACTCTGGTTTCCTCCCACCTCCAAAAACATGCATGTTTAGGCTCATTGGGCGTCACTGTAAAGTTTCCTTGTGAATGAATGAGAGAGTGAATGGTTGCCTGTCTAACCCTGCGACGAGTTGGCCACTGTCCCCCGCCTAAGGCCCAAAGTCACTGAGATAGGCTCCAGTCACCCGCGACCCCTAACGGGATTAAGTGGTAGAAAATGAATGAATAGTTTAACTTTGCGTTGGCAAAGGTGTCTTCTTTGAAGACATTTTCTGGCAAAAAAACAAAACAAAACAAAACAAAACACAGTTAATTCAGGTTGAGTCATAACAAAGTTTAAATGGAGGTTGTTGATCTGGTAGTAACAATTAAAATGCCCTAGCTGTTGTTGAATATGTAAAGATACAGTATGTTGGATATCTTTACATATTGTATTTGCACCGTTGGATCACTCTATTCATATTTTTGTATTCTCAAATCCACATTTGCTGTTCTGTATGCTTTCTCCATGTTATGTTTCCCAAACAGAGGTGTGCTAGTGGGTGTGGCTTCTGCTGCTGACAGTATCTATTGTGTTGGCTAAAGTATTTCTATGAAAGTGCTGCAAACTTGCAACAAGCATCAAAAATGTGTCATTTTTTTCATGGTAGCTGTTCTTGTTTGACCTCTCTTCCCGAGCTCTATTAGATAAATTAGCTGTAAAAAGTTTGAAAATAATTTTTTACAATGTCTAGTATGTTTCGAGACGGTAAAATTCAGCTGCTTTGAGCCTAACCCAAACCCTAAACCTTATAGCAGCAGCGGTGGAATTCTCCGATAGAGACATCACTGACAAACCTCCGTCTGTGACACATAAAGGCCTGTCTGCTGTAAAAGGGCCTCCGAGTCGAGAGCTCACACACTCCAGGATCTTCTACGTGAAAAGCAGGTGTCAGACGTCTCTGAGCAGAAAATAAGTCCAAACTGACTTTATCCTTCACAATCCCAGTCATAAATACGCCGCTCCTCATTCAGCTGTCTGCGCTGCGAGCTCACTTTTCTTCTCACGCAGGACAGATATGACAGAACAATGGAGCCCAAGGACTGCTGAAATAATGCCATGAGGTTAGGAATATGAAGGCAGACATTCACCTGATGGGAACTTTTACTAAAGACATGGCAGATTTAAATATGAGAGGGCAAAGGAAGTCTGCTCTGTGACTAGTATCTTCGTTGGTATTTGATTTAGCCTTAGTTATTTAATTGTCTGCACAATTTTTTAAAGTTTTCTTGTCATGCCAGACAAGTGGTTGTTTATTTGTCATACATTTTGACTTTTTGACTACGTTTTGACTGCTTGTCTGTGGTCATCTTCCAAAGAGTCACATGATGTTTTGTTATGAGGGCGCAGCTCAACCTTTTGAACGAAAAAATGTAAGCCCCTCATCTTGATTTAGTGCACACGAGCAGTCTATACGTGCAATTTTATGACAACTAGGGCTGGGTATTGCCAAGAGCCTTCCGATACAATACTTATCTCGATACAGGGTTCATGATAGGTATCCCGATACATGTATATCTCGATACAATTGCTTCAGTACAATACATATCAAGATATATATTTACACACCAAAATGTAGAATATGTTGTAAAACAATAGAAAAGTATTGCATGTTACCTGTAAACATATTTTCAACATGTTTTTGAGTACAAGACTCCTTAAAATCAATGTCAAGAATGTAACTTTGCTTATGAAGAATGACAAAATGCATGCTAACATACAAAAGTGCATGTTGTTGAGAACGTTCATTTTGTCTTTTTAAGTTTTCTTCTATATCAGACAAAGGCTGAAGTAGTGTAAATAACGTTACATGTTTTGACGGTGACTTCCGTCATCGTCAGCAGCGCCACACAGTGGTCGGTGTGATGTGTGTTAAAAGCAAAAGTGTATGTTTGATGAGTGAGGAGAAAGAGAGAAAGAATAACACTATACAAGAGGAGGAAGAAAGAAAGACAGAGAAGGAAAGTTTCATATGTGTGGACCAAGGAAAAAAAGGAGATGAAGAGAAAGGAGCATGTAAGTATACACGTGCAGTAAAGAAAAGATGAGGAAGAGAGAGAAAGAGACAAAAGGGAGTGGGATGGCGGGGTTGGTCAGGTTTGGACACTACATGTGAGGGCTCAGGCTGGGTTCTTTGGGCCTGATCTAAACTTTAATTTGGCTACATTAGAATGAAATGGCAGTAGAGATGAACCTGTTGAGAAAGCACCACCAGATGAGCAGTCTGACCCAGTAGCAGAGACTCACCTGCAGCCACATCACACCGATCCAGGTCCTAGACATGAGGCCAAGACCAAACCTCCAGTTTTACTTCAATCAGACTGCAGCATCCACAACCAGGGCTTTTTAAAAAACAAAGGTTAGCAAGGTGCAAGTCAATATTGTCAAAAAACAAAGGGTGTGCTCACTGCATAGGACATCGTCATATAGGTTTCTGATCCCATGCACCTCCTGTCAAACCAATCACAGTGCTCCTCTCCACTCCCACCCCCTCCTTTCACCTCCTTTACTCTTCCAGCATTGCTCAGTTTATAGCTTTCTTTACTTATTATGAGCAACTGCAGCGTGGACGACATTGTTAATTACATCGTCACATGTTTGATTGCTAAGCACAATCTTCACTGACATGAGCTCATCAGACAGTAAAGATGGGAGGGGCTTGTGTGACAGGTGTAAGTGACAGGAGCGCCTTTCCTCTGAGACGTCTCCCTGGTTCTCTGTGATGAGCTGTCGGCCATGCAAATGTACAAACCCATCCACAGGGAGCTTCTGTCAGATCCACATATTTACTCCAGGATCTGTCATACATGAGCAGTCTGCAGGCGCTTATTATCTCACAGTCCAATTAGAACGACAGGAATCCTCGGTTTACGTGAGGATTTGCTCTGAAAGGTGATCGGATGATATAGAATTATGACTGATTTATATGCATCTGTGTATTTTGAAGGCTGTGAATTATGAGAAAGTCTTTGTTTGAAGATGTTCTGTAAACTGGGAATGCTTTTATCCCTTCATGAGCCAGTTTTCTCTTGAAATCGAATTATGAAAAGAAAAACTGTAGACTTGATGTTTGATAATCTTATGCCTGGGATGGTTTGTGAATAGTGGGTTTGGTCACTACTTCTCCCTCTGCGTTTCAGATCAACTCTACAACAAATCGACCAATCAAATGAGTTTATTTGACAGACATGAAGGAACAGAGTTCGTGGGTCGTTCCACTTCACTTTTCTCACATTGAAGTAGTTTTTGCTTCGCTCATTTATTCTGCAGAAATCTGCAACATTATTCAGTTTCTCACGTTATTTATATTATTGTTTTATGTACTTTTTTCTCTTAAGCAGTCGTAATTGTTTTCATACAAGAGACGATGGACGTTCCTGATTGGCAAATGAATCTGTCAAAAACATCTGCATCATACAAATAAATTAATCTGATTTACGATGTGGATTGATCTGAGGCGCAGGCACTCTTTGCGATTTGCTAAAGCGTTTTTTACAAAGCATTTTCTCTATAGAGCCCAAATCAAACACAAACTTCTCGTGTTCGGCAGAAACAACATTTACAGTTTTAGGAATGGTCAAATTTTGTGGCAATTCTTACATCACATCACATCAAAAACTTTTTTTTTGGTTTAAAAGGTTTTAGTTTTGTACAAAATGACTTTTTAAGCTTTAGCTTCGGCTTCTACTTGTTCTTTAACTCCCACTCTGATTGGTCTGAGCGGTGAGAACATCCTGCTTCTTGCACAAATAATCCTGGGAGACCCTCAACTGCGTATGTTCCATAGTCTGTAGTGCATCTAGCAAAAGGCTAAAGCTAACGACCAACATGGCAATGAACGCCAGTGAGCAAAGTCATTGAGGCACAGCGCCCGCCATGTTTGATTGCCAGGGCTTGATCGATAAGTTAATACACTCTGTGTACAAACAACAACATGAAACTGGAGTGGACCATTCAACAACAGCCAATCAGAGCGCTGCTTTTGGCTCCTGATGAGAACTAAGATTCTTTATTATTCAATTCAGACAATTGTCTTTTTTTTTCACTATGTGCTGGATGTATCATATACTTTTTATTCAAAAAATACAAAACTTAAAAAAGGTTAGCTTTAGAAACAGCCTGGATAGTATTTTAGATTTCACTTGCTCTGTTTACATTTACAACTACAGTTACAATTGCACTAGTTCTAGTTTTATTGTCCGATTGATTAATGGATCCTGCAATTCCATTCCATTGTTACTGTAACCAGGACAACAAATGATTGAATCCCGAACAACGCATGAAAACAACAATCTTCAAATACGAAAAGGAATCCAAGTTTGGTTTGATACAATTGAGAATGAAAAGTACTACTACTACTACTACTATCTTTCTCATCATTTCCAATGCAGTTCAAAAACACATTAATCCATATTTATGTTTATTCTGTCAGCGTTGCCATGTTTGTTTTGGTTTGTTTGGACACTTCATCTTTGCCTCTGTCCAAACCACAATGCTGCGCTGTGATTGGTCCAACCTCTTGCTAAATCCCAACAGCAGAAGCCTGTTCAGATTGCCTCTGGTGAGAATTCTTCATGCTGCGCAAGGTTACCAGGAGTTCTTTTACTCTCGTGCGGTGAATCAAAATTCGATATCCAATTTTGAACAATTCCTTGAAATTTCAGAACGTTCAAATATTTTCTTTCTTCTAGCTCAGACAGCCTTCAAAGTGCTACAAAAACAACATTTTTCTTCTCAGCTTCAGTGCAGGTCAGAGAGAGAGAGAAAAGAGAGAAAGAGCGAGCACATGGCAGCTGCTGCGGTTCTTTGAACTGAAGTGAAACGGAGCAGGATAAGCCTGGCTCTGGGCACAGACCTTTGCCTGGGCTTAGGACCAGAGAGTTTGTGGAAGATGTTTAGTCATGCACAGAGCTGTCTCTCCAACAACAACCACATTTCTGAATTGTTATTTCTTCTTGCTAATTTTTTTAATGTGTACATACAATTAGTGTGAGAAAAATTGCAAACAATGCACATGTATTTTTTTTTATTTTTTTATTTTATTGTTTTATGTTTTTTTTTTTTTTTTTTTTACATCACAACCATAAAGCCATTAAACATTACCATTTTCATATGCTAACCCCTCACCACTAACATATTTTCTACTAAGGACCACAACTTCAAAGTATGATACAAACAAAGTTATTGATGTCATGTAAGCACAAACACAACAAAGGGTCTGATGAGCTCCATGAAATCATACATTACTTACTTGATTATATGAGGCGTAAACATAACTGTCTTACCATCTCCATGCAGTCACAAGTTTTAGATCTTATAAGTAAAGTCTACTATGCTGAGACTCGTGTCCTGTGAGTGAGTGAGTGCAGCCTGTAGCCTTGTATAGCTCCACACGCTCTGCATAATATACCAGACTTAAAACACAGAGCTTTGTCCTCGCTGGGTGTGCAGGGTCACAACTCGGCCTCATCCTTGTCTGTCTCAGCTCGTTCACTTTGCCTTGAGGAGATCTCCCAAAGCGCTCGCTCTACAAATCATTTACCATAGCATTATCTGAAAAAGAAACTGCTCAAGTCAGCGTCTTGTTGGAAGAGTTTTGACTTTAGCTGTATTAGTTTGTTGGACTTTTGACCGTTTGTAGCAGAGGTGGGGACCATTGTTTTCCGGGTCTCAAGGAAGTCTCAAGTTTTTGGTTTCAAGTCTGAATCAAGTCACAAGTCAAAGAGAGACAAGTCCAAGTCAAAGAGAGACGAGTCTAAGTCAAAAAGAGACAAGTCCAAGTCAAGTCCCAAGTCAAAGAAATACAGGTCAAAATCAAACAGAGATAAGTCCAAGTTGAGTCCCAAGTCAAAGACAGATAAGTCCAAGTCAAGTCCTAAGACAAAAAGAGACAAGACAAAGAGAGACAAGTCACAAGTCAAGTCCCAAGTCCTAGAGAGACAAGTTCAAGTCAAAGAGAGACACTTTCAAGTCAAAGACAGAAAAGTCCAAGTCAAGTCCTAAGACAAAAAGAGACAAGACAAAGAGAGACACGTCCAAGTCAAATCCCAAGTCAAAGAGAGACAAGTCCAAGTCAAAGAGAGACAAGTCCAAGTTGAGTCTCAAGTCAAAAAGAGAAAAGTCAAAGAGAGACAAGTCCCAAGTTAAAGAGACAAGTCCAAAGTCAAAGAGAGACAAGTCCAAGTCAAGTCACAAATCATCTGCTTTCAGTCACTAGTATTTTGAAGTATTTATGTCAAATGGCTGAAGCTTGTATTTGTGCAATTTTCTTGATCGTTTATCCTTGTTATCAAGCATTTGCACAAGTCCAAAATAGGTAAGGCGAAGCAAAAACCTGACACAATGATATTTTTAGGTTGTATGTTCTCCCCGTGTTACTGTGGGTTCTCTCTGGCTTCATACCACCTCCAAAAACATGCTTTTATTTGTCTTAGTTTATCACAGTAAAATTATCCTAATGACTGAATGATAATTGTCAAGATTTTCTACGTTAACTCTGCAATGAAATCCCCGCCTAAGGTCCAAAGTCACCTGGACAGGGGACCTCAAATTAGAACAAAATTAATGAACAACAAATAAGTCAGAAATCTCATGCAAGTACCTTTAAAAATACTGTACTGTATATGTTTCTTTAAAAAAATAACACACAAAATATTAAAACGTATTTGTAGCTACTATACTTCACCACCACAGTCGGTAAATCAATTCTGAGCCTTATTCTGAATTCCTGCTCGTCCTCTCTCTGAATCCTGGGCCCGTCGTGTGTTTGTGCTGCACATCTCCACAGCAGATGGAGAGTCTGGTCCATGCTGTCCCACCAGCTCAGGCCTGCAGGCTTTGGCCACATCCTCAGCAGGCGCCTGGCTCGGAGTCGGGCCCCTCACCAGAGCCCAGCGAGGAGTAAGCCTCTACAACACATCCACTTTCACAGGTCAATGACTCGCCTGCAGATCCAGAGTGTTCGCAAGACGGTTTTAGGAGCCGACACACCCACTTCTTAAGATTATTTTCTTTTCTAAAAGCATGTAAATAGAATGAAAATATTATGGCTTTTAAAGGACACACTGCATTCTGGACATTTCTCTGGGCACAACCATTAGATGCAATTCTTAATTTACCTAGAGCTTAGTATCTCAAAAGGGTTTTTTAGGATTACAGCTGATACACAAGAAGAATGAACAACCAAACTAATATATTTTATAGCATTCTCCAGCTACACAAACAGAAGTTTTGATCAACCATTAAAGGTAGTTTAACAACTTACGGTTATAAATTTGTAGCAAAAAGAAGCAGAACTGGACGAGGCTGAATGAGGTGAATAGAAACGCTTTGCCCTTTTAGTATACTATGCAAAATTCCTAACCACTTTTTATTTTTTTTTCACACCAAGATTTAAATAGAATGTCCTTTTGTCAGTGTTATTGTGGGTTTTAAAAGAATGACGCTGAATAGCAGAAAAATGATTTGTACATTTGCTGTTGCAGCAATTTGCATGATTTTATCTACAGCTGCATCATATTTAAGAGCATGACCTGTTGTGGGGGATAGTCATCAGGGTAATCCTATGTTAAGGCATGGGAAGCTAAACTTTTTACTGCTTTTAAAACGTTTTTTGGCAAATAAAGTGATTTTTTAGCACAACTAATTCAAGTCGTGTCACAAACACATTTAAATTGAGCATGTTATTGTTGGCATTTTGTCTGAAAATTAAATAGAAAGTTAACCATTTAGGTACAAGTTTTCAGTTGAAATACAATTTTGTGAATAGAAAGTTCTACAACTTTCAACTGGACAAACCAGACATATATTTGACTGTATTCCCCCTAAAAATAATAGAGCGTTGAGCTTAGTATTTTTCAAGCTGTTGAAACATCCAGCAAAAACTGTGACAGAGAGCTTTGTGCAAAATTGATACTTAAAGGGTGTTGTTAAAGATGTTAAAATACACTAGTTTGTACTACATAGTATTATGTTAGCATTTAGCTAGCAGCTACTGTTAGCACTGTTGAATATATTTGCATGATTGGACCATTGGATCACTTTATTTATCTCCATGTTTTCATATCTATATCTGACAATAGATATCTTACCTTTGTAGTTGTAGCTGTTGAACTCTCCATGTAAGTTGGCACTACAAAGGTCCGTAAGTGAGCCTTCCCCCTGATGTCGACTGTATCTATTAGTTCAGCAGCTGTTTCTGGTTGTAACTCAGTGAATATGTGCTTACTAGCTAGCTAGCTAACTCCTCACAAATGGTATAACATGAGTACATTCTCTAAGTTTTTGATTTTACGCTCAGAAGTGCTGTGAATGATCAAACTTGATAGAGCCCCTCTTCTTACTTCATTACCTGTACTGCCTATGATCTGTTGGTTTAGGAAAAACATTTTTGCTTTTCTCTTGAGATAATTTATTACAAAAATGATTTCCCAGCTTGTTTTGGTGCAATAATGCTTCCACCGGTTAGCTTCAAATACTCATCATGACCTTAACTCAATTGTGATGCATCTTAATGTTGTTCGAGTCGTTAGGTTTTTGTATTTCCTCTAAGCGAAATGATTCACGTTTCTTAATCACTCCAAAGAAACCAGACGAAAGCAATAAAACGGTGTCCACTGTTTTTTTATGACCAGAACATAACATAAAAACTCCTGTCCCTGTCCTCTGCGCTGACACGGTGTGATAGATGCTCCGTGACAGCACACACACTGTTACATTCTCCTCCATGTTTATTCTCACTGTCCTGACATGACTCCCGTTTGAAAAGCACGTTCGGCGGCGGATCTGCGGACGCCTTGTTGAAACGGACAGCTGGCCTGGCATTTTGTTTTCATGCGTTTGTGCAAAAACAGCCAAAGAACCGCATGTGTTTCAGTTTTTTTTTTTGCCTTATTTTGCTGTGTTTTGTGTTTTGCTCGTGCGAGAAGGAGAAATAAAATAGTGCTTTTTAAAGGTTTACAATCAAACGGCACAGTGATGTTGTCGGATTTATTCAGATTCAGAAAAAATGTTCCACGCTAGGTTTGGTAGATGTTTTGTGTCTTGCTCATATACACACACAGCTAAATACTCTATATGCTCTAGCTTAAAAAGGGATCTTGCATCTGTTTTTCTTGGTTGTTTGACTTGAACATGAATGGAAATAAATGCTATTTTTTCACTCCACAAGCAGATACTACTGTATGATTGAATAAGTATAAAACACGTAGATAAATTTAAGTGGACAGATCATGCAACATTTTGGTTCTTCATTGGTCCTCTTGGTCTGTGTATTCAATGTTTTTAGTTGTAATTGCAAAGCTCTATCTCTGGCTGATTAGATTTCAGTCCATAAATGCTCAGCACAAATGGAGACTCCAATCTGTAAAGTACTAAAACAACCTAGTAAAAAGGATTAAAGGGTGGACAATGGAAGAAAAAACCCACTCCACATAATGTGTTTGATGAGGAAACAAAGAAATTGCATGCTTAATAATGAACTTTGCTTGTTGTTATTTGGTCAGTCTCTGGAACCAAACAAGATCAAGAACAGCTAGGTTCTGAATTTTAGGACATTC
Organism: Mugilogobius chulae; assembly: GCA_038363315.1. Classification (NCBI taxonomy): domain Eukaryota; kingdom Metazoa; phylum Chordata; class Actinopteri; order Gobiiformes; family Gobiidae; genus Mugilogobius; species Mugilogobius chulae. Next base: position 23,067,809 of record CM076405.1, on the reverse strand, counting down.
CAACTGTAATGGCTTATTTGAGAGAACCACCTAATGGCTTGGTACAACAAAGAGACAACAAATGCTATTGTTGGATTAGGACGGCTATTGAGATCTAAAACACGCTCAGCAGGATTAAATCAGGATGAAACCTGGAATAGAGGTTAGACTGTGGGTGTACTGTCCCAATTGTCAACAAAACCTTTGTAGGTCTGCTGGCCAGTCACATCACAGGAACAAGTGAGAGTTCTAAAGAAAGAAACCAAATCAGACTATGTGACAGAGGTGGTACCAAGTAGTTGTTTTGCAAGTCTCCAGTAAAGCCGGCTGTACGCTAGAGGAGTCTTAGATATTTTGTGATTTTTAGATGTGTCAAAAGGAAGAACAAACCACAGACATAAAGACATTTACAGTGTGTAATTCTCGTGAAAAAGAATCCCACACTTTGAGTACTTGCACAAAGCGAGTAAATTTATTTACAGATGATGAGGCAGTATGTCTTCTTTATTTTAAAGAGGTGCCGTCACAAGGCAGATGCATCAGAGGCTTCTTTTGTAATGGTCCTCGTGCTTGTGCAGCATGTGAACCTCACCACCAAAAATCTCTTACGAAAATCCTTACTCTGGCCACAGCTTCTGAATTCATAGAGGGGCACATTGGGCTTGAAATCCTACAGTGTGCAGAAGGCTTAAGTCTTAAGCCAAATCAAGTCTTATGTCAAAAACAGGTAGGTTGAAGTAAAGTCCCAACTCGGTTTCTCCGAAGATTTTAGTTCCAAGTCATTCAAGTCATTTGCAATAGCATCAAGTCACAGAACTCCAAATCCAAGTCAAGTCCAGAGTCAAGTTGATTCCCACATCTTAGTCCATTTATCAAGTCAAGTCTCAAGTCATCAAATTGGTGACTCAAGTCCAAGTCACAACTTAAAAGTCCACACCAACAGATGTAATCCACCACTGCAGTTTTCTTTCTCCACTTACATGTATCACAACCCAACCTAAAACAAGGATTATTTTAAGTTTTACAAGTAGGAATGCAAATACGTTTTTTTTTTTTCCCCCTTTTGAATGTGAAAGAACTGGAGTACAGACAGAGCGAGAGAAAGAGTTTTTGTTTTTTCACCCTCCTTTTCCATCATTGCAAACCCAGATAATGTTTTACAGTGTAGATCTTATTGACTTGCTGTTTGCGGACTTGCGTACAGCTCCTCTCTTCCCTGTGTGCATATTTAGCCTGCGTTTGTGGGGAAACACTGATGACATTGCATTGTAGAAGCTTGGCTGTCAGCATGTGAGTCAACATGGGAATGACCCTTATCAAATTTACTCTGGAACACATTCAGGTCCAGTGCTGCATACATTTCCATTCGTTAAAGCTGCTGTGGTGCTGTGTGTGGCTGTTCTGAGGCCCGTGTGCATTTACCCGAGTGGACACAAACAGCAGATTTACACACGCCTCATCAGCCTGGGCTTCTACAAGGTTTCATGGTGATTGCATCTGAGCAGCGTCACAAAGCAGCCAATCACACTTCTATAGGTGTTTGGGACATTTTTAGCCTCAAACGGAAAAGTAAAGAATGTGTCTGTTGAAAGTGCACATGCAAAACTAGATTCTACAATTTTGTCAGAAAAAAAAACAATGTCTTGCGTTGCCAAGCTGCAAAACTAATCTCCATTTAAAATCTTTTGTCCCAAACGCTCTGTAGGTTTGGTGATAGATTTTAAAATTTTATCAGTATTGTACTACATATGTACAAGCTCCACTATTATGTTATACGTTTGCTGCAATGAGACTTTTTTGTTATTGATTTTAATTTCATTGTCTGAAATCAAATAAATTGCCTGTTTAGGGATGAATAAAGTTCTTCTAATCTGAATCTGAAAACATTTGAATAATCTTAAATGTTAATTGTGTTTTAAAAGTGTACTCTAACCTGTTATATGCACTTTAATGAAACTCCTTTCATTTATTATGCAAGAAGAGCACACTAATCATGATCAAGACTTTTCCCAGAGACCAAGACAAGACAAGATCAAGACTTAGATAAGTTGAGACCGAGACGAGACCAAGGCTGCGGTCCAAGACTTTGTCATTTTCCATATCAGTAACCTGGCCAATCAGATGGATTATCTTGCGATATTTGTGAATTCACAAACTCGAGATAATCCATCTGCCCGATTGATTTGGAGTCCGACACAGCAGTGTCTTGGCCCAATCACATTGCAGGAGTGGGGGTTGAGTGGGGCTCCTGTGGTTGTATGCGTTTCTGCATGCGGTTCTGCTGCAATATTTTGGATTTGGCATTGGATATGCCATTACAATTTGTTGCTGTGATTGGTTAAGCACAAATAAGGTTGGCTACACACTCAATCACCTCGATGTATTTTATTAAAAGTCCCACCTTTTCCCAAAAACTTTTTGCGGGTAAAGTTCCAGATGGATACTTTGAAAGAACTCAAATCGGAGTTCAACACAGATCCATCTGTTGTAAGCCAAGGTTAATTTATCAGTGTCTGCAATATCTTATTGTGCAGTCCTTATTGCAGACTTTGCCTGTGACAGGTCACTGACGTGAACTGCTGGTACAAGTTTAGCAGAGCATGGTCTCCATGTCAGAGCCTAGGTCCAAGACAAAGTCCAAGCGCCCTCAAGACCAATACATGTCGGAGTCAAATGCGCTCAAGTTTGAGATGGAAAACTATTGTATTTTGAAGTGTTAAGCATATTATTATTATTATTACTATTAGTAAAGTTTTTAGATATACCCTTATTATTCATCTAGTCCTTATAATGCATTTCATTTATGAGGCACAGAAGGGTTAAGTCAGCCTTTCTAGCGGCAACATTAATGATAGTATAGTAGCTTTATGGGCCTCTATGTTTGGTCATAACACACTTAAATATTTAAAAACTGACTATGTAGCTTTTCAGGAGTGAATGACTCACCTGCTTGTCTCCATGGTGTCAGCATTCATTTGTCTGTGTTTAGGCACAATCATGCTGCTATGTTTAGGATGAAGGTAAAGGTTAGCAACAGTAATTTAAAAATATTAATAATCATTAAATCAAAGGATGATCTTAATAGGGTTGCACAGGTCATCAGAACACTGGTTCAGCAGGGGGGCTGTAATTTAGGCAAAGCCAATGTTAGGTAAAAAAAAGTGGTGCTGGAGAAGAGCAGGGCATTAGACATAAACCTCTGCAGCTCTCCTCCACCTCAGCACCACCTTTGCGCCCAGCACCACATTTGCAGAATAACATTTTTTGTTTACTTGCCACAGACAAGGAACATGTTTTTCCCCGGCATGCAAATTATAACATTTAAAGTTATTTTCAATGTGCAGCTTGCAAAAGTAAACTTTTAATGAAGAGGCTGGATTTATCAGTTCTACAGTTTTGAACAAAAAGTTAATGAACCTGTTTGTATTTCAAATTTGTTTTAGGTCAAATCTGTCTTTTACAATGAAGTAAATGTAAGTTATCGACCTACATACAACTTTTTTTTTACTAAATACTTGAAAAAAAACAAAAAAAAACAAACAGGGGGTGCACGGTAGCCAAGTGGTTAGAGCTCTGGCTTCTGTGAGTTTCAGACATTTAGGGCAAATGGCAATGACTTACGACACAAAATAGTGCTCAAAAGACTTTATTGCAGCATTTCAGCAAGTTGTTTCAAGCTCTTCAGCCTCATGGTAGCGGGTACAAGATGACACTGCCTCACTGTCTGGAGGTTTCTTGTGTATATATAGTCTTGCTTGTTCATGTCATTACATCATACCAACCCCCCAACAGCTTTGCCTTATAAGGCTAGAGATGACCAGACCACACAACACCACCTCTTTTGGAGACAGGCCACCTGGCATGTCAATCATACTGAAATCAGTGATCAGGCACAGAACTTGGAAATAAAGGATATAAACTCGAATTTAAATACTCACATTCCCTCCTCCAATTACATCCCCCATGTAATTGAGCACAAAATCAAAATCAACAATACCGGAAAGCAGAAAATCATAATCATCACAAAATACAGAAATCCCTGGAACCCATAAATCAACATTAGCATGTGTGTTTATAACCTGTATTACAACATTCATGTGAAATTTTAGTAATTCTGTCATCAGGAGAAAATAATCTCCCTCCTCTGAATCCCAATAGGTCTCGTCCCCAAGGCCACAGGGCCCTCTGGATGTGGCATGTTGTAATGTGATCTGGTTGCAGGCCTCTCGCTGGGGTGAAGATGACAGGCAGTGAAGCAGCCGTTTGCTGTGAGAGTTACTGTTCCTTTTGGTTGTTTCGTCGTCCTCATGCTGTCAGGCAGTTTCTCTTCCAGTGTCCTAATCCATGACATGTGCAACATTTGTCATATTCTTTGATTACTTGCATTTGTTGACGCCTCCTGTGTTTCCTGGACCTCCTGATGTTGGTCGAGGGCCATTTGTAAATTCCATCGATGGTCTTTGTTGAGCACGGGCCTGTTATTTGTCACGCAAAGTCAAAGTCCTTCTTCTTGAACGGCCCTTGGTTGTGATGTTCTCCATGACTTTGCGGGAGACGTCCTTTGCACCCATAGCCGTTGCTTGATGGAAAAAGCGTCAAAAAAGTCTTCACATTGCCTTTCGATGTTTTCTTGCCCTCAAATGTCTTAAATGCCCACATTCTCCACCAAAACTGTGAGTTTCAGACATTTAGGGCAAATGGCAATGACTTACGACACAAAATAGTGCTCAAAAGACTTTATTGCAGCATTTCAGCAAGTTGTTTCAAGCTCTTCAGCCTCATGGTAGCGGGTACAAGATGACACTGCCTCACTGTCTGGAGGTTTCTTGTGTATATATAGTCTTGCTTGTTCATGTCATTACATCATACCAACCCCCCAACAGCTTTGCCTTATAAGGCTAGAGATGACCAGACCACACAACACCACCTCTTTTGGAGACAGGCCACCTGGCATGTCAATCATACTGAAATCAGTGATCAGGCACAGAACTTGGAAATAAAGGATATAAACTCGAATTTAAATACTCACACTTCCCAATAAGGAGATTGTGGGTTCGACTCCCGGGTTGGACCATATCAACATCTCACGATCTCTCTGGGTGGAGTTTGCATGTTCTCTCTGTGTCACCGTGGGTTTTCTCCGGGTACACCGGTTTCCTCCCACCTCCAAAAACATGTATGTTTAGGTTAATTGGGCATCACTGTAAATTTCCCTGAGTGAATGAGAGAGTGAATGTTTGTCTGTCTAACCCTGCGACGAGTTGGCCACTGTCCAGGATGTTCCCCGCCTAAGGCCCAAAGTTACTGGGATAGGCTCCAGTCACCCGCGACCCCTAACGGGATTAAGCGGTAGAGAATGAATGAATGAATGAATGGAAAAAACACAATAGGGCTCGTTTAAGTGTCTTGCCCAAGGACCAACACAGTTTCTGAAGAAAACGTATACAACGCCTCATGTTTATTTTACATTTTGGCTTTTTGTAACATACTGATGTTAAAATGTTAAAAAAAAAACAATGATAAGCACGTTTTTATGCCTTTTTCCTTATATTTTTTTCCGGACTGCAGACACAAGGACAATCTGTTCTTGCCGTCCCATCAGCATCCTCCTATCCAGGTACTGACCCATTAGAATTGACAGACTCAGGTTTTAGCATCATCAGGTATGGCCTAATACTATTTAAAAGCATGGCCTAATAGAAAAGTTTATTCTGTAATATAATAACACTATTAAGATTTTAAAAACGTCAGATTTTCACCAAATAAAAAGTTTCCGTCATATCCTGTTTTCAGCGTGTTGAGGCCTCTTGAGTAAACTTGTAGCAACATGCTTGAACAAACACAAAAAGCTGGTGTTATTTTGCTATTCTCCTTTGTGTTATTATTGCCCCATTGAAATGTGAAGTCCTGTGTTGTGTTTTAGCGGAGCACCTTTCTGCACACTCTGGTGATGACTCAGCCTCCGTCAAAACAGCTGCAAATGTGCGCTCAAGTCGCTCATGCATTTTTCACTAACAACCCGCTTCCTGCTTCCTTCCAAATTCAAAGCCTCTTTTTCTACCATTTTATCGCGCCATAAATATTAAATAGAAAGTGGGCTTCGCTGTGAATTCACTACATTTGTGGACAAGGTAGATAAGTGGCATTACCTCGCCGGTTTGCAGGGCTTTGAAGGACATCGGCACAGACAGAAGTGTTCACTAAAAATGTGCAGTCTGAGCAGGAGTTTGGAGAAAAGACTAAATTACCTTTAGTAAGACTTTTTAGTACTGACCCATTTTTAAAGTTTGTGTTCAAATTGTTTATAACTACTTGTTCCAATAATTAATTAAAGGCAGAGTGTAGAAGTCTAGTTTTTCCACATGTTATTGCAGTATTGTTTGTTCTGTGTTTTGTGGCTGTGATCTCATCTAGTTTGTGATTAAAAGCAAATACGTCAAAGTTGAACAATGTATTATCTTAGGTAAAGAAACAACATTTTGCTCATCAGCATCAAAATTCACTTTTCTACATTTTAAGTGACACTTTTCTTGGCAACTCTCTGTTTTATAACCTTTATGAATATCTGTAACTGACAATGAGCAAGTATTTATCAGTTTATAGCATTCCTCCCAAACAAAGGCAAGCCACACAACATGACTTTGCAATGATGAATATGCAAGCAAGTATTTATACAGACATTATTACAATATTTTCTTCTGAAATCTGGGTAAGCTTAGGGAAAGGTTTAGAAACAAATAGTTTAGTTAAGCATCAGACTTTGGCCAATCTATGCTAATTGCTATGCTTTTTGCTAATTGCTATGCTAATTGAATGATCTCCAATGGTCTCCATTTATATATCACTTTTCTACCTTACAAGGCACTCGAGGCACTTAACAGTCAAGGATCCTCTCACCCGGTGTACGCAGACACTAAGACAATGTTAAGTATCACCGAGACAATGTTAAAACACAACCACAGTCCACTGCTGTCCCACTGTGGCACCTGCTGTTCCAACTGTTTCCCATCCAAGTACTAGCCAGACCCTTGCTTAGCTCCTGAGATCTGATGGGAGAACCCGATCTCACAAGAAAGCATACATTTACCACGACATTACACAACATGTAAATTAGGTATTATTAGCACAAGTTCACAGCTGTTTGCGTAATTATATTACGCAAAAAAGTCCCCATTTATTTCAATGGTGGTTGTTAAGACGTGTTCTTATTTATGAATATTAATGAAATCCTGATTCTAATCTTAATCTACCCCAAGCCCCAGACCTAATCTTAACCATTTTAGTAACTTTATGTTCAAAACTTACCCATTTCACCTGAAGAAAAGGTCCCCACGTGGCTTCAATCAAAACTTGTGTAATTTTTACGCTTTTTCATATCGTGCTAAATGCACGGCGTAACATTAGTACTACAAACAGCTGTAAAGTTGTGCTCAAAATACGCTGTTTTTATGCCGTGGTAAAAGTACGCCATCTAGTGATATTGTGTCGGATGAGATCAGGCTTTGACATGAACATTTTGAAACAATTATTTATCAGTTTCTCTCTTTTAATCATTGTGATAAAGTCTCTCCATCCAAACTTTGCCATGCTCTGTCCAAACTTTCCCCAAACACCCATCTTCTCACACTTCAACTACCATGATAAAAGCGACAATTTGCACTGCACTAGAAACTCAGAAAACATTCATAATCATCACAATTTATATGAAGTCTCTATGTAAATATTATGCCATGCGAATAGGACATTGGTCTTGAGGGCCTGACACAAAACCTCAGTGGTCTTTGAAAGGTCTTGATCTCGATAATTGTGGTCTTGACTTCTAATCCACTAAATTATTCTAATCGGTAGTTATTGTACTTAGCATAGCTTCAAGACACAATGAACTAGCCAGCTGTTGTGCACAAAGTCCTGTATAAACAGAAATAGTCATACATATCATCTGGACTTTTTGTTTTTTGCAGTGTGCGAGGCGCAGACTGAATGCATGATCCACTGCTTCTGTGATAAATATTGATTAGATTTTTCTCTGCGGTTAATAACGTAATTGAAACTCAAGGTCAGCTCAGCTCTTTCACAGACTCCTCAGACTCGAGTTGAGCCGTGTTGTCATGGAAACACAACAGCGTCAAACGCGACGAGCACAAAATGAAAATGTGGTGGGATTGTCTTTGTTTTTTGAGAAACCATGAAACGGAGATTGAGAGACAGTCAATTGCACGACTGACAGTGAGTCTGCAAAAGGTTGGCTGTGTATAGATCAACTTAACTCTTTCACTGCCAGCCCTATTCTCACTTTGCCAGGCCTTTTTGCTAATTTTAAACACTCATTACGTTTACATGTGCTTAATATTCGGTTTATTGTCAATATTCCGTTTTTTAATGGTTTATGAGCTGCATGTATACGCACTGAATATTCACAGCTCCACAAAAAAAACTTTGTGCAACTGGATTCATGACATGTTGTACATCAAATGAGACCTGCAAGTGTCTATTTCCGTTAAAAAAAGACAATGTATTCTATATTAATCCATTTTTCCTTGTTTTCAATTAGATTTCAGCGTTTGACGGAAAACTTTTGAGATACAGTAAAGTCCCTTTTCTAATACAAACTTCATGTCAGTGCTATTTTCATCTGTTCTACTTTAGAATATGAGCTACTACAAAGAAATAATGTCTTTAGAATAAAAATACAAGGTTTACATGCTTAACACAATGAGGACAAATGTCTTTTTCATCTTAAAAAAAAAACTGTGTTAGAAGAAGGCAGCAACTCTTTTCTACTTTCTGATGCAGATTACATAGAGTCAGCCTCTTTCACGGAGCATTAATTATATTTAATCTTCCAAACAAAAAGTAATACAGTAGTTTTACTGACTCTGAGACTTTTGGATCACTCATGGAAGAGTACATTTCTAGACTCGCTGCCGTTCTCCTCAGAGTCCTAGTCCAGCAGTAAAGTCTTTTTGTCATTATAAAGATCAAATATCATACTATAAACTTACTCCACATTGTTTTTAGTCCAACATATTTAGCCTGTAATCTATTCAAGAAGAAAGCCGGCCTCCAGAATCAGCTGATCATGTAGCCGACTGCGATGCGTACATGAAAACCAAGCCCCGGTGATCAAAGATGGCGGGCGCTGTCCGTCTGGCTTTTGCTTGTGGCCATATTGGCTGTTAGCTTTTGCCTTTTGTTAGGTGCGCTACAGGCTATGGAACATGCGCAGTTGTGTTTCCCCCATAACTCTTTGTACGAGGAGCGGGACAAGCTCAAGCCGAGTGAATCCGAATGACGCCGAAAGCTCACAGGTCACACGGGGCACATCTTAACACAACACTGCTGATCAGCTCTAGTCTCCGGCATCCATTTTTGTATGCCAGTGTTCATCAACGCATGACTTGGGAATTAAAAGTAGCTTCTTTATGATACTCAAAACATTGCTAGTCAGTATAGATAATCATAACCAAGTAGAGCGCCTGTAACCTTCTGTGCTTGCCAATGCAAAGTAATGTTGTTTGGCGTAATTTTTTTGGAGGGTATTTAGTGAAGTCCAAGCAAAAATATTTTAAGCATGTGTGAATTTTACCATGTCTACATTAAACTCTGTATTCATTAGGCTACTGACTTGCATCACAAAGCTGCACTTTGGCTCTCACATGATCCGACTGTATGATGTACTTAATAAAACGCCTAGTATCTTGTTCCTGTCACATTAGTTTGAGTTTGAACCCACCACTGGCCTAATTAATGACCTCATATTGCGGTCACTTAATGCCCAAATGTGAACGATTGAGGTGGACGCTGGTAATAAGAAAGCTCTGACCCCAATCTCCAAGCAAATGGAAAAACTAATTGATTTGTGCATTATCTGATCGAGAGGCACTTTGTCCATTATTATTGCGTCTCTGTGGGGTTATTGCTGTACATATGCAATACAGTCTGGCCGTGGTTTGTTCTGTAGGAATAACAGCTGTGTTAAAAGTAAATGTTTACATGTTCATACGACTAAGAGGTGGTTGTCAGTTTTCTTTTCAGGTTGTTAAGCAAACTTTGTTTTGTTCTTGTGGATGTTGTAAAAGCAGTCATTAGTATCAAAATGAGAAAACGTCAGGAGGTAGTGGAGGGTTGGCGGGGGGAAAACGTTGGAGGTAGGATGGGTAATGTTGGAAAGTAGGGGAGGTTTGGACAGTGAATATTAGGAAGTTGAGGGTTAGGAATACTGCTAACACTGAGCTAACTTGAATTCCCTTACCACCCGACGTTTTCCTCCCGCCCTACCCACCCTTACCCCTAGACGTTTTCCCCCCGCCCAACCCACCCTTACCCCTAGACGTTTTCCCTCCGCCCAACCCACCCTTACCCCTAGACGTTTTCCCCCCGCCCAACCCACCCTTACCCCTAGACGTTTTCCCCCCGCCCAACCCACCCTTACCCCTCGACGTTTTCCCCCCGCCCAACCCACCCTTACCCCTCGACGTTTTCCCCCCGCCCAACCCTCTAACCCTCCCAACATTAACCGTCCACGCTCCTCTACCTCACACCATCTCTCCACTACTTCCCAACCTTCCCCTAGTTCCTAATATTGTCAAGATTCCCTACCCTACTTCCTGGATTCCCCACCCAAACCTTTCCTTCTTCAAATCAATACATTTTTATTTTAATCATGTATTTTATGTCTTTTTTGCAGTGCTATATTGTTCTATCTGCCAACAATTGTACGGTTGTCAGAAAGTGAAAGCACCAACTGTCTGTGTGGAGGACAAAATGCTCGGCTTTAAAACAATGTTACACAAATGTTTAAAGCTCTATTGATTTTAGGACAAGTAAACTTTGGACAGAGATTTCAAACCCATGCCTGGTCATTTCTCCAAGTGGAACAAATGGCTTTTGTAAATTGTTTTATTTCTGCAACTAAAATGAAAACAGAATGGGAGCATTTGAAAAGTCCTTAAACCTCATTATTTAGACTGGAGCACTCAGTGACTAACTTTAGACCTCACCAAATGGCCAATAAAGCAAGACAAAAGCCTTTTTCAAAAACAGGCGCTAAAGAGGACAAGTGAAGATTGTTAACCCTGTGTTTCTGTCCAAACTAGTACTGGGAAAAAAAGAAATAGTCAAACAAAATTAAAACAAGGTTAAATAACATTATTTTCTAATGTAATGTTGCAATGTTGTTAACCTTGCTAACAGAAATCCACAAGGGTAACTTCTGTTGTACCTGTAGGGTAAGGAGTGACACAGCAGTCATATAGAAGAGAGCAACGTTATGACACTATGACATGTTGAAATGATACACCTGTAAATGCATTGCACTGGCTTATACGCAGATATAAACATAGTTTGACATTTATCATTCACATACAAGTCCTTATAGTTCAGCATAGAGATGAGTAAGCTTTTAACATGGACATGTGAATGCCTTGAAGTCTCCACTGCAGGCCAAATGTGTTTGCGGGGCAGAGCAGAGGTGTTGATAAATGCCTCTAAAGCCACAGGTGGTGTATGTGAAGAGTAGTTGTAATGTTTGTCTTGTTTTTCAGTCCCTTGTCTTCAAAGACCTCAAAACAATGTAGACTGTCCTCGATCTGCAAAGGTGTTATCAGAGTGTATGGTTTCACTCTGAGACTGCTTGATCAAAGCTAGGTTGATAAGGTGGCTCAGCAGGGGTTTTGCCTGTCCTGATGAGGAGTGGTCCTTCAGCTGGCAAAGTGGCTGATGTTCTTCCAGTTGGTGCCAGCTTGTTATAGTCCAAATTTTATATCTTAGCAGTTCAGGGATGCTACAAATGTTTAAAAATCAATATTTGAACTGCAGAGAGTTCAGACCGTCACATGCGAGGTAAATATGTCAGGGACAATGTGTTTGTGAAAAAGCGTATTTTTAGTTCATTGCTAAAAGCTAATCATTAAATTAATCTAAAGTAGACAATTTGAGAAAAATAACTGGCAGGCCAATAGTTTTTGTAAAAAGCTAGTTCCGTATGAAGAGTTTTTATTTATTATTACATTTATTTTTTGTTACATGATTAATTAAATAAATGTAGGTTAGTATTTGTAAGTATTTACTTCATATGTTAAGACCTTAACATGAGGAAAATGATCATCTTATTATCCAATTTGTGTCAATTAAATCTTAAATTATTTTTAGAGTGTTTCAGACAGTTCACCACAGGGAATGTCTGGAAGAAGAAAAAGATCAGCAGCTAGTTTCAGTCCCGAGAGCGGAGCCGCAGCACGTGAAAAGAGCCTGTTTTGTGTAAATTGTCAACACAATCTGACTAAATCACATCTCTATTGACCCTATTTTGTCCCGCCTACTTTTCTAGGACATGCACTTCCTGTTTAGCTGCATTTAGCCTGTAGATTTCAGTCGATGGGTTTATTTTAACTCTCATTATATTTAATTAAAATTGCCCCACAAGACAGACAAACAAACACGTTAGCTACCTTAACAGAGCTAAACAGGAAGTGCATTTCCAAGCCAAGTGGGCGGGACAAAATAGGGTCAATACTACGGCAGGTTATTAGGTGGGTTTCACATTCTAGAATTCTTGGCAGTTATCAGTCAGGTGGAGGGCAAGAGGCACTTTTTCCTATTAATAACATTGGACTTTGCCATAGAATAATTCCAAAAATATTTTGCCAATTTAAAAAGTGGCGATTTCTGGGATGACTAGACCTAGCAGGTTTGGATTAGAATCAGGAATTCATTAATATTCATAAATAAGAACACGTCTTAACAACCACCATTGAAATGAACGGAGACTGTGACGCGTACTATAATTACGCAGGACAGCCGTGAACTCGTGCTAATCATACCTAATTTACATATTGTGTAATTTCGTGGTAAATGTACGCTTTCTTGTGAGATCAGGCTCATATTATATGGCGTTTCCACAGAGGCTATTCTCTTAATGTCCTATAAACACGTGTTTTGATTGAAAGTAATTGGGACATTTGGGTTTAACGGCTAAGTTTCAATCTGAAGTTACAAAAACTGTCCACCATACAAATGAATTGAGACAAAAACGAGAAATTACTTCATGCACCTTTCAACGTTCATTTGTTAATTTCTTCAAAAGATGCTGTAAAACTCTGATAAATGTTATCCATAAGAACTATCACACCAAACTAATCCAAAGTTGGAAAAAATGTGATAAACTGTCATATGTGCTTTAACTGATGCATTCTGGGATATAATCAAAACTGCAAGGAAAAAAAGAAACTGGAAATACAGCTAATGACGACAGAACACCATCACAAGAAAGTTAAAAGCATCTACATATATATTTCTTTTCCTATAATGTCTAACCTTAACCCTGTTCACTGATGCTACTTTCTTAACTCTTCAAATGGAAATCTCGCTGTAGGATTTTTCTCGCCATGAAAAGACCGCAAATTAGGCAATCTACCTGCACCACTGTCAGCCTTATCACCTCACATTCATCCTGCTTAAGATGCATCTCCAGCATTGTCACTAAATCTCCCTTAAACCCAACTAGCAATCTCAAAAGCCGCTTGTTGTCGGTATTTCACATGGAGAGAGTGCATTTTAAAAGCAGAGAGCAGTTAATCCGTGTGTTTATGGGCTGTCACCTGTCACTGCGGCCCCGACGTAGTGGTGTGTGGAGGAAGAGGAAGAGAAGCGTCCCGGGCTCTGCAGAGGAAGTGACACAAACACAAAAGATTTCTCCCGCTGTCAGGACGCGGCTGCTGCTCCGCTGTCTCACACCGTTTGGGTTGATTGAGGGAAATAAGTGCAGTTTCTGTGGCTCGTGCACGGATGGAGCGAGAGACTTCCACTGCAAACTAGATACTTAGCTGTAGTAGCCATCTAGCTAGTACTAATAAAATACACAATGTACTCACTTATACAACTCTCAATATTTTAAGAAATTGCTGATCGCAGATGGCCAAAATCATGCAATGAACACTTCTGAGAAATCCTGGTTCTAGAAGGAGTCTATTGTAGTGAAATTTGAAGAATCTTTATGCAGACACAGGTGGGAAATTGTTATAGCTCCATGCTGCCTCTTCACTTTATTTTGCCTCGCCCACTTCTACAACATGTTGCTTTTCTTTTTTGCTGGTTGATCTCAAATAGATATTGTCATACTCCAATCAGAGTCACTTGCCGAAATTGAGTCAATCATGCTAGTTGTTAGCTTGACTATATTTTCATTACCAGAAACGACTAAGAATGTCATCTATCAGTTGTAGTTGTAACTCGCCAATCACATGGGATTTTATAAAAGTCAGTTTGATGTTGTTTGTCCTTGTAGGTGTTGCCGTAGTCAAACAATAACGTTGATGTGCCTGCGCAGAAGCTTCTGGATATGCGCACCACAACTTTTGACTCAAATTTGTCACTGATAATGAACCCAGCAACTGAATTCTACAGACTAAAAACAGCTTAACAGGAAGTACATTGCCAAGACAAGTGGGCGGGGCGGAATAAGGTGAATAGGAGCCAAACCCAAGATCTTCTTGCTATGAGGCGAACACACTGTGTTGTCAAAGATATATTTCTAGATATATAAACAATTGCTCTCTGTTTCTATTTCTCTCTCTCTCTCCCCCTTTATTTATGTACTACAGTATATATCTCTTCTCTCTTCTCTGTCTTTCCACTTTCTCTCTCTCTGTCTCTCATCTCTCTCATATTCTCTCTTCTGCTCTTTCTCTCACTCTTGTTTCTCTCCTCTTTATTTCTTCTTCCATCTTTTTACTCTTTCTTTCTTTCTTTCTCCATCTGTGTATCTCATGTTCTCTCTCGAACCTGTTTCTGATTCTATCCTTCTCCCTTTCTCTCTCTCTCTCTCTAGTTCTCTTTCACCCCCTCCCTCTCCCTCATGCTTCTCCCTCCTCTGCCCCCCCTTTTCTTTCTCCCCTCTTTTTTCTCTCTCTCTGTATATGTCTTTCTTTCTCTCTGTTTTATTATTTTCTTTCTCTCTTTTTAGATACATCTCTACAGTCTCTCTCCGTATGTCTCTCTCTCTCTCTCTCTCTCTGTGACTCTTGTCTCTCTATTTATTTCTCTCTTCCTCAGTCTTTCTTTCTGTCTTTTTTCTCTCTCCGTCTGTATATCTCATGTTCTCTCTCTACCGGTTTCTGATTCTATACATCTCCCTTTCTCTCTCTCACTCACTCTTTCTTAAACTTGCTTGATCTCCTTCTCTCTCTCTCTCTCCCTCTCTTAAATTCTCTCTCTCTCCCTTTCTCTCTCTCTTTTTCCTTCTTTCCTCCCCTCCCTCCTTCCCCCCTCCTCTCCTCTTCTAGCCATCGCCCCATTCGCCACATTCAATTTCCCGTGCTTAAAATGTGACACGGCGGTTTCATTTTTTTTTTTTTTTTTTTTGCCGTCGTCGAGTTGGAGATGATCATTTCACCTGGGAACGCCGAGATGAAAAGATTTCTGTCGTATTTTTGTATTTTCTTCTCCTTTTTCCCCCCTCCTCCTTCGCTCCTGAGATGAATTGAACAGTATGCACACTCAGATCCGAGCCATTACAAACAGCATGCATCATAATGGAATGATTTTAGTGTTTTCGCCTAAGAGCTGCCATGCTTCCACAATGGATTTTGCAAGCTAAATTGAATTGTAAATGGAAAGTGTTTCGGCGTCGGGTTCTCAGTGTGTGTCTGCTTTGTGCTTTAAAATGTGCACGACTTCTAAAAGACAAGTTTGTAGGTACAAGAGTCGCTTTGGTGAAGGTTAAGAGCGATGCGGTGGTGGTGTGTGGGTGTATATATGCGGTTTATAGGAGATATAAAGATGAAAAACAGATGGGAATATGGATGAAACAGATGCTCGGTTGGTTCAGTCAGTTTGGATAAATATGTTTCCCAAAGACAAGCTTCCAATGCTTTCTGAAATATACTGTACTACACATTGTAATAAAGATGTTTTTGATCAGTGTACTTTCTGTAAATCACAGACTGTGTTACCATACGATGGATTAGTGCATTTTTTTTTTTTTATTTTGTTTTAGTTTGTTGTGATAATTCTTGTGTGGTAAATGTTTACCAGTTTTACAGCATTTAATGATGAAATAATTTACAAAGAGTCCAGCCAGTTGTGCTACTAAGTCTCAGAAACGGTTTCAGTTTGAATTTTGGATGATTGTATTGAGTTTTAAGGAAAATAGTTTGTAATGATAAGGAGATGGTCATAGCCTAAATAACCCCGGGCTCACATTGGATCCAGTTCAAACTTCGGTCCAGCGTCTGGAGATATGGGTTCCTTGAAAAGTAATGAGAAGCTCTCACACAGCAATCCGTCCAATCTTTTCCGCTGGGAGGAACTTTTTTTTCCTGACTGCCGGAGCCCTTTTTGGTGACGTTGTGAAAACAAGACACGACAAAAGGGAAACCATGCGTGCGCTGGTGAAGTGCATCTGGTGGTTTTCAAATTAAAATCATTTTACTCTAGCACTAATACAAATATGACAAAATGACAAATACACAACTATGTACACGTACATGTAAATAGACGTCCTGTGCTGTTATCTCTGTGAGCTTGTGGTCTCGCGATGCTGACAGTGTTTGTACATGAGACTGGAGCATGCATGCTTCAGTCCCAGTGTGAGTGCTCATCACACCCAGATGGATCTGCACTGGAGGCAGTTGTAAGGCCTGTGTAAGAAAATGATGCGCCACTCTCTTCTTCTTTAACTTGAAAAAAAATATATTTTTGTTGGATTCTTCTTTATTGTCAGACACAAAAGTGAAGCAGACTTACTACCTTCTACAGTACTCTTATCACAGAGAGTACTACTCACATGGCGTTTTTTTTTTTTTTTTTTAAATAATAAAAAAAAAAACATTGGATGAAGACCAAGTGCAAAGGCTTTTTTAGCTTAGCTCTGCTCTCTAGATAAACCCTCTGGATTGTAATAAGAATGGATCTGTACTGTAGGTTAGGGATTAGGAGGGCCACATTCAAACTGTAACCCGGGGCTCACAGACTTCCTGCTAGATTGACCCACAACAAGTGACCCACTTACAAAAAGTATAGTTTAATGTCAAATTTGAGCAATTCTGCTATTATAGTAGAAATATTAAACATTTTAATCTGTTAAAAATATACCTTCAATGCCCTACTAAAAGTGTTGTGACTTAGTAAAACTAGGTCAAATGTAAAGTTTTGAATGATTCACTTCACTGTCGTGTATTATATATATATATATATATATATATATATATATATATATATATATATATATGGCCCTTCACTCCATATGAGTTTCAAAATGCAGCTCACAGTGAAAAAATGTGAACATCCCTTTCATAAGATCAGATGGTGAAGAGTCATTTTTACTCATTATACTTTGTTATGAAGGTCTTTTCAGTTCTTTTATATCTGCTGATTTCTCTCAGTGAGTAGACCCACGGAGTTATTGTAATGACTAGCGCAAGCGTAGCCACTATTATAACCTATAGCAACAAGGTTATAACAGTGGCTACCATTTTGTGTAGGGAGAGTTGACTAAAAATCTCATACAAACTAACTAACAAGAAACTGAATTTTTAAATGACTTTCTTAGATATTTAATTACGTCTGCAGTTAAGATAGGATGGTTGCAATAATCCAAGTATCTGTTTGAATCACCGAAAACAGAAGTTTCTCAAGCCAAAAACACTCCACAATTACACCTCAAACTTTTCCACATTTGCAAAAGAGAATGGGATAACAATGGCCCTGATTGAACTCCCTCTAGCATCAGAATGTTGTGTAAAATCTATTGAAACTCTGTCGTGGCGTCTGTCTGAACGGTTTTGACGAGCAGAGGAAATGTCACACTTTAATAAATTGTCTTGTCTGTCCACAGCTCTGAAAAAGGGACGCTTCTGGATCACGCCGGACCCTTACCACAACGATGACAACATTCAGATTGGACGAGAAGTCAAGATCTCCTGTCAGGTATGAAGGAGAAAATGTCAGTTGTACGCACGCATCAATTCAAGGCTCTTAATTTGACCAACAAACATAACACATTAGATAAAAATATTATTTAAATTTTTATTGTATATTTTTAATGCAGTTGTGGCTCTTTCTGACGTTAATTTCCTTTGAATCAGACTAATGTGGCTCTTTTGCTGTAAAAGGTTGTAAACCCCTGGTAACCTCTGGTCAGATCCAAGATTTTTCATTGTGTTTCTAAACACAAATGTGTCTGTAAAGATAAATGTATTTGTCAAATAAAAAAAAAAAAAAAAAAAAAAAATGTTACATTTGAGGAGTTTTGGCCCAGTGAACAATATGGTTTCTAGATGACTTTCTTGTGTGATGTTATCTTTTATAGTCAGGAAGTAAAATGTTAATCCTAAAAAGGCTTGAGTGAGGTGAAATTTATGAAAAAGTTTACACTGCAAAAATGTAAAATCTTAGATAAAATGACTTGAATTATTCTTAAAAGAAGACTAATTTAAAAATGTCTTCACTTAATAAAACCAAGTCTTACTAAGAATCTTTGACTTGATCTAAAATATTCTATCTTGATTTACCTTATCTAGATATAAAAACTTATTTAACCCTCCTACACCCCCGGGTGCATTTTGTCCATCGCAACTTTTCTTTTTTCAATAACTTTGGCTGTGTTGCACCAAATCTCATGAAACTTGGCCAGGTTGTGTGTTTTTTGACGCTCTTTCAGATTATGTGGTTATTTTTTGTGTCAAGTAATTTTTTAAGCCTATAATTCAAATACTCACACCCGTGGTCCTAGAGTGCATTTTTGTCCCATTGACTTCCATTATAAACACACTTTTTTAACACTACGGATTTGTTTTAAAATGTGATTTTAGAAATATTTTTTTTGTTTCTCACTGATGAAAAGGGGTTAAATTTTTAAGATTTTTTAATTTTTAGTTGCATTTTCTTTTTTTCCTTGAATGCAACACAAACATGCATTTGTGCATTTGAACCTACAAATGTTTTTCCCACTTCTGCTCAATTTTTTTTTCACCTAAAATATTTTTTTTGTTTTGGGGGGATGCCTAAGGGTTGTCTGCTTGTACCTGAGTAAAAATTTTTAGATGGGGCCACTATATGTAGGTGTGAGAGAGCCAGAATGCAAGTGCAAGTCTAAAGTTTGAAAATCCATCACAATCAAATCCAGTCAAATTACACCCTCAATTGTATTCCTCTTGTATCCTCCCGTAAAGCCTTATTTTGACTTATCCAGACACACAAACACACTTTTTCACTTTTCCCCTTCAAACAGAGTCAGAATTAGAGCCATCAAACACTTGTCCAGCAGATAAACCCAAACAAAAAACAAAGTACAGTTTTGTTTACACAGGTGCATTTGACTGTAAACTTCAAGAGAACGTTTTTGCCATTTGGCTCATAGTTTTCTTTGTGACTCTCAAATGAGTAGACATAGAGTAGAAAAGTGTTTCAGTATAAAGGTAGAGGTCAAATGTATTGATCCCTAATCATTGTGTGTATTTGAGCCATTCTTCAGAGCCAATGGGGCGTCTGTCAGGAGCAGTGAGCTGCTGCAGTACAGCTCTTATAGGAACCATCTCCACATGTTGAGCTGGCTTAGGCAGGTTGAAAAGTCAAAATATGAAATAAAAGTGAATATGTATGAATAGAGCAGAAGTAAATGAAGAGATTGATGTGAAAAAAGTTAAAGAAAAGTTTTCAATATGTAAAAAATATTGGGATATTGTTAGATGTTATTACTTTGCCAGAGGTGGACCAAGGGTGTTTTTATGTCTAAAAAATTGACTTTATGTAAAAACTTAAAAAGTGACCAAGTCAGTTTTGGCACTATTTTAGCACACCCCCAGCCTCTATAAATCCCACACTAAAAAAGTAAAATATATTTAAGTATATTGCAAAAATACCAAATTTTTCATGTTTTTCAATCAAAAACATAGGTATATAGTTTTTCACTTACAAGGCTTTTATGGGGTTAAAATTTCAATAATTTATACAATATTTAGTATTTATGTTTAGAGCAGGAGTAGATAAAGAAATTGATGTGAAAAAAAGTTTGAGAAAAATTTACAATATGTAAGAAGTAAAAGGGTATTGTTAGCGGTTACTGCTTTGTCATAGGCGGGTTAAAGCTGGGCCAATGGTGTTTTTAGCTCTTAAAATGGACTTTGTGCAAAAACTATACAAGTGACCAAATCAGTTTTGGGACTATTTTAGGGCATCCACAGCCTCTATAAATCCCACACCAAGAAAGAAAAAAATTCTGAAGTATTTTGAAAAAATCCACTTTTTTCACTTTTTCAACATCAAAAATATGCTACTTTCTCACATACAAACAGCAGTTAAGGGGTTAAAATTGAAATATTTTTTATAAAATTTATTATCTATGTTTAGAGGAGAAGTAGACGAAGAGATTGATGTGAAAAAAGTTGGAAAAAAGTTTGATTTACATAAAAATAATGGGTGTTAAAAATGAGAGTGCATTTTTGCACTCTAGGACCACAGGTGTGATTATTTCTTAAAAATTGAAATTATGCAAAAACTATAAAAGTGATCCAATCAGTTTTCACACTATTTTAGGCCACCACCAGGGTCTATAAATCCCACACCATGAAAGAAAAAAATATTGAAGGATTTTGAAAAAATCCACTTTTTCACTTTTTCAACATAAAAAATATGCTACTTTCTCATATACAAACAGCATTTAAGGGGTTAAAATTTTAATATTTTTTAAAATATTTAATATTTATGTTTAGAGGAGAAGTAGATAAAGAGATTGATGTGAAAAAGTTGGAGAAAAGTTTGTTTTATATAAAAATAATGGGTGTTAAATATGAGAGTGCATTTTTGCACTCTAGGATCACAGGTGTGATTTTTTCTTAAAAATTGAAATTATGCAAAAACTATAAAAGTGACCAAATCAGTTTTGGGACTATTTTAGGCCACCACCAGGGTCTATAAATCCCACACCATGAAAGAAAAAAATTCTGAAGTATTTTGAAAAAATCCACTTTTTTCACTTTTTCAACATAAAAAATATGCTACTTTCTCTTATACAAACAGCATTTAAGGGGTTAAAATTTTAATATTTTTTATTACATTTAATATCTATGTTTAGAGGAGAAGTAGACGAAGAGATTGATGTGAAAAAAGTTGGAGAAAAGTTTGATTTACATAAAAATAATGGGTGTTAAATATGAGAGTGCATTTTTGCACTCTAGGACCACAGGTGTGATTTTTTCTTAAAAATTGAAATTATGCAAAAACTATAAAAGTGATCAAATCAGTTTTCACACTATTTTAGGCCACCACCAGGGTCTATAAATCCCACACCATGAAAGAAAAAAATATTGAAGGATTTTGAAAAAATCCACTTTTTTCACTTTTTCAGCATCAAAAATATGCTACTTTCTCACATACAAACAGCATTTAAGGGGTTAAAATTGTAATAATTTTTATAATATTTAATATCTATGTTTAGAGGAGAAGTAGACGAAGAGATTGATGTGAAAAAAGTTGGAGAAAAAATTGTTTTATATAAAAATAATGGGTGTTAAAAATGAGAGTGCATTTTTGCACTCTAGGATCACAGGTGTGATTATTTTAAAGGGGTGCACGAGGGTTAAGCATATCTGTATCTGTTTTAAAGAGTAATTGCTTGAATCGTGATTAGATTTGCTAAAAATCTTGTCAAAAGTACCTGAAACTAGCATTTTCTGCTCAAAACAACTAGTTAAATTTTCTTACTCATTGTTAGATTGTTTCACTTGAAATAAGATATTTCTATCTCAAGATAAGCACATTATTATAATTTTTAAAGGCCCTTTTAGCAGTCTAGAAAACTTTTGAATATAATGATCTTAACTGCATATAATGAAATAAGTCATCCCACATGTCACTGTAAGTGCAGCTCAGTTTGATTTATGCAAACATTGAGTTTTGCTGGTAACGGATTATACCTACTAAATCAAATATTCTTACTTCAAGTTAATACAGTATGTTGTTAGCATGAGTCATGTTAACTAAACCGTTTTGCAGTGCCGTCCTCATTAGAGTCTCGTCTCTCTCCAGGTTGAGGCCACCCCGCCGGAGGAGCTCACTTTCAGTTGGCTGAAGAACGGTCGTGCCCTGCGGAGCTCCGAGCGGATGGTCATCACCCAAACAGACCCGGACATCTCCCCGGGAACCACCAACCTGGACATCATCGACCTGAAGTTCACCGACTTCGGCACCTACACCTGCGTGGCGGCGCTGAAGGGCGGAGGCATCCCGGAGATCAGCATCGACGTCAACATCTCCTCCACCACTGGTGAGCCTCTGCACCGCTGCATCCAACCCCGCCCTGCATCCCTCCACCACATCGCTATGGTTACTAATACAAGCTGTGTTCATTATGCATCTGTACCAGTATGTTCAGGAGTATGTTTAGGAGTATGCAGTAGTATGTTCAAGAGTAAATATTAGTATGTTCAGGAGTATGTTTAGGAGTATGTAGTTGAATGTTCATCAGTATGTTTAGGAGTTTGCAGTAGTATGTTCAGGAGTATGCAGGAGTATGTTTAGGAGTATACAGAAGTATGTTTAGGAGTATGTAGTAGTATGTTCAGGATTATGTAGTATGTTCAGGAGTATGCAGGAGTATGTTCAGGAGTATATAGTGGTTTGTTCAGGAGTATACTGAAGTATGTTTTGGAGTATGTAGTAGTATGTTCAGGATTATGTAGTATGTTCAGGAGTAAGCAGGAGTATGTTCAGGAGTATGTAGTGGTTTGTTCAGGAGTATACAGAAGTATGTTTTGGAGTATGTAGTAGTATGTTCAGGATTATGTAGTAGTATGTTCAGGAGTATGTTCAGGAGTATGTAGTAGTATGTTCAGGAGTATGCAGGAGTATGTTCAGGAGTATGTAGTGGTTTGTTCAGGAGTATGCAGGAGTATGTTCAGGAGTATGTAGTGGTTTGTTCAGGAGTATACAAAAGTATGTTTAGGAGTATGTGGTAGTATGTTTATGATTTTGTAGTAGTATTTGCAGAAGTATGTTTAGGAGTATGCAGGAGTCTGTCATTAATATTGGTATTAATTTAAGATAACTACACAAAGTATTTAGACAAAATAAAGCAAGATCATCAATAATAGTAGTTATGCACTTGCATTCTCTGCACTTATTGACCTACAGTGAGATGCTACAATCAGTTGCATAGTTGTTATAGTTACACATTTGTTAACTTGTTAATCTGTTGTTAACACAGTCTGCATGCTACTAAGGTTACATGTAGTCTTTACTAGTCGTTTACAGAAAATGTATCACATAGAAAGGGGTTATGTATGCTAGCCAAACTAAATCTACTCATCTTGTTATGGACATAAAAGGATGTGTGCAGTTTGAAGTCTTTGTTTATTTTTTTTCATCAGATGGTCATTGGACTCCGCAAATGTGATGAGCAGAGATTTGGGGCTGGTTCCTAAATGATTGTCTATAAAATTGTGTTATCATTAGTCATGTGTTGTGTATGCAGTGACCGCAGTAACAGCTGGGAAAATAGAGTTTCTGAGGAGGATTGATGAAATGACTCATATTAGGGAAAGTCTAGCCTAGTGGTTGAAGAGACATGGATTGTGCAGTTCAATGTTGCTGTAATCTAATCTGTGATATTCAATGAACATTGGTCCCCAGTCTAACAGCTGGATTGATTTATTCCATCTACATAATAAGGTTGTGACCTGTCATCTGCAGGTGCTGTCTGAGCTGCAGCTGGATCAATACTGAACAGTGAATAGTGTTAGAGATGAATGTTTGTGGTGTTAATGTGATTTGTCTCTTTTGGACAGGCAGAAGGAACTTTGTGGTTAACTATAGTTTATCAACATAAGCCTAGCTGATTTGTGAAGAATCAGGCAGTTGCTCAGTTTACATAGTATTGTTGGATATTGTAGTCATACCAACTAAAGCCCGAGCCTGTCTTTGGGTGTCACAAAAAGCGCCACATAAGTCCAATTAAGTATTACTCTTATTGTATTTTTAGTAGATTTGCAGTTAATCGATTACTAATCAATTATGGAAACAACTGAGAACTAATTCAGTAATTGAATAATGAATGTTGTAGGTTTTCAAACCTGTCATGAGCTGTGAAAAAACTCAGATTGAACAGCAATTAATGAAAACTGTTTAAATGTTGTGCTTTGTGATGTAACCATTCCAGAATCTCAGAATAATACAGATCTAAATAAAGTGATATAGAAAATATGCTTGAATTAAGTCCAATATATCATGTTTTACAGTAAGTACAATTTTAATTTCTTATGCTAAGATTTCTGAATAGAACATGTGAAAAAAGATTTATCACTTCTCCGTTCCAAGTCACATCTTCATCATACTAGACTATTAATGTGTCGTGGTAGATATACTCGTTCTTGTGAGACTGTGTTGCATCTTTAGACTGTCAAAACTTGCTCAAGTCCACCTTAAAATGTCAAGCACATGTGACTTATCTTACTATGATGGTACATTTTCCTAGTGTACCTTACCTCAAATCTATTCAGGTGACTTTTGTGTTTTAACAAGTAATCGATTAATAGAAGGAACAAGCATATTACCAACATACTGTTAGTTGCAGCCCTAGTCTTTAGTTAAAAATACAAAGAATTCTTCTCAAACAGTAACACCCTGCTCGTTTGTGTCCCTAAAAGCCCCCATCTCATTTTTGTCAGTGAATTGAGCTTAAAATATAGAACAGACTTGTCGTCGGAGAGCTTGTGTAATGGCCCGGACCATTATTTAGGAAGAGGACAAAGCGTGGCACTTATAATTGGGTGGAAATAGTGGTGTTTATGTGTAATCTTCTGTGTGAGGACAATCAATGAGCAGTAAATATGTGCTTTAGACCCTTGTGTCGGGACGCGTTAGCTCAGCTCCGCCACAGAACTGAAGCTCCAGTCACTTTTATGAGTCTAAAAGTATGAGTTTTATGTTTGGGATTTAGGGAGACTAAGAACGTGTTTGTCCTTCTCTTTTTGCATCTTGTCTGCAAAAGGTTGTTCTATTGTAAATTCGGAGGTACACTTTATTTCATATTTGAAATTTGAAGTGAGGTAAACTTCTGGGTTTGAGATGATTTGTTTGGGTGATGCCATGTTTGTGAAGTAACTGTATTTATTGTAGGCGCTAATTAAATCACACTTCACCTTACCCCTGTCGTACATTGAGTCCGAATTTGACTCTCGCAAGATTTAGAAAGTGCTTAAAACCGATGTGCCTTGTACACAGACATTGGAAGCGCACTTCCGAGAGTGTGCGGAAAGAATCCATAGAGTCTATTTTTGTCAAAAGGTCGCCGCAGTCTAATGCTACTTTCAAGTCATATTACAAGCATTCTCGCAGTAACCCAGACGTTGATTGACACCACCAAATATGAACAGCGAGCTTGTGAGTGATGCATGTGAGGTTTACAGCAGCTGTGGCTGTGCAGCTTAGGTCTAGGTGCACTTCAAGATTCCTTTTTATTAACTTTGCAGACAAATGTATGAAACTTTTCCTTCCTCTACATAAACACATGAGCTCATGTGAGTATTTTCTAAAACTGAAAATGTGAAAAAAGATACAATGATTTGAGATTAAAAATAAAACCCTTGCATCTCGCATCACCTGCTTATCCATCTGAGCTGGATAACTGATGATGTCATTGTGTAGCAAACTTGCCCCCGAGGCGGTGTCAGAAGGAATTATTTTATTACACCTGAGCCTTTTTCATGACGTTGGCATTAACAAAAAATGCGCTGAGAGTGTCAGACCCCAAACACAGTTGGCAAAAACTTCTGCGTTTCAATTTAATGTGACTTTTAATAACCACGAGCCAAAAAGTTAGTGGGAGGAACCAATTGAAATACCTATTTCTGTTTTTGTCATCTGAAAATTGCCTACCCAACTTTAATCATATTAATATTTGCAATGCATAGTTGAAAATGAATCTGTGCTCTCCTGTAGTCATCACACTAAATAAACTCAGGACTTTTTAAAAAACTTAAAAACTAGCTCTGACTTTTATGTCCTCGGCAGATAGTCTCAAGTATCTGTTAAAGACATCACACTTGGCTGTGACTCTGACTCTCTCTCTCTGTGTTTCCTGCTGATAAGTGACTTAACCCAACCACTCGTGATTTTACTGAAGAAGGTTCATATCGCAAACACAGACTCTCCTTTACACTCTCTCTCTCTCTCTGCCCCTTCTTTCTTTCTCTCATGCTCTCTCTGTCTCATTCTGTCTCTTTCTTTCTTTCTTTCTTTCTTTCTTTCTTTTTTCTCTTCCTCCTTCTCTTTTCTCTATCATTCTCTCTCATTTCTTCTTATTCTGTCTCTCTTTTTGTCACCCCCTTTCTCTTTCTCTCTCATTCCACCTTACAACCCGTCCTCTTCTCTCTTTTTTCTCTCGTTGTCTTTCTATTTCCTCCGTTGTCTCCTTTTTTTGTTTTCCTTTTTCCTTCTTTCTCTCTCTTTCTTCTTCATTCTCTTCTGCTTCTCTCCCTCTCTCTGTCTCTCTTTTTTCTCATTCCTCTTTATTCTCTCTCTGTCTCTCTCTCTCTCCCTTCACCTCTTTTTGAACTCCTTCTCTTCCTCCTCTTTCTCTCTCTCCCTTCTCTCTCTCACTCTTTCTCTCTCCCCCTCCCTTCCTCTTTTACCTCTCTCTCTCTCTTTCTCTCTTTCTTTTCTCCACCTTCTCCTCTCTCTTTCTCTGTCTCCCTCCGCTCTCTCCCCCCTCCCTTCCGGCTCTCTCTCTCTCCTTCCTCCTCCTCACTCTCTCCTTCTCTCTCTTTTTCCTCCTCCACCTTCTCCTCATTCTCTCCTCTCTCTTTCTCTGTGTCTCCCTCTGCTCTCCCCCTCTCTCTCTTTCCTCCTCCTCACTCTCTCCTTCTCTCTCTCTCTTTCTTTCCTCCTCCTCACTTTCTCCTTCTCTCTCTCTCTGTCTCTCTTTTTCCTCCTCCACCTTCTCCTCACTCTCTCCTCTCTCTTTCTCTGTGTCTCCCTCTGCTCTCCCCCTCTCTCTCTTTCCTCCTCCTCACTCTCTCCTTCTCTCTCTCTGTCTCTCTCTCTTTCCTCCTCCTCCTCCTCGCTTTCACACTCTCTTTCCTCCTCCTCTCTCTCTCCTCTCTCTGTGTGTCTCCTCTGCTCTCTCCCTCTCGCTTCCTCTTTCACCCCTCTCTCTCTGTCCTCCTCTTCACTCTCTCCTTCTCTCTCTCTTTTTCCTCCTCCTTCTCGCTCTATCTCTCCCCCTCTCTCTCTCTCAGTCTCTCTCTGTCTCCCTTTGCTCTCCCATCTCTCCCTTTTCTCCCTCTCTCTCTCTCTGTGTCTCCCTCCTCTCTCTCTCTCCCTCTTTCACCTCTCTCTTTCCTCCTTCTCACTCTCTCCTTCTCTCTCTCTCTCTGTGTCTCCCTCCTCTCTCTCTCTCCCTCTTTCACCTCTCTCTTTCCTCCTCCTCACTCTCTCCTTCTCTCTCTCTCTCTGTGTCTCCCTCCTCTCTCTCTCTCCCTCTTTCACCTCTCTCTTTCCTCCTCCTCACTCTCTCCTTCTTTCTCTCTCTCTCTCTCTCTCTTTCCTCCTCCTCACTCTCTCCTTCTCTCTCTCTCTCTGTCCCAGTATGAAAGCTCGTCTCGTCATCCCGGGGCCTGTAATTACGCTCAGATAATCCTTTGATAATCCCAGCTCCATGAAGCAGGAGGATCAATCGCACCTGCCAGATCTGCTCCTTCATTAGCGCTAAAGCTAACGTCTGCGTCTTCTGGAGCCAGGTCATGTTGACATACCGGCGCGCAAATAGATTCATGCAATAAAGTCACATTTGTTACGAGAAACTGCAAAAGTAGCTCTGATGGGGCCAAAACAAGACTGATATGTGCTGTCTGCATTTAAACATAAAGACATTTCATTAGGAAAATAGGGAAAAGACGTAATGCTAGTGTGCAGCTAACAGGCTAGTTTGTAGTAGCATTACTTTGATGGCAAAAAGTTGGATTTTTGTGCTGTTCTGAATGCTTATGTCTGTTTGCCTTCATATACAGTAAGTTTTTTGTGTGTGTTAACCATTACATTGTATTTGCTGGTAACATACCAGAAGTTGTAGAGTTACTGTTATCCAAACATCACAAAATGTAAAAAAGCATGGTTATTTTGGTGACTGTAAAGCATTGGACTGACAGATTAACATTGAATTCTGCTGCTTAGTAAATGTTCTCACATGTAGCTCATTTCAGTCAATAATATTACATCAGCAGAGACGTGCAGTCATTTTGAGAGGCAGGTGCTTGATCATAAAAGGAAAATTTGCTGGCTATAATAAAATACATGTACTTTTCAAGAAATGACTGTACAATTAGTGATCACAAAAAGACTGATCTTATATCAGTTAGGTTAAATAGCACAAACCAATATCTCTTTAAAGGAAAAGTTTTTAACCTTCCTATAATTTTTGGTGGACATCATTTTCCGCTTTACTGCGCATGCTTCATGCAAAAAGAGCCGCTGTCTATGTAGTTAGCTGGGGAAAGTTCTTATAAATATAAAATAATGAAACACAATCCCTCTTCTCTCCTCAGTAGATTACTCAAAGTTTCATTAAGAATGTATCATGCATATTTAAGTAATCTTGTATTCTCCTGCAGCTAATGATTGAGTGCTCAGAAAAGCTCTGACCTCACTTACCACCTATCCTCGCCCACTTATCTGTATATTTGTGATTTTTCAAAAGAATCAGATTCAGAGTGAAGCAGTAGTCACATAAGAGTTTTTTTTTTCTTTTGTGCGGAGAAATTTCTCATTTATGATCAGAAGCTAAAAGTTTCAGTTTCACAAAGACTCCAGTCGTTTGTTTGTGCATCTGTTTGTAACAGTTATATTGTCAATTGTTATCTTTATGAAGCTTAGTGTTTTACTTATATTGATGTGCAAGATGCATGAATTACTATGAAGCTAACACATTTCAAGTCTGATTCGATTTAGTATCACCTTGTTTTCAATCAAGTACCTTGTGCCCCTGGTTGCCCACAGGACTCCTGTTGTCATTCCACATGACTGACTCTTAGCACAAAGAGCTTTGGAGTCATCAGGGTAATGTTTGATTTGATTTGATGATTTGACATTCAACCGAAGGTCATCTTTAATCGGAAAAAAATGGACTTTAAACTGCTCAGTAACTAAAGTCATCTCTCTGAAGTCGTTCTTATTTGCACATTTCATTCATAATCCCCAGCCCAGGCAGCACAGAGCAAACACGAGAGCTCTTGATGTTCTAAATTGTAATTGTGCCTGTGGCTTTGGTTTTCTCAGTCAAATGTGAGTCTTAGAAGTCGCATTTTGAAAAGGAAAACGTTTGTGTGTGTGTGTTTCTTTTAAAACAGTGCCATGTCTGGTGCTCCTGCTGCGGCGTTTGGATTGGCCCTTGAGAGCGACTCCTCCACATCTCTCTTTTTGTCATGTATCTGTCGGGTTTTCAGGTGAAGCCGGCCTGTTTTGTTCTAGTGCCGAGGCTGCTGAAGGGAAGAACAATTAGGAGTCTTAATAAAAGCGTTTAGAGGACATTACGCTGCAGGTTTGTCAGAGCTGCACGCTGAGGAGGAAGAGAGCCCAAACGTCCGCCCGGAGTGTGCAAGCAACAGCTACAAAACACAAAGATGTATTTTGTAGTTTTTAGCAATCACACAGTTTCAAAGCTGTTATGGTTTTTGAAAGCATTTGTGAATGTCAGTGTTTAGAGAGCGACAGATCTGCTAAGCCTTCTCCACATTACAAGAGTTTTGGCATGATTTTAAGTCTGATATGCTCTTATGAGTTCAGGAAGGCGTGGCCAGAGTAAGGACTTTCGTACGAGATTTTTTGTGGTTTCTCTCCTTATGCCTGTGCGTCACTGCGACTCTGTTATGGCTATTTATCCGGGCGCATCATCGAGAGGTTCACATGCTGCACGAGCGCGAGGAGATTTACAACAGACAGAATTAAAGTGACCTATTGAAATCTTTTTAACTTTAGTAAGTTTTTCCATGCTGAGGGCGCAGAGGATTGAAATGCCGCTTCACCAGTCTCTGTGCGGACATTTGGCACTGAAAGCAACAGTAAGTCTTGAGATTGCAGAGAATAATGTCCATCTGTTTTAGGCTGAATAAATTCACAAAGATATGGAGGGAGCAGACACATAATGCCTTTGTAGTAGATTAACACATTAACAGTGGCTTACAGGCTGATTCCACGTCCTCCAATTTCATGCTCAAAGCCTCGCCTACTGGATGCATTTTGTCTCTGCATCAACATCGAAAAGCACGAGAAGAGCAAAAGTTTATGAAATAAAAGTTTGATGGGATCGCTCTTTAACTCACATCACATGAGCTTACATGTGTTTTCTCTCCCCCATGATGGCAAAGGCATTACGTGAATGAGTCTGACATAAAGTATTCTCCTGTCAGTGTTTCAGTGACATAAAGTGAAAGTCAACAGCCTACTGAGTTTAACTGGTAAAGCAACTATTCGTATAAGATTAAATAACAATGCGTTCTCATGACAAATTGTGTGTCATGACGACGCCCTCTGCTCGTTTTGGCGTGCAATTACACGCTCTTTTTTTCTGGCATAAACAAGCAATGTGGTTGAGGACAAACACAAGGTTTTTCAAGGGATTAACGGTCAACCTTAGGTCTGAAGTTGCAAAAATGAGTAAGTTTAGGTCTGGGGTTTGGAGTTGGTTAAGTTTAGGATTAGGATTGTGTTAGTCTTCATGAATAATAACACGTCTTAACATTCACCATTGAAATGAACTGGGACATGAACGCGTCAAATACACACGCAAAAAATAGAAGTGGCGTTCATATGACACGCTGTTTACAATAGCGTGGTATTGACACGCTTATCCATGAGAACAGGCTGGATCAAATCAAAAAAAGCATTTTTACTTTGACATTTCTGATGTAGTTCACACTATGTTTCATTTTTGGTGTGTTCTGACATGGAGCCTGATCTGGTCGGAGACGGGCCCAGAAGATTTTATCGTTGATCCACAGTTTTGTCGGACGGTGTTGGAGTTGCGGAGCTAAGGCGCAGACCTGTGCAGCGGAAATGCGAGACGTGGAACAGACCTCAGTCATTTCAAAGGTTGCGCAATTGCTGCGAAGGTCGTGGAATCAGCCTGTTATGCCGTGTTGCAGCCCCTGTTAATTTTTACGATGGTTGTAAAGATGTGTTATTATGAATATTATTGAAATCCTTATCA
The DNA here is from genome assembly GCA_038363315.1 of Mugilogobius chulae. Lineage (NCBI taxonomy): Eukaryota > Metazoa > Chordata > Actinopteri > Gobiiformes > Gobiidae > Mugilogobius > Mugilogobius chulae. The sequence goes on along the minus strand of CM076405.1, from coordinate 23,036,635 downwards.
TCCTCTTAAGCCAAGCCCCAGCACTAATCTTACAAATTTTAGTCAGTTAAAGCCTAAACTTACTCTTTAAACCTCAACCAAAACTCATGTATATTTAGTATTGTGCAATTTGTCTAGCGTAAAAATATAGGCAACAAAGACGTGAAACTGTGCTCATCATAAGCTTTAAATGTGGTATATATACACTTTCTTGTGACACTGTTTTGAGCTATCCAACTATTACACAATTACAAATATTTAGTCTGAAAAAAACATGCATCCTATTGGTTCAATTATATGTATATTTACTCATAAACCATTAAATGTGTCTCTCCCACATAAGAAACGTCTTCTCCTGTAAAACTCAAACTTCCAGGCTTTTATGGGAGACATTAAACATACCATAAACTCCGTCATTAACCCTCTCATTACCTGGCGTGTGTTTACCGCGTCCTGTTTTTAGCCTTTCTGATCGCTGCTGTCATTTCACGCACATGCCTCGCAAATGTCAGCTCCTGCTCCAGCGGGAAGTCGGCCAGATAAAAGACTTATTACACAGGCATTCTGACATTTAAATACAATTTCCAGCACTGATCCACAAAACAGATTCTCTCCCATGGCTCAGTCTTTTGGATAATTACCTTCCACGTTAGAACAGGTTACCAAGTAGCACACGCTTTTGTTACTGTTGTATAAATGTAAACAAACGGGATTATTTCACTTGAAACTTTTATGCAGCTGTCACATGTTTTGCTCACTCTGAATTTCATAAGTCTGGAACTCCTGGATTTTAGGGAACAAAATGCTTGGTTTTAAAACATTAACAGGACACAGCAAACTCATTTTGACACTAATTGATACTTTGAAAATTTAAGCAGGAGCAAAGCAATTTTTCAAGACATTACACTCAATTTTGCCATTATAAAATCGCAAATAGAATGTATACAAATCTTTGTACATTTTATTTCAGGCCACATATGCCTTCTGAGTCTCCAAGTTATCCACAACAAAGTGTTTTGAAGCATTTTTAACCCCTTTCTAGTAATAAACATGAGTTCTGCAGTGTCAGTATGCTAATAGCATTTAACCAAATGCTAACAACAAACACAAACAGACTTCCTGGATTTTAGTAGACAACTGCTCTAGATGGAACATGACCTAATTTTTGTCCAAAAAGATGCGGTATTACTGAAGGGACTATACCTGATCTTTACAATAAAGTAACTTAAAATACCTTAAAATCAATTTCCCTCAGCACAGATCTGTTGTTAATGTATCTGTTCAGGTGGAAAGTAGTCCTCAATGTCTGTTTGTTCACCAAGCTCCACTTTGTTTGTTGTTGTTGTTAGCATTGGGGTTAACTGTTGTTAGCATTTGTCGTTAGCATATGGGCAGGTCTCGCTGTGAAAGGAGCATGTCCATGTGACAGATTACAATTTTTTTTCTAATTTTGACTCAGTTTGGTGTGATAGTTTCTGTGGTAAATATTTATCATAGTTTCACAGCAGTTAAGTTTCAAATAATGAAGAAATTGACAGCTTAAAGTAGAAAATTATAGGAGGTAATTTGAGTTCTAAAACAGGATCCCTCCATGTGTGTTATATATGTGTCCTGTATCATTGATGCTGCTAGGTAACATTTGTGGATGCCCCTCCACATAGATACAAATGGCAACATGTCCTATTTGGGTGCGTGGCCTGCTAAGGGGTCTTTTAAGATGTTTTCTGGCAAATTAAGTGTATTTTTAGCACAACTAATTCAAGTCGAGCCACAATCACGCTTAAAAGAAGTTACTAATGTGGTGTTATGTGAGAAAAGTCAACAGAAAGTTAAAAGTTAAGATGTTAAAACACACCAGGCGACACTAGCATCACGTTAGCATTTATCTCACAGCTACTGTTAGCATTGTTGGTTATATTTACATTGTTGGACTGTTGGCTTATGACTTTGATAGCTAACTCTGACAGTATTTTTTGGACAGTTACTACAGTAATTGATAGTCTGACAATACTTTTGGACTACTTTGTAGTTACTACTTTAAAACACATCGTGATAAACAATTCAGAGGCTTCCAGTTTTAGTATGAGCATTAGGTAAGTTAACAAAACATGTGACTGACGTGGGTCAGTTGACAGTACTACCACTGTAGTTAATACTAAATATACTGGTAACTGTCACTTTAGTTACCAGTACTTGTGACTCTAAGTACCACTACAAGTACCACTGTAGTTACCAGTAACTACCACTGGTACTAACACCAGAAGTACCAGTAAGTACCCCCGTAGTTACCTATTAACTAGCGGGCGGTACTTTAAAGTGTTACCAAACTTAAAAAATTGAGCTCAGCACTTTTAATTAGACTCACCTTTTCTAGTGGAACTTTGCTTCGTCTGTGCAACATTTTGTCCAGAGGCAGCAGAACCTATCCTATTATTTTTCTTCCTTTCTTCCTGACAGTTTTCATCACAATCAGAATAAGAATAAGTCTTAATCAACATTAATTTGGTTAAGATTTAGACCTTGGGACAAGAAAAGTTAAAATGCTATTTTTGTCACATTCTTCTTGAGGTAAAATGTTTCATAAATCAGGCTAAAATTTGGGTAAAACGCCAAGCTAGCTTTTGTTTATTGTAATTCCTTTGGCTGCCAGTTTATGAAATGCTAATGCTAATATATTGGTATCTGTGCAGCAACAGTAGCTTGTTTCATGGTAATAATTGTGGATTGGAAAGAAAAACTTGACAAAAATAGCCAAATCCCTGTGTTACCATGGAGCTTCTCACCTGACTCTGGCTCCACCCTGCGTTTCTGTCAGTCTCTCTCATCACAGCGGTTAATGAATTTAGCAAATCAATTATGCGCTCGCTTGATTGAAAAATGAGCCGCGTCGATTTACACAACGTATGAGAGTGTTGGAAATTAGGCTTAGAGTTTTGTGAGTGAAGGACCGGCTAATCTCTGCATCACCTTGAGGTCATTCTTTCTCCTGATCAGAACTGGTTTAGACAGAGTATTGTTTTAGAGCACCTTCACCCCTGTGACTCTTTTTGTTCTTCGACCGCCGAGCAACAGGCAACATAAATCATGGCCTAAATCTGCTGATTCTTTTTTTTCCTGTTTCGGTAGCAGACATGTTCTTCCCACTCTCCCCACTTTCCCATCTATTCTTTCGTCTTTTGCTGCTTGTGGCTTGTCAGATTTCTCTTTTGACCTTATCTGCCTGCTGCGCTCCCAAAGCACCAAATTGGACTCGATAATCTGGTCTCTTGGTGCGACTTGAAACGTTTTTTGACCAAAGAAAGAAGCATAGGGGAGCTTGACTGCTTCGGACAAATCCCAGAGCTTGATGCAGGACGCTTCCAACATGTGGCAAGGCAAGATCTTTGTGACTCTGTCTGGAGAAGATATTGGAAATGTTTTTATCTAGATTTTGGATAGGGCAGCTGTTCAGAGCCATGCCTCCCTATTTCATCAAAGCTTGCACAAGGCCCCTCAATACTATTTCTTACTCTTACTCTCAGTATAATATAGAAAGGTTTTCTTTCAGATTGAGATGGAAAAAGAGCAAATGATAATGTATGTGGACTGAGCATGGTTCCAAAATAGTACATTATTTAAAAAAATGATAAATTAAATAAAATATTTTTAAATTAAATAAAAAATTTTTCTTTAATGATTGTTGTCTGGGCAACCTTTGGAGGGCCCCCTGCAGAGCCTCTGAGGTCCCCAGACAGGCCCAGGGTCTAGGCTGACCGTCTTAAAAACCATTAAAGTGGGACAGACTCCACAAATGTATACGATAAACCAGTTTTGAATGGAATATATTGTTTAAATCCAAATAATGTTTGATTATATACTGATATTACGACATTATGAAAAATTAAAAAGTTGATTTAGAAGTTTCTATCTGTCTTTGTGTGTGGCGTGTTGTTTTAAGTGATAGAGAAGTTTTATGCAGACTGACATCACTGGTTGTACCCATGAGTGCGTGTCAGTCTATTCTTTATTGTACCTGCAAATTCTTCTTTTCTTTGACTAGCTGGCCATAGTTCTGTCTCCTCACATTTGCCTTTCTCCCTCGCTGTTGGCACTTTGAAGTTTTTCTCACAAATGGTGGGCAGGAGCAACTGAGCCAGCGATATGTAGACTTTTGATGGACGTGCGATACTGCTGATCACATGAATGTTTGTCTGGTCTGTTTATGCGTTATAAGTGATGTAATCGCCATGTTCGATCACCAATAGTGGGACACGGCTGTGATAAGGAGGACGCTGGACAAAACCAAAAGCGGCGCAGATGGTCAGACTACCCGGACCCCACTTCAAGAACCACTGGAATAGGGGAGCCTGCATTGACTTTTTGGTTTTGTTCCTGCCCTAATGGAATTTATGGCTACAGCAATCCCATCAAGGATCTGTTCTGATGAACTATCGAAGTCACAAGATTGACCATGTGGATGATCGTTGTCAGGCATGAACCAATGCTGAGTTTCCAGGATTGATTGACTATGATCAGAGTTGAATTGAAAGTCTTGGTCAACTTGTTGCAAAAGTCCACTTTTATTTATTTTTTCTTTTGTTATCAACATGGAGTAGGGATGCATCGATCTGATAATGGGATTGGATATCGGTGCCGATCCAGTAAATTTAGTTGGATCGAGTATTGGCTCTGTATTATTGGTTCAGTAGATATAATGGTTATGCCTTTAATTCGACATAATAAGACAAATATACTTACTAGTGTATTGAATCCAAATGTAATGGATCCGGAATGTCTTGACCATTTATTTATTTATTTTTTCAGATTAAGTTGTTAAATTGCAACTTGTACTATAAACAACAGTTACATGGCACAATATGATCAAATGGATTATGTTTGTTTTTTTTTTATAGGGAAAAAAAAATCTATTTCAGTTTTTACACTATAGGTTGATACTGAGTTTCGGCAGATAGTAAAAAACTTAATCGGTTCATCCCTAACATGGATTTTGCCAACCTTTGGAAATGCTCTGGTTTTCTTATGTCTTTGATCATTTGTAAAGCTGCCATCTTTACTGCAACACAGGAATTGTGTGGTGCATGCTGGGATAGTTTAACAAAAATTACTCGAACTCTCTTAAACTATTATATTTTGTTCCATTCAAAATCAGCTGGTTAACTCAATCACTTTTGTTTGTTTGGAGGTCATCTGAGGGTTCGCTCACAACAAATCTACAAATGACTCAAATAAGTGTATTTTGGAGGCGCTAGTGTAAGTGATAAAACAGTTTAGCCTCATAGCTCTGCCCAGCGCGATCCGGGCGAACACAAAGCTCTAAAGACCCAACAATGAGATTCCACAGTCCAGCAGAAGAAACAATGCAGTTAAAGGCCGCCAAGGGCTAGAAATAATCACATCAGAGGAAAGAGAAGAGAGGAGGGAGAGAGGGAATTGGGGGGGTGTAGAACGAGGTAAAGAGAGAGGGGAGGCAGAGAGAGAGAAGAGAAGGAGTAAACAGAAGACGCAAGAGAAAGAGAAAGGAATGGAGAACAGAGAGAGAGAGAGATTCTGCAGTGGATATGGGCAGGTCTGGTGCTAATGTGGCTAAAGCGGCTAACAGATGTCCCACAGCTGGAGAAGTGTCCTGATAAATGTGAACCTGACAGCAGCAGATCCACAGCCAATCAGCAGCTGGCTCTGGTGTCTCCCACACACCTGAGATCTGAGACTGCAGCAGGGTGGACACATGAGCAGAGGACACGCTGGGACATAAACTCCCACACACCTGAGATCTGAGACTGCAGCAGGGTGGACCAACACAGTCTCACTAGAGGGCGTACTTTTACCACGACACAGAAACAGCGTATTTTTAGAACGAGTTCACAGCTATTTTTAGTACTTATATTACGCCGTGCATTTAGCACGATATGAAAAAGTGTAAAAATGACACGAGATTTCACAGCGTAAAAAAAAAAATGGTAGGGGAAAACGGTAAGTTTAGACATAAAATTACTAAAATGGGTAAGAGTAGGTCTGGGGCTTGGGGCAGGTTAAGATTACAATCAGGATTTCATTAATATGCCTATGTTCAGCTTTATTACAGTGCATTAAGTAAGTCTAATGTTTTTTTTAATAATATGCTCAGTAATAGTAAGCTGTTTCTAACAATCACCCAGACAAAATCAACGCGCCTTTGGATCTTTGGTTTTGTTAATGACGTCATCGACTGGTCGAATTGACGCGATTAATGCTATCGTCTTGTCAACCCATATTTAGCAGTCGTGCAACCCCTGGTTCAGGATGTAGTTTGTCTAATGTAACCCAGATGTTGACGAGGTTTGAAACTCACTTTTTTGAAAATAGCAATATTTGTGGTTATCGGATATACTTAAAACATTCTTGTACTTAAGTTTTGCACTCTGGCTCTCAGACCATAGCCCTCCTAATATTCTGACCCACTGGTAAATAGAATTGCCTTGTTTTAGATTATACTTAGCATGCTGTTTGTCATTGGCGAGCATTGTTTATGTTTTTGTGTTTGGATCTGGATATACCAAATGATTACAATTAGCAAACAGGAGTATATTTGCTTGCACATGTGCATAGGTTATTCTTAATTTCTAGAACCCAGAATACTGACTTTAACCTGAATACTGCAGAACTCTGATGTTGCAGTAATGTTCTAGTTCACTTTTGTTCTTTTACAAAGGCTCCCGGCTACTTAACCCAAGTCTTTCTTCACATTAACCGTGAAGTCCCAGGCACTGAGACCTTATACCTTCCCGTGGTCGTATCCAGGGAGCGCTTGTGCCTCGCAGTGGCTCTATAAACTATGTTAATCAGGTTTAGTAGGAGAGCGCTTTATGCCCCTTTATGCATATGGTCCGGGCTGCGGCAGAGAGAGGTGCACCATGGGAAATCAGCTCTGTGTACAGCGGGGACAGATCAGACGGGCAGAGTCGCTGAGCAAAGGGACCATACACTTTTATAGGCTCTATACGACTTCAGAAATGTGCTTTAAAGAGCTGTTTTGTACGACTGGCTTGGCTGTTCCAGTGTTACAGAAGAATAGTGTCAGAGTGTTCAGACAATCGTAGAGGTGCATGATTTGGAAAAAAAAATATGAGTGCAATTTTTCTGATCAGTGTGGTGATGGCACAGACCAAAATGATAAACTAATCACATGTAAGCAATTTTAAGAAATGTTTGTACATATCTAAGCTGCAGAATTGACCGCTTTGATGCAGAAAATCACAGGATGTTTTGTAGTTCATGAAGAAATGGTACTTCAAAATTGCAGCCTTTGAAATAGAAATTTGGATTTGATTTTGATTCATTGTGTAGCTTGACCGTACTGTGAATATCTTAGACATTAAATTAGTAGACGCACAATGGCAGAAGTTGCACTTTAATGGAAAAAACAAGCTAAAACGAGCAATTGACCTTTCGCCGAGCTCCGCCCCAAAACGGCTATTGCCCAATCGAACATCGTAGCAACCGCTGCTATGTAAATAAGGTCCGTCAAATCTTGAGCTCCAAGCGAGATGGTGAAGTGATGCGCCTACAGTTTATGTAAATCGGACCACAGATACTCCGAAATATTGCCGAAAACTACTGGAGCAGTGCCTACAATGGATTAAACAGTGCGGGCGGCGCGGGGCGGCTCCTCTACCAGCGAAATATATCGAAAAAATGTCTGCTAATGTTTAACTATAGCTATGGACTTGCTGTGTTGTTAGATCTAGAGGCAAAAACACAAACTAGACGCAAGTTATACCACGACGAGGATATAATTGACAGAAGTTACGCTCTAAGCTGCTAAGTTTAGCGAGCCTCTTAGCTTTAGCCAATACGGGTAGGTTTAGCTCGCTAACATACCTCGTAAATGAACAATATTCTTGCAATAGAGAAAAATAGACCTTAACATATGAAAGTGAACTTACCCGGCAGTCAAAGAGCAGGACAAGGCTGTTCTTGTTGCATTTGAGGTAACGTTAAAGATCATGGGTTTCTCTGATGTAGCTTGAGACCAGTAGCATTAGCCTCCATAGCTGTTATGTCCCCTCATAGCGTATTTTAATGTTTTGAATAAATCCCTCCGCTGCATAGTGCAACCCCTTCTGCCTCGATCTAGAGGATATCGCGGAAAAATTGCCTTAAAAAAGTCACTAACGTGAACAGGTGTACTTCTTTTTGTCATTGAAGTCTATGGCACGCTGTCATTTTGACGGGCGTAGCAACAGTAACTAAGGGGGGCGGGGCTCGGCGAAAGGTCAATTTCAGCAAAACCATGAGCAAAGAAACTGTAACATAAACTTATCTTTGGATTTGGTTTGATAGTTCTTTTGATAAAAAACAATATCATCCTTTTACATTAGCATTAAAAAATATATAAACAAGTAAAAGTTTCCTTGAGTTTAATCTGTCAGTTAGCAAAAGAAAAGTATCACAAGATATTATTATTTGTCAAATCACAGTCTGTTACTTTTATGTGAATTTTGAACCATATTTACAGGGTGGTTGCTAGGTAACAGAATGTTACCTAAATATAAGGTGACCCAGAAAGGCAAAACACAAATGCAAATTCCAAAACACGCAACCAATTTTAAAGACACAAACGCAAAATTCTGAAATACAAACGCAAATTCAAAAACTTGCACCAAAATAATTGTTTTGGGTGCATGTTTTATTTTGCGTTTGTGCTTTTGAGATTTAGTGGGTGTTTTCAAATAGGCATTAGTGTTTTCCCTTCAGGACTACTGTAGAAATACCTCCACATATACTGTCTGTTATGTTTACTGGAAAAATGCATTCTTATCAAAATAGCTAAATTAGGTGAAGAAAAAAATCATGTACTGTAGATGCCATTGCTTTCCTCTTGCATTGGTCTTCTCAGTAGCTCAATGAACCTGCTTCACTTCTCACAGCTGTATCCGTTGCAGACCTTCACATCCCTCCGTCAGGACTAAAACACGCTTTAGGTCTCAAACAGGCGGATCATTTGTGCAGATGTGTTTAACGAGACTCGTCTGTGTCCAAAGATTACATTCTAACTGTCCAATCTTCACTTCAGCCTGAGCTTCTGCTTTGTCTTTTATCTGTCGCTGAAATAACTCCATTTCTCTCTCTTTCTCTCTTTCTCTCTCTCTCTCTCTCTCTCTCTCTGGAGCAGCTCTGTCCCCCGGGCTCAAGCCTCACTATCACATTTCTATCTCTCACTTGCTTCTCTCTTTCTACCCCCCCTCTTCCTCTTTCTTTTCCCATTTCTTTTATAACCCATCATGTTATTTTTCTCTTCCTCTCTCTCTCACTCGCTCTTCCTTTCTCATGTATTTTGCTCATCCCTTTTCTCTCAAATTCTCTTTTCTTTCTCTCTTCTTCTCTTCTCTGTCTATCTATGACCCTATCTTTTTCTCTCTCCCTCTCTCTATTTTTCTCTTCTTTCCTTGTATCTCCTCCTATCGCTCCCTACCTCTCTTTTCTCTTCCTCTTTTCCCTGCCCTACTCTCCCTTCCCTCTCTCTGTCTCTCTCCCCTCTCATTGCTTCTCGTCATTATTTCCTTCATTCTCTCTTTCCCCCTCTCTCTGTTTTCTTCTCTATCTTTATCCCTCTCTCTCTCTCTCTTGCTCTCCCTCTCTTTTCTCCCTCCTTCCCACCCTTCTTCTCTATCTCTCTCATTCTCTTCTTTCTCTCTCTTCTTCCCTCCCTCACTCTTTTACGCTCTCTCTCTTCTTCCCCCTCATACTCTCTCCCCTTCTTATCCCTCTCTCCTCTCTCTCTTATCTTCTCTCTTTCTCTCTCTTCTCTTCCCCCTCTCTCCTCCTCTCTCTCTCTTATCTTCTCTCTGTCTTTCCTTCTCTCTCTTCTCTTTCTCTTGGTTCTCTCTTGCTTACCTTCTGTTTCTCCCTCCCTTCCCCCTCTCTCTCTTCTTCCCCCTCATACTCTCTCTCTCTCTCTCTTCTTCTCCCTCTCTCCTCCTCTTTCTCTCTATCTCTCTTTCTTCCCCCTTTCCTTCTCTCTCTCTCTCTCTTTCTTTCCTCACCCCTCTCTCTCTCTCTTCTCTCTCTCACACACACAAGGGCTTGAGACTGCTGCAGTTGCAATAGTTCAAGTGGGATGTGTTGCCATGGAGACGGGGGAGTGATGTCAAAGCACTTATCCAAAAATAAGGGGGTCATTGGCGCGCTGCAGTATGTACTCATAAGGACGACAATGTTTTTAACGATCTCATAATATTTACCTATTTGTGATGTCATAGGTAGATCTTAACAGTTTATCAGCATTTTTAGCAGCCAGCAGTTGAAGTTTAATTCCTGGCGTGGGAAACACAACAGTCGAATGTGCTTTGTTTCATGTGTTGACCTTGTTAAAAGTCTTTGTAAATCTCTGTGATGGTTACATATACTGGCCTCATAGACACAAACAGAGGAATTAAGTCTGTAATTAAATAGCTCCGTTGTCAGCTAGCTACAAGAGTTTATCACTGTGAGAAAACAAAAGTTATGCTGCTACCCTACGACCCTTAAAACTTACATTCAGGTGAGTGAGAAAACAATGAGAACAACGCTGTTTCATTGTTTTATTCAAAGAAGTTTCTCCACAATAATCAGATGGAGAGGAGCTCTTTCTGCATAACACAAGAGCAGTAGGGCGGAAAAATCCCTCTATAGAAAATTTTAGATTTTGTGCAGTACTTCACTTCTACTAATACAGAGTATTATCATAATAATAACTACATAATAACACGTGTGGGGTGCACGGTAGCCAAGTGGTTAGAGCTCTGGCTTCCCAATAAGGAGGTCGTGGGTTCGACTCCCGGGTCAGACCATATCAACATCTCACGATCTCTCTGGGTGGAGTTTGCATGTTCTCCCCGTGTCACCGTGGGTTTTCTCCAGGTACTCCGGTTTCCTCCCACCTCCAAAAACATGTATGTTTAGGTTAATTGGGCATCACTGTAAATTTCCCTTAGTGAATGAATGAGAGAGTGAATGGTTGTCTGTCTAACCCTGCGGCAAGTTGGCCACTGTCCAGGGTGTTCCCCGCCTAAGGCCCAAAGTCACTGGGATAGGCTCCAGTCCCCCGCGACCCCTAACGGGATTAAGCAGTAGAAAATGAATGAATGAATGAATGAATAACTACATGTAAGATACTGCACATGTAAAAGTATACACATCCTATAGTAGACTACAAGAAAATACTGTTTGTTTATTTTTTTTTCTTTAATGAAAATAATTATACACATCAAGATACACATGACGACCTAATGAAAAGCCTTGTGTCAAACAACAGTCGTCAGCTAAACTGTTCAGTTTTTTCTTGCCCTTCAGAGAAAATTACAAAAGACAAAGACAAAGCCTTTTTTGGTCAAACAGTTAGTGGCCAAGTTTAAGAACAAAGGCGCCATCTTTAGTGTTTACTGGCACTTTCTGCTCAACTGAAAACAACAAGTTATTAGTATGAAAATGGTGACCATTTTGTTTATTGTTTTTGACTGATCAGGTTCAAAACTGAGGAGGAAAGTTAAAGACTTTGATATAAATGAGTGTCGTCTTGCCTACTAATCATCCTAATGATCTCTAGCAAAGTTCAGAGATTCCTCCATTTCTCAAAAGCAGGTCCAAGTGCCTTACACGTTGTCTTTCTAGCAACACTTGTTCTGTTATGAGCCTTTTTCTGTGTTGTGTTGTTTGCGATGAGATGGCAGTGTTTGTTTGGTATTGCGTGTAGTTTTATATTTTTATTTTTTTAAACACTCAATGTACAGCATTTGTCTGATGAGAGTTTGTGCTGAATAAATACAAATAATCACAATAATACAGTCACTTCCGCCAACCAGCGCGGAATAATTCGTCCTGAACCGCTGAAATTTGTGACGCTGCTTATAGAGCTTATATAATTAACTGTAACTTGATAATCACAACCTTTAAGTGTTTTTTTTTACATGGAAGCAGCAAAAATGAATAAGAACTCAGTTTATCGTAGTGCCATTAAAAGAACATACATTTGCACTTGTAGCAGCTGTAATCGCCGCTGCCTGCCTGCTATTCTTTATGGAACAAAGCAGTGCGGTGAAATTAGGCTTACACAGTTCTCACAAAACGCTTAGTGCTTTCTACAACAAGGGCTTTCCATGGAGGAACAAGCAAGACTCACAGCGTGGCGTTTCCCTCGGGCAGGAGCAGGAAAAGAGAGATGCGAGTAACAAAGAGCACATGCATAGAAAGTGAATGAGCTTACCGCACACGGAGACCGGCGCACTCAGCCCTGCAGCACTCGGATTCTAGCACAGCTCTGATGACGTGATACAGTACAGGAATCAGGGTCAAATCAGATGTAAACTGCATTAACGTTATTACACACATCTCTGATAAGGCAGAGGAATGCATATGTTGCATAGTTGACCCTGAAGAAGACGTATGTTAGATGTTTTTTCCCATGAATTTAGAAATTTACTGGCATATGTCAGTACTTCAGCGCTGATCATATGCCTACTTCATTGTACATATGCCTACTTCATTGTACTGTACATACTGTATGCCTACTTCATTGTATTTATGCCTACTTCATTGTACATATGACTATTTCATTGTACATACTGTATGCCTACTTCATTGTTTTTATGTCTACTTTATTGAACACATGCCTACTTCATTGTACATATTGTATGCCTACTTCATTGTATATATGCCCACTTCATTCTACATATGCCTCCATTGTTTAACAGAGTTGTTTTGAAAGAGTTGAAATATAAATACTGTAGATTGTTAAATTTCTGTTTCCCCGTTTTAACGGGGAAAAAAAAAAAAAAAAAGTTTAAGACTCATATGATTGTGACCCACAAAATAACAAATGTTGGCGGTTGCAACTCCCAAATACAAAACATATAGGCTACAGGCAACGTGATAAAGTCATCTTAAGCCTTTTGTTTGATTTATTTTGGAGGACATGATCCTGGATATATTTTGGCCAATTTGTTACAACAGAAAATTACGAACAATTGAGATATCAATGTTGCGACCCCTTGTCTCGACCCCCTGGTTGAGAACCACTGTGCTGGACTACCTTTTTCAGTAAAACATAGTGAACATGATTATTACTTGGCAATTTATCATTGTATTTTGTCTCGCAAATGTCACACATGTAATGGTAATTCCACAGCTGTTACCTAGCAACAACATTGTAAATATAGGCTAAAATTCACATACAAAACATAATAGTTATGATTTACGACGTACCGTGTCTGGCTTCCCAATAAGGAGATCGTGGGTTCAACTATCTTACGATCTCTCTGGGTTTGCATGTTCTTCCTGTGTCAACGTGGGTTTCTCCAGGTACTCCGGTTTCCTTCCACCTCCTAAAACATGCATGTTTAGGTTCATTGGCATCACTGCAAATTTCCTCTATGAATGAATGAGACAGTGAATGGTTGTCTGTCTAACCCTGCGACAAGTTGGCCACTGTCCAGGGTGTTCCCTGCCTAAGGCCCAAAGTCACTTGGATAGGCTCCAATCACCCCTCCAAACTCCAACTCCAAACAGGAACAAGCGGTAAAAAAATAAATGAAAGAATCCTGTGACACTTTTTTTATTATTATTAAATTATTACCTAAGTGTATTTTTAGAACAACTAATTCAAGTCGTGTCACAACCAGATTTTAAAAGATTTTTGTCGCCTTGTGTCAGAATATTATACAGAAAGTTCTGTACATTTAAAAATATGGCAGGCGGCACAAGCATCACCTTAGCAAATAACATGCAGCTTCCGTTAGCATTGTTGGATATACTTACACATTTGGACCATTTCAATTTTGTCCATGTCTTTAGATCTGTATTTTGATTAATAGATTTCCTTAAGTCGACATTTATGTTGTAGTTGTGTTGTGAGTTGCAGAGTGATAAAGGTGCTGTTCTGATGCACTGTTCTTGGTATGTTTCCCCCACAAAGGCCGGTTGGCAAATAATGTTTCAACTTTTGTCAGTGTCTATACATTTCTGCAAAACTACGTGAAAAATCGAATGGACTTTAAAATATTCGGCTTCTTACATTTTTCAACAAAGAGGCAGGTTTTATCAGTTTTACAGTTTTGAACAGAAAGATCAATTTTGTGTTTTACAATGAACACAATGTTAAATAATGACCTTCATCTGCAAATCTATTACTAAACACTGAAACACCAGCTCTCCCTTCAGCCCACAGCACGTGAGCTTCATCTCAAACCCAGCATAAGTTTATGTTTTGTTCCTGACTCCTGCATCTGAAAACAGTAATGACATTTCCTGGCAGATCTCCGGAGAGGCTGCCAGTTGAGGCGGAGGGCATTGTTAGAGAAATGCAGATGCGTCCCGGGCTTGTTTGCGTAGCTCCGCTCAGACAATGGCAGCTGATGACGGCCCAGCTTTTCGCCAGCTGTCAAACCCAACAGGCAGACCACTGTAATTGGGCCGTAATCTGAAGCCAGCGCAGAGGCAGGTGTAATGATGGACCTCGCAGACAGTGAGGGAGAAGATACGCGCGCTAATTGAACCGCCATCATGTTTTTTTAAAGAGTTTAAGATATGGTGATGACTCAGATAGTGGATAAATATGGTAAGTTGGGTTTTAGATTGCACAATTGGCTGATGGCCTACTTTTAAATGCAGCCAGGAGGTATAAGTACGGCTTATTAAATGTATTTTAGTTAAGATAAATGGTGTCTATAGTAATCAGAGTGTTCTAATGCAAATAATTGGAGAAAAATCGAAGACTGAAACATGGGTTACAACCACAACCATTAAGATGGACTGCCAAAGGCTGTTCCTATCTGATCTTTAGCTTGCTCCCTGTGCACCCCTCAGATAATAGTACTAAAAAGTTGTTCTCATCTCTGACATGAACCAACTTTTGCACATGTCAATGTCATGGACAAGTAACACGCTAATGCTAAAGTAAGCACTTGGCTAACCACCTTCATTAGCACTACATTCATAGTAAGATCCTGTGTTAATCTTTACCCTAGTTCTGCTAAAATACTCAGATTAGAAATGCAGGAATTGTAAAATGTAAGAGAGCTACCTATGACATCTCAGTGTTGTTTTAAGGCTCAGGGGAGAAAGAAAAATATCTCACAGACACAATTACTGTATTATTGTTATGATGAGGAAGTTAGAAACAGGATTACAAACAATAGACAATTAGCATAGCTTGATGCTTCAGCCGGTTTTATTTCACTTTGTGGAAACTGTTTGGTTACTTTTAACCAATCGCTGCTTTTTGATCATTGTGTAGTCTGTGTCAGTAATTGTTGGCATTTCTATCTGGTAAATATCAAATTAAAAGGTACAAAATCATATTCTAAGTTAATAAAGGAGTAGATTGTATGAAGTCTGCTACTTCAAATCAGGTTGGTTCTGGCCAACATGCCACTTCGCTCCTGTTTGCTGATTGGCTGACTGTATTTCCTGCTTTTTGGGAACTGTCTGCAGTCCTGCTATACCTGACTTATAGCTCGAGTGAAATGAAGCTCCAGCTACAGAGTACCACCTGTTGTGGAGGCACCAGGTAGCGCCAGCCTGGCTACAATTATCATGGATCTATTATCAAAGGTAGATAGATGCAGGAAAATCCCTCTCCACAATAAAGCATGCTTTCCTCATGTACAGTGCAAAACAAATGATTTGTGTTCAGCACAAACAGCATCTACAGCTGAGAGATCTTGTGTCAATCATCAGGCTCTGCAGATTTATTTTTGTTTAAAACATGTTTTTAAGCTTTAGCTTTGACAACCACTGCTCACTCTATGAACTCCTGCTCTGACTGGTCAGAATGGTCAGGCCTGCGTTCTCTGCTGTGTTTGGCTCCACTCAGTTCGAGCTTGTCCTTCTAATTGCCCAAAGAATCCCGAGGGAAACACAACTGCATGTGTGGTAGCCTGTAGAGCAACCAGCAAAAGGTTAAAACTAACGGCCAATATGGTAACGATCATAAAAGCCACTGACGTAAAGCACCTGCCATATTTGATCACCGAAGCTTGGCAATTATGCATACTATATGTAGTTTAAAGGATAACAATTTTTGAACAGGAAGTACATAAAGTCGATTATTTCTTAGACGTCTTAGGTTCATTTTGTGTTTTACATTGAACAAAGTCTAAATTATGTCAAAATGTATTACTAAATGCAAGGTCAAGTGGACCTATAGAATGTTTTAATGTCTCATGAAGAGAATCTTTCTTTTAGTATTCTGCAAACTTACAGAATCTGGTTAGTTTCCAGCTCAGTCCACTGGCAAAAACACAACTTGCTCCTTTCTATAACTGCTGCTTAAACTGAATATTTAGATTTGTGCCCAGCACTTGTCTCTAAACCCAGAGGAAGAGACTGAAAAAGTGGTGAAACTTGAACATACTGCTGCCTGTTTTGTGAATCTCAATGAGCAAAATGCATGAGAGACAAATGAGTGTTCTGCTGGTATTGTTTCAGCAAAGATCATTTCTGCAGCCAAGGCAAAAAAAGAAAAAAAGAGCATCTCCGGTTGGTTTTAGCTAGCTAGGTGCTTCTGCCAGGTTTCATTACCACATGCTAATGCTACAGCAGCTCATTCTGGCCTCCGTCTCACGCCAAACGCTCTGCCAGCTGCTGGACTTATTGAGGAAGTAAGTTTTTTTGGAAAGTAAAGCGTTGTGTTGTGTTGTATCGACTGGAGTAGCTTGGCCCATGTATAATTCAGAATCATTTTGAAAAGATTGTGTTTCGTTGTGAACAGTGACTTGCACAGATGGTCATTAAGCATAAGCTTTATCAGACGGTTTTAAGAGTAAAAAAAACAAGCACTGGTTCTTCAAACTGTTTTTGCCTTCCAGAAAACAAGATGTGTAAAATGTGAGATGTTTTTGGTGGTTATTAGCAGCAAAGTGGAATGGACTGTTGCATACCAAACAACTCAACATTTTATCATTTTATTTGAGAAGAAACTGGTGTTGTCTATCTTCGTGCGGTCAGAAACATTTAAAACACATAGTAAGTGTAAGTTGTAAGCTAGCCGATTGATATGAATCAGTAAAGTATTATTTTATGTCTTTTCATATAGTAAGATTATGCTTTGGCTGATTTACATTTTTTTCTTCAAACCAAGCTACCAGCGAGTGCAGGGGTGTCAAGCTAATTTTGGCATGAGTTAAGGGGGCCACAGTGGCATCGTGGTTGTCATAAAATGGCCGGTAGTCACTATAATAAACTTCACTACTTTTTGACAAATTACAAATTATACTCTGTATTTAATTTTCACATTTGTGGTTTTACACACCATTTGATCAGGTTAAGACACCTACATTTTTTTTTTAGTAATATAGGACATTGTGGGACACATTAAATCATGTGGATGACTGCTTTTGGTCCCTGTGCCTTGTTTTTGACACATATAGACCAGTAGTTCTCAACCTGGGGCTTGTGATCATTTCTGGGGGTCATCTGATCATGTGAAAAATGGAACATTAAGATCTTAAACAGGGTTTGTCAGCTTCAAATACAGTGATAGATGTATATTCCCATTTGCTGGCTTTGATGAATTTTTATAGGCGTATGTCTTCAAATTAAAATCAAACATAAGATCAAAGACTACTTTATCACTTTGCAGGTAGCCTACATTTTGTTTTTGGAGGTTACAAATGGCTACAGTTGTTAAATAGGGGGTCGTGACTGAAAACATTTGACAACCACTAGAATCACATGTTTGGCCAGTCCTGCTGGAAGTGATTCTCACTTCTCAGCTTCACATCAGCTTTACTTGAGTCAGTCAATCTCCTCCTCACAATCAATCAAAATGTATTTGTAATGCTTCTTTCACTCATAAAATCTGACACAAAGTGTTTAAAAACAATCCCACATGCTCATAACTCTCATGCTAAAAACATCTGCATCAGACTGAGTAGAAATGAGCCAGATGATTAACAGAATAGTATGTAAGACCAGACCTGTGCAAACTGCGGGCCGAGAACCAGATGTGGCCCTTAACCTGTTTTATGCAGGCCCCCCACCAATGACAATAAGATATATTATTTGTATATCTTGTTTTGATTGACTTTGGAACACTTGTGTCCTTAAAACTATCACAATGATTGTTGTTCAGCCATTACACTTTTCTGGATTTCAATACAGTAGCCAGCCCTTGGCCACACCTGCTTGTTAAAAACCTGATCCTGTCAAATCTCAGAAGCTAAACAAGTTAGGGCCTGGTTAGTGCTTGGATGGGAGATCGCTGGAACACCAGGGCAAGACACTTAAACCGTGTTTCCTCAGTGTCTGCGTACACTACTAGATTGTTAAGCGCTTTGAGTGCCTGGAAAGGTGGAAAAGTGCTATATAAATAGACCATTTACCTTTTTTACCATTTAGCACTTTTGCCAACCAATTTGACCAATTTAGACAATGTTTTTCAATGTATAAATGCCACCAAGCAGGCTAACTTTGGCTGTAAATTCAAAAAAAGCACCATCAGAGGAGCCATTTGCATCTGGAGTTTTTCTACCACTGTTTCTATTTAGATGTTGTAGTTTTTAATATTTGTTATGAGACCGAAGTTGCTTTTTCCTTCTGTTTTGACTATTCTTTGGCACCTTTGATTTTTCATTCGTTTTTGCCACCCACTGCTGAAATCCAAAACCTTGTGAAGTCTACATAACCTGCACCTCTTAACAGAACAAGCCTCAGCCAAAGAGAATAAAAAGCAGGTCCCTGTCACTCTCATTCCCCAAAAGCAGGTCAGGTGTTCTCGTCTGGCCCGGGTCGGACTTTTGCTGCAGATTGCCTCAGATTTCGTCAGTGGAGCGGTGAATGCTCGGCTCCGGGATCCAGCGGGCAAAGTGACAGGCCCGTCGGAGTCTTGAGGGAGGCATGACGCGGTTTCATCAGCGGCTCATGCTTTTGGAAAAACCCATTTACAACGTGTACGCGCCACTCCAGAAACCAGACCTGCTTTTGCCAAATTTGCTAATTAACAAATTTCATGAGGAGCTGCCGGTTCCAAAACCTCTCTGCACCGCGAACTTGGAATTTAAATGTTGAAATTACTATGGGAGGCTCATTTTAATTAATTTAATTCTGACTAATTTGGTTCATTTAAATGCTATAAGTATATTTTTCCATTAGTTTATGATTGTTTTGTTTCCTATTCCAAAGTGTTTGCTTTATTAACCAGCATTTATGTAAACCCTTTGTTTCTGGTTCATTCAAAATAGTTTCATCAAGGTTCTTTCTATGCCAGCCTCAAAAACACTTGTTTTCAAATATATTAATATTTTTTTTATATTTATGATGTCAAAGAAACCCAGATTTATTTTACTGGGGCAAGCGAGCATTTGTTTATTACCTCTAATAGTAATAAAATACATGGGGAAAACTTGTAGTATAGTGTCTTAGTTTCAGATACCAATTTTAATACTTTAATGCTTTAAAAGAGACCTATTGTGATGTTTTTTTTGTATATTTAAGAAGAAACTATGGAATATGCAGATCAATATTTCATATTTTGTTCATTGCAAAACATAAAAATGAACTTAAACAGCTTAGGAATAGAAACGAGTCTATTGACTTCCTGTTTAAAACTACAGATCTGATAAGTCCCGCCTCTTCATTGTTAAATTTTAATTTTAAAATGACCATTTTTGCTGTTCTTGTTGAAGAGGCAAATGAACAGCAAATGACAAGCAAGTGACAGTATATGACACTTTTCAACTTGCCATCCTAATCGTTGAAATATCACAAGTAAATACAGACAAGTGGGCGGGAATAGGTGGTATTTGAACACAGGGATTTTCTGAACAGTGGAGCATCAGCCACAGGACATTACAATGGTTAAAAACTCAGGAAAGTATAGGTTTTCCATAATCCCCTTTAAGTATCAACTGATACCAGTGTAAAGATTGAAAAGAGATTTATGTAATTTTTAAAACTCAAATAACTTGTTAAATTATGAGTCATAGTGTCACGTCAGGAAATTCTAAAGAGGGACACAGTGACAGGCAATACATAATCATTTTTCAGGCAAGGCAAAACCCGCCCTTTACACAGACTTTCATGTCTATGCAAAGTTGTCTGTCCAAGCGTGTGGGAGTGTCTACTCAGGCAACATTTAAGGAGAAGCAAATATGACATTATAAGACCACAAATTTATATGTAGTTCAGTCAAAACATCAAGTTAAGAGTCTAGTTTTGATTAAAAGTATACAAGATGTAAGAAGTATATTTTAAAGTGCCCGGATGCTTTCTTTTTAACACAAATCAAGAATAACATCCAAAATTTTAAGTCCATTTCTACAGCATTTTTGCACAATTCCACTCACAGCTTAAGAAATCCTCAGCAAATCTAGCCTCCATTTTGTTTAATATATTCATTGTCTGTGTTTCGCCGGGCTCTAAAAGCTCTGTTAAACAAAGGCTAAGTATTTATTGGGCCATATTTCGTTACATGGTCGGCAATAACGCTATATCACCAAAGGGAGGGTGGCTGTTGTAAACTGAATTATACAGCGAGAGCACGAGGGGGAGGGAGCCGACTTAAAACAGTGTGAAGAAGCACCGCGGGCCCGCAGAGATAAGAAATATGCACATAAAAACCATGATGGCTTCTGGGAACTGTCCGCACTGGCTTATCGTTACGAGCGCATCAAAAATATTACAGCAGTCGTGATGTCCGAGGCATAATATTGATGATTCTCCAAAGCAATGTGCGGCTGGAGATGAGGAGCTCCAAAGAAAAAAACACTGGAGCAGACACTTCAGATGAATCTTTTAAAGTGTGTACGACAAGTTAGACCAGTGTTATTTTTAATCAAACATAGAGAACCTTTGGTTATAATAATAAAGTTAATAAAAAACTCTTTTGTTTTTTTTCCCAACTAAGTTATGCCACACATCATCACTTTGCATTGGTAGCAACGTGATGATGTGGCAAGGATTACAGTTAGGCTAAATTTTTTTTTCTTTTTTTTTAATTGACCTTTATTTAACCATGAAGTCCCACTGAGATTCAGAATCTCTTTTGCAGGGGAGCCCTGGGGGAAGGGTCAGGGGAGGATAAATGTATTTGGTCAAGTTTAAGGCTTTGGGAAAGGTATGCTAACAGGGTCATGACAGTAGAGTTAGGGTCAGGGTACAGGGTCAACCGCAGAGTCACACGCACACAACACGACCGGACACCCGTTCATGTTTACTGTGTGTTTCGTGCCTACAAGAGCCCCAAAGTCTTAACGCCTGCGCTGCCCACAGTTCTTAACAATTACAGTCTGAACTCGCCTGGTTCACTGTGAATGAGATGAGAGACGGGAGAGAGCAACAGAAAAAGACACACACTCCCGGATTCCGGTGTTCCGGCTCAAATTAAGCCCTGGTTAACATGTACACAGTGTGTCTCCTGAACCAGAAGTGCATTCTCCACCACACATCTCTTTCTGTCTTACACTTTTTCCTTCTTTCCGCACCGCACACATAACATAAAGGCCTCTTTTCCTTGGTCCACGTGTATGAAAGATGTGCATTCCCTTCTGTCTCTCTTTCTGATCAAACACGCACCACCCCTTCTCACGTCGTATAGTTGGCCACTTCAAACACTTGAATTTGGTCACTGTGGTGGTTTCAGGCTGTTTTCTGCTGCGGCTGTCAATCATCCACGGAGCACACGTGTACAGCCCAGTTCTGCGTCCGACAGGGCAACTGAACGAGAAATGAGGACCCGAGGGGGTCGAGCACTGGGACCGGGCTTGGGTCCAGAATCTAAACTCTACATGACAGAACTGTGTTGGGGAAATGTAACTCAGAAATGAATCGGTCAAGTGTTTCCCACATCAGGAAGTGAGTCAGAGCTCCATGTATTGGATTACAACAGAATGTACACAGAGGATCTGCGGCATTAGCCTGATGCTAATGCTGCTGAAATGCTGAAAGCATCTTTGATTATTTAGTTGTTGTTGTTTTTTTGATGAACAAGCAATGTTAGAACAAAATTCAACAAATGTATTTCTGCATGCAGTGTATGTGTTTTGTTTGTCAGAAAATGATGGTGGAGGAGATGGACAGGTTGTGAGCTGAGGTTTTGCTGCTGAGGTGGAGCTGGAAAAGAATGAAGGAAATAAGGGCGTACATTTATGATTGAAGGAAGTTGAGTGTAAACGTGTGTTAGCGATTGTTGTCATTTCTGTTCAGTAAAATTATGAACTAGAGTCTGCTTTCTTAGTTCTTGGTTCTGGCCAACAAACTCTACACTGATTGGCTGATTGTACTTCCATGGTTTTCAGGAACTGTCTGTGGCTCTGAAGGGCCTGACTTAGTGGCCGGAGTGAAATGAAATTGAGTTTTACTCTTGTTTTTGTGTATTCTTTGTTGGGAAGCAACAAGGATTGCTGTTTCTGTCTGAAATGTGCTGTACAAATTCTTCTTCCTCTTCTCCCCCTCCTCCTTCTCTTCCTCCTTCTTCTCCTCTTTATCCTTCTCAATCTCTTTCTTTTTTTTTCTCCTCCTCCTCCTTCTTCTCTCCTCCTACTTCACATCATTCTCCTTCCATCCTTGTCTTCCCCTCCTACTCCTCCTCTTTTTTTCCTCTCCCTCTCTTTCTCCTTCTCCTCCTTCTTATTTTTTTGTCTTATTTTTCTTCTTCCTCTCCTTCCCCTCCTTCTTCTCCTCTATCTTTTCCTCTGCTTCTTCCCCTCCTTCTCTCTTTTTCCTTCTCATTCTCTCCCTTCTTTTTCTCCACCTCCTCTTTCCTTTTTCTTATTTTCCTCTTCTTCCCTTCCTTCACCTCCCCCTCCTTCTTCTTCACCTACTCCTTCTTTTTCCTCTTTTCTTCTCCTTTTCCTCCCCATTGTTCTTCTCCACCTCCTTCTGCTCCTTCTCTTCCTTCTTCTTTTTTACCTCTCCTTCACCTCTTTCTTCTTCTTCTTCTTCTTCTTCTTCTTCTTCTTCTTCTTCTTCTTCTTCTTCTTTCTTCTTCTTCTTCTTCTTCTTCTTCTTCTTCTTCTTCTTCTTCTTCTTCTTCTTCTTCTTCTTCTTCTTCTTCTTCTTCTTCTTCTTCTTCTTCTTCTTCTTCTTCTTCTTCTTCTTCTTCTTCTTCTTCTTCTTCTCCTCCTCCTCCTCCTCCTCCTCCTCCTCCTCCTCCTCCTCCTCCTCCTTTGTATAATCAGCATTAGTTAGTGTTAATGACACAGTGTGTTAAGATTCTATGTATTTAAGACTAAACTTGGCTCTACTTTGCTCATTTGTAAATGTCAGTATTCTGAAAGCTTAAATTCAAACTCATGTACGCCTTAAACAGTGACCTGGTCTATTGTTGAGTGTATTGTACATATAACGCAGTCTGATTTATAACTTGTGAATGTGCTTGGAGCTCGTTTAAAATAGTGTCTGGAGTTCACTGCCTGTCTGCTCTTCAGCGCATTGTTCGTGGCTTGCCATTGCTTGATTGCATTTGCTTTGTCCTCCATGATTGTTTTAAACTCACGCTCTGACTGCTAAGCTAGCACCGTTAGCCATTAGCGCTAATACGAGCATGGTCTTTTCATACAGAGCGGCTGAGACTGACAGGAGCTTCATTACATCGCCACTGCAAGGTCACATATTACGCTTGCTATGCTTTTCACATTCTTGTGTCAAGGTATCATTATCATTTCTAGTGTACTTTTATGCAAGAGAGTGCTATTATTTGTGTGTTTGGGTTCTGTGTGACAGTCTAATGAAATATGATGTTGCAAAAACAGCAAGTTTACCCCAATTTATAGAGAAAAAAATAGACCTCTGCACACAGTTTTTTTTTTATCAAAATTGTGACACATTTGATCTGTTTGTAATGCAGAGCCATGTGAGTCATTATTAGACTCTTTGGGATCAGAAGTGGTGGTAATGCGGTGAGGATAGTGCTTCACTTTAGTGTCTAAATTATAAAACTGTGCTAATGCTTAAATTTGGGCTGCTCCAGTATGACAAAAAAATAAATTAATAAAAAATACATGATTATTTAAGGAGTAATTTAAATCACATTTTTTCAAAAGTGCAGAGCATTAGGACTCCTTTAATGCAGCGAGTGAAGAGATTCAATGAAATGGGTGATATTGAAATCTGACTAATTGAACAGCCATAGCCTGAATAAAGAAGTACACAGTATATGTGTGTATACTCACTTTCATTGGCTGAAATTAAAATAATGATCATAATATTTAATAATGATAATAAATAAAGCAAATACCAAATGCAAACTTAGCTTAAAGCGCAGAAGGTTTATACAGAAAAACTGTCGGTGTAACACCTTGATCCTGCAGAGGGAGCTCTCTGTGCAGCCTGACAAGAAATTGTCTTTCTCTGTCCAAACATTTTATGTTGAACAACCATAAAGTTTCCCTCACACACTTCACTAATGGAGATGATCCAGAAAACATTTAAGGCTAGTCAACTTGTTTTAAGTGTAGCTGTTCTTGGTAAAACAACTAGGAATGGATTATTTTAGTTTGGTCCTCAGCTCTGCCACTCCTCCAGTCTCATGTCTTTTAATTTTTACTTCAGTAGTAAATATGCATTGTGCATAAAATAGAGTCCACCTTATGTGTTATGTTACCTCCTACTTGAAGATGCAATGGAAGCACAGTTACTAATATTATCAAGAGGAACCTTTCAAACTCCTCCCTTGCTCTTACAAACCCACCATAGTTTCACATAGATTTGTGTCCACTCACCCAACACGGGCACAACTTTTTCAAACACAGAAATGAAGCAGACATATCTCCCTCACAGCAAAACCAATCAACTCCCATGCCAAAGTTATTTAGTAAGTCATACAGAGACGCACATGGCTCAGGATTACTCAGTAGAGCAGATGCAATGTTTATTAGTTTGATGATGACGCTGTATTTTGGTCTGGCAGAAATGCAGAAACCGAAACTAAGTGTAATATGTGACCTAAAAGCACAGTTTCACTCCTTCGCCTCCCCTCTCCCACATTGACCATTCGCACGAACCACTCCTGCTGACTTTCTAGAGCCCCATATCAGTCCCTCCTCTGTTTTCTCTTTCTTAGTTCCCCCCAACCTGACAGTCCCCCGGGGCAAGTCCCCCCTGGTGGCGCGCGAGGGGGACACAGTGGAGCTGGAGTGCCTAGTTTCAGGGAAGCCCAACCCATAATCCTGTGGTCGCGCTCGGACAAGGAGGCGCCGATGCCCGATGGGAACATGCAGATGGAGACTTACGACGGCGTGCTGAGGATCGTGAACGTGACGCGGGAGATGACCGGCTCGTACCGCTGTCAGACCAGTCAGTACAACGGCTTCAACGTCAAACCCAGAGAGGCCGAGGTGGAGCTCATCGTGCAATGTGAGTACTGACAAACTTCTTTACTCCGACTTTTGTAATGCTATGTTTGTGCTTAAGAAAAATAATGGCCTATTCATGGGTTAAAAAATGAGGATGAATTAGGAGTGTTGTCATAAAGATGGGCATTATCCCAGGTGGGACCAAATCAACATCTCCTGATCTCTTTGGGTGGAGTTTGTATGTTCTCCCCGTGTTGTTCTCCCGGTTCTCTCGCTTCCTTCCCCCTTCAAAAACATGTGTAGGTCAATGGGCATTACTCTAAATTCTTAAAGATTGAGAGAGTGAATGATTGTCTGTCTTTAACCTTAACCTTGCAATGAGTTGACCACTGTCCAAGGCCCAAAGTCACTGGGTTAGGCTCCTAACACCTGTGCCTCTAACAAGAACAAGTGTCAGAAAATATATGAAAATGAATGGATGAAAAAGTCCTAAAAATAAAACCCATGAGTAGAATTCACTGTTGATTTTTTCTTTTTTCTTTCTTTTATTTTGTACTGAAGCCAATCTGAAATAATTGATACATCTGCATGAATAAGAATCACTAGTGACTAGTGTTGACTGCAACATTTTGGTCGTCTTCAATGAAAGATTTCCGGTCTCAGGTTGAAGTTCAGAATTGTGGCTTGTAGGTGTCAGAGTGAGACTGGAACATAAATTATTCTTATACTGCCTTCCAGGGAACTCTCTAAGTTTAGTGGGACAAGTGGTATTTACCAGTTCGAGTGGCAATCCAACACATTTTTACAAGTGGGAAATGGGAAATATCCAAGTTCCTTGTTCCCTGAATTGCAGCGTCAAATCCTTGATCAAAGACGAGCAACAATAGACTCTGTGCACGGAACCTCAGTTGGTTTGTTGATATTCAAAGCAGATAACTTCTGTACTTATGAGCATTTCCTGTTAGCGTTAGCATTTAGACACAATCACTTTGGTCCTTAGGTTAAATATTCCTCTGATTTGTAAAGCCTTTAACATGTTTTCAGAGACATCCACCTCAATTCACCAATCGCTGCCTTATCTTCAGAGAATTTATTCATATTAGACCGACGAAGTGAAAACCTAATAGAAATTAACTGAACAGGAAATGCTCATAGGTACAGAAGTTAGCTGTTTTGAATGTAAACAAGCCAACTGACGTTCTGTGCAGAGAGCCGATTGGTATCAAAGTTGTGAAGATTTGGATAAAAATCATTATCGTTGGAACGCCACCCTTGATACTTACATCCAGTGAGAATAACAGTCACCTAATCAAACTCTGTCCAAGCCACTCGGATGAGTAACAAAGCAATGTGACGTTCAAAAATCTGAATTCTTTGATCAGTCTTACAACGTACAGCAGGAAGGTAATTGTTCTAGAGTGACTGGAATTGGGAATACTGCTTTGACATCATGTATTTTTAGATTTGTTGAGGGATTTTAACTCATTCTTCATTCCCTTTTGTATTGTGCATGTTTGTGTTTGGACTGTTACTAACTTTACAGGTTTGGGCAAGAAAACACTTCGCTTTTCAGAAACTGGGACAAGCAGAGACGCAGAATCCTGTCCCTGAAAATGTAAAGTATGTTTTTGATTTGCACTGTCCTGGTTTTTCTGTTCGCTGCTGGAGAGAAACTTCCCCATTACATTCTTATGTTTACAGCCACTCTGCTGTTTCCAGTGAATGTTATTTCCAGGTTTTTTGAATCGCACTGTGTTCAAACATGATTGCAGAAAGTTTTTTTTAGACCTCACACCTGCTCAAAACAAACTGTGCCAAAGCCCAATGATGTTTCTTTACGTGTCAAGAAAAAAAAAAAAAAAAATTAATTCATGAACCATCCAATAGAGTTTCTTTCATTATCTAAACATTTTGTAAGATGGGTTTGCAATGATTTTGAGTGTGACAAGACAGAATATCTCTTTATGTGCGAGACAAAGAGTTGCTAGTCAAAATCTTCAAACTTTACATTGTTCTGATCTTTTAATATGCTGTTTCATCTTGTGCATTACTGTCTATCCCCCAAACTGAACTCTTGATAAACTCTGTCTAACCTTCTGGAAATGAAAAGTCACCAATTTAATAGAAATAGAACATTTAAAGTTATACTCTGGAAAACTGTCAATAGTGATACTCATGTGTTATGCTTTTATTTTACAATATACAATATGTAGTTTAAGGAACAGCTTTTTCATAGAAACAATGAGAAAGCCGCTTCTAAAACAAATAATAATATTTTTTTGGCCTGCTCAAAGTAAAAAAAACAAAACAAAACACAGATTAGTAATAAGGTTAAGGACAATTCACATCTGACTTTTGGGTTTTCAGGTTGTCTTTGTATATGAGAAATTGTTTTCATGGATAAATAAAGTTTAAATGAGTCCTGGGAAAGGAGAGGTTGCTTGGACACATTTTTAGTAGAAAGGGATACCAGAGCAACATGGAACATACAAACTTGTATGTCCCATATCAGTCCCAAAAATCCAGGACCTTCTTGCTTTTACTTTATCAAAAACATCTAAAGAACAAAAACCTGCTTTATGCAAGTCTATTTTAGGTCTAAAAGTTATACAGTGCAACTTTAAATGCATCTATTTGCTGTAATGCAAACTAGTCACTAAGAGAAATCACCAGATTGAAAGTGTGTGAAATTTATTACACCATTGGTGCCCAACCTTTTTCAGCTCTGGAGCTACTTTTTGACTGACCATAAGCCAAAGATCTGCCTATTGACCCTATTTTGTCCCGCCTACTTTTCTAGGACGTGCACTTCCTGTTTAGCTGCATTTAGCCTGTAGATTTCAGTCGATGGGTTTATTTTAACTGTCATTATATTTAATTAAAATTGCCCCACAAGACAGACAAACAAACACGTTAGCTACTTTAACAGAGCTAAACAGGAAGTGCATTTCCAAGCCAAGTGGGCGGGACAAAATAGATTTACATTATTTTATTTAATTAGCAATGTCGAAAACTTTCATTTTTAGACTCGCACTCATAGATTGAGCTCGTAGTTTGCCGCATTATCTCACGGTTAAAGTTCGTATAAACAGACGAGGCTTTGGGATCTCTCTATTACACTAACAGGAAATACAGGTTCTTGCCCAGCATCTGGCCTTATGACAACATCATGGTAGGTAGGTAGTTTATTTGCCATTTGTAGTTAAAAACCACGATGGAAAAGACAGTGCAAAAGAAGCTCAGTGCTCATGACACAATAACACAATGACACTGTGAAATAAATCAATAAATAAAACAATAAATATTCATATTCTAGTGCTTTAAAAACACCTGTTGTATCTAAATCAGACTGGATCCTACTGTTAAGTGCTTTGAATTGTGGCTCAGATAGGTGTTGTCAATGCAACAATGACCAGCTATAATATCACAGTGGATAAAATGAATGAACTACAACATAAATGCAGGTAAATCGATGGCTTGAGCCTCACAGGAAAGCGAGTGTTGTTCCCCTGAGCAAGACACTTCATCTCCAGACCTGTTAGCTTGCTTTGTAAACTCAAACTCCAGCCACTATTTAAACAGTGATTCTTTGGCCGGTGGATGTGTGGACCTAAGTGTCAGATGTCTGTGATTTATTCCCATTGTATTCGCTGTAATTACTCTGCCGCGCTCCGGTGCGACCAAAAGTGAACTTTCTACATTTCTCTCCCTCCACGCCCATCCAATTTCCTGGTGACGGCTGTAAAATGAATCCTGTCCCAGAGCTCCTGAGTCAGGTCTGCGGGCCGGCCGCTTTGGCTCCTCCCCTCGCTCCACAGGGACGACTTTATCGACTGAGTGAGGCTATTATTCACTGAGCTCCGGCTCAGACACAACCACCGCCGCATTAAAGGGACATTTAGGCTTTTTACTGGATAAACACAACTCTGAGCACCTTTTCTATGGTGTTTAGATTGTTATATTGTTTTATATGAGCTTATGTTGCAATAGAAGTATTTACTCAACAACACAGAATGATCTGCATATAATCTGTCCTCTAAAAGTGTATCTAAGACTAAAGACTATTAAGGATAATGAGAAAATCCCCAAAAATCCAGATACTCAATAAGATTCAATAAAGAAAGGAATGAAGAGAGGAAAGACAATAAAATGCCTTTATCAATTAAGATAACTGAACACAACATAATTTTTATGTTGTGTTCAGTTTAATCTGCTGCTTTTTGCAAAGTTCAGCAACATATAAGGGACATTTTGAGGGCATCACAAGACTGTTAATTTAATAAACATAAAGTTAGACAATCAGACAGTGAAACTTTAGACATTCTGTCCCAGAGCACTGTCTTTAGTCCTTCTTTTATACTCAAGGACATATCCTCTCCCCTGGATCGACAGGCTGCAGATTAGGGTTGACAAGCAACCATTTGCAGATAAACAGGTAAGTCTGTAGAGGCAGAGTAAATTAGCAGAAGGAAACAGGCTCATCCGGCAGGACAGGGACAGGCTATTCCAGGAGAGGGAAGTGGACCATGCAGGTCAGTAGGAAGAGGTCGAGTTATACTTCTTGAAGTAGTCATGGGACTTTTGATTCTTTGAAAGGATTCAAATCATTATGATTCGTTTGTCTTAAAGAGTCGTTCAAAAATCCGACTCTTTTTGTGTAACTATCGCACCACATAGAGGATAGTGTCTTATGTTACATCAGGAGAACACGAGTGCTCAACTCAAGACCAAAACAAGCATCTCTAGGAAAGAGTTTGGGTAACATATTCAAAAATATAACTTGGCTTCAAAAAGTTGTATTGGTTATTCTCATGGGTTCAATTAGGGCTGTGCGATATAACGATACATATCGTGGGGACGATAGAAAAGCGTCTATCGTGCCATTTCTCCTCTATCGTTTCTATCGTCTGTAACCTAATTGTATCAATCATTTCAGCAAATAAGTCGTGTGTGTGGTATTAAACGTGCTTTGCCACACGTGTTATAGTGTGACTTCAACAAAACCATAGTTAAAGTAGTTTTTGTACATCGTCACAGTCGCCCTTTCTTTCCCTCGCCCAGCGCACCAGCGAACACGTCTTTGAGCGCGTCAAAAGAGAGCGAGACATGGTAAAGAGCGCTGTCCGGGGGAAGTAGGAGTGGCCTGGGCTGTAGTCAGCGCCGCAGCCGTGAACGCAGACAGCCGGTGTGGCTCTCTTTTTCCTTCGTCACTCGTTGTCTCTCTCTCCAGTGATCCACCGCGCCCTGCCTGCCGTGCGCACGTCCCGCTATATCCACGTTCACTCTGCCTGTCCGCGCGCTCTCGGTGCAGGTCTGCAGCCAGAGCCTCGGGGAGCGCTCCGCCTGTCTCCATGCACGCACTGCCCGCTGATGACCCAATAACGCTCCGTTAAACACCAGCGAAACAGCGCTGATGAACGGGACAAAGTGCTCCTAATCACTTTGCTACGTAGTTTACTTTGTCGTGTGGCTGTTGAGGGGAAACTAAAGCGCTAACTACAGCCCCAACCTGCAGGTGTTAAAGGGCCAGTGCCTAATACAGCACAAATAAGCTATACATTTCAATAAAAACTGTATTTTTGTTTGGTTTTGATGAGTAAATTAGCAAATTGTTTTATAAGGATTTTTTTACAGCATTTACACAATTGGAAAATATTGTTTTACTACATAAACATGTTTTAATACAAATATAAACATAGAAAACATGACTTTTCTCTTTCCTCTCACTATAATGAGTCTCATTTGTGACAGTTCAGTTAAATTCACTTCAAAATAAAGTTGGAGAAAAGTAAGCAATGAAATAGTGTCAAACTTTACAGTGAATAATTGAAAACATACTTAATTATGGTATATCGTGATATATATCGTTATCGTGATACAAAAAAATCTATATCGGGATATACTTTTTTTTCCATATCGCCCAGCCCTAGGTTCAATAAAGACACTGTGCTTGATTTCTAACTTCTTTAAAATGTGAAAAAAATGGTTTGCAATAGCCTAATCTCATTCATACGTCTCAGCTAGACTTCCACAGCAAAACTATTTTACAATAAATAAATACATAACTTGAAAATGTACAACTATATGCACATTTGGTATTGTAAACATGTGTTAGCAAAACAAAAACACAACTCTAATCAAAATGCTCCACAAACAACCTTTAAACATGACTAAAATCTGAAGAAGTCCATTTGAATCCCACATTTCTTCTTTAATAATCTACCCCAGTCCAGCCGCTCGCCGAGAAGTCTCTCCGCTCCTTAAGAAGTGACTTTTGAGATGGCTTAACGGCTAATTAACTGCGGCTAATTCATTCCCACAAGTATTAATTTTGTATTCATGTATGGAGATTTGAAACGGCGATCTGAAATGGAAAGTTAAAAGATTCGCAGGGGCGTCAGTCACTGCTGCAGAAAAAGAAAGTGTGGATTTGCTCGCCATTTTCTGGCAAATGATAATAGGAAATATAAAAGTCATTGTTCCTCCTGGCCTACTTAGCTAATCCATATTTTCTCATTTGCGCTTTAATCTAGACGGAACCTGCCCACGCTGTCATGAGCTCTCTGTTTTATTATGGAGAATGAAGAATGAGATATTAGACTCAGACAGTTTCATAGTCCAAAGTCATTCATACATCTGATCTCACACAATGGCCGTCCACAGTAAGAGTTCATTGTCAGAAAAGCCATGTTTGCTCCTCTACATGTAAAATAAGTATTTGATATGAGAGACACATGCATGCAGCACTCTGCGTTCCAATTTTTCTTTAGAGAACGTAAAGATTTAAAACATTTTTTGTAAACACAAAAGACCAGTTTGTCTAATACTGCTAAAATAAAATAATACTGTATAATGAAAAAGTGACACAATGTGCAAGTACCTGCAGAGCTTTTTAAGGCACTTAAAGCCATGTTAGATCAAGAAACAATTCATCCATTCAACCACACAAACTGTGTTGAGACAAGTCAGGTGTCTTGCCTTAGCTCACCACAACAATTCACTCTCATCATCCCACTGCGACACCTGGTGCCCCAGCGTTTCTACCATCCAACTACTGACCAGGCTGTGGTCTGAGACCTGACGAGATCACACACTGACAAGCTGGTATGGCCATCTCACCATTCATTTGTAACATATCAGTGGTGTGGTGGTCAAGACCACACTAATCCAGACTGTTCTGAAACCACAGAGTCCCAGGGCTGAGACAAGACTGAGACTTTTAGGTCGAGATCAAGACAAAACCAAGAATGTGGCCCATCGAGACCAAATCAAGACTGTCTTTATAATTTAATACCATTTTCAGTGTCTACATCATCTTATTGTGCAGGGCTGATTGCACACTGTGCCTGGAACATGTCAGTGTGCTCCTGGTGCAAGTTTAGCTGAGAGTGGTGGTAATGGAATGTCGTCTGGTTGTTCAAAACAAGACGAAGTCCAAGACAAGACCAAGGCCAAAGGCTCTTGAGTCTGAGACGAGCTCAAGACCTTGAAAAAGTGGTCTTGAGACCGGTCTCAATACCAAGACTGGTCTTGAGTACTACTACACATATCAGGACACTGATTAGACATGCATACATGAATACTGCACATGTCTTAGGCTGGCCACAATAAAAGGACACTCTGAAATGTTCAGCTTTAGCAGACAACACAATGACACAGACGTTTTTAAGGAAGTGTAGCCTTGCATTGTAGCTCTGCATTGAATGTTCTTTTCTCTCGAGACTACAGATGGGAATTAGCTGTAAAACTAGAATCTGAAACAAACATCTCTGCCAGTGTGCTTAATGTAATTATAACCTTTTGTTTTTGTTATTTGTACTTGATTTTTTTAGAAGATTGACATCAAATATAAGTGTCACTTTACCTAAGGAAAGCCTTAAGATAAGATTTTTACTAAAGCCTGTGTGATGCATTACTGTGAGTCATTCCACTGCTTCTCTCTTGTTTACATTGTTTAGACTTCTGTATCTCTATAGTCAATATTTGGAGTACAGCCCAGGAGACACAATTAAAACCCAGAACCAGTAGATATGAAATCCCATACGTAGAAACATGGACGACTACTGTTTTTTTTCTATATAGTTTATAACTGAGTGCACCACTGTAAACACGGCTAAACCACGCCTGGAACTCAACTGCTCCACGAACTTACCCAAAAGAAAAGAAAAACTGAGCAATATGATCCTTTTTTTAGGTTTTGTTTTTCGTCTGTTTTGTATAAAATGGTATTTCTGTTTCTCTTATCTTGCTTCTTGTTTTCAATTGAAACGTCTTTATAGTGAATCTGTTCTGATCCGCACAGTCCCAGCGCTCTCTTCGTCTGTCTCAGGACAAAAACAAAAGATAGAGACATACAGACTTTATATTATAGAAGCTGCAAAGATTTATTCTGTATTCAGGGCGGTATTCACTGGTAAAAAAGTAAAGTTAACTCTATATTCCTTTGTCTTTTAAACCCATGAACAGATTAGAAATACTTATTGCGTTATTAAAAACACAATAAGTATTAAGCGTATATAACATGTTACAAATATTACTTTGCTTAGTACTAGACATGTGAGGAAATATATTTTTGCATTAGTCTAGCCACAGTTCTACAAGTTCTTAACATCGTCATAACATATAGTTTTATCTATGCACAAGCAGGAAGTTACTAAAGAACACAGATTATGCAAAATGTTCAAATTTTAACCAGTCTAGCATTGTTCTCTTTTCTAACACATAGCTTCATTCAAATTGAATTGTGATTAGTAAGTTTGCTCCTCTGTAAGCCTCACAAAAAGCACTTTTTCCAGCTCTGTAATGCCAAAAGAAAAAGATCATTGGGTCTTCTGGGGTATGTCCATTTTCTTTATCATAATAAATTAAAATAAGCTCAATCCAAATTGGGTTAAAATGATTTATTTTAGTAGTTTATTGCTTCATATGATCAAACTTCCGTTAAAAATGATGGTTCTAGTTATAATAATAATAACAAAACAGATTACATACCAAGTCATAGTTGGAAAATTACATCTTCAAAACATCTCGCGACCCCTAGACTATTCTTTGCAACCCTCACTTTCCCCCTACTTTAATACATCGCTTTCCACTCTACTGCTCATGTCGCCTGTTGGCTAGAGAAACTTATTTGATTATAACAACAAAACGGAACAGGAACTAGCTCTTTTGGATCAGGTCTGAACCAGTTTGGCGGACGTCTGACTCCTGAAGCTTGCGTTTTTTCCATTCACCTGTGTGTAACGTGTAAGAGTCGTGGAGTCAAATTTCATTCACAAATGTTGATTTAGCAGCATAACATTTGTTTTCGCACAGTGATGACTTCTTGTAGTTAGCTAACGACAGCGCTAGCTAATGTTGCCGCTACAACTTGTGTCCGTTAGCCCTGACACAGCTCTTCCTGCATTCCTGGTGCGTGCACATCTCCAGTGTTGTGTCCAGTGTCTCAACACTGGAGATGTTCAACAATTTAAAGTTAGCATGTTTTTTTTTTTTTTTTTTTCCTCTGGGTGCTCAAAATTTGATTATTTTCATTTCACCCCAGCTCATAGGTCAGGTAGTCTGTCACATAGACATATAATTAGCACAGTCTAACTTTGATGCTATCGAACACTTAGCATCTGAGCTAGTTCGGTAAGATTTAAGCTAGTCCGGAGCGTTCTACTGTTTATTTTCCTATAGCCGTTAGCATTAGCCTGTAAAAAAACGCAAGTCATGAAAGAGCCAGAGTGTGTCAGCCGGTACAAACCTACCGACCACATTTAGCAAAGGTCAGAGCCTTGTTACAAATTATTGTTGAGTTTACAAACCTTTTAGTATTTTATTGTAGATAAAAATTGTGTATAAAACTGCTAACGGCTAGTGAACTTATGTATCTTTTAAGACTCTAGTGACCACCAAACGTCCGCTTTTACATGTTACTAGTGAGAAAAGGAGACAAATTACATAAATAACACCAAACAAAGTTATAGCTTCACTTATCTGTTTTTTTGTTTTTGTTTTTTTTTTCTATTTTATTTAATATGGGACAGTGCACATTAATCAACATGTGTTAGTCCAACATGTAAATGTGCCAGAGTTAGCCATACAGGCTAATTTTCATCTGTAGTCCCATTTGGCAGGTTGATGTCAATACAAATACAGGACATATAACAGGCACAACGACACACAGTCCAGACACATGACAATACAAATATAAAACATGCTTAAAATCACATGCTACACATAACATGCAAGTAGACAAAACAATCACTCCAACAAGACAATAAAAATCTGTGGAGGCGCGTCTGTCGCATCGGCAAGTGATGAAGTCTAAGAATATACAAGTAGTAGTTTGAGGAATATGATTTCACATCGCCAAAGTTGTTTAAAAAAGCTTCATACGACACAAATCAGTCCGTTTTGCTCATGGTTTCGCTGAAATCGCTTGTTTAAGCTCGTTTTATCCATAAAGTGCAACTTCTGCCATTGTGTTCAATTGATTTACGTCCTCACCTTTACCGGAGGAATATGGCGTTGAGCTGTTCGAGTTGTAGCAACAGAGCAGAGACGCTGATTGTGCGTCTACTAATTTAATGTCTATGAGGTATTACAGAACTGCAGACAGCTCCTGAAAACCAGGAAGTACAATCGGCCAATCAGCAAACAGAGATTAAGTGGTGTGTTGGCCAGAACCATTCAGAGATGAGATATCAGACTGTATATGTTCTCTTCATTTGATTATCTAAATGAAACAGGCATATGTATTTACAGTATATTGTAGTAAATTCTGATGCTCATATTTGGCTTTATCCTTCTCGTCAAACACATTATTAGCCTGTTGTGCTTTTTAAATAGAAGAGTTCAGAGTTGTAATAAAACACATTTTCCAGGAACTGAACCAGGGACGTTCTTGCTGTGAAATAAAACAATGTTAACTTATATGCCGCTGGGTCACTTAGCTTAACATTTACTGCCTGATTTCTTATGTAAGCACCAGATTGCTGTTAGCTGTCTTGCCAAATGGCTTGTACCCTCCATAAAAGCTTTTATAAAATTGCCTTTTTTGCATAATTTGTCCCATCTGCACCGAACGGGCCAAAGAATAGAGTGTGATTTTTTAGAGGGACTATTTACTGTACTTATAAACCCGCATAAAAGGTGCTTACAAAATCCAAAAGAGCACCATTTTGTATTTGCCCACTAGCAAATAAACATTTTAATTAGACATGTAACGGTATCCTAACAGGCAATTAGTGTGAGGTAGAAGAGGCTCTGTGTGTTCAAGGACTTTTAGTGGAGACAAAGTAATATTTAAGCAAAACTAGAACAAAGATAAGATAAAGATAAAAATAGAAAACACTCAATATAATGTCTTCTTCTGTGCTGTTATTGCTCTAAATGCAAATACAATATATAAGGGTATTTAATTAACATAATGCATGTATTGAAATGATCTGACCTTTCACACCCAGTCTCAAGGTTGTTTTTTATCTTGTGCTTCCAGATCCAAACAGCAAAACAGTGTCATGTGAACGCTCTGATGAGAAGCTAAACCACTGACTTAGCTACCACAGTCAAAAGGGTTTTCTGGACACACCAAAACAGCAAATTATTTGCTGAATTTCATTTCATAAAGTTAACTATTTAAAACTTTTTTTTTTTTCAAGATTCATCTGGTAGTATCTCATAAAACAGTAGTGTTCCCTGGCACAATGGTTGAAAATCTCTGGTTTAGTGTGTGTATACTGGTTATTTCATTATTTCAAAATGCATTGACGGCTGTAACTGAAGTTCAACTCTCTTTTAAAAACACACAAAAAAGAAGCACTAAGTGAAACAAACAGTTTTGTTTTACCATCAAAAACATATCTGTGAATTTATACAATGTTTTCAGTGTTTAATTTAGCAAAAAGTTTGTGAATTCACAAAACATAAACTTTCAAAATGCAGTTGTGGCTCTCAGTTTAAATTGGTCAATTGTGGCTCTTTTGCTGTAAAAGGTTGCAGACCCCTGTTCTAGACCAAAAGTCTCAAACTCCTAACTCTACAAACCTGAACTTTTACACTAACTTATGTTTTATCATGCACACTGTGACACTATCACACTGTGAGTGGTACTAACAATAGAGAGGAGCTTCACATGAGGAACTCTCAGTATAGAATTGAATTAAGACCTGGCAGTGCATCCAGCAACAGTGCACTGTGACAGTTGAACCTGACAGCATGTAGATCTTGTTGTTAGAATGCAATAGAAACTCAGGCAGAGAAAGAGCCACACTGGAGGCCAGTCATAGAACAGCGGGACATTCAGAAACATACCAGGGTCAGAGCTCCAGGTCTACAGACACAGCTGTCAGCACAGCAGGGCCACAGAGCTTTGAGCTGACGCAGCGTCTGTGTGGATGAGGACAGTGAGAGCAGACGGCATTAGGACCATCCTCAGGTGGGTTTGTTAGCACAGAAAATCACTTTGAACAATAAGGAGACATGAGCAGGACATACAAGAAGGTCCTTTAAACTAATGTTATGATATGACTTACTAAGATACAATACAGTCCTTTGCCTTTGCAGGTTTCAACAAAATTCAAAGCCTATGGACTGGGAAACTTGATGAACCTGGTTTTTGAAGCTCAGAAAAGATGAGTTTGTAAACAGGATGAATTAAACAAGAGTGACACATTTATACTTTAGATCAAGACACAGTTAATAGCTAAAAGAGTTAGTATTTCATAAAATGTGTTCTCTTAGCAGTTCATATTTCAGTCTAATCTATAGCGTCTACATTTTGTTTTGTTCTTACAGAAACCCTTGTTCTAATCTGGAAACCACGTTATGTTTTGGACAAATTAGTTATCAATATTCAGCTAAAACAACCTGCGTATTAACAAAAATAAACTGGAAAGGGTAAGGGTAAATTATCTAAATGTGATGCTTAAGAACACTTTCCGTTTCCAGAGTAATCCCATGTTGCCTGGTGCTTTCGTCCCATCTCTATGTCAGTCACGTTCCTCGTCCCCACCGCGCCTCGACAAGAGAATTAATGAAGTTTGGGCGGCTTTGAAGAAGACTGTAGAATTTGTGGAGGAATTGATCATGATTACAGAGGGATGACAGGCCTATCAGAGGTTAGCCGCCGCAGAGTAAACACAGGATTGAGACGCTAAGATACTCTCGGCTAATTAGCTGCGCCGCTGGAAAGAAGAGAGTTCAGAGCAGGAGTAAGAGAAGGGCGTTTTTAGAGTTTTAACAGTAGATCATCACAATACAGTTAGTATGTAGTATATGAACATTACCAAACTATTTAAAGAGCATAACACTTTTTGAAGGGGACATAACAAATGACCATTTTTTGCATCTGTACATGACCTTTGGCTCAACACTAAGCAATGTAGTTGCTACCATAGACATATAATTAGTAGACGCTAGTTTTGAGCTAGTCCAGAGCGTTCTCCTGTTTGTTTTCCCATAGTCATTAGCATTAAGTTATGAAAGACGCAGAGAGTATCAGCTGGTACAAACCTACCGATCACATTTAGCAAGGTCAGAGCCGTGTTACGAGTTATTGTTGAGTTTACAAAAGGTCTTTAGACTCTAGTGACCACCATACGACCGCTTTTACATGTTACTAGTCAGAAAAGCAGACAAATTACATAAATAACACCAAATAAAAGTTGCAGGTTCACTTCTCTGTGGATTCACGTCTGTCGCATTGTCATGTGATGGAATTTGTGTAGTATTTCCAGCCTGAATATAGTAGTTTAAAAAAATATATGTATAATATCTCACATCGCAAATGTTGTTTAATAAAGCTTCATGAGACACAAATCAGTCCGTTTTGCTTATGTTTTTTTCTGAAATCGCTTGTTTAAGCTCGTTTTATCCATAAAAGTGCAACTTCTGCCATTGAGTTCAATTGATCTGTGTCCTCACATCTACCGGAGGAATATGGCGTCGCGTTATTTGTGTTGTAGAAACAGAGGAAAGCTGCTGATTGCGGGTCTACTACTTATATGTCTATTGCAACATGTTTTATATATTGTTGTTACATCCAAGTGCATTTTGCTTTGCATATTATATTTGCTAAAGCAAAAATGTTTAGTTGAAATTAGGGATGGACAGTATCCATTTTTCAATATCATACTATCATCTACACCAGTGATTATCAACCAGTGTACCAGGGAACGCTGTAGTGTGCCTTGAGTATGTCGTCAGGTGTGCCTTGATAAAATCGATTTTAATTTTATGACATAATCAACAATTGTAAGTGTCTGAAACCAGGGCTGAGGGATATTGTGATAACATTTGAATCGTGAGCTCATTTCTGTGACAATCTGCTTTTTTGGTGAAATTGTCATATTGTGATTTCCCATTTCTCTATTTGATACATAGGCTTACTGAGGCTGACCTCAGTAAGCCTATAATGACATTTTCCTCACAGTTAGTAGTAGCATACTTCTGTAGGAGTGTGACACAGCTGCTCTCTTGTTCTGTGTCTGAGAAAGACACTTTCTACTCCTGGTTCTTCACACAGAATATGCTCCTGGAAAGGTCATTCTCTTTCTATACCGACTCACACTGTAAATGTACATGAGGAAAACCTTTAGCCAACATGTAAAGTGAGGTCACAAGATAACTCAAGGACCAGCCAGGCTAATGTGCATATGTATGTGTATGTATGTGTGTATTTGAATGGTGATAACTCCTGCCATTTCCCCATCCAAACATGCACCAGAGGTCAAATCCTCCAGCTTCAGTGAATCTGGCTAAGTATAAACCCCATCCTGTGCTCACAATTAGCTCCTTGGCCAATGTATATGAGCATCTATATGAGGGGGGGGGGGGGGGGGGGTGGGGGGAGGAAATCGCAGCATATTCTTTTATGTCAATGTGATGCACCTAACCATTTACAAAGAGGAGCCAAGAGATCTTATATGTAACAGTAAGACTCAATAATCCTCTTTCACTGTCAAGAAATATTGACACAGCTAATGTAGACTAAGCGGTTGATCTGTTAAATGTTTTGTCATGTCTACACATTTGAGCTTTAATCTGATGAATCCATGCATGCCATTTTAAATTAATTCTGTGGCGCAAACTTCACTGAAAGCTGCAGTGCTTTTCCTTCGCTTAGATTATAGATTTTAATAATCGTATATTTCGCTTCTGGGGTGCACGGTAGCCAAGTGGTTAGAGCTCTGGCTTCCCAATAAGGAGGTTGTGGGTTCGACTCCTGGGTCGGACCATATCAACATCTCACGATCTTTCTGGGTGGAGTTTGCATGTTCTCCCCGTGTTACCGTGGGTTTTCTCCGGGTACTCCGGTTTCCTCCCACCTCCAAAAACATGCATGTTTAGGTTAATTGGGCATCACTGTAAATTTCCCTTAGTGAGTGAATGAGAGAGTGAATGGTTGTCTGTCTAACCCTGCGACAAGTTGGCCACTGTCCAGGGTGTTTCCCCGCCTAAGGCCCATAGTTCCTGGGATAGGCTCCAGTCACCCGCGACCCCTAACGGGATTAAGCGGTAGAAATGAATGAATGAATGAATATTTCGCTTCATGATTGACGTTTCCTCACGTTTGTAGTCCACAGCTCGGTTGTTTTGTTTGGTCAGTTTGCGTTAACCCCGCCTCTACGACTTCATTGAGAAAATCCAGGTTTTACAGATCCAGTTGTGAACTTGTTTCGTTGGACAGTTTATCCAGAGAGTTTATCCTCGTATCCAGAGAAACGTATCCAGGATAAGTTCAGTGACATTAGTTGTACAGGCCTCTGGTAATTTGGGTAAGTTTACAGCTTTGTGAAAAGTCCAGAGTTGCCCAATAGCAGGAAACACAGTGGGCGGGACGAAGGAGGTCTGCAGCCAAACGCCTCTCCGCACACAGGAGATTTTATTTGGGGTTAATGGCTAAGTTTAGG
Organism: Mugilogobius chulae; assembly: GCA_038363315.1. Lineage (NCBI taxonomy): Eukaryota > Metazoa > Chordata > Actinopteri > Gobiiformes > Gobiidae > Mugilogobius > Mugilogobius chulae. The sequence continues at coordinate 22,995,513 of CM076405.1, read as the reverse complement.
TCTGAAGTAACAAAAATGGGTAAGTTTAGGCCTGCACCTTGAAACAGATTAAGTTTAGGATTAGGATTGTGTTAGTATTCATGACTAATAACATGTCACTTGGGCAACAATGCGTGAAATATACAGGCAAAAAAAAAAAAAAAAAAAAAAAATTGCTTTCATATGACACGCTGTTTCAATTTGCATTTCATGGTCACATATCTGCCACTTGCCTTTTATCAAGTATCTTCCAAAACCAAGGCATTAACTGCTTTTACAACTAGTTATGACTGGCCAAACCTTCAGTCCTGTTAGGAATAAATCAGCATTAGTTCACACAAAGTTGTATGTTGGTTGAATTCATACAAGATTGGGCCATTTCGAAATTCTGGAAGCTGACTTTTGAGTTGTCAAAAAGTTTAAACTCAAACAACAAACCAGTAAACTGACAGAAGCAGAGCACATCTTTTTACTAAATTAATTTATTTTTACATTGCCGAGTCAAATAAAAGTCATTAATCTCACTAAAAAGACTTCATAAATTGCCTAAATCTCTACAAAAGCTTGTTGTGAGCCGCGTTCCACTGCATTAGGCAATAGACTTTTTTTCACATTGATTCTGAACTATTCCATCGGCACCAAGGACTTTTTCTCACGGTCAAACTGCGGATCCAATATTTATGAAACACTTTGTTCAACTTTTAACATAACACCAATTATGAGCCGAACTGGGGCTAATAATGTATGACAAATGGAGATTTCAGCACCACGGTGAGCGCCGCACAAGGCCAGCACACGGAACAGCTTTAGTTATTGTCAACTTTTAGGCAAGTGTGTATGTTTTAGGAAAGTTTTGGTCAACTGAAATGTCTAAAATGATCATAGTCAGCCAGAAAGTTAGGCCAAGCTTATAATTATTGTACATAGAGACATTTAAATACATTATAATCATTTTTCACTTTGATTTTACATTTTATTTTAATATTAAAGGTGTCTTTTATAGTTTTTTTTTTTTTTTTTGCAAATAAGTCTATTAATCCACCCTTACTTGGTTTGGTGACAAGTTGTAATATAGAACAGTGAATGGCGATGATAATGAGAACATGCAAACATTTCAAACCAAAGACCAAAACAAATGTGCGTTGGTCAGCGTCTTCATCAGCACTGACACTGACAGATAGAAAGAAAGATGGAAAGAGAGAGAAGGAGAGAGAGAGAGACGAGAGAGACAGAGAGAGAATGGGGGTCAGACAGACAGACATAGACAGACATACTGTAGAAAGAGATACTGGAGAAATACTGGAGAAAGAGAGATGAGAGAGATTATTAAGTGTACTGAGTTTAAAACATTTGCACGACTGACCAAAACATGGCTCTTAAAAGACAAGTTTGCACCCATTTATGAAAGTAATGTGTGAGTAAAGTGTGGCTGAGTAGAGTGAAGTGTGAATGTGGCTTATAGTCTGAAACACTTTTAGTAGTGGGCTAAAATTATGTGTTTGTAATTTAATTAAATGTAAATGTTATATATACTGTATTATAATGTTAAGGTCAAGAAACCACCTACATTTAGATCTGTTTTCTTTTAAAATTGCAACAACAACCTGCCCGGGACTACAGGTGGAAAGTAGCATCTCTGCTATAACTGGCACAAGCATCTCTCCTTTATGGTTAATGTCAATTGTGCATTGTCCCTGTGCAAATAAATCATACCATACCAGGGATAGATGGAGATAGGGGCCAGGGAGAGAGACATAGACAGATACTGAAGAGCGAGAAAGAGAGAAACAGAAAGACATAGTGTAGAGAGAGAAAGAGAGAGAGAAACATAAAACATACTGTAGACAAAGAGAGAGATACCGTAGAAAGAGAAAGCGATCGAGAGGGTGGGCAGGGAGAGAGACATAGGGAGACATATTGTAGAGAGAGAGAAATAGAGAGACAGAGAGAGACATACTGGAGAAACAGATAGAGAAACCTATGGACAATCATTCATTTGCTCTACTAATAATCTGCTTTGACGTGCTTGATCAATCACTGCTTCTGAATGTTTATTGTTTCATTGAATGTGTATTGTTTTATTTTTATTTCCTACTATTCATGTTTGCTAAATTAATAATTTGGGGAAGTCCTCAGTGACGACTGTTGTTGTTATTTTTAGGCTATACAAAAATAAATTGATTTGAGATGAGAGAGAGATGGAGAGAGAGAGAGAGAGAGAGAGAGAGGGGGCAGGGAGAGTAGAATGAGAAACACAGATTTGCTTTGGCACTTGGTTGTGTCATCACGTCATGACTAAGATGAAATGAGTGACGTGCACAGACACAGGGGCAGTTCGTTTCAACAGTAGCAGCTCACCACCAGTTTGTTATGTAAAAGTCACTCTGTTCTGGAAACATCAGAGACCTTTGCTTTAGACATTGTTCATGGAAAGATTTACTGACATTTGTAGCATGACTTCCAACAAGTTTGAAAGAGAGAGGAGAAACTGAGGGAAGGAAAGAAAGAGAAAGGAGAGAGAGAAACTGAGAGAAGGAAATAGAGAGAGGAAGGAGAGAGACAGTGAGAGTGAAAGAGAGAAAGAGAGGGGGGACTGTGAGAAGGACAGAGAGAACGGATAGAGAGAGAAACTGAGAGAAGGAAAGAGAGAGGAGAGAGACAGTGAGAGTGAAAGAGAGAGAATGTGGAGAAACTGAGGGAAGGAAAGACAGAGAAGAAGAGAGAGGAGAAACAATAGACGGAGAGAGAGAGCATAGAGAGAGAGAGGAGAAACTGAGAGAGAGAAAGAGAGAGAGGAGAATTGAATGAATGAAAGAGAGAGAGAGTGTCAAAGAGAGAGAGAAGAAACTGAGAGAAGGAAAGAGAGAGGAAGGAGAGAGAGGAGACTGAGAGAAGGAGAGAGAGTAAGAGAAAGAAGAAACTGAGCGGGGGTGAAATAGGGAGAGATAGGAGAGAGAGAGAGAAGGAGAGAGGAAGGAGAGAGAGGGAGAGATGCAGACACAAAGAGAGAGGAGAGTGAAAAGGGGAGTGAGGGAGAGAGAGAGACGGGTGGAGAGAGGAGAGACAGAAGAAAGAGAGAAGAGAAAGCAAGAGAGAGAGAAACAGTGAAAGAAGAGAAAGAGAGAGAGAAAAGAAAAGACAAAATAGAGAGAAAGGAATGAGAGAGAATAATACTCAAATACATGAGTTTAGTTAGTAAATCTTATATATATATATTTTTACATTGTAGGGTTTCAAGTTTAAAGCCCGGAAATTATGGTGCGCATTTGAGGCCGATTGTTTCAACCAAAATAATATTAGTAGTAAAGAAAAATATGTTCTAACAGTGCTTAATACACAGGTGGAGACTTATTGTAAACCAGGAAAAACTCACCAAAACACTGGCACTTTGATGGAACCCACTTTCTGCTCCCGCTCCTCCGATTCGCCGCGCCCCTCCCGCCTCCTCTTGGCCCGTCGCGCTGTGTGTATGCACCTAAGCCAATCCCCCATGATGCCTTTCTCCCCGCGTGCGACTCCAGCTCCCATGCAGCGCGATCCCTTGCCTTTGGTGCTCAGCCATGTGCAAAGCCTGCGTTTAGTTAACTTGATCAAGGCGCGGAGGTACACAGTTTTCTCTGAAGGAAAGAGCGTTAGGCCCGTGAAGGAGTCAACAGCTTTGATATGTTAAAAAGGGCATCTGTTCTGCCTGAGAGAGAGGGAGAAGGAGAGAGAGAGAGAGAGAGAGAGAGAGAGAGAGAGGGAGAGGTGCTGGAGTTTGGGGACACATGCCTTCAGAGGAGCTGCTGTAATAGAATCCCAAAGTGTGACAACCTAATGTTCTTACTCACTCTAAACTGGATAGAAAGAGAGAGAGCGAGAGAGCAGATCGTAAAGTCCTCAGGAGTGAAAGATATTTATTTGTCATGTTTATTCCATATCCTGTGTATTCTTTCATCCGCAAACGGACAGAAAAAAACAAAAACAAGGTAAAATTGTAAGAATGGCATGGACCATTTGGACAACAGTGTCAAAACAGACTACTGCATAGTTGGCAACACACTGCTCTTTTTGTTTGCCTACAATCTAAGGTTTAGGGCCCTCAAAGAGGAATTCAAGAAAAAAAAAAAAAAGTTTGGGAACCACTACGTAAAGTTGGGGTTGCTAATTGGGTGTAAATAAGTAAACTTTGGGTTTTTCCACCAAAAGTGTGTGATAAATGCAGCACTTTGTGAAAAAAATAGCCCACAGAATACTTTCTAAATCAAATAATGTATTTTTTTTAAACAAAGGAAAAATCCCTGGCACTTCATCACATTTTGATCCTGAAGAGCACCTGATTTTTATTTTTTTTTTTTTTACAACTTTTTTACAACCTTATAGACCCACTGAAGCACTTATCTTTCACAATTAATAAAATTTTTTAGTTCCTACCAGGAGCAGAATGCAGCGTTCTGGCTGAGCTTGGGTGGTCCTCTTCAGTTTCACTTTAAAAGAGAAAAAAGGGGGTTTTAAGTCAAAATTGCAACTATAACCGAATACAGATTGATATTAACAATGTGTTTAAGGATTTATGAGAGAAAGTTGTCTGATTTAAAACCTAAATTGTGTTTGCAGTATAAAAATCACCAACCCCACCTTTAAGGCCATAGGTTCTAATAAAAAATGGATTTATTTCACATCTAAAGTCTTTTGAACACTGGAGGAGTTTACGCTCAATAATAAGTCGGATGTAGCCTGATGGATCATTTCACATCAAGGAAACTGTGTGACATCGCACCTTTGGCTTTGGTTCAGTCCACAGTGGGAGGCGGCTTTTAGGCTTTAACCATTCGCTGCACTTCACTGTACTTCAGGAAGTAGAAATCTGTGCGGTAAATTATTTTAAGTGAATACTTAGGTCACAAGGTCAAAGGAGAATATACATATATCTCAACCCAGGTTGGTTTTGGCCAACGCAACACTGGTCACTGAATGGGCGATTGTACTTTTTGTTTTTTGGGACAAAGCAGTCCTACGGAAGCGTATTCACTTTAGTTAAATACATTTCTGTTTTTTAACACCCTGTTTTTTATGACGAAAGTTTCTGTTTTCACAATTAAAGTTTCTGTTTTTATCGAGGAAAGTTTTGTAAAAAACCAAAAAGTGATGTAGAGATCTGCTCGTTCAGCTCTGTTGTGAGAGATTTGCCCTTTTTAGCAAAAATGTCTGAGTTATTCCATTTAATTTTTATTTCATTTTGGGCTTAAGGCATTGGGAGATTTTGTTATCTTTGACTGCAGTGGCAAGCTTGTGACATGTCAGTCACAGCACTTGTTCAGACGTAAAGAGAATCTGACCTGCTGGACACTAAATGTTTCTGCCAAATCAACTCATCCATGATGGTCTGCTCTATAGTTACAAGATGATGCATCAGGCAGGACATGTAGTGAAACAAGAAACTATTCTTGAGGTCAAACTGATGACGTGGCGTAATGTTTTGTTTTGTTTGCCGACGACGTGAAGGGGAAAACATTAACCAGCTGAATGCTTGGCACGACTGGAGTTAGATGCTCAAATACTAAAGTTTGGAAACTGCAAACAATCACTGCGCCGTGGTGAGTGAAAGTTTGGCGTTGCCACAACATAAAAAGTCACGATGACGCTAATCCGACCCCGAGAATCAGGAAGCTTCTTCAGATATTGGATGGTTAGTGCTAGTCTGGTCTAGAGGGACAGAAGTGAGCTGGTTACCATGGTAATGCTGTTGCTAAATGGGCCTGAGTTGTTATATTTTTTATCTCAGCCTTTACCCAAACCTTTTCCTTACCCGTTCTCCTAAACTTAATCATTGTGCCTCTGGATCAGACTATCTAGTTAAAAGGTTTTCTCAATAAAACCAAGATTTTTTTTTTTTTTTTTTATGCAATACGTCGGCGTACAGTCCTGCGATACCTGACCTACATGAAGAATGTATAATACAAATAACTACATAAAAACATAAGAAAGAAATTGTGCGATGCGTCACACAAGCAGTCTTGGTCAAAATTCATGTTTGCTTCATCCCATGTGCGTCACACAGATCAACAAATTTGATTGCAAGAACATATGGTGACCAGACTCAATCCAAAAAAGCTTATAGTCTGGAAATTATATTTGCATTTGAGGTACAAACAAAACAAAACAAAACCCTAAACCTGCTATAAAACATGTTCTAATATTACTCTATTGATGAACATTTTTGAAAGCCATGGAAAATACTAACACTCGACTGAGTGACTTGATTGGGACACAATTATAACAGTACATCATTCTTAGCTGGTCTGGATCAAAATTGCAGCACACTTCAACATAAGAGGTGTGAAACTTCAGTCAAGTCCCACTCAAGAACCAAATTCGGTTTATGTGGGAAGCAGTTTTGCTCAAAGAAAACCCCATCCAGCCAGAGGTAGAACAACCAAACTCAACCTGAGAATCAAACCGAGGCCCTTCTTTGCGTGAATAATGGCTAAACCGTTTTACCACCCGGTTTGGCAGGGCTCCACCTCTGCTCTGGCTCGCCCTAGATTCCTCTCTCTCTCTCTCTCTCTCTCCAGCTCCAGATCCATGTAGCACAGATGCCCTGGACTCTTTTATCTGTCTCTCCGTCTGTTCACATCCACGTCGGCCATGACACCTGCCTGATGCAAGCCTCCTGTCCCTGCAGCACAAACAAACACAAAGCTGCAGCTCTCATGGTGAAACACGCACAGTTAGGATTACCATACTAACATGTTAACGTCTTGTTCTTTCTAAAACATTGGAACTGAAATATAAAACTGCAGAACTGCAAAACACCACCTCTTCATAGTGATAAGCTCCGCCTTTTCAAGCTGCAGATTGTAACCGGCTTGTTACAAATTGGCTGCATGACATTTTTTGAATGCTTTTGTCCATGTTTTACTTTGTTTGCAAGTAAAATCACACTAAGTAAATACAGAGAAGTGGGCAGGGATAGGTGGTAGATGAAAACAGAACATTTTGTGAGCACTCAAGCAGCTGCAGGACTAATGTGGAATTCTCTATCTCTGTGAGCAACCCTCAGATTCTCAGAGAAGTTATCTAAGCTCAAATGTTACATTACAGTTTGTCCAGTTTGTCCTCCAGCCTTCGTCCCCCAGTTGACCAAAGCGTTCTAGTCATATCTGTGTGCTCTAAAGCAGTCCCTCCCATTACAAAATCACAGACTCTTCTATTCACATTTCCAGGGTGAACCCAGCAGGGCGGCCTGACCCACAGGAGGGAGTACAAGACGTCACTCTAAAGCATCATTATTGATAAAACAGAAAAGAAAAAACAGTTGTTTAATTATAATTTTGATCATATAATATGCTTGTTGTTGTTTAACGAGGCTTTGAGAAGAACCACTGCCATAACAGACATCACAAGCTTACTTAAACATAGATGAATCAATCCAAACAGAACATTTAATTTGACACAGCATGTTCCCTGTAAAGGAAATGTATTGTGTTTTTTCTGTGTTTAGTAAAAAAATGTAGAAGAGTATGTAGATCAGTAATTTTTGTTTATTGTTCAATTGTTCTGAAACAACTAAGAAATATAAACCAGTGCATTGACTTCCTGTTCAAAACTGTAGAACTGATAAGCCCTGTTTCTTCATAGTAAAACTTAACTAGCAAGTTTTGAATTACTAATCTCTGGAGGAAGAACTGTGTCTATATTATCATTTTGAACACATATGTTTATCTTGGAATTGGATTCTTTCAAGTAATCTAAAAAAAAATATTTTGTGAGCACTTGAGTGTTAGCTTCAGGACAATACAAGATTATTCAAACATGCATGAAACAATTCCAACACAACTTTGATTAAACAAATAATTAGAAATACAGTGTAGATTTTATATAATATATTTCCTTTAAAGCTGAACGATGCTTAAAATAATATTGTTTTTATTTGATTTATTCCCACATGTGCATCAGTGTTGGCTTCTTGTTTTTGTCCACTCTCTGCTCTGTTTACTCTCACAAATCAAACTAATCACTGCAGAGAAAGATTCAATTGGACCAGACCTCACCTTCTCGACCTGACCAGAGTTTGATTATTCAGTCTGATTACGGATTCACAATTACCCCAACAAACTGAACTGTATCCAGGAAAACTGATCCAGATTCTAATCAAATGTATATTGTCAATGTGCATGGCGTTAGGAGCGGAGTACAAACATCTTTCCAGTCACAAAAGAAAGCTTTGGGAGGTAGCCAAAAGCACAATTTGTCTCTCTGGAGTCTCTCTCCTGTTCACTTCGGGTTGTAAATGTTTGTGTCTCTTTCTTTTGTACTTACGATTATTATTTCCCTATTAACTTTACAGATCAACATACGAACCATAATAGACATGATTGACAGGTAACACTGCTCTTTGCTAAGCGGCCATCATGCAGAGAAGAGTGTGTACCTTCTCTAAGCTGGCTCTCGATTGGCTCTGTAGTAGACTCAGTCGCTCAGATGTTCAAACAGAAAAGTCTGCTCTGAATTAGCTGCTATAATTATATATATAATCTTATATTCACAGAGAAAAGATACAAAATCTACTATACATTAAAACGTGAAAATAAAAGCAGCACAAATCGCGGGAAACGGCGCAGCACGGAAATCTTCAAAGTGATGTTTCCAGATGTGGCTTTTGTCTGAATGTGACATAAAACAGAAGTTTACACACTGCCCTGAGGAGTGTGTGCAGCAGTGTTTTCTCTGCTCTGATCACACAGGACAGTCCTGAGTCTGACTGACTCTCCTAAAGCCCAGTTTCACAGGGGCGGAGCTAAGGGCATTTAGTTGCCTGACAAGCCAGCCCCTCCTACATTCTGTTACAGTCTGTTTGAATGCAGAACGGTCTGGGACCTGACGGTTAGCCAACAAAGTCGTCTCCCAAAGTTAAGACGATCCAATCAAGCATGGCGATTCTGACACATGACACTAAAAAGTCGGAAGTTGCTTTCAAGCCCTATTTCAAAACATTCAAGAAGGCAAACGTAGCTGATTCGGCTCGTGCTTCAGTTTTGAACAATGAATGTATCAATTCCTTAAAACCTGAGCAGCAAACTGTGTTGATGGGCTTCATACTGAAAAAATGGTGGAATTTCCGGGTTTTCTGTGATTGGTTGAATCAGCGTGGGGAAAAGGCCGCCCACGAAATTAATCCTCGGCGCTCCGCTCCCAGACCCTCACGGTTTGTAGAGTGTCTGTCAAAGCGTGTAGGGACTGCCTGGTCAGGCAAGGCATCTGGGGCTGGGGCACCCTTAAATCTGGCCTCTATGGAGGGGGAGGGTTTTTGATTTACTGACTTATGTCTTTTTAATTTGTAAATAATGAAAATATCAGATCTAAAACTCACCAAAATGCAGGAAATTGCACCAAAAAAATAATAATCCTGGGGGAGAATTCACCCCATCTGAACTATCAAAACCATGGTATATAAACATGTATTTTAATGGAGGGCTTACAGTGTGTCATTTTGTTTAATTCAACAAAAATGTACTTTGTGATGGCAGTGGATCGACTCATAGTGAGGCTCTTCAAGAATGACAGCTCTTGGCCTCTGACCAGTGCGCTACCCCTTTTCTATAGTCTAGTACAATTGTTTCACACATAATTTTAGGAGCAGGTGTCCCCCATTTGGACTACGAGCACAAAGCATTACATTTGTTTACAGATGATGAGGCGCTGTCACAAGGCAGATGCAACAGATGCTTCTGTTGTGCAGCATGTGAACAAAAGTTGTGTTTAAGTCTTCTGCTTTTACTGTGAAGTCTTTCTGTGTCTTTAAATCAAGTTTGAAGATCTGAAGTGAAGAGAGAGAGGTTTTAGTTTGTTCATGTAAAATTACACTACTTATTTTTGAGAAGTATCATGTCGTTTCAAGTCACAGAACTCCAAGTCTAAGTAAAGTTCGAAGTCGTCGACCATTTTATCAAGTCAAATCCTGCAAGTCACACATCTCTGCAATGAACTAAATCTACTTGTGTAATAGTTTATTAGCATACATACTCTTTCTTTGTGCACATACATTCTCCATAACACAAGAATTCCTCATCAGTCCTGTATTTCAAACTCCTCTCCTAAAACCTGCCGTATTAAGAGCCCGTGTGCAGAAGTCTTCGCTCTTGTAGCTGTTCATTACTCCTCCTCTGTGCTCCCTGCGGCCCACTCAAATCTGAAAACATCTTACACCGCTTACAATAGCCCGGCTCCGGCAAATTAATCTTTCTTCTCTCACGCGCGCATTTGGGGATGAAATTTTAATAGCCTTCTTTTCTTTTTTTTTACGGAACAAACTCGGAGCGATCAGGCGAATCAAAGCCAAATGACAAGAAGGTCAGCAGATATGTGGGCTGTAAACAGGAGAAAGCACACGGAATAATTTATAACGTGGTCAATGGTTGAGCTAAAGCTATTAACGCTTCGCCGAGCCACTCCTCGCTCCGAAGATTCCATATTGATTACCATTAATTGTAGATGTAGCTTCATAAATTACCATAAGTTTATAACAATATGCAGATGCAGCTTTGTTTGAACGCAAAAGGGAAAAAAGGGAAAGTGTAATCCATACAGTCTGCATTATTCAACACAAGTGCTCATTAGCGGCAATACAAACGATGATTTTCACTGTAAATCCAAGATTATTGTCTTTAGATCAGAACGAGTGCAAGCTGTTTGTTTAGGGTCGGGGATGTATCAGTATCAGTATCGGCTAATAAATATTGGCCCCAATATTTTTAGAAGCAGTTCTCTAGATTCACATGTGTCTGTCCCAATTGTCAAAACATTTTTTTTTTTTTTCTAAAGCACTGAAACACTTTAATATTGCTAAATGATTGTTTAAACTCTCAAAAAACAGCGTCAGTTGTGCGTGTGGAGAGATTTTGTTTTATAACTTCCTGTAATTTGCAACATTGGCAGATAGTTTCATAAATTCCAACTTTCCGCTGTAATACTGTGATAAATCTACCACAAGATCACACCAAACTAAGTCAAAGTTAGACAAGAATGTGATTAGGGATGGCAGTAGTATTGAAGTGTCTCTTATCAATTCAATTCCCTATTGATTTTTGTATTGATTCCTAAAGTAACATGCCTTATGTTCTAGATAAAAAATGTTTAAAACACATTTTAATACATTTAATATGCGGACTATCGTATGATAAATATTAACAGTGTTGGGTAAGTTACTGTGAGATTGTAATACAATACATATTAATAATAATAAATAATAATACATCAGTTTTATATAGCGTTTTTCATGGTAACGCAAAGACGCTTATTATTAGTTCCAGAACTAAAAATACAAATACATTTGTATTACAATATTGCCGCCCCAAAAATGTAACTGAGTTACACTACTGTGAGTTACTTTGAGGTAATCACATATTTTTAGAGACGTTGTACAATACTAGTCCTGTTACTTTTACACTTGAATAATTTAATGCAGTGGTCCCCAACCTTTTTTCTTGCAAGGACCGGTACAGTTACAATTTTCTTTTCCGGGGACCGGTTGAGGTTGGGGAGCGCTAATAACAACAACGTAAAATGCATACAAGTGATTATTGTGCATATTTTTAGCTCTTATTGCTTTAATTTGCAGTTTATTTAGTTAAATGACACAATAGTTTCATAGTAAAGCACAAGGAAGTAGTGATAAACTATAATATTTAAAATAAATTACATCTTAAAAGGTCCTCTGGGGCCCGGTAACAGATGGCTCGCGGACCGGTTTTGGGCCCCGGACCGGTGGTTGGGGACCCCTGATTTAATGAAAAGTGATGTTACAGCTTCTTTTCTTCATAATATTTTATTCACCTTTAAGTTACAAACGGCACACAAAATCTTTTACACCAGTTTCACTCGTGTTTTGATCCTGAAGTGTTGTTTTCAGTAGAAAATCAAAGCAATTCATTTATATGAAAGTAACTTGAGTTACTCAGATTGTATCTAGTAATAAACTGGTCTGTTTTGGTTTATAACACTGAGCTGTGTAAATAGAGGATGAAACATAGAACACAGAGAGACTGAGGATTGTTCTGTAGTGTATTTTCTTTTTCTGTTTCTCCAGAAAAAGAAAAGTAACAGATGAGGCTTGTGTTGGAGTCTTAGTGCCGTGGTGTGTGCGCAGAAACACGTTTGTCACATGCACGCGCTTAATTGACAGTATTTTTTTCTCTTTCTATTCCTGTGTTCTCTGTGTGTATACATGCTATATTCGAAGCTAAAACAAGGAAAGGAAACAGAAAGTAAAGAGTGCAGCGCGGGGTCAAAGTTCACACGACATTTAAAGGTACAGCGCTCTAAAGCGCCATCGTCAAGAAGAATTGATAAGAGAGATGGATTGCTCAAAATAGAACCGGTTCTCAATCCGCATCCCTAAAAGTGATTATCTGTCATATGGGCTTTAGGTTTCTAATGTGTACAGTCTGAAAACTAACAGTAACTGACCATAGCAAATAGCACTGAAATAAAAAAAACACTGGAGGTGCACTGTAGCTCTTTAGCTCTGAAGCTCTTTGCAGGAGACAAGTTTAAAACAAAGGCTTGTGTTGTTCGTCCCACTCACAGCTGCTGACTCTAGTCCTGCCACACTGTGACACTGTGTGAGTCGTAATCCTCTGTTTGTCCACACACGGTGACAAAAAACACGCTACAAGAATCTAAAATGTCAGCTCACGGTCCAGCAGGTCGTGAACGAGGGATTCACGAGGAAAACAAACAAGACACAGCAGCATGTGGAGAAAAGTCTGTCCCTTTGTACACTCATAGGCTTCTTTTTTAGCTTTGAACTGTAACATGCAGATCACTGTTGGTTTTAAATCACAATATCCATCTAAAACAAGTTATTAAAGCCCATCTGACAGATGATCACATCTCTTAGTTTGCTGTGATAGTCCTTGTGGTAAATACAGCAGTGATGTTACAATTTATTCAGAAATTGACAAACAAATGTGTGTTTGTTTGTTTTTTAAGTAGCAATGGCAAAACCTGATGCAGTTCATTTCTTCATGTAATAAACTAAACTACTACTACTAATTAGGAGTTGTTCTGTTGATCCAGAACGTCCCGTAACCTTTGACAATTTAGTTATATTATGTTGCTTAGTTGTGACTTATAGCTAATAAACTATAAATAAACGACAAATAACAGTTTTCTTTTCATTTCTTATGTTTTCAAAACAAAAAAGAAGCTATTTCAGTGCTTGCATCGGTATTGGAACTGGAAAAGCTGGATCGGTGCATCTCTGATACTTACAATATAGTTGCTGGGTAACTTTCTGAAATTACTACATCATATTTGCTGAACAAATGACCATATTTTACATCATATTTTTTCATATTTTACAGACTATAGTCACACTTTTTTTTTTATTTGGCAATAACTATTAATATTATATGGGTACCTGCTTCTCAAAATTAGGACTGCAGACCCGGACACTGCAGTTTTATGAACATGAGAGCACACGGGGCTTGATTCAAAATAATTGAGACAAAAAGAGTTGATTGGGTCTTATTTCAAGATTAGTTCTTGTTGTTCGCTGGTGTTTGCTTGAAAGACAATGTTTATTCTGATTCCTATTCACAAAAATGTGTTTCTGCATGAAAATCAGCTGAGCACTCGCAGATGAAGAGCAGAGAGCCCGATCTCACAAGAAAGCGTACATTTACCACAACAGTACACAACATGTAAATTAGGTATGATAAGCACGAGTTCACAGCTGTTTTGTGTAATTATGCGTAGTACGCTTCACAATCCCCATTCATTAACCCTAACTCTAACCCTCAATGGTGTTTGTTAAGACGTGTTCTTATTTATGAATATTAATGAAATCCTGATTCTAATCTTATGTTACATTCACAATACACTTTTGATTTGGATCAGGATTCGTTTGCCTGGATAGTTCGGTTCGATTGGGTAATTGTGAACGCGCAAACGAATTCTGATCCGGTCCAAAATGTCCAAATCTGGTTCGGTTGGAGAGGTCGGTCTCGGCTCGGTTGAATCGAGCTCTGGAGCGGTTCGTTTGTTTTGTGAACGCAAACGGAGCGAGAGCGGAATAAAACCAGGAAGTGAACACTGACGTGATCCACGCTGAGACGCACGTGAAGCTCAGAATCACAACAAACAGCTTGTGTGAGATCAATAATGAGACAAATAATACGCAAAAACACATGAAAGTAACAGGAGAAGGACGGGGGGTGATTTAAGTCAAATTAATTATGATCACACGACCGTATGTCACCGTGTTCACGCGTTATTTACAGAAATAACAAAGTTATAACTCTTAGATGAAAGCGAGTACAGAAAGTAACGCTACAGCTCACATTACCGCGGGGAAATGGTCTATATTCATCTAATATGTAGTTACACAGCTGAGTGAGCAGATGACTTACCTTTCAGAGCCAGATTTACTCAAATTGATGAACTTTCTGTTACGTTGTACTCTCAGCATTTGGAAAGAAATGCCTAGCCCTCCTCTCTCGTCTTCTAAAGTTAAAGTCCACATTGTCCGCCCCGACACTTCGTCTGTCACTCACTCAAAGTTGTGGGATAGATCCATAAAAAAACACAAATATAAAGTCCAGCAGCGTGTTTGTTTCTGATGTAGCTGTAGCCGCTGTTAGCCGAGAAGCCGGTGTCTTCTTTGCTGCTGACGTAACGTGTTTGTCACACAGCGCCTCTACAGGCGAGGAGCAGAAGTGTCTCTACTGCGCTGGTTCGATTGGCAAAAAGTGTATTGTGAACGCGAACCAGGCCAGTTTAGAGAAAGATACAATGTTGCAATTTTGCTTCCCAATCGAGCCGAGCTCGGTTCGGTTTGTATTGTGAATGCAGCCTTAACCTGCCCCAAGCCCCAGACCTAATCTTACTAATTTTAGTAGTTTTTATGCCTGAACTTACCTGTTTCACCTGAAGAAAACGTCCCTACGTGGTTTCAACCAAAACTTGTGTTTTTTTACTCTGTGAAATCTCGTGTCATTTTTACGCTTTTTCATATCGTGCTAAATGCACGGCGTAACATAACGTAATGTAAGTACTCAAAATAGCTGTGAACTCATGCTCAAAATACGCTGTTTTTGTAGTGGGACTGTGTTGGAGCAGAAGCAGCGCGAAGGAAAACTTTCCTGAGGAATGAATCAAGAACTGGCTTTTGTGCACAGAGAGACAAAAATAACACGTGGAGTTTTGGAAAAATAAAAAAAGTGCAGAACTTTGCTTCAGGTACACATCGCAACTGTTGAATGTCAAATGAACAAAATACGTATTGCAGATGATTTGTTGGTCATTTAAAAGCCAACATTTATGCAGACTTCAGTCATTTAAATGAGTCTATTAATCAATTCCAATCGCAATGAGTGAGTAAAATGATAAAAGTGGCTAAAAACATGATTTAGTGTGTGTGGCTCAGTGAAGATACTTTCTTTATAACGATGCAGATCCATTTTATTTCCTTCCATTTGACGTTTTTACATTTGTATTTTCCACGTCTGTGTAGTGTACTGTACGCTCTCCCCTGGTTTTCGTCAGTTGAATCCTCGTTTTGTAGTAAATGGGGCAACATCAGCCTCACAGGTAAAACCACAGCCAACATCCTGGAAAGTCTTTTTAAAGAAGCTTCCTTTTCCCTCTGGTCAAAACATGCCCCCCCCCCCCTCCTCCTCCTTCTCCACTTCTCTCTCCCACGCCTTCCTCCTTTTCTCTCTCCTTCACACCTTTCTCTTCTTTTCTCCTCCCATTCTCTCTCCCTTATACCCCTCCCTTTCTCTCTTCACATCTCGCCCTTTTAGCTCTCATTTTTCATTCTCTCTCTTCTCTTTTACTCCCTTCTTTCTCTCCCCTTGTCTCTTTTATCCTCTATCTATTTATTTTCCTTCTCTCCTCCTTTCTTTGTTTTCTCCTTCCCTCTATTCTACCTCCCCTAAAGCTTTTCACACCTCTCCCTTCTTTCTCTTTCTCTCTCTCTCTCTGCCTTTTCTTTCTCTCTCTCTGGCCCTTCCTCTCCATTTGATCCCTTTCTCTCTTCTCTTCTAGCAAAACCATCTTTTCCTTCTTATTGTCTCTCTACCTCCCTCTGTTTTCCTTCCCTTTTCTCCTTTCTCTGCCTCCTTTACTCACTCCATTCACTCCCTTTTTCTCTTGTCTTCTCTATCTTTTTTCTTTTTTTCCTTTTCATATCCTCTCCCTCACCCTCTCTCCCTCACTCTCTCTTTCCTCCTCTCCCCTTCCTCTCCAATGTTCCTCTCTTGTCACCATCTCTTCTTTACTTCCTTCCTTCCCTCCTTCCTTCCTCTCCCTGTTCTTTTTTGCCTTTCCCCCTCTCTCCCTCCTTAACCCACGCTTTTCCTTCCTTCCTTCCTTCCTTCCTTCCTTCCTTCCTTCCTTCCACTTCTCTTCTTCTCACTATATATCTCTTCCTTCCTCCCCCCTAACCCACGCTCTTCCTTCATTTCTCTTTCCCTCCATTTCACCTCTTTCCTTCCTTTACCCACTCACCTCACTTTTTCTCTCTTACCTTCTCTCTTTTTTCCTTTTCACCTCCCCCCCATTCTCTCTCCCTCACTCTCTCTTTCCTCCTCTCATCTCTTATTCACCTCTCTTCTCCTCACCATTTCTTCCTTCCTTCATTCCTTCCTTACACTGTCTTCTTTTTTCCTCCCTCTTTATTTTTCTTTGTTCATCTTCTCTTCCTCACTCCTTCCTTTCTCTCTTTCTTCCACTCCCTACATCTCCTATTTACTTCTCTTCTCCTCACCCCCCCCCTCTCTCTCTCTCTCTCTCTCCTCTCACTCTCTCCTCCTCTCTCTCTCTCCTCCCTCCCTCTCTCTCTCTTCCCTCCCTCTCTCTCTGTCTACTCCTCCCTCTCTCCCCTCCCTCTCCCTCTCTCTCTCCTCCTCTCTCTCTCCTCCCTCCCTCTCTCTCTCCTCCTCCCTCCCTCTCTCTCCCTCCCTCTCTCTCTCTCTCTCTTCCCTCCCTCTCCCTCTCTCTCCCTCTCCCTCTCTCCTCCTTCCCTCTCTCTCTCTCCCCCCCTCTCCTCCCTCTTGTTCTTGTCAGCGTACACACAGTCCGCAGTGGGGCCGCCTCACTGCTCTTAAATGTTGTTTCTCTGCACATTACTGTCAGCGTATCCACCGGTGACTGGTGATGGATTACACCCCGGCCCGGGCGCGCTCAGTCCGGGACGCGGGCTCAAAGCTAACGCTACGCTAACGGCATAAGCTCCGCCTCTGGGGGGATCAGACAGGACCTCTGCGCTCACGCCGCTGTAAAGGGACGACTGTTTAAAACTGGGCAGTGTTCAAGGAATTCATGACAGCACCCACCTCAGTTTTAAGCTGGCAAAATTATTCAGTTGTTGCTCTCTGGCTCTAGTTTTTTTATTAATTTTCACCATTTTCATCTTGCAGTTATAATTCACCAAGTAATTCTGACTTCAGTCTGACAGAATTTTAGGGAGACCTATTATATAAAATCTACTTTTCGGGGTTTTTAACCATGTTATAGCAGTGACCTCTTGTCATTAGTTTACCCAACGTTAATTGGATTGATTCCTGGGTGTAATCTTGTATTGTCCTGCAGCTGATGCTCCAGTGCTCAGAAAATCCCTGTCTTCACCTACCAACTATCACCATCCATTTTTTTCTGTATGTGCTTGCAAATATTCAAAAATTAGAAATCAAAGTAAAACACGGTTCGGAACTGTCATGTAGCCATTTTTCAACAACAAAAGTTTTTTTTTTTAAATTCTGTGGCTTATTAAATTAAATTAGGAGGCGGGGCTTATCAGTTCTGCAGTTTTGAACAGGAAGTCATTGTACCTGTTTCTATTTCTAAGCCGTTTAAGATCATTTTTGTGTTTTGCAATGAAGAAAATGTGAATATTGGAACTATTCATGCATATATTATTTTCTAAATATAGAGAAAAATCACAATAGGTCTCCTTTAACAACTTTTAAAAACTTGATTTCTGTTACCTTGTGAATGATCATACTCACACATTTCATTCTTTGATAAGTTATAAAATACAGTGTCATTTGTACAGTACAGTCTTGTCTCTGAGCACAAACAGAATCCTTCCTCCACGTTTAAACCCGAGCAGCTGTTTCAGGTGGATGTTTGCAGGAAGCAGAGCAGCAGTCGTCCTGGACTTATACAACCTGCCCCTGACCTTGTCTCGTTTGTCTTCCTTTGTGAATGAAATGCACTTACCACAATTCAGTCTAGTGCCACTCAGGACAGCGGAGAGCACCACAGACCTGCACTTAGAAGTACGATTATGAAAACCTGCTCATTTCTGCGTCACCTAATGTACGACAAGGCTGTAAACAACATATGTTTGTCCTTCTGTAGAGGCAGGAAACACTGTGTGTGAGCAGAAAGTACTTAGAGAAGCAGCTTGAAGTGTATTTACAATATTCTAAATATAAAAATAACAAAAATTCTGTGTCAAACTCAAATGCAGCTGGGGCCAAATCCATCGGAATCAGAGTTAGTCGAGGTACATAAAATATAGGTCCTTCTGTGTTATATTCAAATATGACAATTGGGCTTTATAAAGCTGTTTAGACATTTTTGGTTTGTCCAGATTTATATTGTATCACATGGCATTATGTTTCATTATATTATATTGTACAGACTGTCATTCCAAGAAGATTTTGGACAAATTTTATGCAATTTGCTGCTTTCTAGAGCATTTTCAATCAATCAATCAATCAATCCATCAATAATTCAGACTTTATTTATGTAGCACTTTTAAAAATAGCAAAGTCAACCAAAGTGTTTTACATACAAACAATGTAAAAAACAAACAAACAAACAAACAAGCAAACAATAAAACAAGAACCAAAACAATCAAAGACAAAAACATTTCAACATTTCACAAGTAAATCTTAACCTATCCCAAGCTCCAGTCCTAAACTTGCCCATTTTTGTCACTTTAATCTTAAACTTACCTGTTAACTAAAACGTTAACATGTAAGTTGTTAAATGTTGCACGTGACTTCAACCAAACTTCGTTGTTGTTTTACGTTTTGACTTGTCGTAACATTGACATAAAAAAGACTCATTGTACGTTTCTGGCATTTTGTTGTATATCTACATTTTTTTAGATTGCATTGGAAAGCCACTCTTCTCTAGAGACCATCAGGTGGCAGGAGGTGTGGTCATCGAGTTGACCACGTCTCCAGAAAGTAACAGATAAATGACACAAGACCACAAAGACCCATAACACTTTTAAAGCTTGCTGCCAAAATATGTAAAGCTACTATTCAAGTGCAAGCTAGTGTTGTGCTGTACAAAATACCTTGAGATCAAAATGAGATCTTTCTAGGCAAAAACATCATTATAGAAAGACACTAAGAACAAGCGCAGGTGTCAGTGGTGTGTGGTCTGATTGCCCAAAAATATTTAAAATTGTTGTGTGTCAAAACATAAATACATTCTCTTGAATTACAGTATTTCCCATTTCCATTCACTTCTGTGTGTGAGCCTTTTTCACCAGGCTAGCTCCGGTTTAAGTAACACCTCATGTGGACAGTTCCTTCATGTTCCATTCATTCTTAATGAGGAATTTGCCGAGATGCTAATAAATG
Organism: Mugilogobius chulae; assembly: GCA_038363315.1. Taxonomy (NCBI): domain Eukaryota; kingdom Metazoa; phylum Chordata; class Actinopteri; order Gobiiformes; family Gobiidae; genus Mugilogobius; species Mugilogobius chulae. Next base: position 22,975,945 of record CM076405.1, on the reverse strand, counting down.
AAGCACTATTTCAAAATCACAAAGCAGAAAGCTAATTTTAACTAGATAATCACTGCAGTAAGATTAGACCTTTACATACAAGGTAAATACTTCACACATGTGTTTGTAAAACTGCATTTTTCTGGCACACAGATTATGCTAACAAATACATTAACTTAAATATAAAGTAGACAACTTGATAAAACATACATTAAATGCCAGACCAATTGTTTTTTGTGATTTTTAGTTGATTGAAACATTGATCTTCAAACGATACTCACAGATTATTTTAAAGTCAGACTAAAGCAGACTGTTTCCTTTTTAACGTTAAAAGAATGTCTTAGTCTTAATTGCGCTGAAAAGCAGTAACTCGATTATCCGTCTTAGCCTGTGAGGATAATGTGAGAGATAATGTGGCGGATTACATTTTCAATCAGGTGTTCAGTCGTGTGTAACCGATCATTTTAGCTTTAGCACTTCTTCTCCTTCAAACAAATCATGCACATTTTAGCGGTTAAGTGTCTATGTGCCATTTAGCCTTTGCTTGTGCATGATGGCCTGCAAGCATGTTTAGTGGTTTGTTGGGAGTTTTAGACAAATAAATATGACTACATTTAGACTATAGAATAATCGTAAATGGTGTAGCCACGGCAAAGTTGTGTTTTCTCATGTATTTAGTAATTATTGCATGTATTTTTCTTTTAACAGACCTCTAAAGAATCGTGTAATGTTCCTGTGTTATGTTTTGTCAGGAGATGTGAGGGCAGGACGAGAGCCATCTGAAGTCTAATGCTACGTTCAGAGCGGACAGCGTAGAAGCGTACAATTTTGCTCGTTGAAGCGAATTTTGACGCAGAATATTTTCTAAGCTGACGCCCCGACAGATGCCCCTAACACCCCAAAGTGCGTCTGGGTGTTATAGGGCAAGGATACATCCCAACACGTTTCTCTAAAGCAAAAGGCTTTATTTTGCACATACGCAGATCACATTGAGAGAGAGAAGGAGGGAGGAAGAGAGGTAGAGGCTTGCTGTATTTCTAAAACGTAGCTTACCTGATCGCCCTCCAGGCAATGTCCTTGTGCTTTTTCTGTCCTCCTTTAGTGTCATGTCGGTACAGTTATGGTTCAAATATGGCAATGAGCATTTGGTTTCCCATGTCGCCAGAATTTCAGAGGGCAATGAGAAACCAAGCTTTTGAAAAAAGCCCAAAACCAAGCGTTTGTCAAAAATAGTTAATAAAAGACTTCAGTAAACAGTCCTTCTTTCCTTTGATGTGAGCACAGACCAGCATGCCGCTACTTCACATGAGAGCAGTGTCTGATTGGTGGACGCCGTGTTCAGACGCTTGAAAGTTCAGCAGAGCTCAACTCTGGCGTCGACGCCCGATGAGGCGGCCAAAGCTTTCACCGCAGGTCGGAGTGTCTACTTGTTCGGTGTCACACCCGAACAAGTGAATTTTGACACTCTAAATGCAAACGTGCGCCCCAAATTCACAAGATGCTTTAAGACGCAGGTTTACATTGACTTAACATCTAAACTGGACGGTCTGGACGGTCTGGACGGTCTGGACGGTCTGGACGGTCTGGATGGTCTGGATGGTCTGGACGGTCTGGACGCTCCAACGCTGTTCGATGTGAACACAGCAAAACTTCTTGAGGACAGTATTCCAGGTGTGAGACAATAAAAGCCTCGGTCATGTTTCCATTATTTAGCCTTGAAGGTTAAACCTGTCCATGTAAATACAGATTTTTTTTCTACAATATGTGTGTGCCGTTCTCATCAAGTTTCACATTCACATTGGGGCTCCAGCTCTCTGCTCCACCACATTTCCTTTTCCCTCTCCATATTTCAACCAAAACATGTCGGCGCAAAATAAAGAGTGGCTAACATCTTATGAGATTTAGAACATGTTTTTGTGTCCAAACCAGACTTTCCAGAGTCTTGGACAGACTTCAGATAAACTATTGCTTCTTTATAGATGTGGGGCACAACCTGTATAGTCTGTTTATAGAAAAGTCTGGCTCTGTATAGGACCAAAGTTCTCATTCCCCTGCTCTAATAGATCTACATGATCCAGTCTCCAAAGGCCTGTGACAGTGAAGCTATATATAGTCCCCCTGAGGTCACTTTGAGGGGCTGGAGTGGCTGCATTATGCACTGAGGCCTTGTGTCTGTGCTAAAGGTGAAGCCTGTCACACAGCTCAATGACTTATTAATTTTACATTCAGAGCCCGGGCCGCACACTCCATCATCCTGTTCACCATCTGCAACGAGATTTAAATCAGACCTTTTCTCCCTGTGTCTTCTGTCAAACTGTGAGGCTGTTCGTTCGATGTCGCCAAATGCACTGCACCTTAAAAGTATAATTTAAAACTCTTTAACTGTCACATGTTTTGCTTTTTTACCTAATACATTCTGAGTCTCCTAATTATCATTTTTACAACTTTCAGAAACATATGTGAGTCTTGGAAACATATTAATATGACGATGAACTCTATTAGAGGTAAACACAAGCTGCTTTTTTCCCCTCAATAGATGTGTTTACAATATTATTACACACACAAAAACTGTTACAGTTGTTCAGTTTATACTGAATTTAGCTAAAGTTGACCTGTATAGTAAAAGCTACTTTTTTGAGTTCTAAGTTTCTGTTTTAACAGTATTAATGTTAAAACCATCCAATTACAAGTAACATAAGAGTTCAAAACTGTCGCTTAGCCATATTTCTGTGCTATTTTCAGATTTTATCAAGGAAGACATTAGATTTTCTGGACTGTTCCCTTTATGTGAATATAATTCAAAACAGAAATATGTATTGTCATTGTCAACGTACAACGACTTTACACTTGGAGTGAGCCTCTGGGCAGCTGCACCTTTTGCGCGCCACCACTTGCTCTTCCAAATAAAAAAAATACTGTTTTACATTTGATATGTTACACAAACATAATTTGCAAATTTTGATGATTTTTGCTTGTTTTTAAATCTTTGTTTCTAATGTGCTTTTGTCACCTACTGTTTCTATTATTATTATATTATATAATATATTAACACACCCAGATGTCAGCACATCACCCCAGTCCTTTTTGAACTTCACTGGCTTCCAGTTTCTTCTAGAATTGATTTTAAAGTTAAAATTTTTGTTTTTAAGGCTCTTAATGACCTTGCGCCATTTTATTTGACTAAACTTTTAAATGTTCGAAACACTAGTCGGGCTTTAAGGTCAACAAACCAGCTCATGCTTGAGGTTCCCAGAACCAGGCTGAAACACTGGGGTGACCAGGCTTTTTCTCTGTCTGCTTCCAGATTCTGGAACAAACTCTCCCCTGATATTCGCACCATCACAGACTTTAGGCTTTTTAAATCAAGGCTCAAAACACATTTGTTCAGGATGGCTTTAACATTCAATAATGTAGTAACATGGTTATTTTGTATCTTTTCTTTTACTGTTAATGTGCACTGATTTGATGTATTTTGTATTTTATTATGTTTTAATGGGAAGCACGTTGGTCACTTTTTGTGTTGTAAAGGGCTATATAAATAAAGGTTGATTGATTGATTATGAATGCGGTCTGTTGTAAAATCACTCCTACTTTTTTTATCTCTCATAACTGACCAATCCCATTTCTCTGTCTGTCCTTTAGACCCGCCCACAGTGGAGCCGGTGTTCACAGAGATGCGTCAGGGCTTGGGACGTCCCGTGGTCATGACGTGCCGGGTTCTCCGAGCTCACCCGTCCCGCGTTCTCCGGTTTGAGTGGCTCCTGTCCAATCGCCTCCTCCACGCCGGAGCTTTCGACGCTCACAAGGACGAGACCGAGTACACCATCCGAAATCTGAACCGGGACGGCTGGGGGGAGTACACGTGTAACGTCATCAACGAGGCTGGAGCGGGCCGGTGCACCTTCCAAGTCACAGGTAAGAGAAGCTGAAGTTTGTGTGAAGTGTGGTTCATTGTATCGGGTTTTTGATTGGTTGTGCTGTTCTTCTTTGTTGGTCCACCTCAATGAGTTATTATAAAACCTAGAGAGTGCATAGCCACGGTAACCTTTAGCAACAACTGTCCAGTTTTGGCATAGAGAGAGTTTGCTTAAGATCTCATAGGAAGCTGAACCTTTAAATTACATTTTCAGGTAAATACTTTTATAACTGAACCATTTGTATTTATGCTTCTCAACCAAACTAATGTAAAAAAAAAAATCTTGAAAAAACATGCTTTTATGTTTAGCTTCTTTTATAGTAACAGCAGTGAAGTCAGCACAATGATGATGAATATGTGTGCTTGTATAAGGTAATGACACACAAAAACACTTTACTTTCTCAAATCCAGCCCAGTGCCATGTTTTTAGGTTGAATATTTAAATTCACAATTCAGAGGAAAAATGACCAGACACCGACAGAAAACAGTTCTCTGTATAATTTAGACCAGACACATACAAACCCCCCCCCCAAGATGGCTGCCGCAGCTGACACAGCAACAGGCCGTTCTCTCTAGTCATTATAATAACTCACTGGGTCCTCCTCTGTTCAGTTGTAAAGAGTCAGGGGTGTCCACTTCTTCTTCTCTTTTGCTGAGCCAATTTGTTTGCAGCTTTGGTTGACCAGGTTTTTTATTTTTTGTCAACCAGATCCTAATGCAGCTTTTGTTATAAGTACATCCAAATAGTTGTTTGTAAAATAAAGTGGACACCAGTGTTTTTCATTCATGTTGCCTCTGCTTTTGCACAGGTCTTATTGTAGTTTCATAGGCTGTTGTGCAGGCGACAATGATATATATAAAGAGAGAAAGAGGGAGAGATGTTTTTAGGAGTATTAATTTTATGTGTCTTCGAGTCCAAAAAGTGATTCAAACCTTGCTATCTTGGTTCTATTGAAATGAATGGAGGAGGTGCAATATCTCTCCTTGTCAAGCTCATAATATGAACCCCCATTTAGGTGGATTTGTTTCTGAACTTTTGAAGCACAATTTAATGGCTGGACTCCTTGTGAAGCTGTGACTGACTCTAGTTATTTTGGTGAGAACAAGTTCTGCACGGAGGAAATTCAGGAATAGAATCCTGCCTAGATTTTCTTTGGTAAATATAAGGATCAGAAAGGATGACAGTATTTGGCAGTCTTTAAAAGCTAATTATTTTTTACAAAAATTGCTGTATGAAAAATACTTAGAGCTAGGTCTGTCACCTGTTATTAGATTTGCAATACATAAAGTATGAAACAATAATCTACATCATTTGTTAGTCGCCTGAGTTACATTTTTCCATTGAATCTATGATATATTTGGGCTCCAAACTTTCTTGGCGAATATGACCAAACTAACTCAGACAGTGCTTTTCCGCGCTGCTCCACTTACCGTCGGTTGCTTGGGGTCTGTTTATGCTACAATTATCACTGGGTTTTGGTCACACTTAGACCCTCAAAGTCCACTGCATTTCAAAATGTGAGGTGCAAAAGCTATGTATTTTGAAGGTGTAAACTTTATTGCCTTGACCCTGTTTGATATTGATGCAAACGCTTTGATTATAATGGATACATATTAGGAATGGGAATGTTAAGAGGTGTTATTATTCATGAAGACTAACACAATACTAATCCTAACCTTAACCAACTCCAAGCCAAAAAGCTAAATTTATCAATTTTTGTAACTTAAGTCACGATTCCATTCAGTTTTCAATTTTGCAGCCACAATTTTGGATTTTCTTCTATTTTGTTAGTTCATCTATATTAACTTTTTTGCCACAAATAAACGACAGTTTAATAGATTACATTTAAAACAAAGTCACTGTTGTTAGCGCTCAGAACTTTTTTATGAACATTTGAAGAGTAGCATGAGAGAATGAGCAGAACTGATCGATTCTGACCTTTCGATTCGATCGCTGCATACTTTGAACGATTTTCCATCCATAATAACTATGTATTCTCACGCTTCTTGTCTTTTAATTCAGCCATTGAGTACCTTTCTTTACCTTGTGAATTGCAAACTCCACACAGAAACCGCAACGTTCTTCCTGTGAGACGAGAGCGTCACAGTGCCACTAGTTTGATTAGTCTACTAGGTAATCAATTATTTCTATTGTACATTGAAATTTGAAATATTAACCAATCACAGGTTGAATTATGATGACGTCATCTAGATACGTTTAAAGCTGCACTGTGTAACTTCTCTGGTAGAGATTCCGCCCAATGCCTGACTCCATGACTTTTTTTGCTCTTCCAGATGTATTCTCATTATATCTGCGAGTGTCATAAAAAAAACAAGAGAATTGATCTGGAAAAACTCCCACTGTTTGGTGAAGAGTCCTCTTTGAGCCCTGACCAATCACAGTGCAGATTTGTGGTTTTCAGAATTACAAACTATTTTGACTTGCTCATGCACACAGAGATAGTTTGCACATTAGTGAACAATATATTTATATTATATAAATTCCCTGCTGAGGGAAAAGGTTTTTGTTAAAGGTAAGCTAACCCCCCAAACTCCACCCAAAAACACATTTCAAACACAGCAAACTCCATGAAAAGCATTGGGATAAGGGAAAGGAGGGGCTCAGAGAGGAGAGCAGCAGTGTGATTGGATTGACAGCAGGTGTCTGCAATCAGTTTCTCGATTTTGAATGGACAATACACGCTGAGGTCACAAAGAACCTGGAGCTGACATGAGAGACACAGCCAGTTTGTGACTATTTTGACCTGAAACCTGCTAATTTGCTCAATTTGCACTAAAAATGCCAAAAAATGATTCAGAACAGTAGACAATGCTATTTCAACACCACATACATAGTTTAACAACCAAAAAAACGTATTTTAGGGTTTAGCTTCTCTTTGAACAACTTCCACACTTCCGCAGTGTAACGCTTTGACCGGCCTGATTTCAGAGACAACTTTTTCAGATTGATCATATGTAGAATTCAAGTGATACTTTAATATTATACCACATGAACACAACCTATTGAAGCGGCTGAGAGTTTGTTGTTTTGTCTCTTAGTTATTGTGCAGCTCAAAAAGAACTATCTGCAAGTTGTTTTCTGAATCAGATGAATGACACAGTCCTGCGCCACAGAAATGAAAAAAGTGTCATTTTCAAACAGTTTAAAACCTGATATTGTGAGTTCCATTGGTCTGTGCTCGTGTGGACACAGTGATTTTCAAGTGTTTTCGCAGAGCTGTGTTTTGGCTCGGCCCTGAGCTGCAGGACCTGAAGGCTGCAGCGGTGAACAGGGAGCTCTTCTGTTAAACCAAATTATACTCGGAGAATAACAACCTCAAGAGGGATTCAGTCTGGCACCAGCAAATACATGAATCATAAAGTACTGCTTACAACAACTGGGTTTGGCAGAATCATATTGTGCAGCAACAAAATGTAAAAACTGTTTTTGCTTTGGTTTAGGCCAACTTATGTTGAATATCAATGTGGCTGGTAAGAGACGTATTGCTTCTAATGGTTCAGTAATGGTGTGCTCGTCAGAAACATGATTTTGAACATGTCAGAAATACAACTCAGGAGCCTATCCCAGTGACTTTGGGCCTTAGACGGGGACACCTGCTCTGGAAGGCACAGATGAGCAGTGTCCTTCTGTCACATGAGCGCAGACAATTATGACTGGAGACCACATCGGCTCACTGTTCTACAACTCATGAGCCCTTAGCCTTTCGGGTCGATAGGACACATATTGGGCCACTTACGAGGAGAAACAGCAGGTGAATTAGGATGTCTGCAGGTTTGATGACGCAAATTACCACGGCAAAATATGGCAGATTTTTTTTTACAAATTTATGTTTAATTCTTTCAGAGGGAATCTGAAAATTTGTGATACTTTGCATGGAGCACCCAAATAGCTGTATTGGAAGTGGGAGGAAGTGGGATTACAGGTTTTGCTTTTGCTCATTTACTGTATACAAAAAAAGCACATTTGCGCTAGAAAAATCTGCTTTTGCTGCATTATTAAGCTAGCTTAACAAACATTGTTCAGCTTGAAAACAGATGAACAACAACAGATCTCATTGCTAGCTTTGCTCAAAGTGCAAAGTGCCAGTGTGAGTGCACCCTAAGCCTCCAAAAACACTGTTCTGAAGTCCCAGCTTTGTGAAGTCAGAGGTATCTTTGAGATCCTCTCCATCATCCAGACTTTGAGCATTTCTGCAGCACTGGTACCTCAGACAAGATGGGTTTGATTAGTTAATAGATGGAGTTCTAGCTCAATTACTGATGTAGCTAATGCAAAAGACCAGAACAGTGCAAATAATAGAATATGTTTCTTCTTTACATTGACACTGAGTGAAACATGTTTTACAAAGACAAGTCAACATTACACCATTACATTCTAATTCACATTATGAGTTGGGTCGCGTTTCTTGTACGAACTGATCATTGTGTTTCAATAAAATAATTAGATGTATCAATTACTTTCACTTAATCCAGTTCAAATCCAACATCCCTCTTCTGATCTGCAGCTCTTTCTCGCCTCAAGCACCTGTTTCTCACGTCCTGTCGAGCTTTTCAGACTAAATTGTGTTATGAATAATGAATGGGCTTTGTAATTAGATTATATTGTCGTGTAAAGCTAATATTTTGGCATCTGTTAAAACCTGGAGAGCCACGTCTCTTTTCCCACATCACTAATGCAGATTTTGGCCACTCAGTTTGACCCCCGGCCCAAAATAACAATCATTTGGACACAATGTGCTTTTATTCACAGTTTGTCGTAATTCAGCACGTTTGAAAATGAGGGTAATTTTTAGTTTTTTTTATGGACAGCTTAAATTGTCTGTGAAAGATTTAACTGTTTTTGTGGCACTGTTTTGCGAGTGCGTCTCTCCACATGACAGACAATTAATTTAACGGCCTAAAAAGAAATAAACGGTACATTGTGTTTTGGAGGGAGACGCTGACACGCTCTGTTCCTCTTAGCAGACCTGTTGTAAATCTGCTTTGTGGCTTAGGACTGCAAACTGTAGGAAAGTGTGTATTATTCAGTGTTTGATGTATAAAAAGGATTGAATAGTCGCCTTAGATGTCACATTTTAGAGCAAACCTGGTCCAAATAAACTACTTTAACTATTATATAACTTGTTTGTAAATCAAATTGTAACTTGTTTTTGTGGAAATGGAAACTTGCCAACCCTGCCTTGCACGCAGGCAATATCTGGGGAAAGGCAATGTTGCCTCAAGATAGCAAACTTGTTAGTTGTGATAGTTTTTCTGGTCGAACTTCATTGATCATGTCATGTGTTCAGTCAGGTAAATGCTTCTGAGAAAAGATGCCACAATTGCGCACCATCCATGTGACTTATTTGTTGAAATAATGATTTACAAGTAGCTTAGCATCTGTATCTAGTAGACATCATGGAAACACAGACATGGCAGTATTTCTCTCACTCAAAGTGGAGGAAGCACATCATGTGACTTCAGAGCATGATACCACTGAAAAACTGGAGGAGAATCCGTTTCTAGTTTTTTGGATCGTGACATAAAACCTAACCTGGCTCACGCCAGATGGATATGTGTTGAACTCCTATCTGAGTTCTCACTATATCCATCTGGGACTTGACTCGCTGAAAGCGTTCGAGAAAAGGCGGGGCGTTTAATGAAATACTTCGAGCTGATTGGGTGTGGGGCCTACCTTATTTGAGCTAGCCAATCACAGCAACAACTCGTAGTGGTGTATCCAATGTCCGCTTGGGATAGAACAGTACGTGTCACACATATCGCTCTTCTTTCAAAAAGAAGCTACAATGTGATTGGGCCTCAAAACCACGCTGCTGTGATGTGAGTGGGCCGAACCACGGCCTTTTCGGACTCTCAAACCAATCGAGCCGGACGAAGGCCAGATGGTTTCTCTCATGTTTGTGAATTCACCGCGAGATAAACCATCTGGCTGGCCAGGTTACATAAAACCTATATGTACACTGAATGCCAATTCAGTGCGAGTTTAGGTCTCACAGAGCTTAGAAAGTGCTTAAAACCAATGTGCCCATGTACACGGACCGCCAAGGAATGCAGATGCCAGTGCGAGAGCCATAGGGGTCTTTTTCCCGGAGATCACAGCGGTCTGGTGCGGCTTTCAATTCATTATACAAGTGTTCTCACGTGACTTTGGACAAAACCGGATTGCATTTGACAGCATCTGGTGTAACAGGCACTTGTCCCGAACCGAACCCGCCTCGCAGTCAGTGTGCATTCAAGGTAAGTGTCATCCACAACATCATCATGCTCAGAGGGTTAATGCCATATGCTCTATTCTGCCCTGTTTCTCTGGAACCAGGTACATTTTAGCTGTGGTTCTAACCCAGCCAAACAGGGACTAAACTGTTCTGACACTGATCGGCATGAGTGTTGGTGTAATCCACGGTTACCACAGTTTCCATGTTTGCCGTGAGCAGTTGCAATGGAGATGATATCACGTTTTAAGAGTAATGGAAACACAACCAGATCAAGTAGAGTAAAGCCAAGCACACTAGTGTAGGGCCAAGTAGGGCTAGTGGAAACATGCCAGTAGTCAGATGGCCGTAACAGTCAGGGGCGGCGTTCCAGCAACTTCAAAGCCCTTCCAAAAATGTATATATAATGATATTACAATAAAATAAATGAAAACATACAAAATTAAAATAGTGATTGAGGGACTAAGTTGCTGTTGCTTTGAGATTTAATGAGTAGTGTGTTACTGTAATACATAAACAGACAAGTGCTTATGTTTTGGCTGCATCTGGTGAAAAATGCACAGAAATGAATGTTAACTGGCTATTTAAAGCAAAGGAAGTTGCCAAATTACTTTTTGTTGTCAGTCTTGTGTTTCTTAAACCTTATTTGCACACATAGGACTTAACTTTGGGTATGTTTATGCTGAGGTAACATTACAACACAACTAAAAGCTTAGGCCAGTCAGTTCTGTATAGTATAGACCCTTTAAACCCAAGTAAAGCTTCTTCTATAGCATGAGCCGCCTGTTCAGTGTCAGAGCGTGAGCGGCGTGTTAGTGTCGTACCACCAACAGAACAGACCCAGGACACATTACACGTCCTCACACCATCAGTCTCCTTGTTTTCTCAGGCAGTGTTTTCCATCAGACGCCGCCAGTGTCCATCTCCCGGCCGGATGTTTTGACAGGAGGGAATGAGTTTGGCCGCGTGCGCTGACCCTGGGCCTCTCTCCATCTCCCACAATCCTCCTGTCCTCAGCCCCCCCCTCACCCTCCTCACACTTCAGGAGCGGGTCAACACCAGGCCAGTGTCACCGCGCTCCTCTTATACACTGTCTGTTCGGCCTGGTCCTGTCCCTGCGGCTTCTCTTCCCTGCTAATTTGCTGTCTGTGATCGCAGAGCCGCCCAGTACTAGAGGAAGTATGGGCACAGTTTAGAGCAGTGTTTCCCAGAGGGGGGTCTCGAAGCAGAATCGGGAGGTCGCGAGATGATTTTAAAATATAATTCTACAATTATGTCTTGGTATTGTGTCTGTTTTTTACCTGAAAGCAGCAATGTTTGAGTGAATTTTAGTCATTTACAGCAATACATTACTAAAGTATATACTCTTAAGCACAATTTTAATAGTTTCCCAATTTGAAATTATTTCAAATGTCTATTTCATTTTGCTGTGGGAGTCGTGACCTGTTTGTATGGCTATTTTAGGAGTCTGAAAAGTTTAGGAACCGCTGGTTTAGAGAACAAAATCAAAATCACCCATAAGGTATTGGCCGGTCTTTATTTTGCATCAACTGGAGACAATCAGAAACAGCTGTTGAACTAATACTTCTGCAGATTTATTCATGCAAATTACTGTGCTGATGTACAACTTGTTTTCCATTCTGCTAGATTCTTTTAGAAATCACATGAAACAAGACTGTTTGTCCTGACAAAAGTTTGACAAAGTCCAGGTTGGAGAAGGAGCATTAGCAGTGCTCATTGGCAGCAGAGAACTAGGGCATCACTGGGAAACAAGACGCATGCATACATTACAAATGTATAATTTAATAGCAACTAATGTTCTAAAATACCCAAGGTCATTCACCCTATCTCACTCCTCTCACTTTTCTTGGCAAAGTGCTCTGTTTCATTAGCTGACATGTTTGTCTGTCTTGAAAGGGGGAGGTCTTAAATAAATATAATGACAGGAAGTGTTAAATATAAAAATGGACAGGGCGGCATAAGGTGAATGGGAATTGCATTTGTTTTGTTCAATTTAAAAAAAAAATGGGGTAAATCCCCCTTTTTGAGCAGATTCTGTTTGAAAGCAGAAAGGTCTGGAACCAAAGACTGAGCCAATCACTTGTCGTCCAAAATTAGGACGATCCAATCTCAACTGGCTGCTCCCTTGCCCCACCCCTCGGCAAAAGATTTTTTTTTCTAACCATTTCAAAATATTCAAGATGGCGAAAATAGCTGGTAGTTTTTGTTGTTGTTGTTGTTTTGATTGTTTTTATTGGCTCTTGTTTCAGTTTTGAACAGTGAGTAAAGTATCAATTCCATAACACCTGAGCAGCAAGCATGTTGAGAGACTTGAGACTAAAACAATTCTTGCGCTACATGTTTACGATAACATTCGGTTTAGTATGTCATTGTTTCCGTGGAATTTCCAGATTTTCTGTGATTAATTGACTCAATGCTCTGAAAGCCCACCCTCGAAACCCGGCGCTCTAATGCCAGACTCTCACGTCTTTGTAAGTTGTCTGTCTGTAGATGAAATATATAATTGCTAAAAAACAGTCTCCTTTAATGGCTTCCAAAACTAACACAACAACAACAACAAAAATCGACTAGAGACGACACTGTGTGATGCTGTGTTTTCATGCTAGTCTTCCCATATATAATATAATGTAAGTTTATTTCGTCAATAACCATTTACATTGGTACAAACGTAGCTGCAGAAGTCGACAGTGGCAGCATTATTATTAGCTAAAATGCAATTATAAATGACCTACTATAAGACAATTTGTACTAATGTGAGGCATCAAAATACATTGTGGTGAAAAATTCAGTGCATTAGGCAAGTGAGCAACACAAATATGGACCTCAACCTGAATATTCAGCCCTTATATAAACTGTACGTAGTCATGATATGCTTTGGAGCTGAATCTTGATCTTGACTGGTTGAAAGGAAGGTCAACTATCCAAACCCCTGAGCCAAAGCACGTATTTATGGTTGATTTTGTGGAATATATATCAAATACATCAGATTCCCAACCCTTCCCGGACCTTACCCTTTCAGATCATACATTTGACTCTCCCGTTTCCCTGACAGACGCAGGCTCACCCTCCTCACGCTGCTCAAATCCCTTCTCCTCGCTGCAGCACGGGCAGATAGTCGCCTGCAGACATTTGTTTTCCTACATCCACAGCTCGCGTTTCTGAACCCATTTTTCAGCTCTTCCCTTTCATCATTCATCCCTTTCCTCAGCACCTTTCCTTCCTCCTCGACTCCTCGCTTCCTTCTCTCCCATAGAGCTGTGTTTGGATTTCTGCTTCATGTTTGAGGATTAAGAGGTTATCTATTTAGTTTTGATTATTGAAATTTTGACAGTAGTGCTGAATTTTCCCCAATTATTAAACATTTGGAACCTGGTTTAAATAGGTTTATGTAATATCACAGGCCAATCATTTTATTACAGATGATCAGCAGCTGGATAAAATGTTGTTGTTGTTTTTTTCAAGGATTTTCAACCAGTTTATTAGGAACACTTGTGTGCCTTGAAAACATTATCGAGTTTGCAGTGTTTTTATCTGTGAAATCTGATTCACAGAATACATTGAAAATATCTCACTTTTGGAAGATTAACACAACTTTTAATCAAAGATAAAAACAAAACAAATATCATTTGCAAATGTATAGAACAGGAATGCTCAACACAATCTTCAAAGACAATGAAATGACATAAAAAGTGAAAATGTGCATCATACGTTTTTGACATTTTGTTGTGTGTCTATGTTTTCTTCGGAGACTGTAGGAATGCATGCGTTCAAAAATGTATGAGATGGATCAATTCTGCTTTGTCACAATGCTATTTCAGTCACAGTACATAAAGTAAATTTGGGATTTTTTTTTTTAAATCTTACAATAACTATACTTTCTGTCAATGATCCTATACAACATGGTTGCTGTCTTCAACATTTAAACAAACAAATAATTCATTAAAACTTCCTACATCAGTCACATATTTTGTTCACTTGCATTCTGAGCCTCAGAATTGTTCATGACAATGTGTTATACGTTTTTTTCACAGCTGTTAGAAGCGAGGCGTGTCTTTATGCTTCACAGCAGTTAGAACAGAACAGAAAGATTTATTGTCGTTGTTACAGAGTACAACAAAATTACATGTGGAGTGAGCCCCCAGGCCACTGCACCTTTTGTGCGCCGCCACTTGTTTTTCTGAACATAAAATGCAAACCACACAGATAAATAAAACAAAAAAAAGCATAACAAAACACAGCACAAGTGGTCACGTAATGGATTTTTTTGAGGAGTGGGTCCGGGAAAGAGAGGAAAGAGACAGCCGACGTTCTGGACACGGGACGAGTAGGGGAGGGGCCATGGCAGAGATGGTGACAGGACAGTCCAACAAAATGTTTACTGAACAGTCTGTGCCACCTTTCGGGAGTTTATCAGAATGTGTGAGTCTGAGTTTGTTTGGAAAGTAAGAGCCTAAACAACCTGGATGTTAACCACAATGCTAACAACAACAACAGAAGAACTTAGTGAAGTTTGATGTTTATTTATTGACTTTTGAAGATAATGTCTGAAAAATATGCTCCCTGACAGTTGCGGATTGGATGTATTGTGGGCCCTTTTATTGAAACATGACACAAATAGCAAACAAGTTATATCAATTTTCACAAACCAAAACGTGACATTTGAGGATCCAACCCAAAATCAGAATCAAATTAAAACACCCAAATTGATTGGTTTTGTACTAATTTTAGATTTACCACAAGTTGAAGAGTTTGTGAGAGCTGGATAGATTTACCTTTTCTATGTTTGCAATGTTTAAATCAGGTTCTCCAGCTTCAATGATCGTTCTGTCGTGGCACATAATGTTTATTTAATTAATTGCTTTATTAGTTTTTATTGAAGGTAGCTTGTTTTGAATTTTTTCAAGGCTTGGTTGCTTGTTGCGCTCTGAAAATCTGGCAACCCTTAGCTAGTTCACTTGACTTCAGCAGAAACACAAAACCCGAACAGCTTTCTCAAACAGCATTTTAGATTTCCGTCCCTGTTTTTACCCCCATTACCTGGACTCGCTTTCATCCCGGGTCCCTCACCTCCTCGCCTGCCCTGCCCACCTTTCCTAGCTCCTCGTCTCCTCTCCTCCCTCCTGCCTAGTGCTCTAGATTCCCACCATCTGGACGCGGCCGGTGCCAAAGTATGGAGGCTCTTTTAGTAACCCCAGAGAGCAGAGCATGAGGCGGAAAATCCACTTTCTCCTCCCTTCAGCCGTGAAATCTGGCAACCGCCGCCGCCCCGACCTCCTCCCAAAATGTCTCAAATCTATTTTTTACAGCTGTAGTTTTCAGACTGACTTTACATCGTTTTAGAATTTTGTGATTATTTCGGTTGAGACGAGACACTACATGTAAAGCTTATTTTCACTTTTTGTGTTTTGGTCAGTTTGCTCTCTCAGTATGCAGGCTTTCATTTAGAAACATTTTTCATTCTGTTCTTAAAGACTGTTTATATTTATTTTAATCCACTTCCATATGAAACACTACTTCAAAGGCAGTTCTTGTAAAATGCATTTTTGTTCACAGAGTCGTCAATATCTGGACCAGCTCCTACACACACCAAACTCTAATCTTGGACTGAACCAGATTCGAAATTTTTGTTTGTTTGTTTGGATGCTTTAAAAATGTAATTCAAACCCTGATTTAACCCCTTCCTCCCCTCTCTCGCTTACTATCACTCCTTTCTTTCCAGCCCCACTTTCACCCTCTCTCTGTCAGTCTCCTGCAGCTCCCCCTTTTTATCTTTCTTACTCTCTCACTCTCTATTTCTGTTTCTCTTCTCCCTCTATTTCTCCTTCTCTTTCAATCTCTCTCTCCTTTATCTCTTTTTTCACTCTCACCCCTCCATCTCTCTTTCTTTCTCCCTTCCTTCCTTCCTTCCTTTCTTCCTTCCTTCCTCCCTCCCTTCTTGCTCTCTCATTCTCTCTCTTTCCCTCCTCCCCTCCCTTCTCTCTCTCCCTTCCTTCTTGCTCTCTCATTCTCTCTCTCCTTCCCTCCTTCTCTCTCTCTCTCCCTTCTTGCTCTTTCATTCTCTCCCTCCCTCCTTCTCTCCCTCCCCCTTCTCTCCCTTTCCTCTCTCTCCCTCCCTCCCTCCCTCCTCCCTTCTTGTTCTCTCATTCTCTCTCTCGCTCCTTCCCTTCCTTCTCTCTCCGTCTCTCTTTCCCTTCCTTCTTTGCTCTCTCATTCTCTCTCCCATCCCCCCTTCTCTCTCTCCCTTTTTCCCTCCCTCCCCCTCTCTCTCCCTCCCTCCTTCTTGCTCTCTCATTCTCCCTCTCTCCCTTTTTCCCTCCCTTCTCTCTCTCCCACCCTTCTTGCTCTCTCATTCTCTCCCTCCTTTCTCTTTCTCCCTCCCTTCTTGCTTTCTCGTTCTCTCTCTCCTTCCCTCCCTTCTTGCTCTCTATCTCCCACCCTTCTTGCTCTCTCATTCTCTCCCTCCCTTCTCTCTCTCCCTCCCTTCTTGCTCTCTCATTCTCTCTCTCCTTCCCTCCCTTCTCTCTCTCTCCCTTCTTGCTCTTTCATTCTCTCCCTCCCTCCTTCTCTCCCTTTCCTCTCTCTCCCTCCTCCCTCCCTTCTTGTTCTCTCATTCTCTCTCTCTCCCTCCTTCCCTTCCTTCTCTCTCCCTCTCTCTTTCCCTTCCTTCTTGCTCTCTCATTCTCTCTCTCCATCCCCCTTTCTCTCTCTCTCTCCTTCTTGCTCTCTCATTCTCTCTCTCCCTTTTCCCCTCCCTTCTTCTCTCTCCCACCCTTCTTGCTCTCTCATTCTCGGTCTCTCTATCCCCTTCCCTCCCTTCTCTCTCTCTCTCCCCCTTCCTTCTTGCTCTCTCGTTCTCTCGCTCCTTTCTCTTTCTCCCTCCCTTCTTGCTTTCTCGTTCTCTCTCTCCTTCCCTCCCTTCTCTCTCTTCCCTCCCTTCTTGCTCTCTCATTCTCTCTCTCCCTTTCCCCCCTTCTCTCTCTCTCTCTCCCTTCCTTCTTGCTCTCTCATTCTCCCTCTCCCCCCTCCTTCCCTCCCTTTCCTCTCTCTCTCGCTTCTTGCTCTCTCATTCTCCCTCTCCCTTTTTCCCTCCCTTCCCTCCCTTCTCTCTCTCTCTCTCTCTCCCTCCTTCCCTCCCTTCTCTCATTCTCTCTATTTGATTTGATTCACAAAAACATACTCAGTAATGACAGTAATCAGTAGTTTTAGCAAATAATTTAGCAACTTTTGACTCACTGTTTTGAGCTAGCATCTATGTCGTAACCTGGCGCAGTTGTAGTTCTTTAGTTGAATGTGTTATCATTAGTTTTTGCATTAGTTTCAGTATAAAACCTAAACCCCCAAGCACACTTCCTATAAAACAACACTAATGTGCCTTAAGTATCATGTAAGGTTACGTGTACCTCTTTTAGAACTCTAATCAGGTTGAAAATGTGCAGACAGTCCAATTAAAATGTGCTTTTACTATCAGTTATATCTGTCTGGTTCCTCTCGTTTCTGCTTGTGGTTTATTGCAGTCACAAAAGGTCACGTCTGTTTTCTTCCTACATATTTACCAAGACAAGATGATCGCTTTAATCAGGTTTCCCTTTGACCAAATTACAGACTCTTTTAAACAAACTCTAAAAGCCGATAAAGCTTTGAAGTGCTGTCTCTGCAGAACTATTCTTCTGAACACAAACCGCGGCTTCTGCATGTTTCACCATTTTTAATCAGTTTTTACGCTGGAATTTGATTATATTTTCCGAGCCAGTGTTTTTCCCCGACCATGTTCAGTGTTCTAAATTACGCCATGATTAACCGTGAAATTGCTTTAACCCAAATGTGTCAACAAACATCGACACGCCAGGCCTTTTGTGCTCTGAGCCGGAGTGATGCAACGCAGAGGATCAAGCAAGCTCGCCTCTTAACCAGAAGGTTGCAGCTTTGACTCCCGTTGTGTGATGCCAGCATGTGTTCTTCTGTTGTTGTTTTCTTTTTTTTTTTGGCATAAAGTTTGCTTAAAGGGTCTGTTATATAAAATCCTCTTTTTTCACATTTTACCCATGTTACAACAGCGTTCATCATTAGAGAGAAAAAGAATAAGTTATGAATGCTACAGTTGGTCAAAATGGAATCTATAGGTGCTCTTCGAGGACAGTTGTTTGTCAGAATAAGAGACTTGCTCGCGTTACCAGCCAGTGTGACAGCAGTCAAAAGATGAAGCACTCTGTAGTATGTGACAAAAGTTAAAAATACTTTATTGTGACATGGATAAGCAGACGTGTTTCGACATGTTATCTTCAGGGCAAAATAACAAGTGTTCATCATTAGTTTATACAAAGTTGTATTTGGATTGATCCATGCATGTTTGAGTAGGGTTGTCCTAATAGCCTGATGCATATGTAATGTTCATTTTATTTTATAGAAATTGCTTTACATCAAACCATTGGGGTTTGTTCGCTTCCCAGTAGGAACAAACTTTTTAGTGCTTTAGCCAGATGTTGTGCCCAAACACATCAGTGTAGTTCAAGAAGTAGACTCTAAAATAAGTTTGTTTGTGATCGTTGCTATTTCGATAACGGTACAAAATCTAACTCTAATCCTGGGCTCACACTGGATCAGTCCAGCTACCGGAGACTTTCAGTTTCTTGAAAAGGAATGTTTCTTTAAAAGGAGTACATGTGACTCCAACCGAGGAGTCACATGTACTCTTTTCATGCATACCTGGCATCTAGTTCCTTTGCTGCCATGGCCCGGATGTGGCTTCTTCTTCGTGTGTCCCTCCGGGCTCTAGTATAAATTGGGGGGATCGTGGCTTCCTCTTCCCTTTTGCTACCCGTGGTGGGCAGAAGGTTGGTTATCCAATGTAATCTGGTGTTTTATGTGCATTTTGGTAATTATTTCATCCTTGTTTTGGTCAGTGAGCAATCTATAGTTGTATTTAAGTCACTATTAAGCCTTTAAATTGTTTTGATGTTTTTATTTGTGGATGTGAAGAAATCGGTAAAATACTGACGCTGTCATTGTCTCTTTTTCCCTGGTTTAGGCCAGCGGTTAGCGGCACATGTTAAAGACTGTTTACTCTTGTTGTAACCCAGATTAAATGGAGACTGCTTCAAAGCGATCGGATGTGTCCCGTGGTGCTCTCATGCACCAACAATCATAGACCAGCACACACAACGCAGAGAGAAATACACAAGGCACACTCTTAGTTTTTCACAAAAAAAACTAGGACAGAGTTCAGACTGTTTTCTGTCAGAAAAAGTCCACTTCAAGTCTTTATGTGGAGGAGACTTTTATTACGTGCCAATCCCACTACATGCAGCTGCACTCTGCTCCGCCCCGGTCCGCCTCCAAAAGTTGCCGCAGACCCCTCGCCCACTGTCTTCGCTCCAGTCCGCTCCGCAGGGCTGCGTTGCCCCGAGGAGTTCAAGAAGAGCATGCGCCAAAAACACGAGTTTGTGAAACAGTAGGACGTGTTTTCTTCCTCCGCTGAGGGTAAAGAGGCCTTCACGAGCACGAACTCAATAACGTTGTTCTGTCCATGTGTCAGTGACATAGTCTGTAGTTAACAGTCTGCTGTGTCTAAATATCAAAGAAACTTCAAGGTACGTGCGGAGTGATTTTACTTTGTAAATCCGGACATAGTTCACTTTCTTTTTCCTGTTTGGTGCGTTTTGATTGGCGGAGATTGACTTGGCCGGACCTGGCCGGACTCGGGCGGAGAAGAAAATAGCCTTGATCCGTATTTTGGTCGTACGGCGGCGGAGAGACGGAGCTGGGGGCATTCCTGCGGAGCGGACACGCAGCATGTGGAACGGTCCTCATTGACAACAGTTCTGTGCAGCCACTCCGACGGTTGGAGCTGGGCAGGGCGGAGCGGAGCTGCATGTAGTGGAATTGGCGCGTTACAGCTGTTCAAAGTTATGCAACTTAACATTTTTAGAACCATTCCAAACAGAGAAAAAAAAAGCATGTGAGATTGTTCTTTTTTGATCTCATGCCCAAAGCCAATCCTGTATCAGACCACACATCTTATAAACAGATTTCTTTAGCTCATAAAAAGACAAACTCTCTTCTTATTTTGCCATCTGTGTTTTTCGAGAAGGACAACATGATCCCTGGCCTCAAAACATAACATAACCCAATTTGCAGACACAAAAAACACTAATCTTCTGTCGTCACACAGCGTGGCATACGTCTCCACGGCGACAGACTGACACTCAGAGCTGACTCTTGAACAATCACTGCTGCGATGGCGAAACGGTGCGTGAGGGTTAATTGTGTGTTTGGCTGCGTCTGTGCCAAAGCCATGAGGACATCTGTGGACACGCCGAAACACAACGTCAGGCCAAGTTTAGTCTGAGAGTGGAGGGAGGAAGACGTCCAGGGAGAGGTGCGTCCAGGAGAGTTCATATGAGAAAGTTACGACATTAAGAAAGGGGAGTTTGTGATTCTCAGTAGTTAGTTTTTTATTTTATTGTCATGCTTGTTAATCCAGAGGTCTTCCATGTGCAGTATTAGTAATGCATTTGATTTATATAGCGCTTTTTATGACACCCCAAAACAAAAGGTTATCATTTTGTACCCATCCAACCACCACCAGTCATTCATTGACACACACCAGATCCAGACTAGACAATGTGGGGGCGAAGTATTTTGCCTAAAGATGCAATGATGAGTTACTACTTGTGCCGCCCAACTGTGGAACCTGAAGTTCCGGTGGTCTCCAAGTACTGCCGGGTTCAACTTGCTTAGCCTCTGAGATCTCAACTAAATCTTCCTGAGAGCAAGATTTTTCTTTTGGTCATGGTCACTGAGCCAGGTAGTTCCACAACACCAAAACCAAAATGTAAGGTTGAATGAAATAT
Organism: Mugilogobius chulae; assembly: GCA_038363315.1. NCBI lineage: Eukaryota > Metazoa > Chordata > Actinopteri > Gobiiformes > Gobiidae > Mugilogobius > Mugilogobius chulae. The sequence goes on along the minus strand of CM076405.1, from coordinate 22,954,946 downwards.
ACATCTATTCCTGTAATGTTAGTCACTGCAGCTATAGCCTCTGTTTGATTTGAATTGCTCTGCAAAATGTTAAAGTAGTAGACCAGTACTAGCCAAGTCTGAACCAAGAGTAGCAGACATAGGCTGCTATTGTCAGGTCTAAAGCAGAACTACACCAAAGCTGAAAGGGACCAACTCAGATATAAGGTACACCACTAGAATTAAGCCTGCAGACAAGAAATACATGCATATTTGAAATCTTTAGAAGATAGGTTCAGGGCGGTATCAGAACTTCGGAAGGCCCATTTGGCCTGGGACTTAAGTTGAATAGGCTTGTGTCTCCACTCAAACTCGTCTCACTTTAGCTACTAGGTCAGGTATTGCTGAACTGCAAACAGTTCCCAGAAATTAGGAAGTGCAATCGGTCAATCAATGAACAGAGATAAATAGCAAATAGAATAGTGAATAGAGCAAATAAAGGTTCTGGCATTGGCCAAACAGAGTAAAAATATTAGACTGTAAGTTTATCGCACAGAACGGTTTACACTCTTCCTGGACAACACTGATGTGTTCAGGTGTAACTATTGGGTAAATCAAAAAAGTGCCTGTCTACCATCAAGCGGACAAACCCCATTGGTGCGATGTCAGACGGTTTATCAGGTGATTCAGGTTAGATCGAAGACAAAGTCTATCAAAAAATGACTCAATGCACCTTTAAAAAAACAAATCTCCATCCATTTTATGTCGACAAAACACACAGTTCTTAAATGCACAGATACATTTGCAATTGAGACAATAATTTTACAAACTAATATTTTTCTAATCTTAACTATTTTGGTATGAACTTTACAACAACTGTCAAACTGAGAAAAACATTTCAACTCTTTGAGCTAAACCTAAACATAACTGTTCTAAACTGTCACTTTGGGCTCATCTTTCCTCTCCAGAGTCTGTCTTTCTGCAGGTCCTGGTTAAGTCTGACTCACAGAAGTCTGACTAACTCCACAGCACAGTTCACCTGGTCTGAACCTGCGGCCTCGGGCTTTACTCTAAACTACAGACCACGCCGATGCAGATTTCAGACTCCGTGACAGTGATGGATCCTTCTGCAACCTGTGAGTGACGTTAGCAGCTGCATTAGAGCGGCGGCGTATGAATAATGTTATGTGTGATCAGGCCGGAGCTGTCAGGCATTAAGAGGCAAGGCTCGCTCTGCAAACGGGAAGTCTACGGGAGGGAATGACTGGGACTGACGCAGATTGTTATTGAGGCTGATTTGAGCCGGTTTGACCACTTCTGATGTTTCTTTGAGTTTTGTAGATTTCCACAAGCCTCGGTTTAATTGAGGCTGTGGCTGTAGTGAGTTGAATTCAATAGAAAAAGCAGCTGAATTTACTCAGGCACATTTATTTACACATAATAAACACTTTTTTCAGAGTCAAAACAATAGAATGTTTAGTTCCTCTTCACGCTGAAAGTCTAAAGTGACAGCAGCTTTATCTTGACTATGTTGACTTATTGTCTTTTGTGTCTTTAGCCTTGCCTAATAGATAAATTGTTGTAATATCCTGTTTTGTAAGCACTTTGAGTTGCTCTGAGTATGAATTGTGCTATACAAATAAATTTGCCTTGCCTTGCCTTTGTAAGTTCACAAACTCTTGAGAATCTATCTGACCATATTTTCAAAAGTAAAAACTGGGACAGACTCAAGTTTTGCTAATGGTAATGAACATTTGCTGAAAATAACAGGTAATTAAGTATATTCTTATGAATTCAGTCAATTCAGGGCTCACTCACACTTACGTACAACCACCATTTAAACTTGACCGTGACTCAACTTGAATTAGTTGTGCAAAAAATACACTTAGTTTGCCAAAAAATGTCTTAAAAGAGGTAAAAAGTTTATCTTCCCATGCCTTAACATAGGATTTTCACTACACCTTTCCCCCACAGCAGGTCAAGCCTTCAAATATGACGCGTTGCCAACTGAATCTACACATAGTGGTGGTTGTAAAGAAGCTTACTATTTGTTGCTGTTGAGTGAGAGAGATCCAGGCCTAACGTGCATATCCAGGTTGTGATATAGTCCAAATTTGAGGAGGTATAATTGAACGGCAGTGAGAGGAAGTATGACCTCCCGTCACCCAACGCACCCATGCACTGGCACTTTTGTCACATAGCCTCGCTTCCACCCCATCTCCGAACTTCAGCATTGTGACCAAACTGAATTTAAAGTAGGTCACCCCATGTCCAAAAATCCAAATAATGGTTTGACCTAAATGAACCCCAAACCCAAAAAGAGAGAAATGGCTCCTACAGTGGCCTTGCTCTTTGCTCAACTAAAAAGAAGTCTATTGCAGCCAGCAGAATTCTTTCTTTTTGTACCACTTAATGCCGTTCAAGAATGACTAGAGCCTATACCAGTAACTTTGGCTCTTAAGCGGGGGGCAGTGGTTAAGACATAGAGACAGACACAGACAATCATTCTCTTTTTCTTTCATTCACATGGGGAATTTAACTGTGTTGCTGACCTGCATGTTTGTAAAGGAGCAAGGAAATTAGAGGTAGCCCACGATAACAATATTTTCCAAGAGATCTTCTTATCTCTCACCTCAGCAGCAGATTTTTGCAGAGCTTCATATTTGGAAATTCAGGAGCCATGATCATGCATTTTGATTTCCATATGTTCATGGTCATCAAGATTTTGATTTGAAACCTTATAATCCCTCCAAAACAATCAAATATTTGCGCTGGAGCTTATTGGTCGTCTTTAGAACAAATTTTAACTTCCCTCACTTGTTTGTTTTCAATGACAGACCATGTGCATTCCTGATTGGGAAAAATCTCTCAATCGAAGAGAGATCTTTCCCAATGGCGGCCATGTTAGTATTACAAATATCGGGTCAGACAATATATTAGAATGATTATCTAAAAGGTCCTTTGGTTTAATCACAGCGAGAGTGAGGCAAGACACGCCATGTCAGGGAACAATGTGGTTTCTAGAAACAAGATACATACAAAAAATGCATTTAAACAAGTGATGTTTTCAGACTGTATTCTTGTTCACAAGCAGAAAAAAAAATTGCCAATTTTCTGGAAGTGCATGATGACCCATTTCTTCAATTTTTGCAATACTTTAAGAACTAAATGCCTAACAAGGAATGACAAAAGGCCTTTCTGAGTAGTGCTGGGTGAGGCCACATACAGAACTGCATTCAGGACCATTTTCATTCAGACCAATAAGACCTTTCTGTGCTGCACTTTAAGTATAAAAGCTCAGATTCTTCAGCCAACTCCCATTTTCCACTAAAACATGTTTCATTATGTTCTGTAGAGGCTCTCAGGACAATGTTTTTAAAGTGCATAACTATGATGTGGGTCTGTAACAAGGTAAAAAAAAAAATCAGGCTTGCACATTTGAGTATTAAGCCATAGCTACACATACCCAGCAATAGAATTTTTTTTTTTTTCCACCCAATTAAGAAAAATCTTTGTCTACATACGTTTTGATATTTGGAGATGATGTTTTTTGTCGATATCGTATTCATTGATGTTCATTCCATTGTTGCGACCCAGTTTAAAGCCACAACAAAAGAATAAGCAGTTTTAATGTCCAAAAGGACTTTTTAAATTTTAAATAAACACTAATAATGCCAGTATGTTGCTTTTGTCAGTGTAAGTGTAATTTGCGTGGATGCGTGTAGTATCCATGTGTACACACAAGGTACCAGGATGGAGAAGTGTGTGGTGGTATGGGATAAACTCACTCCCCTCAGGTATAAGATCTGACCGGCAAACTGAGCTAAGGAGAGCGTTCCCTTTAGCTCAATGCGTTTGTCGGTCGACCGCCCCACAGGAGACCCGGGTTCAACTCCCGCTCAGGACACAACACAACGCAGAGAGAGAAAAACACACCGGTCACATATGATCAGTAAGAAACAATAGTGTATGTAGGGTGTTGGGCAGCGTTGGGCAGTGTGCTGTTGATATGTTTGTCACTGAGAAATGAGCTGAGTGCGTTTGGTGCGGATGAGCGCCATAGGATAACTTTTGAGTATAATGTGCGTGTATGAAAGTTACAAGTGTTGGGCGGAGCTTGCTAACTTTTCAATCGGGAGCTCTAGGCAGAGAAGCACAAATTAGTGACAGGCAGAGGGAGGAGGCATGCGCCCCAGCACGTGACATGCTGCATTTATAATTGATCAATCACAAGCAAGATGGAATGATGTCTGGATTGAGAGGTTGTGGATGGGATTCTTCTCGGCGATCCATTCAGCCGATTCAGGACCACCCCACCTGTGAATGGCCCATCTGATCCAATTTAAAATTCAACCTAATACACTTGGCTTACATTAAAACTATATAAAACAGTTGCAGTTGCAGGGCACGTATGTTTGTGGAGACACACCTCATGAGTGTGAGGTCCTAGTCCAGGCCTACGATGTGCTAGTACGGTGTGCTTTGCACTCAAACTCTGTTTGGAGGCCCTGTCAAATCGCAACATTCACAAGCAACAGCATAGAAGCTCTTTTAGAAAACTTAGGCTTGGATCACGAGGAGGAGCAGACCTGACGCAGCGTCAACAAGCTTGTGACGTTTCTCCAGGTGAGGATTTGACTCTTTGCGTTTTTAGTTTTCGAAGATGAATTTGTTAATGCAGAAGCATTATTTGTGTAGTTAGGATGTGTTTATGACTCTGTAGACATCATGGTTGCTCCATGCGCACAGAATGCCATGTTTTTTCTACTGGTCTTTCATCTTTTTCTTACTTTTTTTATTTAAATAGTTATGCTCAAAACTCATAGGGTAAGTTGTGTTTTAGTTTGTTAAACAGGACTACAGAACATGAGGCTTATTGGACTGACGTTCACAGCGTGAGTACCCGCGGGACCTACGCATCACTATTACCTACCTATCTAAGCATACCTTACCTTAACTCAACTTACCTTGCCTACTTACTTACTACATGCCTTACTTGCCCACATACAAAAGATGTCTCAAAGTCTGGAGAAATCTAAAATGGCTCTCTCCCATCTTAACAACTGCTAAGGATAAACCACGCCTCAAACCCTCATGGTGCACGACACAAGAATCTTCACTGATAACATTTATTAACATTTATGGAAAAGTGCTTTGTAAATATGATCATTATTAGCATTGTAGCATTATGATTATTATTGTAAAGTTTCCAAATCCAAGTGTCTGCATTAACCACACTGCTACTAACTCTAAGGTCAAACCATTAACAATCGTGTTGCTCTGAGTTGTACATGCATCACTGCCCCTGCGCTACATTTAGCTCTGCAGTTAGCATACAGCGTAGTTAGCATATGGTGCGTAGCATGTAGATAGCCTCTTATGCATGTGTAGTGTGTATATATTCACTCTTAGCATATGTCAACTCATGAAGCTTTCATAAGGCAGCCACATGATGCTAACCGAGGCTAACAGCTTTCCCCAAGAGTCACTTCTGAGTCATTTTACACACTCTACAAAAGAAAAGAAAAGATGTGCAGTAGTTTAGATGAAAAACATATCAAAACAACAATAGCAGAACATTAAAACCTATTGTGCTATTGTTGGCAAATTCTCAGTGAGACAAGTGGATCATTGTTATGTTTGTATCTTCTAAGCCTCACAAAAGAAACAACTACTTTACTTCTGAGTTGAACATTAGGACTGATTCTTTACAATTTCATCAAAACAAAGTGGCTCATAGAACAGAGAAGTGATGTGAAATGTGAAGATCTGCAACTAGCAACTAGAGTTATTCCATTTCATTTTTATTTTACACTGGTCTTCAGTCTTTGGGAGATTTTGTTATCTTCAATAGATGGCAAGCTTGTCAACTAGGCCTATGAAAACCTCTCAGTCACTGCTTTTGTTCAGACGTCAAGAGAATCTGACCTGCTGGACATGAGCTAGAGCCATGTTTCTGCCTAATCAACTCAGCCAGTATGGTATCTCCATGGTTACAAGATGATGCATCTGAAATGCACCAGGACATGTGGAGGCACAAGAAACAAAGAGGAAGCTTCTTCAGATATTGGATGGTTAGTGCTAGTCTGGTCCGGAGGGACAGAAGTGAGCTGTGATACTGGATCCTCATGGAGTACAACTGCGTCGCAGGAATCACCTTCACTGTCATGGCAGGACCTGGGTCTGGAACTTATACATAAAAACAGAAAACTTCTTTTGTAAAAACAGAAACTTTTCTTGTTAAAACAGAGATTATTTTTATTCAAATGAATGCTTTACGTTCATATTAGCTGCCCTCAATCTGATTGAAATAACATTGGCATGTAGAATGTTGTGATGTCATCTGAAACCAACATATTCCCCCAAGCCCCAATCCTAAACCCATTTATTAACATGAAGCCCAAGTTTACCCGTGAGAGGAACTCCTCCAAACCAAAAAATGTCCATTTAATGATCGTACAAACCTGCTTGAAGTAAAAGTGCAGATTTGTATTATTTATTTAGTGCATCAAAGAGGATTAAATTAAAAATGTACACAATGCACCTTTAAAATATGTTGAATAAAGCAGGAAGTAGAGCACATTTTAATGTCCCAATCAAAAACACATTTTATGACCCTCTAAGCAGCAGAAGCTTATTAAAACAAGCAAAATGTGTTGGTTTAGCAGTGCATTTTGATGACTTTCTAGTGTGATGTCATTGTTTACAAACAGGAAGTAACATTTAATCTTAAAAAATGTGCAATAAAAAATGCAAAAACTTAATGATCTTAACTTCTTAGTGATGGGTCTAAATCTCAAATTGCTCTAAAGATTATGTGTAATTCAAGCCATTTCTACAAACACAGCACATAACGATATTGCACAATGAACATGTAACTTATGTTCGATGCTTGATTGAGTTCCTCCATACTGAATGCAGACTTACTGTGAGCTGCTTTTTTCTTCCTTTCCCTTTACAGTGTTAAAAATACGCTCCTATTCTCCGCTCCATTGTTACGGCGCATATGTGAAATTACAGCATGTAGACAAAGTGAGTGTAAATGTCACAGCTCCTTATGTAACGTCAGACAAAGACACAGCTGGAGCCAGAGACACTTCTGTTCTTCACTGCTCCGAGGAGGCCACTTACATGAACTCTCAGCAGGCAAACTTTTAACATCCAACTTGTATTTTCTCTCAGTTTTTGTCTCATATTATCAGTGTCAAAACTTGTGTGCGTTTCTCTTCAGATATTTGATTTGTTTTGCCCGATAACAAGTAGGGGTGTTGAAAAAAATCGATTCTTAAAAGGATCGCGATTCTACCTCTAACGATTCTGGATCGATTCTAAATTCTCCAAAATCGATTTTAAATTACGTCAGTGTTTATGCTGCATCTGCGGTCTGCTGCGCTAAAATAGCTCCTACATGACATGATTTAGATCGGCAGAAAACTGCTAACATGTCTGTGTCTGAGTTTAAACACATATAATATCTTCTCATAAACTCTTTGTGCCACAATTTCAACAAAACTTTGTGTGGGAGCAGCCTCTTTCTCTCTCTCCTTCTCTCCCTCCGCACGGGAGCGAGGGGAAGGAGGGGGGCCGGTGCCGAGCGCACGGACACAGACACACGCGGCAGCGGCAGCACACAAACAGAGCAGAAACTTACGTGAGGCAGAAGGGAGAAAGTGGATCGACATTCAGAGTATTTTAGCGCTACTTTACATCCATGTACTCCATGATTTGTCCCGTGCTGTTGTTGTAAGCGGTGGGGAGCAGCTAACGCGCTAACTAGCCACAACTTGTCTGCATTAAAGGGCCAGTGACCCATTTATTGCATTTACTGCTAAATGAATTATAAATCATTGAAAAATGTTATCTTTGACAAAAACATAAGTGTAATAATTGCAAGATAGTGATAAACTAGCCCCAACAACATTTTAATTAAGAAAAAACAAAAAAAAAAACTAAGAACAAAATGAAAAATGACTTTTAAAATAAATTGAGAATCGTTTAGAATCGAAAATCGAGAATCGTTTTGAATCGAAAATCGAGAATCGTTTTTGAATCGAATCGGGACCCCAAGAATCGGAATCGAATCGAATCGCCTGACACTCAAAGATTCACACCCCTAATAACAAGTGTTGTAGAGTTTGACACACAAAGCACTCCTAAATATTATAATGAAGCTTATCTGTCTCTCCTATTTGCAGGGCATATATTTACCTCGGGACCTCATGTAAATTGTAATAATTACTGACGTCATGTGAGTTTCTACTCCTGTGCAAATCGCCCATGTCTGTAAAAATGTCTGTGAAGTTTTCCCCAAATGTTACCTCCTGTAATTCACCAAAGACGTCCTCATGTCATTCTAAAGCCGTGTGAATTTATATGACTGTGTTTTCAATCCTTGAACGTGATTTAATAATGAATCTGCAGCTTATTTTACTTTCAGATTTAAACAAAAATATTATTACTATTCTTCACGGATCATCCTAGAATGAAATTGTCATTTTCTACAATTATAAAGCTAAAGATTATGAACAAAAAAAAGTCTGTGACCCGAAAGTACAACAACCTCGTTGTCGTAACAACGGAAGAGAAGATGGATATTTGTGGAAAAGATTGTACAAATGGCATAATGTTTAGATGTTTGGACTTGATCAGTGTAAATGGATTAAAATGGCGAGTCTGCGGCTGTTTCATGAGAAATCTGATTGTGTGGATGTGATTCCGAACAAACCAAAAACACAACAAACGCTCATTTCATGAATTAAGTAAAAGGTTGTTGCCATATCTGTCGCTATTTCTGGGAAGTTTGTGAAAACTTGTAATGTGTAATTGCACGCCAAAACAGGCAGAAGGCGTCGTCATAACACGCAATTTATCATGGCGTGCGATTTTACGCAATCCATGAGAACACGTTGACATTGAATATTTCCGTGTGAATGCCTGTAATTAAAGTTTACAGATGTGCCAAGGTAAATATTATGCCGTGCGAATGGGACAAAAGAAGAGCCAGAAAAGGTACACACTCTATGAGAACCTGATCTAGACACATTATATTGTTATGTCCTTGGACAGAACAGTCTCCTGCTTTGTCTGTTTGCATGTTGTCAGAGTAATGATTTTAAAGAGCCGGTGTAAAAGAACTGCCACACGTGCATTAGTCAGTAAACCTGACATTACATTATTTGACGACAGACCCTCCTATAGCACAAAGACTTATCTCCCACACCTTGATGACAAAGGCTCTCCAGTGGTCTTATTAGCTCAGCCACAATAGCTCTGAAATAATCTGCTTTTAATAGGCGCATACATTCTCACATTACTCCTGAATGATTTCTGCGTGATGAATGGGCCCCGCTCTGCAGATTACACTATTGTATTTTGAAAAGCGTTTCCCATGTTGAGGCCAAGCGGCGCGCACAAAACCATTAACCTGATTTATGGCCCCAGATACAGGACAAAACCCCGAGGTGTAGCTTTTGACTTATTATCACGTGGAATTATGGGAATTGATCCAAGCCGTCACAAGTCCAATCGAAGCAACCTTTTTATTTATTCATTTTGTGTTCTTTCTCTATTCTTTGGCTGGTTTAGAGGTGAATAATTATGTGGTCTGTACGCGCCATAACAGCTCCATTTGCAGTACAATTCTCTGTTGTTTTGTGCGGTGCTGTTTCACGGCGTTAGCGGCTTGTGCAGATGAAGAGAACCAAAACTTGATTGTCCACTTGTAATGTTTGGTATTAAAGTATTAGTTTGTTTATAGGAATCTAATTAGAGAGCATTTAATTCTCCCAAACCCAGTGTGTTTGAGTTTTCTATTAGCATGATCATTGTAGTGAGTAATTATGAAAGGGTTTTTTTAAGATTGTAAAAAACACATGAATTGCATTAGCTGGTGTGCAGTTAGCAACACTGGGAAAGAAACAAATTAAGTGTATTTCAAGTACGGCTAGTACAAGTAGAGTCACAGTGGAGTGCACAGAGGTCATTGTGGAAAAAAAGTAAACAGATTATTTTGCGGATGTAAAAATACAATCACAAACACAATTTTGCCGAATGAGCAAAAATGAAGACATCGAACGCAACACGGGCACTTATCCACTTTCACTGCTAGCTGTTAGCGTTAGCTTGCAAACATCACAAACTACAAAACTGCAGAGCTGTTTTGATGATCAAAAATTGCACATGAGAATCACCAGAGCCTTGGTACTAAACATTGACACATTTACTTATGTTTTTGTATAGATAGCTTTGTAAGAGAAATTAGCATGTATGTCGTACACACGTGTTTCCTCAAACATACTGTATGTGCTGCTTTTCATACCTTGACATGTTTTGGAGACTTTCCCAAACTTCATCAGAAAGTTATGTTAAAGGTAGACTTATTTGTTCTCTGTATTTGATCCATCCTTTAACGCCGCTGGAAAAGTGAACTCCACAGTGCACTGGTCAGGACACATCTGCAGATTTCTTGCTAGGCTTGGTCAAAACTGTAGCTGGAAGATGTTCCCTAAAGTCCATGTTTTGGTTGATGAGAGAAACTGGGTACCTAGAAATACCCCACACAATGATCATGTAATGTTACAGTGACGTGTCACAGTTTTACACAGATTTTGGCAGCATTCTCCTACCACAGGGACTCAAACTGGCCCTCCAGATGATTTTATGTGGCCACTCAGAATGATTTCTGATTAATACTAATTGATAGTGACCCACCAATTAAATACATAATTGAGATGTGACTATAGAACTTCCAAAATGCACAAGAATACAGCAAATTACTTACATTTTGTTCAAAATTTTCCAGGGCCAAACAAATAGACCTGTTTTTTTTTTTTTTTTTACTTCATCACTTGTGTGTGTGTATGACGTAAAATGTAAAACAGTTGATGTGGACATTTTAGAATATTATGCTACATTAGGCTTTACATATATGCGTATTTATATAGAATACAACATAGTGAGTCCAACTTTGACTCTGATTATTTCGACCCCAGCTCCATTTGAGTTTGAGGTCCCTGTAATGCCTGCTATGCATCTTCTTGTATTTTTTTATCATTATTATTATTTTTATTTTTTTTGTTAAATTCAAACTGAAAACTAAAAAGAAAGGAAAATGTATACTTTTGTGAGTTCTCAATATGCATAATAAAACGTCTTGGTTTCAAACTGCTGAAATCCGCTGATACTGTGCTCATATAAGCCTTTTTCACACATTCCAGCTCACAGTATGCAGTCCTATCTCCATGTGAGTATTCTTTTGCCCTCCCATGATCCCCTGCTTCAGTCAGCGAGATGGCACCAGCGTCTGGAGACTGGAGCGCACTGCTGTCATGATTCACAGTGACATGAGTTAAATGGACAGTTCATGTGACAAAGCCCGGTCTGCCCCGGGCCTGGTCCCACACGGCGGCTCATGTTTGCTCTGCAGAGGCCTTAGCTCTGACAGACAGGAATCACACTCACTAAACACTGATGCTGATAAGTGTCATGTGACCAGGGTTAGGGTTAGGGTTTAAGATTTGACTCAATGTTTGCTTGTTTCTTTCCTATATAGCTTGAAGAGTCCAGTGAAGTAAACACAGTAATGCTTAACAGTTGTGTCCATATATATATATATACACAAATATTTTTAGTACCACTTAATAATTTTACCTTAATTAGTCTTAGTGAAGCCTTGAAAAAATACCTTATTTATGAAAAAAGATCAATTATTGGCTAAGATTTGGTAACCATTTAATTAAGCAGCTAAAGATTTTGGTTGGGGAAAGGGTTCAAAGCAATTTAGTGTAGTTACTAACCCTTAGTTAATTATTTGTCCATCATGAATTAAGTATTTTTAAAATTTTTAATAATACTTTCTTAAGGCTAGATAAGGTGTCGTTATCATAAGGTGTTACCATAGTTTCATTCTGCATAAAACCCAGCCCAGTGCAGTGATTTTATGCTAAATATTTATAGTCACAATTCAGAGAAAAATGCACAGACACAGACATATTTCATTTCAATTCATTCCTTTTAAACTCTGAATTATGTGACCTTTTTATATTTCTTTCAAATAGAATTTTTCTGCCGCTCCGTTTGCAAGATGACCGCTCTAACTGTGTCTGAACGGCTAGACTGTACGAGAGTCAAGCCATGTTTAGTGTTGTCCAAATGTCTAGCAGGTCAGAAACTATCCATCCATCCATTTTCTTCCACTTTATTCTGAGTCAGGTGGCGGAGGCAGCAGTCTGAGCAGGGAGGCCCAGACTTCCCTATCCACACACACCTCTTCCAGCGGAATCCCGAGGCGTTCCCAGGCCAGTCGAGAGACACAGTCCCTCCAGCGTGTCCTGGGTCTTCCTTGAGGTCTCCTCCCAGTGGGACTCAAAATTTCCCACAATGCATCAGGAAAAGTAGTGATCATTGTCATTTCCCAATCGGGGGCACTTGCTGGAATTGAGTCAATCATGCTAGTTGTTAGCTTGACTATATTTTCAGTAGGCTACTTAAACTGTCAGAAATTGCTAAAAATGTTGTAACTTTAGATTGCCAATCACATTTAGATATAAAAAAAAAAGTTTAATAACCTTTTTTATGATAAAGTCACGTGAAATCTTGTACTTTCTAAACTCATAAAAAATTTAACACTGAAGTTGGTGACCTGCTCTGAGCTTTTTGCTTTAGTTTATTAACAGTAAAATATTGTGTTTTCACAAACGTTACACTCATATTTAACTTAAAATAAGCACATTTGAAAAGTTTATGATAAGTATAGCATTTAGTTGTTTGTCTTTGTAGGAGGACAAACAACATTTCTGCGCTTGCGCAGAAGCTTCTAGACTTGCACACATCAACTTCAGACTCAAACTTGGCACTGACTTTGATAGGGGAGTGACAAGCATCGACAGTCACTAGAATAGTCAATATAGACCACAATGCATTGCGAGAATCAGAAAACCAAAGTAGAGAGTGACAGGTCTTTAACTAGAAACATCCAAACTGCATGAAAGAAGATAAAGGAGCAGCTTAAATGCACTTTTGAGTCGTTAGCTGCGAAGATGCCAACAATAGCTGCTAACTTTAGTTTGAACTGTTGAATTATCCAGTCAGTTTGACGTTAATGGTATTCAAGATAACTAAAATGTGATGTTTATTAGTCTATAGATATATGCGTGTGAAATGGACCAGTATTTATAATATAAGTTCATTTGTATTGGCCTATTGTAAACTGTTTTCATTCTAGCACCAGAGTCATATGACCATCGTGTGCTGCATGTCTGAAAATGAAAGACTTTATTATATAGCCAACTAAACAGAACAAGACAATGTCGTGTTTTGAGGGGACAGAGAATGAATGTGGACGTCCAAACACAGTCATTATAAAGCCTCAATGTCTGTAAGCCTGCTTCATTTCTGTTCCAAAGACAAAAGATCTGTGAATGTCTTCCCAAAGAGTTTGCGCGAGTTAGAAATGTTAAAACACACACAATTCTTTCTTCACAGGAAATTTGATACGGCGGCTTTGACCTCGGCGTGTATGTTGTTGCACTCTCGTCTTTCAAACAACACATATTCCTCTCCGTGTTTGCGCTGTCAGGGATAAGCTGAGTGTCTGTGACGAGAAAGCCGAAGACCGCATCTCAATTCTGATCATGCCCGTCTGTCTTCGGGAAATAAATCCGCACACGTCCTGACAAAAGGAAGCGCGGTACAATTTTAGCAAAACAAAGACGAAGGGTAAATTCAATCAGAGAGGCTATACTTTACCTTGTTCTTGTCTCGTGCCCTCTGTCAGTAACTGTCAAACAATCACCGCCGGATACTTTGGCGTCTCAACCAAACATTTCTCAAGCTGTAGAGGTTATGCAGATGACATCGTGATATTCTAAATGTCAGCAGTGAGTGGCAAAAAAGCATGAGAGTCAATGAACAGTTGCATTTTCTCCTGTAAGAGTTGAAAATACACGTCACAGTCAGGTCTTGTGATTGACCCTGTGCATAGAAGCTGTTTATTTTGAACTTGTCGGACTTTAGCGTTAGCATAAACACTTCTTAGAGGGATTATTGGTCAACGTCACTTTTCGCTCTACTTGTGCATACTTCATACAGAAAGATCCACTGTCCATCTGGTTAGCATGGGAAACTCCTTTGATTAAAACAACAAAACGGGACGAGAGCAGCTGTTTGGATCAGGTCTGAACCGGTCTGACTCCTAAAGCTTGAGACTGTGTTTTTTCCGTTTAACTTTTAAAGGTCATAGGGTCGAATTTCATACAGTTCTTAGAGTATTATTTTTCAATTTAGACTGAGTTAGTGAAACCCCCCAAAAATTAACGGAACAGGAAATCAACATGCCGACAGGAAGTTTTTTATTTAAAATAAATAAGACAACTAACTTCTGTGTACATAGTCAGTAAGTCGATGATTTTCCATGTTCAAAACTTTTTTCGTTGTATCACTCATCACTTTGAATGCTATGCTGGTAGCTATGCTTTTTGTTATTTTAGAATACCTACTTTCAAATTTTGGATCAAGTTAGTGCTATTATGACTCACAACAGTGATTCCCAACCTTTTTCATCTTGAGTACTCCCTAATAATGATCCCACACACAGAGTACCCCCCTATGACAAGTCTATTTTAGGGATATTTTATCTTCATTCATATATTTTCATGTATAACCCTTGATTTTATTGTTTTAATGTATTTCATGTCAAACAGCTGCCTCTTAACATGTAAAATGTGATGGAAATAACATTTTTAACATTACAATAGTTGCATTTCTACCTTTCTTTTGAATCTGCAATCATCCCAAGGACCTCCTGGCAAATGGTCACCTACCCCCTGGGGTCCACATACCCCTGGTTGGGAAACACTGGCTTACAACACCTTGAAAAATGCTCCACAAATGTGCACTGTAATGTGACCAACATGCCCTTTTCATGCTGCGACTGGGTGAGTTCTGGTCTGAAAATACCTGTGGATAGTCTAAGAGCTCATAATGAAACACTGTAAATTAGGCAAACATTTAATTTTGTTTGGTTAGGTCTAGGGCTTTGGAAAAGGTATGCTAACCTGGTCAGGGCATAGCTGCGTATGGGAAAGTACCACTGGAAAAACACAACTTTTTGTACTTTTCTGGTGAATTAAAATTATTTTAAGCACAACTAATTTGAGTTAAGTCACTGCTGAGTCTTAATGGATGTTGTTGATGTGAACACAATGTTTTGTGGATGTGAAAATATGGCAGACGGCCCTAGCATCACGTTAGCATTTAGCTCGCAGCTGCTTTTAGCATTGTTGGATTGTTTTCTTCTCCATGTCTTTAAGTCAGTATTTGGCTGACTATATATTTGTTTTTTGAAAAGTTTATGAGAATGCCGTTCTCTGTTAGTGAGCGTTCATTCAGTATAAGACAAGTACGACTATAAAGAAGCACACCAAAGATCACACATAGCTCACCTTAAAGCCTCTGGAGATGTGAGTAGTAATGAGGATACACTTATATTAGACGTGTCAGTATGTGTTTCAGGCTCCTGTTGGTTTGACACTCTACACGACTTCACCATGCGCTGTGCTTTGGTGACATGAACAGCGCGGCGCGTCACGTAGCGTCGGATGAAAATTTAATGATCCTTGTGTGAGAAAAGTGGGTCAGGAATAACGCGGCACTCACACAAAAAACAGAGAGAAGAAGATTAGAAACACTGTAAAGCTTTGTCATGCTAATTCGGGCTTGTTTTGGACTTGAAAGAATCCACACATTGTGAACAAATGAAGCGCTTTAGAAGTTTACATTCGCACATTTCTCACTCGCTACAGTTTGTGGAGAGCGCGGCGTCTGCATATTAAAGATTGTCGCAGAGAGAGATGGAGCATGCACAAGATTACTCAAGATGTTATCCAACTCGGGGCCTCAATGCAAAGCTAATATTGAAAATGCATTTATTCTGTTTGTCATCTGAAAACAAGCAGGAGATTGTTGTTTTTTATGAGAACTATATTTTATATTGGCTGTGGATGAAGCTGACAAGTACAGTGAACAGTGAAAGTATAGGAACAACACTTGTTTTTCCTGAGATGAACTCCACAACACAAGTTTCAATTCTCTAAAATATGTATAAATCTGTTAAACTTCTCCTTTGCAGAAATACACATGGTTACACATTGAATAAACACTATGTTTAGGTTCAGATCATGTTATATCACAGACCAGTCTCTGAAGAAAACATAGATATAAAACGTAATGTCAAAAACGTACAATAAGCACGTTTCCACATACTTCTTGTTAGCCTTAGCATTTAGACACAAACAGGTCTCTTTATAACACAAATGTTTGTAAAGTATTTAATATATTTTCAAAGATATTCATCACAATTCACTGTTAAACATCATTAGGACCTATTTGCCTTTCAATCTTGTAATAAACTTATGAGCTCTAATTTAAAATGCATGTGACAGGTTGTGACCAGTACTTCTCAAATAGTGGGGCGCGCCCCCCTGGGGGGGCGTGATGCGATGCCAGGGGGGGCGCGTAACAGTCCACTTGATCAATAAGCTTCAGCCCTATCGGTCCTGAATCAGCGCGTTTCATAAAATCTGTCCCGTTCACGCGCCTTGTCTGTCCTGCTTTGATCGTGGTGCCGGTGCCGGTACATTTCCGCCTGTGTTTGTGTGCAGCGGTTGGGGCTTCTCGCGCACCGCGCCAGACACACACAGAGGGAAAGAACGGCCCCGACACCGCGCGCTCGCTCAACAGGGACAGAGCAGCGTCAACAAGGCAGAGGTCGCGTGTCCGCGGTAAAACGCCTGATCTGCCACATCATTTCATGAAACTTTACTCCACATCTGATCATTTGTGGAATAAAAAGCGCCCAGCGCCGCTTTCAAAGTCTTTTCTATTCAGCCTGTGGAGCTGACTACACAGTAAAAATAACACTGCAAAAAATATGAATAAAAAATATATATATATGTATATGTAAACTTGCAAAGTGTAAACGTACAAAATAAAGTTAATATTTGTTGAACTTTGTTTCAAGTTGATATTGATTTTTTTCTTTTGTTAATGTTTAAAAGGATACACTTTTAGATACTTATATACTTTTTATAAATAATCAGATTTTTAGTCACCGCGGTGAGTGGGGGGAGGCGCGAAACATTTTCTCTTTCCCAGGGGAGGCGCGGCAAAAAATAATTGAGAAGCACTGGGTTAGACCATAGACCAACATTAAGGTTGCGACTCTACAGTGGGTCGCAGGAGGTTTTCGTTGGAAGTTGCCAATTGAAGAAGCTTTTAAGTCCTGCTCCTCAGCACAGCTCAGAGTCTGTGTGATGTCTCACAGACAGTCCCTCCACATGAAGATTGAACTATTTATTGTCAAAAACTGTAGTTTAGAGATACCACCTTCTTTTTACCAGACCCACGTGTTTTTTCATCCCATTTCACCTCTAACACAGAGGCTGAGCTGAAATGCAGTGTATTCTGAACTACACTGTTGGCAACATGTAGGCAACAAACTGGTCTTGCAGCAGTAAATTAACTAACCAACGTGAAAGTAGACATGTTTAAAATGAACAGGGACTGTTGCGTCCCCTTCCCCAGTTTCGCTCTCCCTCTTGGCCCCCACAACATGATTATATTTAAGATTTCACTAAACAGTTTGCTTGTTTTCACCTAGATTGGCTATTTCTATGAGGTCTGTAGTTGTATTTTGTCCAGCAAATATTTACTATGTAAAGGTTAGCCCACAACTGTTACCTAGCAACTGCATTGTAAGTGTGGGCTGGGCCAAACTCCACATAAAATGACACAGATGTTATGATTTGACAAATAATTTTTGGTAATACTTTCAATTTCTTCATAATTTTCAACTTAACTGCTATAAAACTATGATGAATATTTACCACAAGGACTAAGACACTGAAGTCAAAATGAGTAAAAATGTGATAATCTGTCATATGGGCTTTACGGGTCCTGGTGGTTGTAGTAGGTTGACATATGGTGCTGCTCTTCAAAGACGACAGAAGAACATTCCAGCTCTTTAGTCTCTGACCAGTTAACCACCCTTGTGCTATTAGTGTATGACAGAAACACACGTACACTATGCATGTGTTACTACATTTGCATGCTTAGGCTGAAGTAACAGTACAATTTCTGTGGCTTTATTGTGAAAGGAAAGCACAGTAATTTGAACGGAGTGCAGTACATTTAAAGGACAATGGCTGTATAGTTGTTTTGCTCAGATGGCTCGTCTGTGTAGCAGCAAATTGAGTTTTTGTTCCATTCAGTGTTCAAATATGTCCCACACAGCCAAGCATAAAGCACAATTTGTTTGCACGCTCCTTTTGTAGTCTCCGTGTTGTGAGTTTTTCTTCTCCAAATATGTGTTTGTGACTCCAGATCTGTGCCATGTTTTTGGACTCAAACCAGAAACGCAGCCTCGGTTTTTTCAAGTGATATTTTTTAAAGCATAACTGAGAGAGCACATGTCTTTTTCTCCGCAGTCTTGGGACTTCTTGGGGGATAATCTACATCACAATGGGACACTTTTTTCATTGGTGACAAGTTCTGTACATATGAGAAACATTTATACAGCGTCAGTAATCAGTCTAACTCTCACTCCGTCTTCTGTGCGTCTGCAGGGAAGGCGTACGCTCCTGAGTTCTACTACGACACCTACAGCCCCGTTTGGCAGAACCGGCCCAGAGTCTACGGCTTCAAACTGCAGTGGACCCAGATGAACCCCAACGCCGTGGACCGCATCGTGGCCTACAGACTGGGCATCCGACAGGTACAGCACAAAAGACAAGGATTTACATCTGCGGGAGCTAAACGATTAGAATTGAGAATAGAAGAAGAAGAAGCGTTTAAGGTTGGAATGACAAGAGTGAGAACTAATACTTGTTATTGTCCAATTAGAATTTACAACTGTAACTGGACCTCCGAAATCATCATGTTACTCAAACAAATTTACTTATTCTCTTCCTCTCTCTGACTCTCTCTATCTCTTTTTTAATCCCTCTCTTTGACTTTCTCTTTCATTTTCTCTCTGATTCCCTTATCTTTTTCTCTGTGTCTTTCTCTCTCATTGTTTGTCTCTCTTTTTCTCTCTCTACCTCTCTCTCTGACTCCCTCTCTTTCTCTCATTTCTCTCTCTATCTGTCTCTCTCTCTCTTCACCTCTTTGTCTCTTATTTGATTCTCTCTCTCTTTTTCTCTCTTGTTGCCTGGCTCTCTCTATCTCTCTCTCTCTCTCCCCCTCTTTCTCTCTATTTCTGACTTTCTCTCACTGTTTGTCTGGCTCAATTTCTCTCTCCCTCTCTCTCGCCCTCTACCTTTCACCCTGACTGTCTTTCTCTCTCTTTCTCTTCCCCTCTTGTTCTGCCTCTCTCTCTCTCTGTCTTTCTATCTCATTGTTTGTCTCTCTCTTTACTGCTCTCTTCCCCTCGTTCTCTCTTTGTCTGACTCTTTCTCTGCCTCTCTCTCTCTTTCTTTCTCTTCCTCTCTTTCTCTCCTTTTCTGCCTCTCTCTCTCTCTTTCTCCCTATGTCTTTCTATCTTATTGTTTGTCTCTCTCTTTTTCTCTCTTTACCGCTCTCTTCCCCTCTTGTCTGACTCTCTTTCTCTGCCTCTCTCTGACTCTCTTTCTCTCATTTTCTCTCTCTCTCTCTATCTCTTCCTCTCTCTTTTTCTGCCTCTTTCTCTCTCTCTCTGTCTTTCTATCTCGCTGTTGTCTCTCTCTCTCTCTTTCACTCTTTTTCTGACTCACTCCATATGTCTCTTCTCTCTCTCTCTCTCTCTAACTCTCTCTCTCTCTCTCTAACTCTCTCTCTCTCTAACTCTCTCTCTCTCTCTCTCTCTCTCTCTCTCTTTCACTCTTTTTCTGACTCACTCCATATGTCTCTTCTCTCTCTCTCTCTAACTCACTCTCTCTCTCTCCCCCTCTCTCTCTCTCTCTCTGACTGTCATGTTTCACCATGAATAATATAATTTCATGTTTCTTCCTCCTCGGGGAACTGGAGCTTGAAGACATATTGGAAAAGCGTTTTTTTGTTTGTTTTGTGCCGTGATTTCTCTCTCTCACTCGCTCCGTTTGGTAATAAATGATGTTGTATTTGTGGCAAAGCTAACGTCTGCTCTTGTTTAGCTTTTGTTACAAACACTGGAAAACCACAAATGTTTTTCTATCTGTCCCTACTCTCCCTCTCTCTCTCTCTCTCTTTACTCTCAGTCTTATTTCTCTTTTTCTATCTCTCTCATACTCGCTTCTCTCTTTCTTTTTTTCTCAATCACACTCTTAACGCGCTTTGCTTCTCTCCTACCTCTCTTTCTCAGCTCTATCCTCCTCTCTCCCTCTTTGTCCTACTTTTGTTTATCTACCACTTTGATACTTTCTCTCTTTTGCTATCTCTACACCCCTTCTCTCTCACTCTTTCTCTCTCGCTCTTCCTCTCTCGCTCTGTCGGTCTCTCTCTCTGCCCTCACCTCAGACTCCTCTCTCGCAGTCCGCTCTGGTGCTTTCTCTCTCATTCTGCCTTCCCTCCAGTCTCCCTCTCTCTCTCTACCCCCCCTCCCCCAATCTTCTCTCTCTAGGTCTTTCTCCTTCTCTCTTTCTGTCTCTCTCTCTGTCACTTTGTTTCACTTTTTCTTTTTCAATCTCTGTCTTTCTTTCTTTCTTTCTTTCTTTATGTCTCTCCCCTCTCTCACAGTCTTGTATTCTCTCTCTGTCACTCTCAGTCCCTCTTCTCTCTTCCTCTCTCTCTCTGCCCCCTCCAGTCTTCTTCTCTCTCTCTCTTTCTTTCTTTCTTTGTATCTTTCACTCTCCGGTCTTCCCCTCTTCTCTCTCTCCATCCCTCATTCTCTCTTTAACTGTCACTTTCTCTCCATCTCTCTCCTTCTTCCTGTCTCTCTATCTCTGCCCCCCCAAATCTCCTTTTTTTCCCGTCTCAGTTTCTCTCTATCATTATCTCTTTGTCCCTATCACTCTCTCACTCCCCCTTCTCTCTCTCTCTCTCTCTCTCTCTCTCTGTATATATATCTCTCTCAGTCTTGTTTTTCTCTCTTTCTACCTCTGTTTCTGTCACTTTCTCTCTTTGTGTGTCTCTCTTTCACTCCCTCTGTCTTTCTCTCAAAATCTTGTCTCTCTCTCTTTCTTTTTTCTTTAGAAAAATAGAACAAAACCTAAAACCACCAGTTTCAAACCTAAAAAAAAAAAAAAAAAAAAAAAATGTAGAAATGGCGATTTCTTTAAACAGCACATTCATTCAGATTTCTCAGTTTGTCGTGCGCGGCGGATCAATAAAGTTCTCTCTAATGGCGCGCGCCGAATCCTGACTGGATCTACGTTCGCTCGACATCAGCGCTTCCTCTCCGAGCGACGCCATTACTTATACGCTCCGCCGCTGATCAATCCGGCCACATTTTAAAGGTGCCATTTCTAAAACCACAAGAGTGAGATCTGATCAATACTTCAGCGGCTGGAGGAAAGAGAGAGAAAATAGGATGTGTATAAACGCCATCACGGACATTTATCATAAGCACTGTCTCTGCTTTGAGAAGGTGGACCGGGCGGCTCTTACTTTGCACAGTAATTCTCTCTCTGTGGGATTTTCTCTAAAATAATCAATATTACACACAATGTCCTGAGTCTCGAAGCTAATGCTGACTTAAGGAACACATTTGATGTATTGTTTGTAATGACCTTGTGTGTCTTTTCTTTAACCTCGAATATATTAAAAAAACATTATTATTTACTCAAAAATATATATTTTGAGACATTTTTCAATTCCACATGCATGTTATTTTTTTACATGTATTATTTTTTGTCATGAGAAGCCATGTCTTTCACACAGCAGACGATGTCTCTGATTGGCTAATTAATGTGTCAATCACAGCCACTGAAATTCGACAGAAGGACACAGTGGCCAAACAGTTTATTTTTTAATATATCGTCTGGATTTTCCAGGCAACAGGGATTTGCAGCAAAAGAGCAACGTTTGGTCAATTGAAACCAAATCAAAGTGGGAAAGAGCTGCACCTAGTGAACTAAAACAAAATAAACTGTGTGAAATCACAAAAATTGTTTTGATGGCGATAACAATTAGTTTGTTTTACTAAGCACTTTTGTATGTAATGCTCTAAACGGTGGCAGAGCGGTTAGCGCTCTGGCCTCAC
The DNA here is from genome assembly GCA_038363315.1 of Mugilogobius chulae. NCBI lineage: Eukaryota > Metazoa > Chordata > Actinopteri > Gobiiformes > Gobiidae > Mugilogobius > Mugilogobius chulae. Next base: position 22,932,838 of record CM076405.1, on the reverse strand, counting down.
AGGAAGAAGGTTGTGAGTCCGACTCCTGCACGGCCTGGGCCTTTCTGTGTGGAGTTTGCATGTTCCTCCCCGTGTCTGGGTGGTTTCCTCCGGGCACTCCGGTTTCCCTGCCAACCAATAACATGGATGTTAGGGAACACTTGGTGTTGGTTGGAGGTTGAGGCGCCAGGTGTTTAGGCGAATTGTCTCTGCTGAGCTGCCCCAGGACAGCTTACTATCACTGAGTCAGTGAAAGTTAAAGGCATTTCATTTCTTTAGAAACTGTAGGCCTGGCTGAAGCCATAGCAGGATTCATCAGGGATGAAACGAGACCAAATGTTCTCGAGACGAGACGACTCACAAGATCGAGTGAAGACAAGACTTTGAAATAATTAGCATTAATCGTTTCAATTCAGAATTTTAAGAAAACAAATTACAAAATGTGTTTTTTATTATTATTATTTTGTTATTATTATTAGTCATTTTAAATTTACATTACATTATTATTACCTTTTATTTTATTCTTTTATTCTTATTATTGGAATGAAATGAGCTCTCCTGTTTGTCTCTGATTCTGTCACTCAGGCTCCGCCTCTTTCCCTGCTGCTGCTTACAGAGCAACACAGACGAGAAGAACCACGTCTTTGTTACGTTAAATCAATCAAACAAAGTTAAATATGACATAGGTCACGATGTTCACGCGTATAATTTTTCCTGCTAACTTTTACAATCATTAGGACTAATTATCTCTGTCAATTTTGATCGTATCACTATGAAATACAAACTAGGACAGAGTTTAGACTGTTAGAATATGTCAGAATATGTCTGTGTATGGAGTGGCATTCTTACTATTCATATTAAAATAAAGTACCAGTATTAAAAGACACTGTAGTAGTAGTATTTGTAGTGACAGACACAGCAATATACACATCTAAATGGTAGTAATAAAGTATCAGAAGTCAGTCTGTAATATTGGTATCTGAATGTTAGTAATAAAGTATCAGAAGTCAGTCTGTAATATTGGTATCTGAATGTTAGTAATAAAGTATCAGAAGTCAGTCTGTAATATTGGTATCTAAATGGTAGTAATAAAGTATCAGAAGTCAGTCTGTAATATTGGTATTTAAATGGTAGTAATAAAGTATCAGAAGTCAGTGTGTAATATTGGTGTCTAAATGTTGCTCTGGGGCAGCACGTTTGCGATGCAGCCTCTGTAGCTCTGAGCCGTTGTCAAGGATAAAACGCTGTGGTCTTTTCTCTTGTTGCCTTCAGCTCTGAAAGTCAAAACAAAACCTTCATTTGGTTCACTATATCAACGCTGTGCCTTTGTTACGCTTCATTTTCAGGGGAATTTTATCAGGGTAAAATCACAAACAATGTCTGCTGCTGTCGTTTCAGGGTCATTTTAAACTCAAATACACAAACAGTTCGGAAAACAAAGTTATTTCCTGCTGCTAATATTGGTGACATTAGATGATAAAAGTAATGTGAGCATTAAAAGGCTAAATGTGCAGAGAGTTACGTTTCTTTCACATCACCATTAAAACTTACTTGTCGTTTGAAAAGCTACTTTGTGCATGCATAAAAGCAGCAGGACGTATATGTCTTTGAGAGCAGACACTGGAGATGTAAGTCATATCTAAACTATCTTTGTGTTGTTGCTTGTGAAATAACATAAACTTTACATCCAACATGTCCAAACTGCAGGCCTTGGACCAAGTTTTGATCGTTTCATCTGTCCTAAAATGTAGTGATGTCACATAAACACAAACTATAAACCCTTTTCAGCCTACATCACACTGACGTCACAGCTATAAAACCTAAAACTTGTATTGTGGTTAAAATGCCATTTTGTCGTAAACTATAACTGTGACATTTGTGTTGTTAGCCTGACCTAACCCAGCTCAGTTTGATGTTCAAATTGTTCTGTTTTATTTAGAATTTAAGCTAACACTGTACTGTTGTCAATACCCTTATTTATTTAGCTCGGCAGCCAAATGGATTATCTAGCGATATTTGTGAATTCACAAACTCGAGATGATCCATTCCTTCCAGCAGCCTGATTGTTTTGGAGTCCGACACAGCGGTGTGTCGGTCCAATCACATCCCAACAGGGCGGGTTGGGGGGTTGGTTGCAACGACGACAGGAAGTACCGCTTGAAATAAACAAATCAGAGATGGCAGATCCTGTGTTTCTGTGTTTGATTCTGTTTTAGCAGAAATACAAAATATTTCCCTTTTGAAAGAAGAGAGATGTGTGAGAGACTTGTTCTATCCCACACAGACAATGGATACGCCATAGCGAAATAAGGTCAGCCACTCACCCAATCAGCTCGATGTATATCATTAAACGTCCAGCCTGTTCTCATGGATAAGTGTGTCAATACCACGCTATTGTAAACAGCGTGTCATATGAACGCAACTCTTAGTTTGTGCGTGTGCATTTGACGCGTTTCTGTCCCAGTTCATTTCAATGGTGAATGTTAAGACGTGTTGTTATTCATGAAAACTAACACAATCCTAATCCTAACCTTAACCAACTCAAAGCCTAAGAGCTAAACTTACCCATTTTTGTAACTTCAGACTTGAATTTAGCCGTTAATCCCTTGAAAAACCTCGTGTTTGTCGTCAACCACTAGGCGTGTCCAGACCACGCCAGAAAAAAACAAGCGTGGAAAAACCTGCCAAAACAGGCAGAGGGCGTCGTCGTGACACGCAATTTGTCATGGCGTGCTATTTTACGCAATCCATGAGAACACGTTGAAACGTCCCACCTTTTCTCGAACGCTTTCAGCGAGTCAAGTTCCAGATGGATACTGTGGACGAACTCAAATCAGAGTTCAACACAGATCCATCTGGTATGAGCCAGGCTACTTAGGCGCCAGCATTTTGGTTTGAAACATAATCTAGTAAATTTAGAGACTTGACATTTTAGCCTGCACTGCAAACAACAACAATATACAACATGAAGATTTGTCTGTGTAATGTAGAACACTTAGTCCTTGACCGGTTATAAGACAATATAAGACCTACAGAGTGTGTAAAAATTCCTACTAATCTGTCTTGAAAAAAATAAATAATGTCTTCAAAAACAACCCAAAACAGTATAGAATAATAATGTTGGTCTCTGCAATAAATAAATTATTTAATTTGTCAGATTAAGGTTGAAATTCTAGAATCAAGCAGTTAATCTCATCCTGAAATTCATTTACATTATTTTATGGATATCTGATGCAGAATTGAGTTTGAGTTGACGCTGCCTTAGCCTTAAATACACCTGTCCCACCACATCAAGAGCAGTTGTATGAAAGAGCCTCTCATGAACACAGCAGCTCTACAGACACGTGCAGCTGCTTGTTGATACATCACAGAAATGCCTTTGACTGGTGCTAATGAGAATCCAAACTGCATCAGCGCTGGCAGGTCATGAAGCGCCTATGGACCGGGTTAATTGGCCGATTAGAGAAATATCCTATAGCTGCCATGAAGAGGATGCAGATGTAGTTTACGCTCTCCGTACATGTCGAGATGCTCCGCTTTGATCACACACATCTTTACAGACTTGTTTATCTCGGACGTTTGAAGGAATTTGAGCAAGTGCTAACGAGAAAACGAATGGCTTCATTAAATAATTATGAGAAATGTTGCAGCCAAGTGATATTGAGCTGATGAAAGAAGAAATGCTTTGAAAGTCTTTATTAAACGCCAACAGTTTCGCCTCACAGCAAGAAGGTACGAGGTTTGCAGACTGAACATACTTTGATCTAAATATAGTTTCACACATCACCTAAAAAGTGCACATAAGGTTCTCCAGAGACATATATTAACCAAGATTGCAACTTAAGACAGAAGGATGTAAATTGTATTAGCTGTACTTGTTGATGTAGATGTAGTCTTGCTCTAGTTGTGTTTTAGGCTGCATTCACAATACAGACTGAACCGGGCTCGGCTCGATTGGGAACCAAAATTGCAACATTGTATCTTTCTCTCTCTCTTCACGTTCACAATACACTTTTTGCTAATCGAACCAGCGCTGTAGAGACACTAGAGACACTTCTGCTCCTCGCCTGTAGAGGCACTGTGACAGAAACACATTATGTCAGCAGCAAAGAAGACACTCAGCTTCTCGGGTAACAGCGGCTACAGAGCTACATCAGAAACAAACACGCTGCTGGACTTTATATTTTTGTTTTTATGGATCTATCCCACAACTTCTCTCACATTAACGTTACCAGAGTGAGTGACAGATGAAGTGTTGAAGCGCGGAAAATGTGGACTTTCACTTCAGAAGACGAGAGAGGAGGGCTAGGCATTTCGTTCCAAATGCCAAGAGTAAAACGTTACAAAAAGTTCATCTGTTTGAGTAAATCTGGTTCTGAAAGGTCTGTCTCTGCTCACTTAACTGTATAACTAAATACTAGATGAATATAGACTATTTCCCCCGCAGCATTGTGAGCTGTAGTGTTACTTTCTGTATTCGCTTTCATCTAAGAGTTATTATTTTTGTAAATAACTCGAGAAAACTGTGACATATGGTCGTATGATCATAATTAATTATACTCGAATCATCCCCCGACCTTCTCCTGTTGCTTTCATGTGTTTTTGTGTATTATTTGTCTCATTATCGATCTCACACATGCTGTTTGTTTTGATTCTGAGCCTCACGTGTGTCTCAGCCTGGATCACGTCAGTGTTCACTTCCTGGTTTTGTTTCACTCTCGCTCCGTTTGCGTTCACAAAACAAACAAACCGCTCCAGAGCTCGATTCAACCGAGCCGAGATCGACCTCTCCAACCGGACCAGATTTTGACATTTTGGACCGGATCAGAATCCGTTTGCGCGTTCACAATTACCCAATCGAACCGAACTATCCAGACAAACGAATCCTGATCCAAATCAAAAGTGTGTTGTGAATGCAGCCTTAGTTGAGATATAACAAGATGTTAAGATATCTCAAAGATCATAGTTTGATTTTAAAGTGCATAGAACAGCTTAGATCACAAAAAGTTCACTAAACATCTTGCTTGTTTTTACCAAGCCCCAGTGATGAAAAATGGCCGCCACTTTGCGCCAATGGCTGCCCTCAGTGGCTCATTGTTGCTAAACAAAAAAAACACTGACATAGGGGGTACTCCTTGTGTGGGATCATGATTAGGGGGTACTCAAGACAAAAAAGGTTGGGAACCACTGGGTTAAAAGAAACAAGTGCTTCCTACCGCAGAGCGAACAAACCTGAATGGTGCCATGTCAGAAATGCCTCAGGCTACAGAATTACCTCAACACCTGTTTCTTTTGAGCGTTCTACAGGATTCTTGTTTGTAACACTGTCCTTCCTCCTATGTTTTCAGATGGGTCTGCAGCGCTGGTGGGAGCAGGAGATCCCTGTGGACGGCCCCATAAACAAAGGAGAGCTCATGACACACAACCTGACGGAGCTGATCAAACCCGAGTCGTACGAAGTCAGACTGACTCCGATCACTCGCTTCGGAGAGGGCGACTCCACCATCCGCATCGTCACCTACAGCGGTCAGTACAAGCTCATCTTTTGAACACTGTTGTGGTTGTAAGAGTCTGCAAAAGAGGTCAGCAAGATGACATCATAGTATTCTAAAAGACAGTAGTGAGTGGCAAAAATGAATGAGAGAGCAAATAGAGAAAAACTACAATTTCTCCTGTAGATCAAAACACAACTAAAATAGAAACAAAACGTTGCTACAGGCTGAATAAATATCACAACTGATGCTAAATACTGAGTTTGACACGTGAAAAAAAAAGAGAAAATCAGGTAAACAGTGGCAGAAAAGCAGAAAAACTACAACAACACTTCTGTTTCTCTCACAAGGTACACACACAATTCAGTTTCTTAGCTTTCTTTGCTTAATAAGATGTTTTTTTTTTAGTTTGTTTGACCAGTTGTTTGTGGAGTAGTTAGAACAGACCTGGACAAACTGCGGCCCGGGGACCAGATGCGGCCCTCGAGCTGTTTTGATCTGGCCCCCGGACACTTTTGAGAATAATGAATAAATAAATTTCTTTTAGTTGATTGATTTAGCTGTGAACCATGTGTCTTTGCTTGATGTCCTAATATTTATCATAATAAATGATCAAAATAATAAATTAAAAGGCCCATTTTACCAAAAACATACTTACAATAACGATAATTTGTCGCACCAATGACAGAATTTTCTTGTAGTTACGAATCTGACCCTCGGGGAAAAATAATTGTCCACCTCTGAGTTAGAATGTTGTATATTTACACTAGTCGTTAGCAAAAAAGCCTACAACGTTGCCATGACAACGGAAAAATCACATTTATGCCAAACCAAAGTCAGCACCAAAGTTAAAACCATACTTTGGAAGTTGAAACATACATTTTAAAGGTGCACTGTGTAACTTACTGGAAGTGAAAAGTCATCTACGCAATTCAGTCGCAATAGAAAGGTAAAACTATACTTTGGGGCTTTCTGAATGAAGATGAATACATCTTATGTCATAATATGAAGAAAATCAGCTAAAGGATCCACTTTTCTGCAGAAATGGGCGTGTTCGGGCCTTCCTCCAGGACAAATAATAGTGTTAAATAGAGTATTTTGTGGCCATGCAAGCCCACTCAAAGTAAAAACACAGATTTTTATTAATTATTTAGTATAACAAATGCATCTAAATGACAAAAATATGCATTTATTCAAGTTTATTTTTGGCCAAAAAGTTGCGCAATGCACCTTTATTGTGTAAAATTAGTTTTTCTTTTGAAAGAAGCCAAAAGAGGCCCTGGGTCTGTTTTGTGGTCATACAAACTACAGATTTTTAATATTTATTTGGAACAAAAAAGACATAAAAAATGTAAAAAAAATTACAAAAATATAACATGTAAAAATTACAAAAATATACCTTTATTTACTTCTATTTTTGGTTAAAAAGTCACACATTGGCCATTAGATCATGAAATTTGAGCCTACCAGCATTGACTTAGCAGTTTGTTAGGTGGTTCCCTGCTTTCTTTCTATTATTTTATTTTTATTATTAATTTGGCTAATGAACTTCTTTGAACTCTTGACTAACCTACGACGAACATGGCACATTTGTCATTAATTCTGTGGTAACCAGTGTTTTTTGACGTTGCTTTTCGAGCTCTACTAAACTGATTTAAACAAGTGTAATCGCTCATTTCTCCAAGAGTGATCTCTAGTAGAAAAAACTCCAAAAGTTGTCATCTGGATAATGTTTTTTATAGTTTAAAACGTTTCAAATTTCATCCAAAAGTCCTTTTCAATCTGCTCTGAATTCTAATGGCTAAAACACTAATGCATTCTCGTTGCTTATTCTCTAAAACACCGCAGGCTCACGTGAAGAGGAAAACAAAAGCTGTTGTGTAAAAGTTTGTCTTGGGCTGGTGCTCACATGTGTCTGCGCAGGTGGACACATTAAAAACAGCTGTTAGCGCTGTCTGTGGCTAATGCGCTACCAGAGGTGTTGTGAGATGTGCTGGTTATTGTTCTGCTGGTGATCCGCTCTCTCTCTGCACGTTTCAGATTAAAAACACAACTCCTCATGTGCAGTGCTGCTGGTACCCTGTTTATTAGTTTATTAGATCTTCCAAATCCATAACACAAACATTACGTACAGTATACATGGAACTATTCAGCAGGCTACCATAACAGAGCTAGCTTTGCTCGTTGGTGCATTAAAATCAAATGGAGCAGTCTACATCTGACTGCTCACTTAACAGTCGCAGGTTTAAGTTGTTGATGTTCAACAGTAAACCGTCCAAACCTTGCAGCTGCACGTACTGTTTCAGAATAAACTTTCCAACACACGGAGTACTCTGAGCAAGCGGCCCTGAGCGAGTCACATTTACTGTAGATCACCACTAGGTAGCTAACTTTTTTAGTTGCAAATCAGTAAACTTTGTGTTTTCCACTAAAAAGTCTATGCTAAAGGTAGCACTTTGTGAAAAATGAGACTACTGAGTTCTGTCTGAATTGAATAGTGATGAATTTTAGTTCTAATCAGGAGCCAAATGCAGCGCTCTGATTGGCTGAGCTTAAGATGGTCACTACAGTTTCACTGTGTTGTATAAATGCAACCACAATGAATACATGTTGATATTTCTCATGTGTCAAAGGATTTAGTTGTCAGATTTCAAACCTAAACCAGTGTAGTGCGGTAGAAATCAACTACTACACCTTTAAGTTTTTGTTTACAGTTTCTGTGTTGCACCGTGTGTGTTTTCAGTTGGCCTACCATGAACAGCTGCAGAGAAGATGGTACAAAAGGTCACAAAAGTTATGCAGAAGTGACATAGATGCAATGTGCAGTGTTGCGGAAAAACATTTTAAGTACACACAAACTCCAGTCCAGAGTACTTGTGTGTCTGGATTTGGACCTATGCTAGAGACCCAGGGCGTCTCTAAAAGAACCATATCAGAGCCGAGAGCAAACTCTGAAGTATATAACTTGTTGTCATCCAGGTGTCTCGCTCCTCCCTCAGAGCAGATGAGATGGAATAAGGCTCATGTCAGGAAGGGCAGAGAAAGTTCAGAGAGAAATAACAAGACAGTGAAGACAAGGAGCTTCTGCTGCTGTGTGAATGCAGCAAATGCCTGAGGGCCTGAGCGTGAGTTCGGTAAATGGGCCTTCTTTTTTGACACCAATAATAAAAATAATAAAGTCAAAAGTGCTGAAAATATATCAATCTGTAAAAATCATGCATGTATTAGAATACTATTTAGCATTACCCTACAGTATCTAAAGTATTTTTTTTCAGCAAATGTTATTTTCAGCAAATGTTATTTTCAGTTCTAAAACCTCAGTCAGATGCCAAAACAACAGTATAACGGCCTTCTAATATTATATTATTATAATAATTTGTCGAAGCTAGACACTGCAAAACATGGAAAATCCTATCTCTTTTAAATAAAACAGGTTTAAATGCAGCTCAGCGTTGCAGAGGTTTTGCAAAAAAAGAAAAACACATTTTTAAAAAGTGACAATAAACCTGTGAATCACTCAGATTGACGCCAGGAAAAAAAGTATATATTTTTTAATTTATTTAAGCACATGTTATGTGTGAATGATGTCAGACCCTCGGAAGCCTGGACCTGCAGTGGAAACACTCACCATCAGTATCATAACCAGCCCAAACCGTTCCAAAATGAACCGGTCGGGGGAAGTCAGGCTAATGGAAATGTGGCTTATGTTAACATTTTGGCGCTGTTTTTAAATTAATTTGAAATATAATCCAGTAGATTAGAAACTTGAAACTTTAGCCTGGAGAATCCAAACTGATCTGTGTCTGCATTATTTATACAACCGCTTGTAAAGAGCTTTAGTCTGAAATTAGTGATAAATAAGGTGATAAATAAAGAATTTTATTGTCATTTGTTTAGTCAGAATTGATCCAGACACAGGCAGAATTACTAGAAATGCTTTAAAAATGACTTTCGAATGAGAGTCGAAACATCTTGATCTTCGAAAACGCTGTTCAGATTTGAATTCTGGGATTACACCCGGATTTCATCGTTTTACAAGCAGAACTAAAACTGACCCAAAAGTTAGTCATAAAAGAATCACGAACTGACCGAGTGCATTCTAACAAAAAGACTTTTCACTATGTTTTTTAATATTTCCAACCCCAAACCAGTTGTTGGTTGATGTTGAGCATGTCCTGAGTAACTTTCTGCAGCACTACTTTTATTTTAGCACAAACATTGATCGGTAGAAACCCCGGCGGTGTGTTTTCTCTGCACACTCTCCGTCGGCCTGCCGTGTCACCTCCTCTTTGCACTGACGACACATTAGTTACCGCTGACCTTCTGGCTTCAGTGCGACTCACTCGGAGCTAGCTTAGCGTGTTGTCTCTGATGCCGTCAAATCAGCCGTGACTCCGCCATCGGTTTTGCTTTAAAGATGACACAGACGTTCAGATGTGATTCACTTCTGCTTGAGTCATCGCCTTCAAAAACATCTTTCTGTATTTTCCCCGTGGAGGATGTGACCTGTGTGCTGATGGCTTTTTCCTCTGGTCAAACACACGCTATAGTAACACAAACAAGTACAAAGAAGGGCTTGGTGAATGGATAAATGTGAACTTTAGACTGTGACTGGTGGAGAGAGAGGATTTGTCATGAAAACATACTGTGTAGACCAAGGCTGTTCTTAAGGGAGAAATATGATGCAATGTTTCTGATGTGAGCACCCACACTTTAGACACAAATGCACCAGAACCAACTAAAGAAGAGCATGACAGTCATATGTTTTTTTACATGTGAGTTTATCTCATAGAAGCGACAACAATCACTGACACAGATGTTTATGTTCTATTTCCTGGACGATAAAACGACCAAAAAGCAGTGATTGGTTAAGTCAAAAAAGTCTCCACCTACCGTGAAGCGAATGAAGCCCAATGATGTGATGTCAGACCGTTTCCACAAAGTGAAATGGAACTGGCTGAAGCATCAGGCTAGGGAAATGCATTTTGAGAAGAGATCTTTGAAGTTTAATGAACGAAGTGGAGTACATACAATAATAAAAAAAAAAAGTTTTGACTATAGCGGTTATAGCACTAACATCCTCTGGTCTCAGACTGATATAGGTTTCTAAATCCGATGGCGAAATTGCCATATCGACACAGTTGCTAATCCTGGCTTTCTAGTCTACATGTTAGAAATATCTGATATATCGTTTGTTAGTTGTTCAGAGAATGTCCAGGGGTTAGGCTAAAGCTACAGGCCTTGTTGTTGACATAAAAGGAAGCGTACTGTTTAAATATGTTGTTTGTTTGCATCAGGTGTACATGGGAAATGCGATGGACATCAGATGCAGAGTAGAATATCATCTGGAAAGACGTTTCAACTAATCCATAAGTCTAGAAAGTCGAAATGTCTTGAACTTCGGAAACACTGTCCAGATGACAACTTTGAAGACTTTCTATTATCGCTTCTGGACGAATGAGGGATTACATCGTCATCAGATGCAGAGGTTTTGGGCTAGTCCTGTAGCTATCCTCTATAAAGCTCTGCGCACCTTCCGAGACTTGCTGTGCTCATGAGCCCGGGCAGAGGCGCTGTGGGCTGGGAAGAAGTGAGCACATGTACCGCTCGATGTTGCCAGACTTTCAGAGAGCCAAAAGCGACAGCCCCAGAGTGCCTTTGCCCTGGCTCACGAGCATAGCGGCTGTTGCTATATCTTCAACAAATGAGGATTGCTTCAGGACTATCCCAAAATCTCTCGTCTGATGTCCATTGCATTTGGAGTTAACAACTGTGTCACTATGGCAAGAAAGCCACCGAGTGTAGAGATCTACCGGAAGACGTGCATAACCCCTATCATGTTGTTTCCACACACTGAGATCAACAGACCAAACATAGAAAGTCTTGAATTTGTTCAAACAACAAAATTAACCAAACACAAAACTAGGCCAGTAGATTTTATATCCATCTCACTGCCAAATAGGACAATCGCACTGTTTCCCACATTTGCATAATTCAGGTAATTTATTTTACAGTGAGTTTCCCATAGTAGCTCCAGTGCCAGCTCCTCTGATCACATGACTCTGAACATGCTCCAAACCCACTGCTCCGTCCCGTCCCCGTGGCCTGAATCTGCACCGGGCTTTGAGAGGAAAATACCACAGTGAAGCTGGAAGTGAACGCAGCACGGCTCAGTCCACACAGGAGCAGCGCAAACACCTGAGCGGAGAACATTTCTGAGACAAAGCAGCTGTTTCTAGTCCAACGTGTGAGATCTGATTCTGGCCGACTGCTGCAGTGGTGAATAATTCAGCTTTACTGCAGCTCCGGAGAGAGAAGAGAGAGGGAAGAGAGAGAGAGAAGAAAGGGAAGAGAGGGAGGGAGAAGGGAGGGGGAGAGAGAGGGAGAGAAAGGTAGAAGAGAACAAGGATGAGAGAAGAGAGAGGGAGGGAGGGGGAGAAAGAGAAAGGGAGAGAGAAGAGAGAGAGAGAAGGGAGGGAGAGAGAGAGCAAGGGACAGAGAAGAGAGGGAGGGAGAATGGAGGGGGAGATAGAAGGACAGAAGGGAGGAGAGAGCAAAGAAGAGAGAAGAGAGGGAGGTGGAGAAAGGGAGGAGAAAGCGAGGGAGAGAGAAGAGTGAAAAGAGGAATGGAGAAGGGAGGGGAGAGGAGTGGAGGACAGAGCAATTGAGAGGGAGGTAGAAGGGAGGAGGAGAAAGAGAGGAGGGGGATGGGAGAGAATGGGGGACAGAGAGAAAAAAGAAAAGAGAGAGGAGAAGGGAGACAAATGAAATGGAGAGAGAGGTGGAGAGAAAGGGAGAGAGAGAGGGTGGGTGGGGAGAGAAAGGGAGGAGAGAGAGAGGTCAGGGTGAGGGGAGAGAAAACGAGGAGAGAGACAGAGGAAGGTTAGGGGAGAGAAAGGGAAGAGCGACAGAGAGAGAGAGGAGGGGAGCGAAAAGGAGAAGACAAAAACGAGTAATGGAGGAAAAGAGGCAGGTAGAGAAGAGGGGAGAAGGAGAAAAGGTAGGAGGGCAAGAGAGAGGGAAATCAAGGTAAGGAGAAAAGGGGGAAAGATGGGTTGGGCAAGGGAAAAAGAGGAGAGAGGAGAAGAGAGAAAATGAAATGAGTGAGATGAGAGAAAGGGAAAGAAAGAGAGAATAGAGAGTGAGAAACGATGAGGGGAGAAAAAGGAAGAAGAGAGGAGAGTGAGAAAAAGCATGAATACAGCAAGAGAGAGAGTAAAAAGGGAGAGAGAGAGAGCAAGGTAGGGGAGAGAAAGGGAGAAGAGAGAGAAAAAGAGAGAGAGACAGACAGACAGAGAGTGAGAGAGAGACATGGGGAAAACAAGAAAAGATGAGTGGAGAAAGAAAAGAAGGAATACCTAAGTTAGTATTTTTTTAAGAAAATAACATTAATAATGACTTTTGTGGCTTTTGGATTATTTTACAGCAATTTACTTTTGAAAATAAACTACGCTGATGTCGCAATCATTTCCGTAAGAACATTCACCAAAAAATAGAACTTTAGAAAACTGCTCTACTATTCATAGCTTAAGCCAAAGTTCAAAATAAAGTTGTTTTTTTAGCCCAAACAGAATCATATTTCACCCTGATGGTGCGGTTCTCTCTCATGCGGACTCATCCACATGACGATTCAACCTATAAGACCTGATTTATTCTCCGTTTTCTGCAGCGTCGGCAAAAATAGCTCCTTTTCCTCTTCCTAAAACGGATCTTTCCCAGCGCCAGCACCTATATTTATCATGTTAATGTGGAGTGTATTTGAATATCCATAAAGCAGCAGTTCTATTAAGATGCACAGCGAGCACTTTACCTCCCGCCGCTCCCATCGCCGTTTTAGATTTCCTCAAACGGACTTTTTCATAATCAGACTCGACCAAAGGAAGTCTTCAAATGTAAGGTCAGTGTTATTAAAGCTGCCCTGAACAGGTAAAGCTTCTGTTTCCTGCGCTAAATGTTGATGTTACTGTTAATGTTGTGTTTTTAACCAGGCTTTAGCAGTGTCTATCACACTGTAAAAAAAAAACTGTAAAAAGTCCTGAGGTCAATTAGTCAAACAAACTTAAATGTTGAAAAAGATGTTCAACTTGGACTTTTAAGTTATAAGAGAGAGAGAGAGAGAGAAAGAGAGAGAGGAGAGAGAGAGAAAGAGAGAGAAAGGTAAAGAGGGGAGAGAGATAAGAAAGAGAGAGCAAAGAAAATAGAGGAGAGAGAGAGAGAGAAGAAAAAAGAAAAAGAGGGAAGGGAAAGAGAGCACGAGAGGAATAAAGAAAAGAGGGAAGAGAGGGAGAAGAAAAGAGAGAGGAGAAAGGACAGAGAGAGGGAAAGAAAAGAGAGAGGAGAGAGACATAAAAATAAAGGAGAGGGAAAAAGAGAAGAAAGGAGAGAAGAAAGGAGACAGAGAGAAAAAAAGAGATGAATGGAGAGAAACAGGGAAGAAAGAAAAGGGGGGAGAGAGAGAAGAAAGGAGAGAGAAAGGGAAGAGAGAGGAGAGAGAGACACAGACAAGAAGGGAGAGAGAGTAGAAAGAGAGAGCAAAGAAAATAGAGGATAGAAAAAGAGTTAGAGAGGAGAGAGCCATAGAGAAGAAAGGAGAGAGAGAAAGAGAGAAGAAGAAAGAAAAAGATAGAATAAGGTAAAGAGAGAGCAAGGGGAAAAGGAAGAGACGAGGACGAGAGCGAGAAGAAAGGAGAGAGAGAGCAAAGACAAGAGAGAGGAGAAAGGACAGAGAGAAGAAAGGAAAAGAGAGAGAGGAGAGAAACATAGCAAAGAAAGGAGAGAGAAAGAGAGAAGAAATTAGAGGGAAAGAGATTAAAAGGGGAAAGTGGGAGAAAAAGAGAGAGAGGGTATGGAGGGAGGGAGTGGAGAAAAAAGGTGTGGCGAAAGAAAATCAGATGACAGAGAGTGAGAAGAAAAAGGAGGGAGAAAGAGAGAGGAAAGCGAGGGGATGGAGAAAGCAAAAGAGGTGGGAGAGAGAAAGTAGAGAAAGAGCGCGAGACAGAGGGAGAGAGAGGAGAGATCGAGAAAGAGTGAACAGACTTACACACGAGTTTAATCAACATGTTTTCACCTATCATCTATACCCGCCCACTGTTTGTATTAACTTACGATTACTCACAAAATTCAGATTGTAATTAAAATGTATTGCTCTAAAATTCTCAGCTTGTTCAAGTTAGGTTAATTGGGCATCACTGTAAATTTCCCCTGTGAGTGAATGAGAGAGTGAATGTTTGTCTGTCTAACCCTATGACAAGTTGACCACTGTCCAAGGTGTTTCCCCGCCTAAGGTCCAAAGTCACTGGGATAGGCTCCAGTCACCCACCACCGCTAACGGGAACAAGTGGTGAAAATGAATGAATGAATTTTGAAATCATCTTGCAACCCACAGATTTTGCTTTCATGACCCCCTTACTTTATAAAGCAAACATGGCTGCTGGAGGGAAACATATCAGAGACACTGAAAAACATTGCATATTTCTACTAAATCAGCGAGCAGAGCAAAACATATTTTAAACGTGAGGTGATTAAAGTTTGATTTTTTTTTTCTTGATTTTGTTTTGTTGCTTCAGGTGTATGAAAATAAACTAGTTTGACAGTACGATTCATTGAGGAGTTGATTTGAAGAGTAGCAAGAGGAATGGTGACCAGACCCACTTTTTGCCAAGTATTGCAGAAGTATGGGTTCTGAATCCAAGGATCAGCAATACTGCCAACATTAAGCATAATGTTAGATGATTAATGTTAAAGCTAAAATGCCAAAAAAATCAATGTTGCACAGTATGTGTTCTTTAATAGCACAGTAAGTAAGAGTTCCCCTTTAAATGACAGTTTGCCTTACAAATTAAACCAAGACTGGTCTCTATCTTCTCATTCTAACCAACATGTTATCGTCTAAGCCTTCTTATTCCTCATCATAACATGTTTTACTGCAGTGGAGACGATGATGTCGCCACAATATTTATCTTGCGTTGCCCCAGACAACCTCTCCGCTCGCTCATAAAACACGGCTCCTCCGTCATTTTACATTTTTACGCCGCTTACTGTGACTCGTAGTAAAAGATGCTTGCCGTAAAACGCGACGTCGCTTTTAGCCAGAGTTCAAAAACAGCTTTATGCTCTGCCGGATGCTAACGCCAAGATGTCATCCTCCCATTATCCAAAGAGCAGAGAAAATCCTTGTTAGCGAGTCTGTGTAGTCACTCGACATGTTTACCCCGAGTGATTCTTTACATAAACACACAGAAGTACTTAATACATCTGACAGCGATGCCATGGAAAACATTTAGCCTTCTATTTGCGTAGTTTTGGTGCTTATCCTGGCAGAAAGCTTCACAGATTGTGTGTGTGTGTGTGGATGCTGATGTAAGAACAGAGAAACACACGCTGGTTCTTTGTCCGTGAGATGTTGAAGAGCCCCCAGAAAAGCGTCGGGAAGGTCTGTAAGCTCAAAGCAGAAAACACCGTTGACGAGATACCTGCACCACTCCAACTCTGTGATAGTGATGATTAATGTTTCAGACAGGCTGAGAGGTAATCTTACTCTGGAAACATGCATGCTGCTAAAGGCATTTCATATTGCACAAGTTCTGGAGTAGAAATGTATGTTAGGCTAGTGTAAGCATTCAGTTGTGAGACTTTGGATTGGTTCCACTTACATCACAAATAAAGTTGAATATTTTCTGAGACTTAGAGAAGGAGAACCAATGTCAACAGGATTAATGCCCAATAAAAAACATGCATATGTTATTTTTAATGAAATCTATGCACAACAGAGAGATTTTGGGTAAACGTCACTTTCCGCCCTACTGAGCATGTTCCATGTAGAATGACACACTCTAGCCTACATCTGGTTTGCTGGGGAAACTTCTTGGAATAAACAACAAAACAAGATGAGAGAAGATGTTTGGATCAGGTGTGAACCGGTTTGACAGACGTCGGTCTGACAAACACTGTTCAGGAGACCGATGTCTTCTCAATGTTTTTTCACTCACCTGAAGGGTCGTAGGGTCGACATTCATTCACAAATGTTGAATAACTTTTGTTTGTGTTTTCATATTTCACGTAGACAGACCATTGACTTAAATTTGTTTCATTGACCCTTACCCTCACCGTAATACGGTGGCCCTGAAGGGCAAAACACAAACGCAAATGCAAAAACACAAACGCAAAAGTGAAAACACAAACGCAAAAGTGTGTTTCCACTTTTGCGTTTGTGTTTTCACTTTTGCGTTTGTGTTTTCACTTTTGCGTTTGTGTTTTCACTTTTGCGTTTGTGTTTTCACTTTTGCGTTTGTGTTTTCACATTTGCGTTTGTGTTTTTGCATTTGCGTTTGTGTTTTCACTTTTGCGTTTGTGTTTTGCCCTTCAGGGCCACCGTACCTTAACCTTATTTGAACTTAAAACCATGTTGCTGATGTAATAATGAAGGCTTTTTGTCCCCATGAGGATGGCAGGCTCCCTAAAGTGTGTGTGTATACAACTTTTGGTCCTCACAATGAGATAAATGCCCACGCACAACAATGAATTTCTCCTTCAGCTGTAGAAACTGAGGTTCCAGCGGTCTCCCATCCAAGTACTGCCAGGCCCAACCTGCTTGTCTTCTGAAACTTGGTGGGATCAGACTTTGATAAGCTGATATGGAGTTCTACTGAAAAACCCAAGGTAAGATGACTAGCAAGGCTGTATAACCCCTGAGTGTGAGTTTGGTGCAAGGCAGGACTCATGCAACTCTCGCAAGGCTTAGAAAAAGCTTAAATCCAATGTGCCCGTGTACCCGGACGTCAGCAGTGCAAGTGCATGTCCAAGAGTTGCGCGCGTGTGCTGAAATAGTCCGCAGAGAGTCTATTTTTGTCGGAGGCTGCAGCGGAATCCAAGTGAATTCCCGTGGATTTGGCAAGTATGGACCGCACTGGACTGCAGCCGATGTACAAAGCACTTCGCAAGAAACTCACATATGTCTCGGCCCAAACTCACCTCACAGTCAGTGTACAGGAAGCATAACTCAGTGTTAACCACATTTAGCATAAAGTCACGATGCACATCGCTCTGGAGATGGCGGTGTCCCCTCATTTGAAATGACATTTTGTGCCCTTCCCTTTGTGTCTCCAATTAACTTTAATTGAAAACAAAAAAAAAAAAAACAATACAATTAGATGTCATGTCTAGAGGTTACTCCTAAAGTTCTCCAAGTTGAATTCTCAAAATATGTCTTAACTCTTACTTAGTAATTTCTCTGAACACTGTTGTACTTTTATTCTATACTCACCTATATGTATTCATGAATTTGGTTGTAGTTTTAATCCAAACTCATCACACAAGTTTTCCTTCTTAAATAAAAGACATTATACTGTTCTCCTCAGATTTTGAATTACTGATTGAGTGTTTCTATAAGGCCAATAACGTGTCCCTTAACTGTGTGTAATATCTCCATAAACTCCATAAACATATTGATGGCGTTCAACCAGCAATTGCCTTTTTACACCATTTAACCCTGACACAGAAGGCTATAAATTGAAAACCCCACACTGATATTGTCTAAACGTGAGCCGATGCTGCAGTTTCATCCAGTGCAGAGCCTTCTACGTGGCACACGCCCAAAGCCACTAAACATGATGGATGGCAGCAAGCGAGCGTCGGATTATACCAGAGAAAAGACAAAATACAGGATGAAAGAACACGCTTGAACCGCCGCTGACGTCCGCGGAACACTTGGCTTTGGTCTCTGCATTGTGCGCCTCTGTGTGAGTCCGACCCGGGGGCCAAAACCGCGGGATTCCTGCCAACGCGCGGTCCCTCTGCGTCCTCTGGCAATCGGCGAGCCCCTGCGTCCACTTTCATCAGGCGCGAGGAGCTTTGGAAGTCGGCCGTCGTACATCAAGCAGTCGTTTGTGTTGCGTGTCCTCTGGTTTGGACAAGTCTAATGCGCCGGAAATATCAGCGGAGTGGGGCTGTTTGTGGTGACGAGCAGCAAAGAGCCATTCAAACGTGAAAGTTGAATTTTGATTAAGAAACGCAAAATTGTTTTGAATATGCTCCTTCAGGACTATACTATTGGACTTATGACATGACTTCCAAATGCCCAGCAAGTGAATAAGCATAGTGCATTCATCATCCTCTCTCTCTCTCTCTCTCTCTCCCTTTCCCTATCACTCTTTCCTCCCTTCTTTATTCCCTTTCTCTTCTCTTTCCTCTCCCTTCGCCACTCTTCTATGCTTCTCATTTTTTCTTTCCTTTCTCTTACTATCTCTCCCTTGCTCTCTCACAATCTTCACTCCTTTTCCTCTTTCTCTCTATCTTAACTTCTATTCCCTCTCTCCACTCTTACTTTATCTTTTTTCCTTTCCACCTCTCTCATACTCCCTCTTTCCCCTTCTCTTTGCAGTGCCTGCTTATAGGCTGTAACCCCAGGCTTACCTTCTTTTTGCCTCTCTTGCCCAATCTCCCCCCTTTCTCACCTCCTCTCCTCTCTCTGTACTCCGTGCTTACATCTTTCTCTCTATTTCTCCCTTCTTCCTCTCTCTATCTCTTTCTGTCCCCTGTCTCACTACCTCTCTCTCTTCCCATTCTCCTCTCTCTCTTTCTTCCACTCTCCCATTTCTCTTTTTTCTTTCTCTCTTTCACCTCTTGTTCTCTCTCTCCCCCTCGCTCTCACCCCTCTCTCCCTCTTACCTCTCTCTCCTTCTCTCTTCATCCCTCTCTCCCCCTCTTCCTGTTTTCTCTTATTTCTTCTCTCTTTCTCCCCCTCTCTCTCCCTCCCCCCTCTCTTTCTTTCCTCCTCTCTCTTTCTCCCTCTTTGTGCTTTCTTTGTGCTACTTACAGCTTTCTTCTCTCTCGCCGCTCTCTCTTCTCTCCCCCCGCTCTCCAGCTTCTCCCTCTCTATTCTCTCCCCCTCTTTCCATCTTCTCCCTCTCTATTCTCTCCCTCTCTCTCCATCTTCTTCCTCTCTCTCCCTCTTTTCACTCCCCCTCTCTATCCCCTCTTCTTCTCTCACCCCCCTTCTCTCCAACTCTCTCCTCCCTTCTGATATCTTCCTCCCTCTCTCCTCTCACATCTCTTTCCCTCCCTCTCTCTCTCTCACATACCCTCTCTCTCTCTCTCGCTCACATTCCTCTCTCTCCCCTCTCTCTCTCCCACACACCCTTCTCTCTCTCTCTCTCACCCCCCTCTCTCACATCCCTCTCTCTCTCTCTCCCACACCCCCCTCTCTCTCACATTCCTCTCTCCCTCCCTCCCTCCCTCTTCTTTCTCTCCCTCTCTCTCCCTCCCTCTCTCTTCTCTCTCCCACCCCCCTCTCTCTCTTTCTCTCTCTCTCACACCCCCTCTCTCTCTCTTACACATTCCTCTCTCTCCCTCCCTCTCTCTCTTTCTCTCTCTCTCTGTCCCTCCCCTCCCTGTCTCTCTCTCACATTCCTCTCTCCCTCCTTCCCTCGCTCCCTCTTCTCTCTCTCTCTCTCCTCTCTCTCTCTCCCACCCCCCCTCTCTCTCTTTCATACCCCCCTCTCTCTCTCACATCCCCCCTCTCTCTCTCACACTCCTCTCACACTCCTTCATCTCTCTCTCTCTCACATCCCTCTCTCTCTCTCCCACCCCCCCCCCCTCTCTCTCAATTTCAATTTCAATTTTCAATTTCAAAAGGCTTTATTGGCACGATTGTACAACAACATTGCCAAAGCAAAAATAACAATAATAACAGTAATAACAACAATATAAACAGCAATCAATATTCTAAATAACAATATATACATATATATATACATACACACACAGGTCAGGTGGTTGTATCAGATGTGTGGTTGTTGTGGTTGTCCCTCAGGTTGTGGCACAGTCGGACATATTTAGCTGCTGCTAAGCTGCTGACTCTGTTCTCTCCAAGAATGTGTTGCATTTTGGTTTGTTCAGGTAGAGAATCAAAGCCAGGGACCTGCTGGTTCATTTTGGAGAAGAACTGGCCTCTGATGTTGTCATATTTGCTGCAGTGAATGAGGAAGTGTGTCTCTGTCTCCACTTGTCTGAGTGGACATAGTTGACACAGTCTGTCCTCTGTGGGCAGCCAGGTCTGTCTGTGTCTGCCCGTCTCTATGGCCAAGCTGTGGTCACTGAGTCTGTACATGGTCAAAGTCTTTCTTAGTTTCTCATCAGTCACGGTGCTTAAATATTGTGCCACCGTGTACTGTCTGTTTAGAGCCAAATAACATTGAAGTTTGCTTTGAGTTTTAGTTTTAGATGTCCAATAGTTAATGTAGTGTTGTTTTTCTAGTTCTATAATTGTCTGTGTGCTGAGTGTGTGCGTATCCTGAGCTTGTCTTGTGCTGTTAGAGGAGCTGAGCTTCAGGACCAGCTGGCTTCTTCTCTTTCTCTCTCTCTCTGTCCCTCCCTCCCTCTCTCTCTCTCTCACATTCCTCTCTTTCTCTCTCTCTCTCACACCCCCCCCTCTCTCTCACATCCCCCGCTCTCTCTCTCTCACCCCCCCCCCTCTCTCTCACACCCCTCTCTCTCCCTCCCACACCCCCCTCTCTCTCTCACACCCCCCTCTCTCCCTTCTTCTCTCTCTTTCTCTCTCTCTCTCTCTCTCTTTCTCACCCCCCCCTCTCTCCTCTCCTCTCTCTCCCTCTCTCTCTTCTCTCTGTACTGCTTACAGCCTGTGGGCCTTCTCCGCGCTCAGCTTGATTTCCTCACTGGGGGCCGAGACAGAACTATTCATCTGGACACGGCCACAGAGACGCTGCCTGGGGACGTTTGCAGGTCCAGGAAAAAAAAAAAAAAAACTGAATAAAAAATAAAAAATACTGACACGCAGGAAACATATTTTCACAAGTGCAAGGCTGGAGAGAGAGAGAAAAAGAAGGATGCTTTTGGAGAAGAGAAGTGTACTCTGCACTAAAAATATATCTTGGCTTTTAATTACTTTTTGGTTGTATCATTTAGACTGCAGTTTGAGACAGTAAATAATACAGTACATTACAAGTGCATAAACATGCTAGTATTGATCTCCGATAGAATACAATAACAAACTACCTTTTGACCAGTTGAAGCTAATGTACGCGGCTAACATTAGTGACAGTACAATGAGATTCTACATAATCATATCACTCAGTAGTGTTAGCATTAGCATTGAGGTCCATGGGATGTGAACTTTGGTAGCTTTTTTGTAGATTAATTTATAATAAAGACAGAACCAAATTATTATTATGCTCAAAAAAGCTGATTATTTTTAAACATGACAGAAACATGTCAATAGAACCAACAAAATCAAAGCTATTATAATGAATATGAAGACAATGGGTCATATTTGGTCAAGTGGCAGGCAAAGGAGTGGGAAGCTAAACTTTTTTTTTTTTTTTTTTACCTTTTTTAGGATGTAGGTGTATTTACTTTGCCTAATTCAAGTTGAGTCACAACCATCCTACCTTCAAATGGAGGTTGTTGATGTGGCGTTATGTCAGAAAAGTAAACAGAAATCATGTTTTTTGGTTTTAACTTTCTATGACTTCAGATTTGTATTATTTACTTTTCATCTCCATAAAGTTAAACAGTGCACCTTTAAATAATAAAATATATTTAGGATAGCCCAGTCTTCAGAGAACACATAGATATGCAACAAAAAGTCCACAATGTGCAATGAGCACGTTTTCATGCCAAAAAGTAAAAAATAACTACTTTTGGTTTCTTTAGGTTTAATGCAGGGATCTCAAACTCAAAAGGAGCTGGGGCCAAAATATTCAAAGTCAGAGGTGGTCGAGGGCCACATTTAAGAATACAGGACTCACTCTGTTATAAGCATGTTTTGCTATGTAAAGTCTATGTAGCATTTTTCCTAATATGTCCACACCCATTGTTTTACATTTTACATTACACAAACACAAGTGATAAAGGAAAAAAAAAAAACACATTACCAAATTTTTCATCAGGAAAATTTAAGTCATTTGCTCCTCTTGTGCATTTTAGAGTTTTTTTCAAGTAATATTTCAACAATATATTTGTGGGCCACTATTATAATAATCACAAATCATCCTGGGGGGCCACATGAATTCATCTTGATGGCCGCATTTGGCCCTCGGGCCGCCAGTTTGAGACTCCTGGTTTAACGACTAAAACTATCCCAAGCCCCAGACCTAAACATTTTAGTAACTTGAAGCATAAACTTACCCATTAAAGCTACAGAAAACGTCTTAAATTATTTTACAGTTTGACATTTTGTAACATATATATATATATATATTTTTTTTCAAGGCGCTTTTGACATTTTTTTGTATATCTGCGTTTTCATCGGAGACTGCGTTGATTTAAGATAAAATTGGATAATTTTGTGGTCGCAATGAAGCCTATTTACTAAAAAAATGACTAAAAATCAAAAATAGAAAAAAAAAATGCTTGCCTTAAAACACAAATATCAGTAAATATTATTTGGGCAACACGGTGGCACAGCGGTTAGCTCTCTGGCCTCATAGCAAGTTCTCCCTGTGTCTGTGTAGGTTTCCTCCGGGTACTCAGGTTTCCTCTTACAACTAAAACATGTCCAATGTGCCTCTCCTCTCCCCTCTCCAGGACTACAGATGTAAATTAACTGTAAACTACAATCTGGTACAAGCTTCTCTGCCATTGAGCTTAATGTAATTGTACATTGTCCTTAATAAACATTACCTTACCAGCCACAACAAAGAGGTTCATTTTTGTAGCGTTAATCAGCTAAATAATCCACATTTGCTCAGCCCACTTATAAACATGAAATATTTATTCCAGATTTCACAGAGCAGCTAACCATCTTGAGGTTATCACCATTCATTCCTAGTGAGTTTCCACCTTCTGTGTACTAACTTCTACTTTGCACAGAGTAGATTTGGCATACGTGAGTGTAAAGAAATCCCTCCACAGCGCTGGACCTACAGGCAGCTCTTAGCTGGGTTACGCCCCCTGTGGACTCTCCCGCTCCGCTGCATTTTTTATAAACCACAACTGAAAATGCAACGCTACATTCTCATTCTGTCCGGCAGCCAAACCTCTCTCTCTCTTTACTTGTTTCAGACGTACTACCTGCACATTCCTCCCTGTTCCAATGATTTGTTATTACTCACTTTAATTGGTCAGATTAAAATCAATTCGGCCCCAAAGAACAGCGCGGGATCATAAATCTTTTGGCTAAGGTAGTGTTTGTGGCTCAAGCCGATGTATAGCATGTAGAAAGCACCGGGACGATCGATCACCAAAACGCCCATGAATCTTCCTGACAGGTTAAAATGGTATTTACTCTGCGAAAAGTGAAGTCTAGCGGCTAACTGGAGATACCCTTGACCTTTCCGGCGTTAGTTGCAGCGCTAGCGTCTTAAATTATCAATGAGGGGGAATTGAGCGTCGCCGTTATAGCCGCGCAGAATGCAAAACAACGCTTGTGTATGATGTTAATAGCTTTATCACAGCTTAAAAAAAGTCTCATTGCACTGTTAAAAAGAAAGAGAAAGTAGTAAATACTGTATGTCCTAGGTCCCACAAATGGCTCAACAGTGTATTCATATTTGGGTGTAATTATGATTCAAGAATGTATTTTTACAAACGGCATAGAAAGACTGGAATGGATCAATCAAACACAGCCAATCAGAGTGCCCAAAGATCCCACTCACCAACGCCCATTTGAGCAAATGCTTCAGAACCATACAGCGGGCAAAATGCAAAAAAAAAAAAAAACTAATAATCTCCGGATTAAGTACAACAATTGCCTCATAACAACAAAAAAACAAAAGCAGATTTATTGAAAATGTCATATTTTGACAAACGTGATCATTGCATTATGCTGTAAACTTTCATTACATTGTCTCTCTCGCCATAAAGTAATTTTTTGATTTTATAACATGCCTTGCTCTTAAACCCTTGGTCTGGTTTCTTATGAATACAGCAAATCATTGAGTGGAATGTGGAGTATTTTGAAAACCTCTGAGAGGATTTACAAAATGGCACTGTGCTTTTCATAGCTGTACTCTTCATCTCAAATAATTTGAAATCTCGAGTAATAGCTCAAATTTATAACATTTCTGAGAACTTGCATCACATGAATGAGTTTTATTTTCTCTGCAAGGATGAACTGTAAAAGCAAAGTTTTTAAACTGCAACTCGACTGCCATGAAACACAACTTTTTCATGTCTTTTGTAGGCGCTGTAGACCCATTTACTGTAAACAAAGATGGCTGCAGCGCACTTTGCCTTGAGTAGTGTGGCTGTCCCAGGCTTTTAAAGGACGTAGGTGCATTGCCAGTTAACAATACCACAAACTCTCTTTAAAAGGCTCACTTAGCGAACGGCAAGTGACTCCCAGATTCATGTACAGTTTCTGAATGTGAGCGTGACATTAGTGAGTATGCTGATACTCAGTGGCCTGATTTCTACTTGTATTTGGTGGAAAAACCTTGTGTACACAAGAGAAAAGCTACAATCATACAAATCCCTTGATGAGTATGGCTATGTAATTTGCAGTAAAGTACAGGGGGTGAGTTGATATGACATTGATAAAGATTTTTGTGCAATTTGTGTTAATTTATTATCAAGAAAGTGGAGAACCACAGACTTACAAACTGCACCTGGGTGGTGTTATTTTGTTCTGATTTCTACAGAAGGTTAGTTCATATAGGACTCTGGGCAAATAATATACTCCCATGACTCTGGGGTCATCCACTGTATTTATTTTGTTAATCGTCAGCATTTGCAATCCTTTATCGATCCTATGTTCCGCAGAAATATATAAAAAGTTATAAAGAGAGTCAACTGGTGCAAACCTATGGAACACTTTAGAAGTGATCAGAGCCTCGCTAAAAGTCATTGTTGAGTTTTCTAACCGGTAACAGCGGACTCACACCAGCAGTGATAAACCCGCTCCCTTGAACTCTCGCTTTCGTGCTGCCTCCAGCTTTCTAAGGGAAGTTTTCAGAGGGAGAGTTTGTCTCGACCAATGCCTCGTTTGCGTCTGTGAAAAGGTGTTCACTGAGTGGCTGTTGCCTCGGCGATGTCACTCTGAAACTGCATAAAGTTAACATCATCTTACTTTGCCGCGCTCAGATCGCCAGGACCACTACGCTCGCCTCGTCACTTCCTCATGTCGCCTCTTTGCTCCAGCCTGCAAAGGAAATGAATGGGAACTGCTCTTTTAATTCGCTTCTAGTGTGAGTCTGCTGTCAGTGTCTTTAGTTATTCCTTTTGTGAAGAAAGTTTTGCAGAAATGTGCAGAAGTCATTATTGCGCGCCTGCCCTTTTTAATGACATAGGTTCTAAACAGGTCTACTCACCTTATTACGCCCGCCCACTCTTCTTGGCAGCACACTTCCGGTTCAGCTACGCTTAGCCTGCAACCTCTGGATTTATTTTAACTTTCATTAAATCTATTTGAGTTCGCCTTGCAACACAGACAAGCTAACATGTTAGCTATGTTTACAAAGTTAACAAGAAGTGTGCTTAAAAAAAAAGTGGGCAACATTCCTGCAACATTTTTGTTTTATTTTAAACCGCATGTTGCTACCTTACTTGTTGCATTCTAAGCCTCATGATTCACCACTGTGGGTGTGTTTTGAAGAGATTTTCACAACTCTTTGAACTCTTTGCCATACAGAGAGTGTTTGTATGGCAGTTAGCCAAATGCTAACAGTTTAAGCATATGCACTTCCCAGTTGTTAGTGGACAATCTATTAATTATGACGGTAACACTTCCAAAACTGCTGTGGTTTTGTAATAAAGTCGTTTTCTAAAACTTTGCAGTGGTTCCATGTATACACAGCTGTACAATGTTCAGTTGGTCCCATGTTAAACCAATAGAGATTTTAAAATGCTGAATACTGAAAATAACGTTATTCTTACACTACAGAGTGATAGATACATTTACCAGTACTGATCAAACAGTTTATTGGGCTGTTCCACGGCTGTTTTGTTCACTTTTTTTAATCATTTTGTCTAATGTATTCCTATGGAAATTCTGCTAAACTGTCAACAATCATGGCGGATTTGCCATTATTTGAATGATAACCACAGACGCTTCCCGAGCCTAATAGTTTCACATGGTTGGCTAGTTTTATTTGGTCGAAATTCTCTGATAATCACAATCAATGCTGTTAAACTCAATGGAAAATGCCTGTTATGACTAGGATAGTGTAACCATAACTGGATGAACTCTATTGTTCTTTTAGCTGCTTATTTGTTCAATGGAATTAGCTTAGCATGTAAAGCCAATTGTACCTTGGTTGATCTTACAAGCCCAATAAATAATGTGTAATGTAGACTTTTTTTGTTCATTGAGTTTTCCAAACGTATTTTTTTTCCTCAAATCTACACTTTCTCCACACAATGCTTCAATTAACTGTTCACTTTGTGTTAGTTACTTTTAAACCTCTTCACAAACTGGCTCCTCTGTGTTTGTCTGACCTGCTCGTGGCTTCTGCTCCTCCAGAACCCTCGGCTCTGGGAAAGCGGCCATGTTTGTTTTCCCCTGGACTCAGACAATCTTCAGAGGAGACCGGAGTATGCACCCGGCCTTCTTCCCTCTGGACTCACTTCTACTGCAACATTTGGCACAAGAAACGCCTTTGTGCTTTTAAGAAGCTCTTTTAAACATTTATTAGTACAAAGGCATGTGTTAGAGTTTCTTTTGCTCAACTCAGTTATGACATGATCTGGAATTTTCCTAAAGTCCTAAACTTAAATGAATCAACTTAAAGGTGCTATACCTGATTTTTGATTCCTGCATCAGTCAAATGTTTTGCTCACTTACATACATTACACTTACACTTACATTTTGAGCCTCCAAATTGTTCGTCATGATATGTTTTAAACTTTTTTGTTTGGGGCGAATAATAGAATGGAGGCTAAAGAAGTTAGTCACAATGCTAACAACAACAACAAATGAACTTAGTGGAGTTTGGTGAACAAACAGCACATTAATAGACATAAACAGGACACTTTGGACTAATTTTCATCTAAATACATATATTTACAAGCTATCTGTGCTAGGGGGGAATTGATTTTAAGTTATTTTATTGTAACAAGTATACCGCCTTTAACTTAAGTCAAGGGTCTGCAGGGGTCATTTGGCTTTTTAAAGACTCTGATGTGTCTCTTTGGTCTCACATTGACCATTGCTAAATACACTGTTTAAAGGAAAATAAATGTTATTATGGTGTGTTCTCTTCTATAGTTATTAGCACACTCATTGATTGCATGATAATTCATGCAAATTTAGCATATGGCTTGTGTGATATCAGGTATGACACTAAAGCAGGGACAGGAAAGAAAAACTCACAGTCTGAGGCTTCTATCAATAACATGCAATACTTCAAGAGATTAAAAAATTTAATAAATCTTAGCCAATCGCATCTCGACAGTCCAAGCTTTTAGAATATATACAGTTATTTTGGAAGTTGCTGACTTTTTTCCCATCAGTATAGAATCTAAAACCTACTTTGTAAAACATGTGTATATTTACCTTTTGTCTTTATATTTTTGAGGCTCTTTTGACTTTAATTTACTTTGAATTGGGCCATTGCGGCTCTTCTTCTTGGTTCTAGCCAACACACTCTCCTGTTCACTGATTGGACAACTATACTTCCTGCTTTTTGGGAACCATGTGCAGTCCTGCGATACCTGACCTAGTCGCTGGAGTGAAATGAAATTGACTGGAGGCACTAGATGGGGACAGCCTGACTAATTAGATGAAGCCCAATCTCAATTTCTGGTGTGGGAATCACTGTTGCTTTACTACACTTTTTTTTTTCTTTACTTGGTTCAGTCAGGGATTCCAAAGTGTGGTTGCACAGGAAAATGTTTAAAAGATGGGAACAATGCAAAAAATGTTCATATTTGCCCTTTCAATGTGTTTAAATGGCAAAATCTAGTTTGACCAAAATGATGTGAATAAGAAATACACTCATTTACTTAAAAAAGCTTAATTGATGTAACTTCCCCCAGACTCTGATGATCTGTTTTTTCGTGCACAGTACATTATAACACTAACACACTTAAGGCAACATCCCACCTTATGCCAGAACTTTTATTTTTTGTTATAGTCCTTGATCAAACTGCATTGCTCTGGGGAAAAGGGTCTCCTCCACATGAAGTGACTGACACAGTTCCAGTCCTTCTTCACTCGTGGACCTCTCCTCGTGAGCAGCTGCTGTCTAATTAACTCCAGTGGGTTCCTCTTCACAAATCTCCTCTCAGCATCTGTAATTATTTCTATCTATTTTTGGCTCACTGCACTTCAAATAATGGCTTGTTTTTTGTGACCACTACTGTAAGTTACAACACTCATAATCCGCTTTCTGAAAAAAGAAGTTGACAAGATTTGTCATTTTGTCTTGGTGTTGTGGCAGAGTGGATAGCGTTCTGGCCTTACAGCAAGAAGATTTGACTCCTGCATGGCCTGCGCCTTTCTGTGTGGAGTTTGCATGTTCCTCCCCGTGTCTGGGTGGTTTCCTCCGGGCACTCCGCTTTCCCCACCAACCGATAACATGCAGGTTAGGGCATGGTCCGGGGACCCCTGGGGGTCCTTGGGCCATGTTTAGAGGATCCTCCAAATCTTTTTAAAACACTGGTAATTCCTTCAACATTACAATTTCTTATGATATATAACTGGAAAAAGTGCACCAGAAAAAATAACAATAAGAAACTAACAAATTTTATTCAAAGTTTGAAATAAACTTGGCTTGATTTTCAAAATTATCTTGTCATGCCAATGCGAAAACGATAGGGGGTCCTTGGAAATTTTTGGAATCGATAGGGGTCCCTTACTTTAAAAAGTTTGAGAACCCCTGGGTGAGAGAACACTTGGTGTCAGTCGAAGGTTGAGGCGCCAGGTGTTTAGGCGAATCGCCTCTGCTGAGCTGCTCCAGGGTTACTTACTGTCACTGAGTGGAGAGGGGTTTGTCTCCCTGTGAAGCGCTGTGTGACTCTAAACAAATAAAGACTTGCTTGCTTACTTACTTACTTATTTACTTACTTTTCTACTTAATTACTTACTTACTTGTTCAAGAAAACTAGGTTAGTCAAATTTACTTATTTATATATATATATATATATATAATATATATATATATATATATATATATATATATATATATATATATATATATATATATATATATATACTTATTTACTTACTTTTCTACTTACTTACTTACTTGTTTAAGAAAACTAGGTTAGTCACATTTTCTTGCTGCACTGGAATATTATTTCACTTAAGACAATTTTACCTCGAAATTAGCAACATTTCCATATTTTTGCAGTGGTATTATTGATACATACAAACACATCATATGCTCCCTTCAAACTTGGACAGAATGATTTCTTTGAGCGTTCCTTTGCCCGCTCTGGTCACTGCTCTGTAGCTTCACTGTTTGCTGTTTGTTTTGCTGCAGATTGTAAAAAGCAATAAGTTCTGACAGAGATGGAGGAGGCGGCTCTAATATGCTCCAAGCGTTCTTTAATATCAGAGGGAAATATGCGCGCTCGTCCCAGGGGCCACTTTTGTTTTGTTTTATGAGACTCCGGCACAACTGCAAAGTTTGCAAAGTGCTCAGGTTCTACATGTCCAGTGTTATCAGCTGCAGACAGGACGCTCTCCGAGGATTAAGCCCACAAAGTTTACTGCTGGATTCACTTCTAAACACTCCTCATGCTGGGTTTATTCTTGGATGATGGTGCTGGTGTGTAAGGCATAGGCTACCAGAGTTACACACCACTATTACTATCACTATGGTAACTGTTAAAACAAACTAATCTGGATGTGGATCACTCTGTTTTTGTGTGTTTTGTGATGCTTTTATATAAACCTAATCAACTGTTTCTCTCTTCTCTTGCAGCTCCCATCAACCCTCACCTGAGTAAGTACCTCTTGTGTCTCTTGTGTCTCTTGTGTCTCTTTGATTCATTTCACATTCTCACAGCCGAACCCACAGCGCCTCCTGGAGGTCAGACTACCACTGCATGAACAAAACACATTTCAAATCAATATAAACTTGGGTGAAGTGCTTTACCCAAGGACATAACAGGGATTTGAGCCACTATAATGAAAGAATTATCCGAGCAAGCTGTGCATGGGACTCATTTTCACCAATGGCCACATTGACATCAAAGACTGGTAGTAACTGTAAAAATACTTATACTCTTTGAATGATTACAGTTTCTGTAGCCTTTGATTTTGTGTATTTAGTGAAGTTACAATTGGTCTCTATTTGTGTGCTTTTCCAGCTTTCACGGCACTCAAAGCACTTTACAATCATGGTACTGAGGCATTGTTGGTTAAGTGTTCTGCCAAGGACACTCGTTGTCACACTGTTGCATCATCCAAGTGACCAAGCCCTAACCTGCTTTTAGCTTCTGAGATCTTACGGGATCAGGCTTTGACAAGCAGGTATGGGCACTAAATGCGTTATGCACTTTCATAAGTCTTGTCTTGTGAACCATAGACTATTAAAATGGCAGCGAATGGATAAACATATAAAATAAAGAAAGTTTCAGAAAAATAATTTCTTTAGACACCCACAATACTTCAACAGTAACTAAAATAAGCCTTCGTCTACTATGGGCGTTTTCCCACATGAAAGTACCAAGAACTAGTCCCCACATTTCTCCAGTCCCTGTTTAGTCAGAGGAACTACCCTGTCCCCATGTTTGTGTTCACACCGCAAACGTTTGTGAAATTGGGTCCAACTAGCTTTAGCATTAGCATCTGTAAAGTCTGGAGCTTTTAAATAATTCATTAAGTGGTGTTAGGAAGACAAAAGTTGTCTTTTTGATTCCACATAAAACTATAATGTGCAAAACTTAAAAACATCACAGGAATTAACAAGAAAACAAAATAATTCACTATTCCTATTTATAGTATAATAGGCTACTATTCACAAATTAAATAAATACATTTTGGGAGTTACTTTAAATATTTTTTCTTAATGAAAAGGAAAATGTATCTAAATGTGAAATTGTGTGAAACATGTTAGAAACATGTTGAAAACAAAGTTAGCAGTGTAAAATGTGCTTGTGTCACCAAATGGTTCCTGGTCTGATTGGAAAGATTTACTTTAATTGTGTATAAGTGCCAGGAGTAATCTGAGTGTCTTAACCTAATGAAAGAATTAGTCTGAAAATAAATAAAAGAGTAAATCATTTTTCAGACTAGTGCGCATGTATATTCAGTAACTTCAATAAATATACAAATATCAAATACAGAGACTATTATTTGCAGTATGTCAAAGATAGTATGGTTTTAGATACAACCGGCCTTTCGAGGACAAACACAATGTAAATTTGACCCTTTGTCAAATTGAGTCTGACACATCTGTATCAGAGCCTTACAGCTTGTTGAAGAACTACTCTGTCCTCATAATTCATTCACTCCACACATACAGTATATAGTGTTAGACCACAGCTATAGCAGCTTTAGGCTTACTGACGCACTCATCACATTCAACAGGATGAGTGAAGTGTCTTGCCTGAGGAATTGAACCTTTGACTTGGAGGTTGGTGGGCGAGTGCTACAGTCATGGCATTTTCTCTGTCACATCCAATCCAAGTAAACAGCCAAAAACAACCTGTTATACTGACACATCTTCTCACCTCCTCTGTACTGTATTCATCCATTTGTGTTTGTGTTCTTTAATGAAAACAAACTTAAAGTACTGCACCACCTCTTCAGACAATTACAAGTAGCATCTCCTGTAATCTATTCAGCTTGCTCAAATGTATTCTTATTTACTAACCTCTGCATTGCGAAGCTGTTTATTCATACCTCGAGATCCCTCTCTTAATCACTGTTTGGTATTTATTCCTCTCTTTCCGCGGCGGATGGTGGGTGTTTGCGGCTCCACATTATCACAAACATCACTAATCACCAACATCATTATCCAATCCCGGCTTCACCTGCCTGTGCGCTTCTCTTTTTTTACAATCTCCCTTTAGCTTAGCTCGCTTTCGGGTGGAGGCGTCGGAGTCCGCACCGCCCAAAGCTAAGCCGGACCTATTTGCAGGAGCGCATTCAAATGAGGTCGCGAGAGTTAGCTGACCTGCCCCGTTTTGCCTGTTAGCTCCAGCCCACGCTCTGCCTCCGACTTAGCGCCATTACCTGCTGCTCTCAAGGTCGCCACTCCAAAGCGCTCGCAGCTACGTTTTAATAAATCAATGAATATTTATCAGGACACACGGCTCCTCACATGGCTTTGTCAGGGTATTGTCTAACAGCGGAGTGCGTGTCCTGCGGGCGGTGTTTTAGTTTCACTGCAAAAGGTAATGTGTGAGTTAAAAAAGCTCAAACACAGATTTAAAAGTGCAGTGGATTTATAAGGTTCAGAATGATGAATAATTAGGATTGTTGCCAAAGCAATTATTTATTAACTCCTAAGCAAATGTTAGTAATGCTAAAAAAATGTTGACTGAAACAGGAACTTAAAATCCACAAATAATAAAGTAAAATAAAGGTCCATGTGGTGCTAAAAACTTACTGTGTCTCGTTTCAATGCATTTAGTTATATGCCTTTGAGCAATTTACATTTTGTCCAGTATAAATACAAAATTAGCTATAATGGCTTAGTAGCAGAAACAAGTTTATTGCCTTTTCTGTTCAAAACTGCAGAACTGAGAGTTTTACAGTCTCAAGCAGCAGATTTGAGCTTTATTTTGTTTGTTGTTATTGGAAAGTGGCTAGGTTGTTGTTGCTGTTAGGACCTGAGTCTTGAGTGTTTCACTACATCCTGAATTTTTGACAGAAAGATGACAAACAGTTAAAGCTGCTCAGAACTGTCAGCACAGGTGCGCCACAAGGGTGTGTCCTGAGTCCTTTACTGTTTAAAAATTCTCGCCTGCACAGCCACAGAAAACACATCATTAAAGTGAGGCTAAACACGTTGTCAGAGACTGACTCCGCCCACAACTGAGCTCAAACAGACTCACAAAAGTGGAGATGCCCAGAGGCCTTTTAAGAGACGCCTAGTGGGTGTAAACAGACACTGACTGACAGCACCAAATTTATACAGACAGCTTGGCGAGTGGTGTGAGTTTTGTGTCGGAGCGATCATGACGTGCGGTGCAGTGGGGTTTTTACAGCTCTGAGGCTGTATGGAACTAGGTCTAGTTGCTTACATGCACATCTAGTATTTTGCAGACATATGTATGAAACTTTTGCTTTAGCCTTTTATAAGCACATGAGCTCATGATGTATTTTCTAAAATTTAAAATGAGAGAGCCAAAACATTGGTACGAGCTTCAAACCTGTGCACCTATCAACGTCGCACCACTTATCAAGTTGAGCCAAGTGACTGTCGGTATTGCTTTGCAGCAAGTGACCGCTTTCAAACTCCCCACAGCAGTGGTGTCAGAGGGAGACCCGGGAGGCTCGTTTGTTGCCTCAACTGTGACGTCGGCGTGACCACTGTGGCAGCACAGTTGCTGTTTTTGCACACCTAACTGCAAAATTAGCAAGTTTGGACTAAAAAAAAAGCATAGAGACAGTAGTTAATTCAATCTTGACCCCATATACACAGTAAAAAAAATCTGTGTTTAGTTTCTCTTTAAAGTGGATCTAACTTCTAAACTTTACCCTCAAGAACATTTCAAGCAAAACTCTTTGCTGCTATTATTAATCCTCTTTAACATCATACCTGCTGGTGGCCATACCTGTTTGTCAAAGCCTGATCAGATCTCTGAAGCTTAGCAAGTTAGGGCCTAGTTAGTACTTGGATGGCAGACCGCTGGAACACCAGGTGCCACAGTGAAATGACAAGAGTGGATTGTCCTTGTGTTCTTGGGCAAGACACTTAAACCACACTGCCTCAGTGTCTGCATCACTGGGTGACTGGATACTAGACTGTAAAGTGATTTGAGTGCCTGATTGGTCTCTATACAAAAAGACCATTTAAATAGACAATTTTAAATCCAGAATACCATTAAAAATCTAGACATTCCTGCTGACATTTTGACACTCCTGATCCTACCTCAACATCTCCTTCTTTCCCCTCGGCGTTTGGTTTCTGTCTATTAGCAAATCCGGCTCTGACCTCTGGCTGGCCCACAATTACTCTTTTCTCTCGTTGGCGTTTCATTGCACACTTGAGTAGTTTAAAAAATGCGTCGTCGGGCCCCCGGGAGCCCCCTGCAGCGGTGGGAGGTAACCCGGGTGCCCACCTCTGCACCCACTCGGCACAAGATGGAGTGTGATGGAGGACAAGAGAGGCGTGTCAATTTACTAAACTGATTGCACAGGCCCTTGCCACCGAGACCAAAACATTCAAGGACAATCGCTTCATTTTTCTTGAGGTTAAAAGGCTCCATTCTTCGGGGGCGCTAGAGCGCACATGAGAGAGTAGACGTGCTTGGGAGTGCTCCCGTCCGATAAATCGAGTTTTATCATAAAAAACACCTTTATTAAAAAAACATTTAGTGGGGACACTTCTTTATAATCGCGGTAATCGACAGCTACGGAAAATGCCACCAAAGAAGCAAGTTTCTATGAAAAAACCGACTGAAGAAATCGACGACGGTACACATGAGAGCAACATGCTAGCTGAGTTAGCAGCTAATCCCTCGACTGAGACGGCTGCAGTGCTCGCTGCCATTGGGGAGATGAGCCAGAAAATGGACGTCAGATTCAACTCTTTGGACGCTACTTTGAAAGCTAACCAAGCAACGCTGGACGAGCATGAGACGCGTCTCTCTGATGTTGAACATGCTAGCAGCGCTCATGATGGCAGGCTATCGGCGGTGGAGCAACAGGTTAAGCGGCTGGAGGATGCTAACAAGGCCCTGCTAGAGAAAGTTATCGACCTCGAGGCTCGCTCCAGGCGTCAAAATATAAAAATCGTCGGCCTGCCAGAGAATGTGGAAAATGGGCGACCAGCGGATTTTGTGGCAAATCTCATGCTTGCTCTCTTTGGCAGAGAAAACTTTTCTAAACCAGTGGAAGTGGATCGAGCTCACAGGCTAGGGAGCCTCGGATCGGCTACCGCTACTGCTGCTAACAAGCCTCGGGTCATGATTGCTAAGATCCACAGCTATCGCGTCAAGGACTCTATTATCAAGATGTCAATGGAACGATCGCCTTTGATGTACCAGGGTCACCGTATCCACATTTTCCCGGACTTTCCTGCAGAAATCATGAAAAGACGACAACTCTTTGAGGACACAAGAAGAAAACTGAAAGCTGCTGGCCTCCGCACGGGATTCATTTATCCTGCTCGCTTACGGGTTACCCGCGGCAACGAGACATCTACGTTCAACACACCAGAGGAGGCGAAGTTTTTCGCTGACAATCTGTAGCTCGCCAACCAAGAAAGACTGAAGACACTTTTTATGCTGGACACTGAATGTCAAATTCAGTTTAGTGATGTCCTAGACATTTTCCTGTCCACAATGTAAGGATAATTCAGGTAAAAGTTCTTCAATAATCTTGTTTAGTGTGCCTGTTATAAACAAAGTCTTTTTCTAAAGCTAATGTTAAGTGTTTACGGTTCTAATACTTCATTGTTAAATCAAGAACACATTGGTGTTTACTTTAAATTTTGTGGTTTTATCGGAGGGGGTACTGAATAGTAGATAGCTATTAGTGAGTGACAGCTTGGTGGTTTTTACAACTAAGTACTGTTGGATCCCCCATTAGGAGTATGTTAGGTTGGGTTTTTGTCCTACTTTGTTTGGGAAAGTTGGAAGGAGGGGTGGGGGGAGTTTTGTACTTGTTTTTTGTATTTTTTTATTTTTGCTCTTTTGTTTGTGCGCCTTGGAAGTTTGAACAAAAAATATTGCTTAAAAATCATATTCTGACAATGGTTGGTAATAAGGGAAGAGCGGTCACTATGGTTAGCTGGAATGTAAGAGGCATGGGTCATCATATCAAACGGGCTAAAGTGTTTGCTCATTTAAAATCGTTATCTTCGGATGTCTCATTTTTGCAAGAAACACATATTAGACCTTCTGAACAGGCTCGTTTAAAATGTGGATGGGCAGGCCAAATATTTCAGTCAACTTTTTCAAGCAAGGCACGTGGGGTTGCAATTATAATAAAAAAGAATATTCCCTTTTTTCATATAAACACTATCAGTGATGTTAATGGTAGATTTTTGATTGTAATAGGTGAGCTGTACTCTAAGCATGTTACATTAGTTAACATTTATGGCCCAAATGTTGATGATGCTGGATTTTTTCGTAAAGTCTTTGATAAATTACCGGACCTAGCTACTACATCTCTGATTATAGCAGGAGATTACAATGTGGTTCTGGACTGGCATTTAGACAGGTCTTCTAAAAAACAGGCTACTCAATCAAATGCTACTGTAGCTTTAAATAACCTTATTTCTTCAACCAATTTGGTTGACATCTGGCGCTTGCAGCATCCTACGGACCGGGATTACTCTTTTTTTTCTAAATTACATAATTCTTATTCGCGAATAGATTTTTTTTTGTTAGATTCCAAACTTTTGCCAAATGCGATTGATAGCAAATACCATAACATTGTTGTTTCTGATCATGCACCAGCTGCTGTTGTTTTTGATTTTGATCAGTCAAAGCGAGATAGTTCCTGGAGACTACGTCCTCACTTACTTGATGATGCAGATTTTTGTAAATATATATCTGGTAAATTGGAGGAATTCTTAGTTAATAATGATACTTTAGACACAACTGATTCCATATTGTGGGAAACTTTTAAGGTGGTCATGAGGGGACATGTTATATCATATGAGGCGGCACAGAAGAAGATAAGGAATTCAAGATTGAAAGAAATTGATGATAAATTATCGCATTTGGAAACACTTTATAGACAGAGCAACAATAATCAAACTTTACAAGAAATTCTCAATCTTAAATATGAATATAACACTATTTTAACAAAACAAGTGAGTGATCAATTGTCTAGACTCCGTCTCCGCTATTTTGAACTTGGTGATAAACCACATACGCTTTTGGCTCGTCAACTTCGTGGACAACAGAACAGTAGGGCAATACATAGGATCATATCCGGTACAGGGGAATCCCTCACTCTACCAAAAAAATAAATAAGTGCTTTGAGGACTTTTATCGAGAATTATATAAATCTAAAGCAAAAGGGGATGTAGAATCTTGGCTTAATGGAGTACCTATTCCTAGATTGGATGACGCCTCACGTGAGGCTTTGAATCAGCCATTAAATGTTAATGAAGTAATGGATACTATTAAATCTTTTGCTAATGGGAAGGCCCCTGGACCGGATGGTTTTGGTGTAGAATTCTACAAAAAATTTTCCCGGCAGGTATCCCCACTCCTGCTAAGAATGTTGTCTCATTCCATTGAAGCTAAAACACTCCCTTCAACTTTATGCAATGCCAGCATTGCCCTTCTTCTAAAGCCTGATAGAGATGATTCTAATCCTGCATCATATCGTCCAATATCAATGTTGAACTTGGACTGCAAAATTTTCACCAAACTGCTTGCTAACAGGCTAAATAAAAGTATTGAATCCCTTGTACATGCAGATCAATCAGGGTTCATCCCTAACAGGTATTCATTTTTTAATACTAGAAGGGTGCTAAATATTACATACTATAAATATGCCACACATTCGAAAAAGGCAGTTTTATATTTGGATGCTGAAAAAGCTTTTGATCAGGTGGAGTGGGGGTACCTGTTCAAAGTGCTGGACAGGTTTGGTCTGGGGGACTCTTTTGTTTCATGGGTACGTTTAGCTTATCATAACCCTTCAGCTTCTGTAATCACGAATCAAGATAGATCAAATACAATCCTACTTGAGAGGGGCACTCGCCAGGGGTGCCCCCTCTCACCCTTGTTATTCGCTCTTGCCATAGAGCCGTTGGCTATCAGCATTAGAGAAAATCCTTTAATTAGTCCTATAACAATTAATGGAGTTGATCACAAAATATCGCTCTATGCCGATGACATAGCTATTTTTATATCTGACCCTGAATCATCCATCCCTCATTTGTTGGACCTGATAAATGCGTTTGGTACAGTATCTGGGTATACCATAAATTGGCAGAAAAGCGACATTATGACAATTGCAGCTGATTTAGACCCGGACTTTGTGGGCTCAACTCAGTTTAAGATATCAAATACTGTTAAATACCTGGGTATTAAAATTACAAAGAATCCAAGGTCACTTTTTAAGTGCAATTTTATTGAGAGATTAAATGATTTGAGGCAGAATATAGAAAAATGGAGAACATTGCCTCTTTCATTGATTGGTCGGGTAAACACCATAAAGATGGTCTCATTGCCAAGGTTTCTTTATTTATTTCAAAATATCCCAGTGTATATTCCTATGTCATATTTTAAACTGATTGACTCTACTATTTTACCATTTATTTGGGGTTATAAAGCACATAGAATATCAAAACAACATCTCCAAAAGCCAAAGCAAGTTGGAGGCCTTGGCCTACCTTGTTTCTTGTATTATTATTGGGCGGCGAATGCACGAGTCATGGTATACTGGCAAATAAGCCAAAACACAACAACTTCAGTTAATATTCCTTCTTGGTTGTCAATTGAACAAAGTTTAGCTTCTGGGACATCTTTGCAGGCAATTCTATTTTCAAATCCTAGGCCACTGTCTTCTAGAAAGGGAGAACACTTTATTCTGTTCAATTCTGAAAAAATTTGGTTACAGATTAGAAAGTTTGGTGAGCTTCCTAATACATCAGTGTATGCTCCAATATGGCATAACCATGCCTTCTCACCCTCATTCACAGATCCAGTTTTTAAAGAATGGAGTCGTAAGGGTATAGCAGCTATAAAAGATCTCTACATTAACAAACAATTTTGTTCATTTGACCAATTACAGTTAAAATATGCTTTGCCTAAAAGTCACTTTTTTAGGTTCTTACAGGTTAGGAATTACGTTAGACAAAACATTTCAGCTTTTAATTCCCTACCCGACGAAATTGGTTTATTCAAAATTTTACTTGGTTCTCCAGAAGCTGACAGTCTAATTTCAGTGTTAGTAAAATACTTTTCACATTGTATTGCACAACCTGCAATGAATATTAAGCAAAAGTGGGAAGAAGATCTTAATATTACAATCGAGGACGACAAATGGCAGAGAGCACTAAGCGGTCTTCACCATTGTTCTATAAATGCTAGACTTCAATTGATACAATTTAAGGTCCTACATAGATTGCATTATTCAAAAGTAAAGTTAAATAAAATCTTTCCTCAAACATCACCACTTTGTGATCGATGTAAAACAAATCCTAGCACTCTTGCACACCAATTTTGGTTGTGCCCTTTAATTCAAGATTTTTGGTGTTCAATATTTAAGTGGTACTCCCGGGTGCTTAAAGTAAATATAGAACCTGATCCGGAAACTGCACTTCTTGGAGCTTCTAATACTCTTGAAGGTCTGGGTCATAGTGTCGCTACAATAGTCATTTATGGTATGGTCATCGCTAAAAGGTGCATTTTAAAACTTTGGAAATCTGACTCACCACCTCATTTTGAATCCTGGTTAAGAGAATTAATAGGAGTTCTTCACATTGAAAGATTGCGGTTTGTGGTGTCTGGCAAAACTCAAAAATTTTATGAAGTATGGAATCCAATCTTAAAATATCTGAACCTGTAGTGACCACCTAAATATCATAATTGTTATGAAATGTATAGTGGAAAGATCTATGTGTGTAACTTAAGGCAGCCAAGGTGTTTTTGTTTTTTTTTTGGTTTGTGGTTTTTGTTGTTTTTTTTTTTTTTTTGTTTGTTTTTTTTGTTTTTTAGTGTTTTGATGTTTTTTTAGATTTTTGTGTGTATGTGAATATTTATTCTTTATAATTAGATACAAAGATTGTTAGACTTTTTATTTTATACACAGCAAGTATCTAATGGTCAATGTTGCACACTGTTTGTTTTTATGTTTTGCATATAATTGAAAAATCTAATAAACAAAGTTTGCAAAAAAAAAAAAAAAAAGGCTCCATTCTTCAAAAAATTCGCCTTGTGCTTTGTCTAACTAGGGCCAGATAATCATTAAATATCCACACAATGAATGAGTGCAAGTATCAGCCTCTATTTGTCAGCAGTTAAAGGGATTGGCCGTGTTGGAAGTGTGGAGAGGTCGCTCCTGTGAGGATACTGCAGAAGATGATCAAGTTTCAAGGTTGCGTGGAACAATGTAGTAAGCATTTTGTGAACAGATAATGCATTTAAAAGCAGTGCATAACCTATTTTGAGGAAGAGGAAGGAGCCGCATATTGAAGCAGAGGAAACTTTCACACTGGCAACATTCAGTCTGGACATTAGGAGTTTCCAGTTTGGTTTGGTCCAAAGTCCAGATCTTGTCTGTGGGAGTGCTGGACTCGCTCTGGACCTGAGCAGTGTCAGTGTGAAAGTTCAGACCTTTGAGTTATTATAATGACTAGAGAGAGTTAAGTCACGATAACCTATAGCAACAGATGTCCAGTTCCGGCAGCCATCTTGTGTGGAGAGAGTTTACCAAACATCTCATACAAACTAATAGGAAGCTGAACTTTTAAATGACTTTTTCACTTAAATACTTTGATAACCTTTTAGTGTCTGTATGTTTATTTTTGCTTCTGTTCAACCAAACTTATGTGGAAAAACCTTGAAAAAGCATCCTTTAAATTTTAGCTATTAAAATCTTCTTTTTTACTAACAGCAGTGAAGCAAACACAAAAATGATAAATGTTTGCGCTAAGGTAAGGTGATGTTTATTAAGGACAATGTACAATTACATTAATCTCAGGGGCAGTAATGCTTGTACTCTGCTGTATTCTAGTTTTATAGCTAATTTCCATCCGTAGTCCAGGGGAGGTACATTGGACTTGGTTTTAGTTGTAGGAGGAAACCTATGCAGACATGGTGAGAATATGCAAACCCAGGACCTTTTTGCTATGAGGCCAGAGCTCTAACCGCTGCACCACCGTGTCGCCCATGTAATATAATGACAAATATATAGTTTAATTCTGCAACAAATCCAGCCCTTTCCACAATGCAAAAACTATGTATCTAGACTTGCTTAAAGTGACGTAATGTAGAATGTTTCACTTGTCTCAAGGTGCTTCTGACTGGTTACAAGTGAATTTAGCTTAAAATAAGAACAAAAATTTGCCAATGGGATAAGAACAATTTTCTTAACTCTGTTCCAAAAAATTTGGCTTGAAATAAGAAGTAATGTCTGGAAATCAGTTTTAAACAAGAAAAATGATGT
The DNA here is from genome assembly GCA_038363315.1 of Mugilogobius chulae. Lineage (NCBI taxonomy): Eukaryota > Metazoa > Chordata > Actinopteri > Gobiiformes > Gobiidae > Mugilogobius > Mugilogobius chulae. Next base: position 22,891,219 of record CM076405.1, on the reverse strand, counting down.
AGGTCTCCACAATAAATAGAACTGAGTAGGCTTCCATGCCCACAAAATTAACTAATATTTTGTCAAGAAGAGGGCCTCCTCTTATTTCTGTTTATTTCCATGGAAAAGCAGCTACTTTAGCTATATTTTTTCACATTATGGTATAAAACTGATTTATCCCCAATAATAATGTTCTAAAGAATGAATTAACTTGCTATTTGTATTGAAATGTGAAGTTGACTTTTCTCTTCCAGAAAGTTACACGGTGCACCTTTAAAATAGTCAAAATGCTTATATTTAGAGTTTAAATCCAAGAAACAAGGAATTTTAACTTGACTTGAAATTCATTTTTTTCAGTGCAGTGTTTTTAGGATGAATGTTTATATTCACAATTCAGAGGAAACTTGACAAGACACAGACATTGTCAAAAAAAAAAAACATTTTCTGTATAATTTGGACCAAAAATTTATAATTATATGTTCAATTAACCCCTTTAATCTATGAATTATCGGAAGACGTTAGTGCAAATGCCCCATTGGTGCTGAACTACAGTGAATTCTGGGACCTGTAGTTCAAAATGTTATGTGCTTTTATCAGGAGGGCACTATCAATAATAATCAGAAATAATCTTGGGGGCCTCCAGTTAGACACTCTCGCTCTATGTCATAGTTTATTATTAAATTCATGGAAAAACTACAACAGCAATCATGTTATAATATATAATTAGAGCACATAAAACTTGGATTGCAGATGCAGAACTCATTGGTGTCAGAAGGAAGCATAATCACTCACTGAACAACCATGCATTTTTCCTTCTCTATTTGCCGTTGTCGCAGGTTCAGTCACAGGTTGCCAGATACTAAATCCATTCCTGCGTATATACTGTACATGTTCTTCTCTCTATTCCTGTCCTGGTCCGTGTGTCAGTGGCAGATAAACCTCTCTCTGACGTGCCGCTCCAGTCATCGCTCGGTCACTTCTTTATTTAGAACTTCACGTGTGGTAATTACCGCGCCCCTGAGTCGTCCCCTGGGAAACCCCTCGCCACGGGAAGCCTTATGAATAAACAGGAACAGTCACATCTCCCACCTCGCTGCCTCTGCTTATGTAAGACCTGAGGAAATGAGAGCTACATGAGAGGAAAATGACCTGAATTCACCATTTTGAACTGACTCATTTAGTTTCCCCATTAGACCGAGACTTTCTGACAAACTTAGACGTTACTTTAGATCAGATTTTCTTTCTTCAGAAATAGCTTCAATAACTTGGGTTCATTTGTGAGTGGAGTCCTTTTTCATTATTTCCTTATTGAAGCCAGTGGTGGAAGGTACTAATTACTTATAGAAGTAAAATAGAAGTCAATACTTTTTACTTTAACTTAACTACTTAACTAAAAACTGGACTGATAAATAAAAGTACTTTTTATAAGTCCTGCGAAATTAGAGGTGTGATTTATTATTATTATTTTTTAATCCACCATCTTGTTGACATGTTTTAGTTCTTCATTGAACAAGCAAAAATGAGAATATGTAGAAATAGTAAATTCTGCACAACGCTTAATCACAATAGTTTTCAAAATCTATGTGAATACTTCAACATTTTAATCTTACGCCTCCCGTACATTGACTGAGTGGTGGATTCAGTTAGAGACACGTGCAAGTTTTTTGTGAAGTGCCTTGTAAACCAGCTCCAGTCCACCTCAGTCTGTATTTACCCCAAAGCCACGTGAAGTCCCACGAGAATACTCGTCTTATGACATGAAAGTGACATCTGACCACTGTGACCTCCGGAAAAATAGACTCTAGATTCTTTATGCACTCTTGCATGACTCTCGAATGTTTGCTTGCACTGCTCTGAGGTCTGTGTACAAGGGCACATTTAGTTTTAAGCACTTTCTAAATCTGCAGGACTTACGCGAGTACCAACCTGCACCAAACTCACACTCAGTGTACAACAGGTATTAAAGTCATTTGAAAGAATACATTAGTACTTAGTACACAACTCTCACCTAAGGTCATGAGCTTTGGGTAATGATTGAAAGGACAAGATTGATACAAGCAGTCAAAATGAGTTTCTTCCAGATGGTGGCTGGGCGCTCCCTTAGAGACAGGCTGAGGAGTTCAATCACACTGGAGGAACTCAGAGTAAATCCGCTGATCCTCTGCGTCAAGAGGAGCGAATAGAGGAGATTTGAGTGTAAAGGGAAAGCTGGGCCTCCCTGCTCAGACTGCTGCCTCTGTGACCTGACTCTGGATAAACCTGAAGAAAATGGATGGACATATAGATACATAACTTATAGGACTCCTGCACCAGATGACCAGACTGATTGTGGCTGCCATTAGGGCAAGGAAGGAACAGCGGTAACTCATAGACACAAACCTGATATTTAGCTTTTTGAGTTTATCTGTCATTAAAACAAAATCAAATAAAATCAAGCATTTTGTGACCAGAGTGTGCTTTTTAACATTTTAGATTGCATGTTATTTTGGAACTCTGAAGTTACTTGAACCTATTTAGAGAATAGTAAACCCAGTGTCAGATAATTATGGAAAAGACAGTGAAAGAAGAAATTCTAATGATAATTTAAGTTAACCAGACTGACATCACTTAGTTAATGCGCTCAATTTAATTTCACTCCAGCTCCTCAGGTATCATAGAACAGTAGATGATTTTCAAAAAACAGGAAGTACAACTGGCCAGTGAAGAGAGATGAAGTGGAGTGTTGGCCAGAACCAGCTCAAGTTGAAATAGCAGACTGTATATGTTCTTCTCTTGGACCTTGTGTCAAACATTAACTAAGAATATGATTTTGTACCTTTTATTTTGTAAGTTTACCTGACGGAAACGGCAATGATTGCTGGCACATATGTTTTACGGCTTTTCTTCCTGGACTATAAAATGACCAAAATGGAGTGACTGGTTTCCTTCTGTGGAGCAAACAGACTTTAATGATGCGATGTCAGATGATTTACACAAAATGAAACCTGCTGGCTAAATATGCTTTACATGCAAGTAAATATAAACAAAATAAAACTAGATGTAAAAATATATAATAAATCATCGATTGATCAGTTGCAATACATAGAATTCTACATGTCTTTATTCTTTTTGTCATGTTTCATTCATTGATCTTCTGCATTCTCCTCTTCCACTTTGTCTTAACGTAAGTCTGACCTGATCTGACCTGTCTCTGTCTATTTCTGTTGCAGGAGAGTTTCACTGCAGCTTTGAGGACGAGCCCATCTGCATGTTCACTCAGGACAAGAACGATGATTTTGATTGGACCAGACACAGCGCCGCCACGAGGGACACAAAGTACACTCCCAACACGGGGCCCAGTGGAGACCGCAGCGGATCCAAACAAGGTGAGTGGGAAGACTCAAACACGTCATCGCAAAAACCTCAGACAGAAGTGCGTATTTAACATCATCAACAACGTCACACAGCTTCTTTCTTCTTCAAATTTACCTAATATGAAGATACACACTTTCATTTTTACGCCAAACAAAAGCATGAATCCAAAACTTTCAGAACCAGTTGCATGTGCTGTCAAGTTTAGAAATGTTAGAAATTATTAGTATCTTGATCTGTTACACTTGTAAGACTGTGGGGTGGATTATCTCAGCAAAAAAGAAGTGGTCACTAACACAAATGTTTAGATTTGAATGTGTCTTTGAGTTCAACTAAAGTAAAATGGGAGCAGTGCAATGTTGATATTCTTGTTCATTGTGTTGTAACTTTCTGGTTCATTGTGATTGTTTGAGCACCATGTAATAGATTCAGAATATTTATTGTCATTGTCACAAAACAAACTACAAAATTCAGTTTGGAGCATCCATACAACATGGTGTTAAAGTGCAACCCACAATAGATGTGAGCATTTCTTAGCCTTCTTAGCCTCCTCAGAGGCCGGTACTACGAACGTCGCTGAACTTATCCTGGATAAGTTTCTCTATCCCGGGTTGACTAACCCAGATATGAGCCTCTCTCGATAAGCTGTCCTACGAAAGAGTTCACAACTGGATCTGTTAACCCTGGATTTTCTCAATGAAGTCGTGCGCGTTCACGGAGCAGAGGCGGAGTTAACGCAAACTGACCAATCAGAACACCCGAGTTGCGGACTTCAAACGTGAGGAAACGTCAATCATGAAGCAAATATACGAGTATTAAAATCTAAGAAGGAAACGCGCTGCAGCTTCAAATTAAGTCTGCACTTAATCAACCAATCACAGACACAGAAGTTACGCTACAGAGTTTATTTAAATGTCATGCATGGATACAACAAACTAAATGTGCAGACATGACGAAACATTTATAACATCGACCGTTTAGTCTGAATGAGCTGTGTCCTTTATCTGAGTCAAAGTGAAGCGTAAAAATCCACAGTCGAATGTGCACAAAGTGCAGTCGTTCATTATTTCTTGACAATGAAAGAATTTATTAATCATCACACAGATTAAACGGGATTCTTTAGTCACTGTTAAGATCTCATCCTGCTCTTAATAAATAGGTTACGTGCCGAGCCTGTGCGCATCGCATTGATATAAAAGAAAACGCCGTAACTTTCACATTTCCTCATTTCTCCGCTGCCCTCTCTCATCTCTCTCTCTCTCCCCCTCTTCACATACGGCTTAATTCTCGTCTCTGATTGGTCAGCGCCTCATCTTTTTAACTTATTCGGGAACTTATCCTGGTCCGTAGCAGGTTATGAGTTTGCCGCATGTTGCCATAGAGATCTGCCCCGATAGGACGTGATCCAGTTTCGTAGGACCGCCAGACCAGGTTTAACCCAGAAGTTACCTCGCTAAACCCCAAATCTAGCTTCGTAGTACAGGGCTCAGATCTTGCACCTCTCTCCTGCAGTTTGTTTCATTGCTGTTGATAATAAGTCCAAGCACTGTGGTGTCGTCGGCAAACTTGACGATGAGATTTGAGGCAGAGGAGGCTCGACAGTCATGAGGGCTCAACACACACAATAACCTTAAATTGCATAGATATACAGTGAGCTCTTGTGCTGCACTTATATTACAAATTAATGTAAATCATTCCTTTTAAACTGTTTCTCAATAGTCATCAGAAAAGTTGGTTCACGTCACCAGCTTCACTAGGAGTCACTGGACCCTAGAGTAGAGAAAAGATATATTCTGTTGGGTTTTTTTTGTTTTTTGCTGGTGCGGAAAGGAGCGTGATGACTGTTGTGTTTAGTCCAAATTTGCAAAGTCTCAGAGCTTTCCTTGGTTAATAAAGAGAAAGAAAGAAAAGAACCATATGAAAGCAAGCTAAAAGTGGCCAGAGTAAGTAAAACTATTGTATTTCTTCATGTTTGGAGGGTTAAATATTATTTATGCTCCCAGAGGTGGCCCCAAAGGTTGAATCTATGTAATCTGCATCAGAAAGTTGAAAACTGCTGTGCTGCCTTCTCGTCGGTAGCTGGTTTAAAGCAAAAAAATAAAAATCCTCATGCCCATTGTTTCAATAATGTAAACCTATAAAAAGCAACCGGATTAATGTAGAACAACAACTCTTTTTTAAAAACTGAAAGTAGACATTTTTTTGTGAATATTGTGTAAAATTGGCAAAAAAGACCTGACAGAGAAGGAGAGTCAGTGAAAAAGTAAATACATGTAGTCTTTCCTGTATTGCAGTGGCCTGGCCCAATGACAAACCCAGTGTCCTCGTGCGACCGGAGGATTTAGCCGTTAAAAGACCATCACATCCCATTGGAAACGCACCAAGTCATTTACATCGAGCACAAACTTCCTCGCTCACCTGTCTGCTGCCAACAGACTTTACCACTTTCACTTCCACGCGCCCGGCAAAGCGTCTTGTGAACAGCTTGTATTAGCGGCGCCGCGGTGGCCAAAGTATGTGTTGTATAAAAATGTACAGCACTTCTCCAGAGATGAAACAGTTTTAGTATAAGCAGCTCTTTAGCACATGCTGGGAGTGCTGTTTACGCCCAGCCTCTCATTCCATTCATAATAGAAATACTTGAACGCACCAGCGGAAAATGTGCTTCTTTAGACGGAGTAGTTTCATATTTTGCCGTCATTTAAAAAGTTATGTGAAGTCATAGACGTCCTCAGCTAATCTCAAGGACAGTTTGGACTCTATTATGTATGTAGGTAGAAAATAGGGAATGAGCAATTGTTATTATTTGTTAAACTATCATAAAATGAATTGGAAGCTTGTTGTGTTGACATTGTGTCCTTGTGTCCCTGCTCAAACTTGAAATAATTAATCCATTCATTCATTCATAATAGATTGTTTCTCCTCGATAAATGCTTACTCAGAGTACTTTGACTGTGTGATTGATGCATCTGTTCGGCTCAGAAAAACATATCATTCACAAACTCGTAGAACATTTTCTAGAGCTGCTGTTTCAGTGGTTAAATCGACACTAGAGTCCGCCCACAATCACATTTCAAGAAGCTTTGTAACTCGACTGTAAGAGTTATGGCTGCACAGAACGTCAGTTGGCGGGTTTATTTTCAAAAATGCTGATAACTTGCCGGCATGATAATTTCCTGTTTAGTCAATTTCTATGGGGTTTTCTCTGCCTCAGTCTAAAATGAAAAACATTACTGTAAGATCAGGCAGTGATTGGTTTTCTGTCAATGATAATGCTAAAGCTTTACAATTTGAAAATAGTTCACATGCACACTGTCAGTTAGAGCAGTCCAAAGAAAGTAATTAGCCACTATTTTTGATGTGAAAACTACAGATTTTGCCTAAATGTGTTTTAAAAGAAGAGTTGAAGTATACAACTTTTTTTTTTTTTGCCGGGTTGTCCTCAACCTGCTCCAGAGCTCATAAGCTGTAGTTCAGTAGCAAAGACCACAAACCACAAATAAATGTGAATAACATTTATTGAAGGAATGAATAACAATGAATTTGTGAATTTTGAAAAGCTGTATGATTTGGCTTCAATGGGGCCTAGGCTCCCGGGCCTCGTATCCCCCCGACCTGTAAGAAGAAGCAGAGAATATAATTTATGGATAAAAGGGGAGGGCGGGTGGGGCACGAAGACAGTGTACAAAGGTGGTAAGTAAACACGGGACTTAAATAGTGAAGGGGCGTAGATGTGGTGTGGTCCTGCTCCCGAACTTAAGATAACAAACTTATCTTCATATAATGACCAAAAGGACAAGATCACAAATACAAGTGATCAAAGTGAATTTTCCTCTGCAGGGTATCTGGACGTTTCCACAGAGATAAGATGAGGAGCTCAGTCACACATGAAGCGGAGGTGACTCTGGCATCTGGTGTCCTGTTGCCTCTTGTATCCGGCATATCTCACGGAGAGGAAAGACCTAAGTTATTTGCCAATGGGTTCAGGACATTTTATGTAGATTTTTAGTTTTCTTCTTCAAGCCAAATACTCTTCTAATATATCAGAAATGCTTTAAAACTAGTGAAATATAAAATTATCCATGCCAAGTTGGACTCACTGGAGTCACTGCCTTGTTTTAATAATTTGGTGACAGAGATTTTTAATCATAACTGTGCTTTTAATGTATATATTGTTGTAATGCTACTTTTACTGTTTTGTTTTAAAGGGGCACTGTGTAAGAAAAAAAAAATCAACAAAGTGATCCAACGATTGTCCACTTTTGAACACCAGGGGGAGCATATCCAGTGCATTTTGCCTATCTACCATGCTGACACCCAGCGTCAACATTCACATTCCGGCCCGTAATAAAACATTTCAAATACGTATAAATGTATCACAATTGATGTGGATTGGTTAACAGTGCTCTCTTAAGTATTCATGTTGTAAAGAATAAATATGATTTAAATGTTTGTGGACTAAGTGATAATTAAAATTCTTCTCAATCTTACACAGTGCCCCTTTAAATAGAGCGCTCATGAAAAAGAGTCCTGAACTTTCATCGAACCTTTCCTAGTATAAATAAATACAAAAAAAATTCCACATTACATAAGCAACTAAAGTCGAACTAGTTAAAACTACTCAAACTCACATTAAGCTAATTTGAAGCAAGACCAGATTATAAATAAGCCGATACAGTGATTATCAAGGACACATTAGCAAAACTAAAATGTCAAAATACTCATAAAAAGGCAATTTCTTCAAAACGTTCTCTCTAAAACCATCCTATCGCCTCTGATCATATTAAACTGATTCATGCTCATGCTAAATCTCTGAATCAGTCTGAATTCCTCTTTGCTTCACAGAAAAAATGTCAGACAGAAGCAAACCAGACACACCTCTCGACTCGCTCCACGCGCCATAACGTTACAATGTGCGTCCTTGCTCATTCATATCCCGCATAATCTCGTTACCGATTCCTCTTGCCGTCTGTTGCCATTGGTTACCTAAAATCTCCTGTGTGTGTGCGTGCCTGTGCGTTTAGTATTCCGCGCTCTCGTTACGCACGCCCCTGTTCCATATTCAGCTCCTTGATAAATGTACGAATAAAAGAAAATTGGATTTGCGAGAAGAAAGGAGGGTTTTTCTGGTGCGTTTGAGCGAAAGGCGAGGATGGCCGTGTTCACCAGAGGCTCCTGCGGTAAATAATGCATCGTCTCTAATCACCTAATGGTCTCAAAATGTCCGGCATTTCATTACACTCCCCATCGCACGCCGCACAATTATCCCATCTGCTCCGTTTCATTTTGTCTGGAGGGGCCTCACTGCAAAAAAGGAACAGCCAGATGAAGGAATTTCTGAATATTCTCGGTTTGGATTTGGATTTAGGAACTACGGTTTTCTTAAAGTGTTCATATTATGCTAAATCTTGTTACATATGTGTTTCCTTATAATTAGTTTGCTCAAAGTTGTATTTTGATTGATTCATGCATGTTTGAGGGTCAGCTGCTCAGAAAAGTTCTGTTTTAACCTACAATGTATTTAGGATGCATTCACGATACCCCTTTGATTCACCTTTGATCAGGATTCGTTTGCCTGGATAGTTTGTTTCGATTGGGTAACCTTGAACATGCAAGCGAAATCTGCAAAACCGGGTCTGGTGAGAGAGGTCGGTCTCGGCTAGGTTGAATTGAGCCCTGGAGAGCGAAACAAAACCAGGAAGTGAACAGTCACGTAAACCGCGCTGAAACGTACAAGAGGCTCAGAATCAACATAAACGTGGGTGAGACCGATAATGAGATAAATAATATGCAAAAACACATGAAAGTAACAGGAGGACAGAGTAAGATTTATTTATAGTTAATTATGATCACACGACCATATGTCACCAGTATCTACAAAAATGGAACCAAACAACCGAAAGTAACACTACACCTCATATTACTGTGGGGAAAATGACCTATATTCCTCTAATATTTAGGTATACAGTTAAGTGAGCAGGTGACAGACCTTTCAGGGACAGTTTATTTCAAATAGTTGAACTTTTTGTTCCTCTCTCGTCTGAAGTGCTCTGACACATTGTCACTAACTCACACTGGGCGTGTTACTGTGCGAGACGTTGTAGCATTGATTCATGAAAACAAAAAAATCTAAAGTTAGTCGCTGATGTAGCAAAGAAGCTGAGTGTCTTATTTGCTGTTTGCCTGTGTGTTTTTGTCCCACAGCGCCTCTACAGGCGAGGAGCAGATGTGTTTTTTCTGCACCGGACAAAAACTGTATTGTTAAGCGAACCGAGACAATTTAGAACAAGATACAATGTACAAATGTAACTTTGGTTCCTAATTGAGCCGAGTCCAGTTTTCTTTGTATTGTGAATTTAGCCTTAGACTGCTATTGACATTTCAAAAAGTAATCCTCCTTGTTATTTATCAAGGATCGCAAAGTCATTAAGCCACCTTCAAGTCGTCAGTGAACTTCTGCAGGATGCAGCTGTCAGAGTTGTGCCTGAAGTCCACAGTGTAGAGTTCTTGGACCTGTTTGTGTGGTAGTCCAGGATCCACTCTAACAGGTCACAGTCCACATGGCTACAGTTTGTGCCTTAAAAACAGAGGCTGGTGTTGATGATGCAGTCTTTATAAGGTTTTAGTTAAGTTACTCTAAAATAATACATACTAGCCAGTGTGCTGTTGTGTAGATGAACAGCCATGTTTGTCTCCTCTATTAATGTAAAACACTGCCTCATTGTTAAGATAAGCTCAATAGAAACGTAAAACTCTCTTTATAATAATGAAGAATATGATACTGTAAAGCCACAAAAGAGACATATTTACCTCCAATTAAATCACTTTCTGTTACCTCTGTGTAACCTCTGAGTCCTGCCTGTTTGCTCTCTCTCATTACACCTCCTCCAAACGACCTCTCGACCCCAAACGCAGCGCTTTCATGCAGTAATTACAGCCATGTTGTTGTGTTTCCAGGGTTCTACATGTACATCGAGACCTCGCGACCTCGGAAAGAAGGTGACCAGGCGCGTCTCATCAGCCCGCTGTTCAACGTGGCGCCCAAAAACCCGTACGGCATCAACAACCCGCCCGCCTACTGCTTCGGCTTCTTCTACCACATGTACGGCAAACACATAGGTAAGAACTGCTTTTGGTTGTAATTATTATCTGTGTGGAGATCAGTTCTGTTGAGATGTTGGTTTTTATTCTGTCAGATGAAGTTTTGAGAAAGTATTGCTGTGTTGGATACATATTTTTTATCAGAAATATCTTAAAAGACACATGCTTCATTATTTAGATACAAATACAGTAGTTGCTGGACAAACTGGTTGTCAGGTGCCCCGGCCTTACCAGTTTGTGGTCGCTAATCGCTCTTTCACACCAAGCCGAAGGTCGCCAGTTTAGCAACTTTTGATGACAAACATCTCACATGTGTTTGGTGTGTGAATGAGAATGTCAGAGGTCATGGAGCAGGTCACGGAGGCGAGTTTTTGAAGATTTGGTTGCAGGAAGTTAACCATGTTGGCTATAATCTTTACATATTTACATGCAAATGTTTGTGTTGTCCCTTTACAAATTAACAAAATAAGAAATATGAGTCTATGTTGCCAGTTATCGCAGTTGTTTGATTGGCCCATGGCTACTTGAAAACCAGCGAACCAGTGCACTGGAAAACCAAAGTAACAGAAAAACAGTATTTAGCCGAGCATAGATTGTTGTTTTTGCACGAGCTGCAAAAACAATATGGCTGCTATTAGGACACAAAGACAGACACACCAACACCAACGGCAGTACGAAGACTGGACTGTGGCGGGAAACAGAAGTTAGGCTCAATCTGTCAGGTAACTGTGCTTTCTTGTCACTTCCTAAAGCAGCTTTTGTGAACCAGGATATAACAAGCAAGTTCTGTTCTCTGTCAGAGTTTGATAACTACTTGCACGCAACATATGTTTGTTGTTTATCAAACTTGTTCGCCACTTGGATCGTGTTTGTGTGAATATTCTTTTAAATCGGTAAAGGAGACTTGCCCCAAAGAGACTAGACTTTTTAAATATTCTTCTTGATCATCTCTCAAACAAAAAGAAGGTTGAATGCTGAAGTTGTTCCGGTTAATGCAAATTATTCATGGCCCTTATGAGTCACCTTGCATCAGACCTGGGCCTTTAGAGGCCAGTGGGTTTTTGATTATATAAGGATTTAATTATAACATTATATTGAAATAAAATCTTGGCCTATGTTACACAGATATACTATATGCCTGATTGCGTTGGCGCAGCCCTCCATTACATTCCTAGACTTGAACATGACCTTTGACCTCTTGCATACATTGATTAGCCTTACCCTTTACCTTATAGTAGAGGAGGGCAATCATTTTTCTTTGAGAGGCCTATTAAAATCCAGACAAGTGGTGGATTGTCAGATCCTCATTGTAAATGTAACAGAATACTGTATTTTTATTGCAAGCACAAATCTGTAATATGTATTCTATTTAAAAGTTTATCCCTTTTTTGACTTTATCGGATTAAATTTTCAGATTATCATGCTCTAAAAGCAGTCTAAACCAGTTCCAAATTGTAGAAAAGTTTGTTCTTAGTGATGCTTTTATAGATTTGACTGAAAATGAAACCAATAGTCTAACTGCGGAAGACTTAAAGTACCACCAGAGTCATAGAATAAAGCTAAATCTGTCAAAAAAAATGAATATTAAGACTAACACTTATTCTCAAAACATCCCTTTAGCCACAGTTTGTGCAGCTCTGCCTTATAGAGTTGTAATTGAGTGATAAGTTGGATTTTACTCCCTCGTTTCTGTTCAAAGACATGCATCAGGCTCTTGTCAATAGTAATATAGTGAGTTGTACCTCAGTCCATCTCGATTAAACCCTTAACGATTTCGTGATGTCATCCGAAAGTGGTGTTTTATACGCGTCTTAATTATCCCAGACTTCCCGGCAGTAAACCCAACACTCCTCATTCATATTCACGGGCGAGTGGTCCACGGAGCGGCATGAAAAACAGAGTAATTACACCGAGTCTTTCAAAAAGCCATCATTGTTCTGAGCCTCGGTTACTCAAGCAGCAGAAGTATGAATGTGTACCGGTGAAAATGGCATCTTCTGTAGCGACTGAGACGAGAACAGAACGCTCAAACAAAAGGGTAAAATGTAAATACAGACATGGGACTTTGCATAGTGATGTGTCAGAACTTTGTATCCCACGTAGACACAGTGTAGATGTGCTTTGTAATTCATTCTACTTTCAATGCTTGTCGTCTGTAACTTTGCTTGGCTTAGTTGTTGTTTTTAAAGTGATGCTTGAACTCTGGCACATGTCGTTTTAAAACTTAAAGTCTCTCCTCTATCACTTTGAAAATAACCTTTTGATGTAAGTCGAAATTCTAAAATCTTGTTCACATGACTTAAAATTACACAGAGAACCATGGTTGCATATGTATGTAATGTTTTTTTTTTTTTGCTTGTTTCTACTAGTAAATACTAGGGGTGTAATTAGAGCCAGATCTAACCTTTTAGGGGCCCTAAGCAAAAATCTGCTTCGGGGGCAAAATTACTAAAATGTGAAACGTTTTTGTGACAAACAGCCTCATGTGGCTTTTGAAATAATTCAACATAAATGTTCAGAAATCCGTCGTATTTCGCTAGGGTAATTCTCATGATCTGCAGACGTGTTAGTTGATCAGCTGTTTATAAGTAAGTAAGTAATCTTTATTTGTATAGCACATTTCACAGTCACAAAGCGCTTCACAGTGAGATGAACCCCTCCCCTCCCCACTCAGTGACAGTAAGCTGCCCTGGGACAACTCAGCAGAGGTGATTCTCCTAACACCTGGCGCCTCAACCTCCGACTACCACCTAGTGTTCCCTAACATGCATGTTATTGGTTGGTGGGGAAACCAGAGTGCCCGGAGGAAACCACCCAGACACGGGGAGGAGCATGCAAACTCCACACAGAAAGGTCAGGGCCCGCGACCTTCTTGCTGTGAGGCCAGAGCGCTATCCGCTCTGCCACCGTGTGTTCGTAGTTCAGTCAATACTTGTCCTATTGACGCAAAATAGATAAGATAATAGATAGATAAGATTGGCTGAGAGCTTACGATATGTATACAGAACATGTATTTGTTGTTCAAACTGTTCCCAGAGTCTTTGATTTTACACTCTGTGTTGAGAATGATCAGACACCTGTGTCTGCTTTTGTCAGTCTTAAGTGCAGCGCAGGGAAAGCGACTGTGTCTCAAGAACAGAAGAGGGGAGGGTATATCACGTTTAAACTTGTAGGATTGGTCAAACAGGGTTTATGTACAGCCCAAACCAGAGGGTGAAGGCAATAGGCATGATGATTGATGGACTGACAAAAACTAGAAAAAACTATCACCCCTCAGAAGGAGGCGGGGGCCTACACAACTTGCATAGTCTGCGTATATGAAGGTCTGACTCTGGGTGTAATGGCACACTAAAATCATATTTGTTTCAGTTTTAAAGTCGTCTGTTTGGTATTTTCTGTACATTTTGTCACGGTTATTAGGTTAATCGATCATCGTGATTATTCAAGTCACAACATTATCTCAAGGACAAAAAAATTGTAATTGTGGCAGTTTTAGAAGTAAAATGTGATTCTTGCCGTTCACTCTACAGTATATACTAGAGATTGACAAGATAGCAGTTAAAGTTTTAGCAACAGCTAGGTTTACAGGAAAAAAAAACACCTGTATTTGACACACATGTTGCTATGTTCCAAATATGTACATTTTGCAGTAAAATTTATTGATTTAAAAATTCAAATAATAATATTAACAAACTGCAAAAGGTCAAATGAAAATTTGCCAAAAAAAAATAATAGTATTAAAAAATTTGATTTCATAAAACTGGTCACAAAATTGAAGGAAAAAAAAGACGTTTGACAATGAGAATGAAATTTGGTCATAATAGTTAATTATTTATAAATTGTGATATTTTGTCTTGCAATAATCTTAACACTAAAATTGTATATCCTGACATCCTTACTTAATAGTGTCCCTGTCGAAACAAACCACTTGTGAGCATAAGTTTTGTCCCTGCTCGAGCTAAATCCTATTTTTTTAATAAAAATTGTTTTGAAACGATACACACGCGCACCGAACCAAGCGCACTGTACCAAAAATGACTCACTACAACTACACCCCTAGTAAATAAAAAGACAAGTTGGTGAACTCAAGTTTTTAATCCTTTTACAGAACATTTTTGTAAACATTCACTTGCACATTCATTGCTGCATTAGTTCAAGCAGAGTGTGTAAGTTCACATTTAATGACAAAACCACACAGAAATCCCAGCATTTCCAAGCTGTTTCCAAAACCTTTTCTTCCCACTGTACTTTCCTCCCCTCTCAGATCTGTCTACCACATATTGATTGACACGTCACTACGACTCTCTCTTACATAACGTTAACAGCTCAGGCGCACAATCTGACACAAATCACCGTTTTAAAAGCCCCAAACTCTGAATACAGCTCCACATTTTCCTCTTTGCTGTGCCTTTTCTCCCCAGAGTCCTCCGCCAGCCTGAGTGCAGACGAGCGGAGACGACTTCTGTTGCTTTTATGCCCGGATTTTCTAAGTGCTCCAATCTGATGCCTCACGCGGGTTAAAATATATCTCATTTTAGCAGCCCTTCACAGCCTCGTACACAAATCCAAGGTGTTAGCTTCTGGATAGCTGCTCGTGAATGGCGATAACAGCCTTGTGCGGAGCGTTTAAAGATGGCGGAGTGGGGCTGAAGTGTGGAGCCCTTTTTGCCGAAAGAACCAATTGTGCACTCTAACTCCAAGTGCACTGAGAGTGAAAGGAGGGTTTTCTGCAGCACAAAACAGGAGCACAAATCTCGGTGGGTGTTTTTTTCGGCGCAGACTTCACTTCTTATCGGCGCCTGTTTACCTCGTGTGTGAATGGAGTGTTATGTGGAGGGAACACACACTTCTCTGTGACGTGACTGACAGGTGGATGACCAGTTTCACCTAAACCTAACTCTGGCCGAATACAAGAGCAATCTGTTTCACATTGATGGATTAGAACATGATTTGAGATCTATTAATTTGAGATGATTTGAGATTAATTTGAGATGATTTGAGATCTATTAATGTATCTGAGAATATATGAATTTGATTGATTAAACCTTTGAAGCACGCCAAGAAATCAAATATTTAAGGCTCTATGTGCTTTATGTCTTTTAAAAGTACAGAATTGTTAGTATTTCGGCTGGATTGAGCTCATCGATGCTGCCATATTTGTTTGTCATATTCTGGTTTTCGCCCATACCAAAATGCTGTGATTGGCCTCAAGTTAAGTAAATCAATTGCCACAACTGAGCCCAGGGAGATTTCCAAGAGTTTGCAGTAAGTACCATAAAGTAACTGCTGGTACAAGTCAAAGTACCACAGGTAAGTGTAAGTACAGTAAGTCACTAGTAACACTGGTTACTAGTAACTATGGAAGGTAAGGTCTACCAGTGACACAATGGCGCAGCAGTTAGCGCTCTGGCCTCATAGCTCCAGGGCGACTTGAGGCTTTTCCAGGTGATGTTGGCATGTTAACTTTCCTTTTTCTGGTAATAATCTGAGTTAGATTTCTGTCTTTATCTGGTGTTGTGACATATCTTTTATAGGATCTTCCCAGAGACACCTGTAAGAGACACGTCACAACACCTCTGATGAAGGCGGAAGTGCCGCTGCCAAAACTTTCATATAACTGAGTATTCAGCCTATTATATATAAATTGAAATTAAGAAGTAGACAGAATGAGGTTTGCATGTTCTGCCCAGGAATCCTCTGGGGTACTCTGGTTTCCATTGCCAATAAAACATGTACAATTTGTAAGATTTTCCTGGTTAAATAAAACTCGCAAACAACTAATGTATGATTAACATAAGGTTTTGATGCTATATCAACTGGTTTGATTGTGTTTGTGCTTGGATAGGAGACCAATGCTACCGTGGGGCAGCTGATGTGCCTTTCTATTGAAGGATTTTCCGTTGACATCACTTTCCGCCCTACTCCGCATGCGTTATGCAGAAAGAGCCACTGTCCATCGGGTTGGGAAAACATCTTTGATTAAAACAACAAAATGGGACAAGAGCTACTGTTTCGATCAGGTCTGAACTGGTCTGACAGACGTTTGTCTCCTGAAGCTTGAGACTGTGTTTTATTGCTGTTTTTTCACTCACTTGAAATTAATTTTTAAGGGTCGTAGGGTCAAATCTTATTCACAAATGTTAAATTAGCAGTAGTGAGCTGACAATAACCTTAGCTCGAGTTGTTCTCCAGCTTGGTCAATGAGCGGCAGCTTTTTCTGCAGGTCAGGTGCACACGCATCGCCCGTGTTGGCAAAAATAAATAAAAATCCCTCTATACACGTCACCCACCTCACCCTCAGAGAATAAACCTGCTGGTGTAGAAGCATGTTTGTTATGTGACTGCAGAATAACATCTGCTTAGATTTTAAGGAAGCAAAAATTGAGCACTACACACTTAACTTGTTTTGTCCAGTCCAAATAAATAAATATAAAAATTAGAGCAACATTCATTGTGTAATTTGTATATTTAGTTTATGTTTTGTAAATTGAGAAAGTGTTTAACTACTGCTCGTGAAGATGGAGACAGTTTTATCAGTCATGAACAAAAATAACTGGTGTCTTTTTGAAGTCAATCAGACGCTTTTAGCACCAACTTTTTACTCAACTTTCTAAAATATTCCGCTGCGGCGTTTGCACTTGTGTCTCTCCCAAAACACGCTCCGATTTCACTCACTTAATAATATCAATACTTCTCAGAGACGCTCAGCAACTTGTGCAAACTTTAAATTCAACTCAGACGCTGATTATTCCTAAATGTTTGGAGGCTCTGCTCTGTTCAGACTTTGAGGCATCGATCGGAAACTCCCGGGCAGCCAATTAAAAGGATAAGCTTGTACATTGTGTAAAGTATGGACGCCGACTCTCATTTATGAATCCTAATCCTTCTCACAAAATCTTACTTATATTTTTGTGCCTGGTGCCGCCGTAATTATTCCGTGTTTGGAGGCTTAGGTTGGTTCTGACGCAGACATTGATCTCGGGTCACTAATGCAGCCAATTAAAGGGACTTGAATGAAACTCTGCAGCCTTTTCACTGACCTTAACTTTGTTGTGTCTTAGGTCAGTACAAATACTTCCCCAGTTATGTCTTTAGGACTTTGAAACCTTAAAATGAGTCTCCGTGTTTAATTACAGGAAAAGGCTTGGTGGTAGAAAACGTCTGGACACATAAACTTGTTAAAAGTTGAGGAAAAGCAACATAAGGTATTGACAGTCTATGGCAGTGGTTATAATTGAGAGATAAGACATAAGATGCATCACAAAAAATGACTGAACTCTGCATAAATAGTTTCTTAAGATACCTTTAGCGCATGACATTCAACAATCATAATGTGACTGATGTGCTGGCTATGCATTTCTTACCTGGAACACAAAAGTTCTTCACATCTCACAGTTTCCGTTAAATCCACATTTAGCCCAAACTCCAGGTGCAATTTCCATTTCTCTGTGCATAAAAGTCAGTCCTTCATCCGTCCGGGAAAGTTTTTTCTGACGCGAGCCAAGAAACTGTTTGTTTGTCAAGCGATCGTGGTCAAAGGAACGAATCCGACGCAACAACTTCTGATTTTTTTTTTTTTTTTTTTTTTGTCGAATGAATCCTTATCCATGCTCTGGTCCATGACCAGAGCTCTGGTCTCTTGTAGACCACATATGTGTACAAGCAGCAGCAGCTCACAGTCGCAGCGTCAGGCTCGCAGTGACGCTACAGAACAACAGCAAACATGAACAGGATTCAAAGCAGCAGAAGAGTTCAGTCGGGATGCAGGTCTCCATATCTGCCATATCTGTAGGGATGTAACGATATGCAACTCTCACGATACAATATTTATCACAATATGAAATTCACAATACGATATTTATCACAATATCACCCACAATATTGATATTTTGTTTACAATTTAATAAACAATAAAGCCATATTTTCCAGTCATTCTTTTTATCTCTCAGTAATTCCTTTTCTTAGGTGCAAATCCATGGCTTCAGACTAAATTGCTTTGTTACCACAGGCTTTGTTTGTTTATTCAAATATTTGGAATTTTATGCTTTTTTGTGTAAAGTACGTGTTATTGTTCTGAACTCAAATCTATTTTTCATGCAAGTCATGCTGTTTAATATTGTCAGGTGATGATGATAAATTGTGACATTTTGGTATCGCAATATCACAACATTTTCAATATTGTGACATCCCTACATATCAGTGGACTATATATTTAAAAGTGCAGATCCATTTTCATCTTTCAAAATGACAGTGGGACTTGGAAAATTTTTTAAACAAAATAAAATCCGAAAATTATGAGATCAACACAGATGTTGATTTGTCCCAGAGGGTAGATACAGCATGATACTGAACAAATGTATGACTTTATTGATCAGAGATTATGATGAATGTATATTAGAGTAAAATCAGTTGAGCAACACAGTTCTTTATATTGTCCAAACAGAACACTTTATTTAGCCTTTATTATGAAATACCTTTTAGTAAAAACATAGAACCATGTCCTAATAAACTTTAACCTAACAGGGCAGGACTAATAGTGAGTGAAGCGTCAGAGAACAAGTGTGGACATTCAGACACTGAGACCATGCTCACATCAGCCCCAAAGAGGCACATAGTGACTCACTTGGCTCTGCATTACAAGTTAGAAAAGACCAAAAGATCAATTTGAATTTTTTTGTTATATTTTTTTCCCAAAAAATGTTGCATTTACAAAAAACTTTCTGGGAATCAATCAAAATTCACAAATCATGAAAAAAAAGTGGAGAACTGTAGTGTGTCTGTTTCTCCTGCAGTCTATCCCTCTCTTCTCTCTTCTCTCTCTCTCTCTGTGTCTTTCTCTCCTTCCCTTTGTCTCTCTCCCTCTCTCTAGCCCTCCCTTCCTCTCTCTCTTTGTCCCCCCCACCTCTTCTCTCTCTCTCCCTCTGCCCCCTTCTCTCTCTCTCTCTTCCTCTTCTATCCTTTATCTCTCTCTCCCTCTCTATCTCTCTTCTCTCTTTCCTTCTGCCCCCCTTCTCTTTTTCTTCTCTCTCTCTCTCTCTCTCTCTCTCTCTCTCTCCCTCCCTCCCTCTTCCTCTCTCTCTCTCTCCCTCCCTCCCTCCCTCTTCCTCTCTCTCTCTCTCTGTGGGGGGTCAGTGATCTGTGGCTTTGGCCTGAGCTCCTCCAGATGTTCATGTTACTCGAGTCGTCCTGCTGATGTTGTGAAGTGCATCAGTGACATTTTCATCTCTCAGACCTCAGCGCTTCTACAGCGAATATGAAATCATTTGAGTTGAAAAAACTTCTACGAATCTACATTTGAGTTGTTTAAAGTGACACTGTGTAACTTTCTGCAGCTCAGTCCCATTGACAAAAAACATAATAATACATTTCAAACTTTCTACATCAGTCACATGTTATGCTCACTTACCTAATGCCCTCCGAGCCTCAGAGTTCTTCACCATGATTTGTTTTAAGCTTTTTTCTCAGCTGTTGGGAGCGAGGTGTGCTGATATGCTAACAATAGTTTGACTCAATGCTAAGAACAACAACAACAGACAAACTTAGTGGAGGATATTACAGTATTAGATGTAGACAGGTCACTGCTGACTAATTTAATCTGAATGAATAACTTAACACAATATCTGTGCTGGGGGAAATTGATTTTAAAGATGCACTGTGTAACTTTCTGGAGGTGAAAAGTCATCTACACAATTCAGTAGAAAGTTAAAACTATTGGAACTTTCTAAATGGAGATGAATACATTTCATACCATAGTATGAAAAACAAAATCAACCGCTTTTCTATGGAAACAGACATGTTCAGGCTCCTCCTCCGAGCTATTTTGTGGCCATGCAAGCTCACTCAAAGTAAAAATGCACATTATTATTAATTATTTAGTGTAACAAAGGAATCTTAATGACAAAAATATCCATTTATTCAAGTTTATGTTTGGCCCAAAAGTGCACCTTTATGTAATTTTATTGTAAAATAATGTGTGTAATTCTTTTAATAAAGATCATATCGTGGGCATGTTAGTAAAAGCATCAAGAAGAGATGCTATTTTCTAAGCATCTTATGGTCAATGTCACTTTCCCCACTACTGTGCATGTTACTTGCAGAAAGATACGTCCATCTAGTTGGCTGGGGATACTTTTATTAAAAACAACAACCTGAATCAGGTCTGAACCTGTCTGAAGGACGTCTGGCTCCTGAAGCTTGAGACTGTTTTTCACTCACCTAACGTGAATGAGTCGAAAGATGAATTTCATTCATAAATGTTGATTTAGCAGCATAACTTTTGTTTCGCTCAGTGATAAACTCTTGTAGTTAGTTGACAACAGCGCTGGTTAGTGTTGCTGCAGCTTGCGTCAATGAGCTCTTTCTGATAACCTGTTGCATGCATCCTCCCGTGTTGAGAAACAAATAGTCCCTGCGGCATTTTGGTTGAAGTCACGTGGGAACATTTTCTTTGGATTTACTGACTAAGCTTAGGTCTAAAATTGCAAAAACTAGTAAATTTAGGTCTAGGGCTTGGTGTTAGTTAAGATTGGAACTTTCTCTTAATAAGGTTAGGGTCAGACTCACATTTCCATATCCACCATTAAAAAGAATTGGGGCAGTGACACATTTCATAGACACTCTAAAAAGGAGAAATTGCATGATATTCTTACACATTTCAGTGAGATTGGGCTGTAGCTAAACACACTGAAGCAATTAAGATAAAATTCAAAATGAGAATAGCAAAAACATTTGAAATTGTGTTTATTTTAGATTTCTTTTGCAGTGCAAACACTGCAGAGCCACTAGCGGTGTTCATATGTAAAGTGTGGCAGCCTTGAAGCTTTATATTTGTGACTAAGACCATCTTTTTTTCTCCTTGTGTGCGGCTGGTCTGAAACGCAGCTAAATCAATGTCTTCTTTTGGGTCTGTTTTACCTGGAGCGATCATTTGAGTTGATGGAAACTGTTAGAGTTGAGTTCAAGGACACCCACAGGACTTTTCGTAAGATATTGCTCTTTTTCTCCAAAGAACTTTTATCCCGAGAGATTCAGAGAGAGATAGGAGAAGGTGAAAGCTGGATTTCTGAGGTTGAGCTGAAAGGAACGCATTCATTATATTGTATTTAATGTAATAATTATGTGGCAGATTTAGTGTTCATGTTATAGAATGTTTCAATGTAAACATAAACCTTTTTTGTCCTATTGCAATGCACTTTATGCTTATTTTCAACCAGTTTGATGAGGTTGATAGTTATTTTGACCCATATTTACAATGTTGTTGCTAGGTAACAGTTGTTACCTCTACATGTGTTTTCATGTTTTCTGAACAAAAAACAATTATAAACCTTATAAACCAGACAAGCAAAATGTCTGGTGATATCTTAAAATCAGGTTTAAAGCCCTCTGCACACTACAGAAGTGTTGGCCTGATTTTAAGCCCGATGTGTCCCTCTACAAGTTCAGGAAGGTGTGGCCAGAGTGAGGATTTACGTAAGACATTTTTTGTGGTTTCTCTCCTAATGTCTGTGCGTCACTGCAACTCTGTTACAATTATTTGTCAGAAGCACGAGTACCTTTACAACATCAGCATGCACTTAGTGCAGGATTCTTTTTTACATCAACTCAGGCGCATCTGCTCCTTAAATGATGTGAGAAAAAACTTTACTATAGAACATGGACAACTAGTGATGGACGGGTCAACTTTTTTTTGTGACTCTCCCCAAACTTGTCTCCAAACAATAAAACTACATAAAACTGTTGTTTTTGCGTGCTGTTGCAGCTGCAGTGTTCATATGTCTGCAGAGGCAAGCCTCGTGAGGGCGCGGTCCAGGCCTACGATGTGCTAATATGGCGTGCTTTGCACTCAAATGCACTGTATGGGGACTAAGTCAAATCGCAGCATTCACAGACAACAACACAGAAGCTCTTAGAAAACTTTTAGAAGCTTGGATCAGCAGGAGGAGCTGACCTGACGCTTCTCAAGGTGAGGATTAGACTCTTTGACCTTGTAGTTTACAGTGATGAAATTGTTCATGCTGGAGCATCATTTGTGTAGTTAAGATTACGTTGTCTCTCGCTTTTTTCTTCCATTTTTGTTATAATTGAAACATGCCCTTAAGCTGTCACTTAGTTTGTTAAACAGAACATGCATGCACACAACACCATGTTGACATATGAGCTGCTGATGACACCAAACAATTACAAGACAAGACAACCCAAGATCACAATGAACAAACATACAGTGGTTACAAAAGTCAACTGGTCTCCATTTCCTCAGTTACAAGTTTCAGTGAGACAGGTACAAAAAAATCCGTTGTGCTTACACAAAAAAGTCAGATACCTAAATATGATAAGTGTTCTGTTCAATAAAATCTGTGGGCCTGGCTTTTGGCAGATTCTTCAAATACCTGTTGAGGGGAACAGTCCTAACCAGTCTGGAAATCTGACACTGCGCTCAATCGCAGGATCACACCCCAACTGTCAACTCTGTTCTTCCTGTGACATGATGCGACTGTGAGACAAATAATCGCTGTAAATGTCCTTATGTCTGTGGCCTGTTCTTTTTTTGACACATCTAAAAATCCCAAAAGATCTTAAACTCCTCTGGTGTGCAGCCGGCTTTACCTGTCATACGCACTTTAAGTTTGTGTCTTGACAAAGTTAACTTCAGGACACACTAGTGACTCTCGACTGGCCCGAGGACGCCTTGAGGCTTCTCTCAAAGAGCTGGAGGAAGTGTCTGGGGTGAGGGAAGTCTGGGAGTCACTTGGGCTCTCATGGAGGAAGACAGATGTATGTAAGAGTAGAGTTTATTATCCTAAAGCACCCAGCTGTATCCAACTTTTTCCATGCAGTTGAGAACAATTTGTCATGCTCCAGTAAAAAGATGTTGTAAAAGCAGCTGCTGAGAAAATTCAACACAACATCACAAGAAAGTGTGAACTGTATTTACTACGACACATAAATAGCGTATGATGAGGACAATTTCATGCCTTTTTATATGTTACACTGCAACACAAAGTAATATTGTTTAATGCATTGTTTTGTTGTAATGCAAAAAGTGAATGGGTATTTTTCTGTCTCAATGTTTGCTAAGTAAAGACAGTCAACATCATTTAGAGTTGGAATTAAGGCAAATGAATGTGGTTGACAAGTTTAAGCAGCACAAGTGACATTGGCTTTTCACATTTCGGCGAATAGAGAGACACCTTAGTTTGATCAAAGCTTGTCTCGAGTCTTGACAGTTCGGTACCTTGAAGCTGCTAAGTGTGCCTTGAAAAAAAATCAAGTTTCAGTTAAATTATTTAATCTACATGATAGAATTTAATAATTTGGTTGGATTTGGTGTTATGGGAGTTTAAAGGGGACCTATTATGTGAAAATCACGTTTTGGAGTTTTTAACCATGTTACAGCTTCAGTGTTCTAAGGTAATGTTTATTAGGGACAATGTACAATTACATTCTAGCTTACAGTTGATTTCCATCTTCACTCCTGGAGAGGGGAGGCACATTGGACATGTTTTTAGTTGTGGGAGGAAACCGGAGTACTCGGAGGCCCGGGAGTCAAACCCGGGACCTTCTTCCAGTGAGGCCAGAGCCGCTGCGCCACCTCCCATCATTAGTTACCCAAAGTACCCAAAGCATTAGTTTATCAAAACTGGATTGATTCCTGCATGTTTGAGTAATCTTGTATCGATTTGAAGCTGATGCTCCAGTGCTCAGAAAATCCCTGTCTTCACCTACCACCTATCCACGCCCACTTGTCTGTATTTACTTGTGATTACTCACAAATTCAGATTCAGTGTAAAGTATGTAAAGTTCGAAATTGTAGCCACTTATCAACAACAAAAAATAGTAATTTAAAGTCTGATGCTTATGAAAACTGCATTTTTACAATGTTACAATGCCGTTTTCAACAGCAAGACAATGAACCTGTTTCCTTTTCTAAGCTTTTTTAAAATTATATTTGTGGTTTATAATGAATAAAGTGTAAATTATTGACCAGCACATACCACAGTTTCAGTCTAAATATATGGACAAAATACAATATGTCTCCTCTAAAGCCCATGACAGATAATCATTTTATTTCAAAATGTATGACTTATTTGGTGTGATAGTCCTTGTGGTAAATGTTTATCATAGTTTTACACCAGTAGAAGTGGCAATTTATAAAGAAATTCACTTAAAAGTAGAAAATTCCACTACTGTTACCTAGCAACCATAAATGTGTCAGAACCAAAGAAGATTTGACCCATGGCTGAAAAACTGCCATGGACGACAGAGGGTTATTTTTTTTTTCCTCTTAATTTTTGACCAGACTGTTGCTCACCTGTCACCAACATTACTGTATATATTTTTGTTGTAATAAATCTCTACGCCAACAAACAGGAAATGCCCCAATTAGCTCATCGCATCAGCGTACGAGTAAACAGTTTGAAGCCGTCAGTGCCAGGTGGAGCGTTCCAGTCGCCCAAATACGTGGCCAGTTTCGTCGAAGGGCATTGTGTTCTCCGCCGTCCAAGTTTTCATTAGGCCTGGATCAATACTGTGAAGGTGAAACTGAGCACATTCTGCAGTGAATTAGCACAAAGTGAGTGTTTAAGCCTGACTAATGCGAGGCAGAGATGCTACGCTAGCTCCCTTTGGCTAATGTCCACCGTGCAGCAGGTGCAGAGGAGGGCTCCGCATCTGGACTCTGACATCTCTTTATCGTTTGTTGGTCATTATCTACTTATTCCTTCTTTTTTTTTGTCTCCACTCGTTATGTATGCAGGCTCGATGTTAATATGGGCAGGTTTAGAGGATTGTCTTAAATATATAGGGTCAAAAAGCACAAATTACCTTGTTTAGAGACAATTTACAATAAAAACCATTGCGTTATTGTAATGTTCATAGGGAGTGTAGTTCCTGAAACGTATGGCAACAGTTTCCGGCAGCCATCTTGTGTAGGGAGAGTCTACTAAATATCTCATATAAGCTAAGAAGAAACTGAACTTTTTAATGACCGTTTCGCTTAGCTGATATTATAATTGCACCTTTTCATGTTTGTACATTTATTTATGCTTCTATTCAACCAAACTAATGTGGAAAAAGTCGTAAACAAAACTGTTTTAGCCCAGGGGCAACATAACAGAGAAAAAAGATGTGGCCCAAGAATTGAACCTTGTGGTACTCCTCAGGTTAGTGAAGCTCTGCAGGTTGGTGTAACAGAAAGGCAGCGAAAAGTTTTGAACAAAAAGTGTACTTGGATAGAGACGCTGAGCTGATCTGAAACAAGTGGAAACTGTTGGAGCAGGACTACAACTTCTCCTCAGCTCACAGAACATGATGTGGAGCTGATGATGTGATTCTCCTGCTGCTGCTTAAAGACGATCATCAGAACGACTCCTAAAAAAGTTAGCATCATGTTTACGTCGAGGCGTTACAACAAACCCAGTTGAAAAAAAAAAAAGGCGGTATCCAGCGGATGTATGTATTTCCGGTAGACGTAATTACGTAATACTGTATCTGCTGACAATGTAGTTCATTAGCTGCTTATGCTCGTAACTCAGTGAATACTTGTCCTCATGACACAAATTAGAGAATAGCAGCTTATGATTGTTTTTATTCTCCAAATGTGGTCTTTTTTTATGCTAGGTGCTGTGAATGATCAGGCACATGTCTCCAGACTTATTTTTGAGCTAATCCTCATTCTGTACCTTTAATATTTGCCTATACTGTCTTTGCTACTGACCAACTCTGAATAAAGACTTGAATAGACAGTGTGCATAATTTCAGCTCCTGTTGGCGTCATTAGTCGTGTCTCTCTTTCTCTCTCCTCTTCCCTTCCTCTTTTTCTTGCTCTCATAACTTCAAAATGACACAAATTCCCTGTTGGCTGACGTCCACAGAGTCACAGTCCAGGTGCAAGCTCGGACCCAACATCTGGACCCATCTGGAGAGCGCTCTGCAAACACAGGACCTGGGGGAGTTTGAGTCACTGGGGAGACGAGAGCCCGCCGAGGTTGAGTAGGCCATGACATTTCCAATTTGTTCCCATTGATCGCGGGCCAGCACATCTCCGGGCTGCCCTCTGCGTCTGAGCGCCCGGCGTGAGGCTGCTGCTGCTGCTGTTCTGATGATGAATGAGCTAAATGTCAGGCGTTTGAAACCGGCGTTCAGATCCTCCAGAACCGCGTTCTGTTTAGTATTCTGACGCTCGGGCCAAGACACACAGACCTCACAGACCTCTGCTGTTGTTTGAGCAGGAATCAGGAACAAGATGGATCCCAAGGTAAAGCCAATGATGATTAATATTGAACCAGCTTGTATTAAACAGTCCAGTGTTTTAATAGAATACTCTACTGTTCAATGTAAGGACAAAGGCACTTACCATTATATTGGGTTTCGGTACCAGCCCTATTCTCACTTTGACCCTCCTTTTGGGCTATACAAAAAAATAAATGAATTGATGATTCCCTTTAGGCCTTTCTGCTAATTTTAAACAATATTCTCTACAAAAAAACATTGTGCAACTGGAAGCATGACATGGTGTACATCAAATGAGACCTAAGTGTCTACGTTCAATAAAAAAAAAAAAAAAAATGTTATTCTTCATTAATCAGTTCTCTTTTTTATCGTTGTTTTCATTAGATTTCAGCATTTGAGATAACAACCTTTTTCCAAATCAAACTTTATGTCACTGTTGTTTTCCTCTGTTCTACTTTTTGGTGAAATAATCTGAGCCACTACAATGAAAAAAATGTCTTACGAATAAAAATATGAGGTTTACAGGTTTACAGGTGTCTTTTTCATCTTTAAAGATGCAGTGATTTTGACACTGCAAACATAATTTAGGTTTTAAATCTGATAACTTTCTGTCATAATCTCTTCAACACAATGTTAATATCAATATTAAGTTGTGGTTGCAATTTTGACATAAAACCCTCTTTTTTCTTTTTAAAATGAAACTGGATTGGACCACCCAAGCTCAGCCAATCAGAACGCTGCATTCCATTCCTGTTTAGAACTAAAATTCTTTATTATTTTATTCAGACAGTACTCTGTGGGCTAATTTTTTTTTCACTAAGTGCTGCATTTATCATATACCTTTTGGTAGAAAACACAAAGTTTACTTATTTATAACTAAAAAAGTTAATAAAAACAAAGAAGCTACACAGCACTTTTCCTACTTTCTGATGCAGATTACATATATTCAGGATTTTTCTCTTCTTACGTCTGTGCATATTTGCCAGGATGCATGATTGTGAGGTTCACATGCTCCATCTGCATTGCACATAAAATAAAGAAGAAACATTGCTTCATCATCTTTGAATAAATGTAACGATTTGTGCTTCTTAGTCAAAGTCATCTCCAACTCACCTTAAATGATGTGAGAAGCATCTTCAGTAGACTATAGGCTTTCTATTGACCCTCTGCTCTCCTGTAACCTTTATAATCCACTGGCGTTACATCATTGTTGTAGTTGTTTCACTTTTATAACTGCGTACATGAAAGAGAACACTCTGCGCTCGATCACGTGACACACACACTGTTCTCCGCTCGCTGCTGCGCTCCACAAGTCTGTGCCGTCACTGTTCTTCTGCCACATGATGAGACTGTCAGACAAATGATTCTTAGCTGTTTGTGACCTCTTTTTTGTTTGGATTTTTT
Organism: Mugilogobius chulae; assembly: GCA_038363315.1. NCBI lineage: Eukaryota > Metazoa > Chordata > Actinopteri > Gobiiformes > Gobiidae > Mugilogobius > Mugilogobius chulae. The sequence continues at coordinate 22,863,157 of CM076405.1, read as the reverse complement.
TGTTTTGCTCATCCAAAAATCGCAAAAGATCCTAAACTTCTCTAGTGTGCAGCCGGCTTTACTCTTTAAGTTTCAGACAACTCTGACTACTCCTGACATAAACATACGATTAAACTAAACCTCATGAGAATTTGAGGGACACATACAATGATGTGCGAGTCTTCTATTTCAAATGATCAAATCAAATCAGTTTATTTCTCTAAGCCACCTGTTTGAGACATGCCAAACATATTGCAAAGTCAACAGAAATAGACCAGATTTCTTTTCATATTCAGACCTTTCATGGTTTTCTACAGATTTAGAAAGTGATTCAAACTAGTGTGCCCTGTTACACTGACCCTGAAGCACTGCCAGGTCACTAGACGAGGGCTCTCAGTCGATTATACAAAAACCTGCTCACTGTTTGTCAGACATGTAACAGAAATTTAATTCAGAAATACTGAAATCTCACTTTAATAAAACAATAACAATACAGGAAGATATTTACTGACATTTCTTTAGCTAAAATAAACAATAACTGATGAGAAAAAGGTGATTGACAGATCTCTCTTTAGTTTTATTGTTTTCCTCTCAAACCCAGGTGTGTCCCAGTTTAAAGTTTAAAAACCTGTCCTCCTTAAGCATACATCACTTCACCGTGTGACTAATCAGCCTCACACAATGCCATTCTGTTTGCCTTTTCATACAAACCTTGTGTAACCTCTTTTGTGTAAACCCATTATTTTTGACAGTGCATTTACAAAGCCGTAATGTTTAATTTAGAAACTCATTTTATGCTCGGCTTTCCATCTCGGGTAGATTTGTTGTGACTGCTGCCTGACAATAGCACATTTAAACGTTCTTTATGACATTTGAAACAGCCGAGCAGCGTGGGTGAGGAATGTCTACGCTCAATTTGTGATGCACTGTAAAAAGACTCAGGTTAAAGTATTGCTTCAGTTTGGACAAATGTAGATTTATTGAACAAAGCTGGTTTAAGTAGCTGCTTGAGATGCTAAAGCTTTGGAAATAGAAAGCTTCTTTAATGCAGACACAATAATAAAAAGATGAGAACCATGTGACCACACCTGCCTGTGTTTTATACCATCAACAATTCAGTTTTGTTGGAAGCATATATCATGGATCTAAAGTGACTTCCTTAGCTTCAGGGCTGCTGCTAGCTTCTTTGGTGCCCCGGTATGCAAAACTTCAGGAAAGTAACAAACAGGAAAGTCTGAAACTTTTGTACTCTAGGGTTTTATATAGAGAAATCTGCCATATTCTACCTGATTAAAACTGCAGACATATTAGTTCATCAGATGTTTGTCCTTGTACTTAACAAATAAGTGCCCTGTTAATGCAAAGTAAAGACTGACTCATATCTTAAGGATGATTGAACATGTTTTTATTTTCCACATCATTTCCAAAGTCTTTGATTGTGCATTCTGTGCCGTGAAAGATCAGGGACGTACTGTATATCCAGACCTTTGTCACTTTGAGCAAACAAGACAGCCAATTGCCCTTCTATTGTCTTCTATAGTCTGACTGGTCTGATGCATGGGTCAGTTCGTGGAAACCATTGAGGTTCGTTTGGTCCACAGTAGGCAGTACTTTTTTTGTTATAACCAATCGTTGTCACATCGGTGTAGTTCAGGATCACTGATGTTTCTGTGTGGTACGCTTACAAAATCAAACATCTTTAAGCCCTTTGAAAAACTCATCCTTCTCATTAGGCAGTCTATACACTACAACTATTAAAATACATTTCAATAGATACATTCATTGTGACTGCCACTCATGCCAAGCAGTTTTGAGGTAGGTGAATCTGTTTACATTGAAACTGCTCTTTGATGTACAATATTACACCACCCCTTTTTATATTTGGTCTGTCCCTCTAAAATGAGTGTAATTGGGGATGGTGTAGACACCAACAGGAGTGCTACTTTTCATCCAGATCTCAGAAAGAACCAAAATAAATCCAAATTTGATTCATTTAGCAGTTGTACAAGTTGTTCACTTTTAGCTTGGAGACTTCTGATGCTGATACGCCAACCAAAAATCCCTTGAACTTGGTGTTCTGAACACACAGAATTTTTGCATTGTTGACAGTTTGTAGAAGTTTAGTTCATATGTGTCTGTTAAATACCTTCGATCTGATATGAGGATCTGAGGAGGAGGCTGAAGTTCAGCTAAACTTCCCGCTGCCGCTGGAGTTAGCTGTGGTGCTGGCCCGTGGTAACTCATGTTCCCAAAACACTAATTCATCTCTGATTGGCCGATTTTTTGGGGGAATTGTCTGCAGTTCTGTGGTAGCTGACCTAATAGCTGGAGTGAAATGAAATTGAGCAGAGGCACTAAGTGGTGCCTGCCTGACTCCTGTTGATACAGGCCAGGTTGAATACAAGTTACTGTGTTTCTTATGTTTACACAGAGACTATAGTGGTACAATCACCATACTCTCTTATTTAATCAAATTGTGAGATATAAAAGCCCTTACTGCCTCTACTGAATACAAAAAATGATAATAGATCATAGGGCTGGGCGATTATTCGAATTAATTCGATTAATTCGGAACTTTGAAAATCGACGATGTGAAAAATAGCCAAATCGTAAAATCGAGGTCAGTCCGCTGTGATCCAGCTGCGCGCCCTGGACACCTTCAGCGGCTTTACAAAGCTCTCCCTCGACTCTCTCAAAGAACAGACGAACAGAAACCTAGCGCTTGTTTAGCGGACCTTTTAATCACTTAATAACAGCCACGAGTAAGCTTCCGGAGGTGGTGTATATAGCTTAATCTCATTAAGTTACGAGTGTCATTTCTCCGCGGGTGAGTCGGCCGCTTTCCGCGCTTCAGACTCGCGGTAACTTTCTAGAAAAGTCCCGCGGTAAATCTAGCGTCTTTTTGATTTGTCTTTGCTGTTCCACGAGCTGCCGCGTGTGCTTTATGTCAGGTTTTCTCTGATAAAGTTAAAAGCCGTCCACAGCGTCTCTCTCCCATGCTCTCTCCAAAGCAGCAGCCAGCAGGCCCCGCCCCTTTCCCCTCCGTGTGTGAGTAACCATGGCAACCAGTTTGAGTGACAGGAGTGAGAGACGAACACTCGCAAACTTAAAACTTTTAGATATGAAACAGCAAAATCATAATGATGATCTTAACATGGCCTAATAGTTGCAAATGCTAACAGTAGGCCAGGCCTATGCATTAGATGCAGCAGCAAACACTTATTATTAGTTTTAATATGACTTAAAACAAGTTAATCTCATTGGCTCATTCTTTATAGATGCTTTAAAATATTATGAGCTCATAATAAAAAGTAGCAGTCATCGATGACGTCGAATAAAATCGATTAAAATCGAAATCGTCCAAAGTGGTCCAAAAAATCGAGATTTTATTTTTTGGCCATATCGCCCAGCCCTAATAGATCAATATAATTATGCTTGAATGTTGGTAATCATAATACACATATAAAGTATCTTTTGGTTCACCAGCTTTTTATTGTCAAGTTGTTTTTAGACTACAAGGTGTCTCCATAGTCTTCTCTTTGGGAAACACTGAGTTATACAGCTCTGCAAACACTGATATTGTAGTTTTCTTGTTATAAATTAAACCTGGTCATAGTAGAAGTCTTCAAAGTAGTCATCTGGACAGTGTTTCCGAAGATCAAGACGTTTCGACTCTCATCCGAAAGTCATTTTCAATCTGATTGAAAATGACTTTCGGATGAGAGTCGAAACGTCTTGATCTTCGGAAACACTGTCCAGATGACTACTTTGAAGACTTCTACTATGGATCACTCCTGGATGAATGAGGGACTACACCGTCTTAAACCTGGTCATGTAAAATTTGTAAAGTTAACTAAAGCCTAAAAACGTAAATCAGTATAGAGTTGTAAATTGTATGCTGAAAGCGATTTTAAACATTTTATACGGTCTTGTAACTATAATGGGAACAGTTTTTGCTGCAACAACAGGATGAATGAATGAGAGCTGGAGGTTGTATGAATGTTTGCACACTGTAGCCTTCTTCCCTGGCCCTTTTTAAGAGCTACAGATAGAAATTAGCTTCCGGACTATAATCTGTTACAAACATCTTTTCCTGCTGGCGTAATGTAACTGTACGTTGTTGAATAAATAAAAGAAATAAAATGCAACAAGCGATGTTTGTTTAGATTTTTGTGGAAATGCTCTTCCTAAATAAGGAATAGAGTGGACGTTCAGACGCAACCATAGTACATAACAGTACTCAATAATCAGTTTAGCACACAATTTATCCATATTATTGTACATTTGATTGTTAGCCGTCCAAACATGGTCTTGGTATTTTGTTCTTTTCTGCTCAGAACACGTCGGCTGTTCACACACTCCTTCCCCAGTTTCCCGCTGGAGTCTGCGTTTGGTTTGTTTGAGGATTACACTGATGCTCCGCTCTACTCCGCACGCTGCTCTTTTCTCTGCTCTGACCTTCTACAACAACTGCACCAGCCTCCGATTGTGAGCCAGCTTCCTCTTCCTGATGCATAATTGAACACTTCCACAAGACAGTCTCCACTCTGGGACTCCGCACTGCAAGAAAAATATATAAAGAAATGTAGATGAGTTTACATGAATTACCTTTTAAACTTGATTTGAGTGGATTTGACTAGTTTTGGCTTCTGGAGTATCTTTTTTCTTCTAGGTAAAACAATCAATTATGTATTTCAACCTCATTTCAAGGAGAATAATACAAAAGTGGCAGTGCTTCTGTAGAAAAAATAAAGGAAAGACATGAACAGTTTGGAAAAGCTGTTTTGTCTCAACCATTTTCTTCTAGGATTTGAGTTGATTCTATGATTTTAAGCTTAATTTCAGAAATGTTGACCAACTTAACATCTATTTATAGTTTTGCTTTTGTTTGAAGACATTTTTTCTTACAATGGGCCAAATTCAATGTCAATGACCTAGGAATATTTCATGAACATTTGCATTTAACGTCAAATTCTCACAGCTCAGAAATGCCTTCAAGCAAGTATTCTGCATTACATACACAGTCTTATCCATTCAAAGTGACTCAAATCTGAAACCCAAGTCATTTTAAACAAGGCTACATAATGTAAGGTATCAGTCTGAGCAGAGGTCCAGGCGTCCTTCTTCTCTCTTTTGCTGTGATCTTGAGGTGTTGAAAGTCACAGTCCCTCCAGCGTGTCCTGGGTTTGCCTCCTCGTGGTGGGACATGCACAGAATGTCTTTCCCTCAGTATAGATATATTGTCAAAGTGTGTGTTTGAGTGAGAACAAGCTTGCAGTGTCTCTGTCCAGTAGATTGTTTGGAAGTGTTTTTGTTATTGTGCGTAACATTTGGCTTGGTCTTGTTTTGGACTTGGTCTTGGACTCCAAGACCACATTTCATTACTGCTCTGCTTTGCTAAACTTCCACCAGGAGTGCAGTGACCTGTCTCAGGCACAGTTTGAAGTAAGCCCCACACAATATGATCATGTTGGGTCTGAAATAGATACCGGTCTGTCTTTGAAACAGCATGCAGTCTCTGTATTTAAAAAAGCACAACAGCGCCTTCACCTGCTCCGAAAACTGAGGTCTCTCTATAAAAATAAGAACAAAAATAATAACATTAACAATGGTTTACAAATCTGTAATAGAGTTAATACTTAATTGGATTTCTTGGTTCCATGTAGTGATGGTCAAATACAAATCCAAACCTTCTCGAATCATGAATCAGGCCAGTAAAGTAACTGGTATAGTTCTAAACTCCCTGTCTGAACTTAACAGTCGCTGCTTCACTTAAACTGTTACCGTCAGGCAGCCGCAGCCGTGAATGAATGTCTAGAGTCTTGTCAAAGAAGAATTTCTGCCACATGTTGGGGCAGACAATAAACGTTTTTCTATTTCTTTTTCTAGACATTGATAATTGTATAAAATTATAAAAATATGATCTTGATTTGGTTTCAGTGGGCTGCCTCATCTCGTCTTGGTCTTATCTCTGTCTCATCCCTCAGTGATCTTAGTCTTGTCTCGGTCTTGATCCTCAGTGGTCTTGGTCTTGGCCCTCAATGGTCTTGATCTTGGCCCTCAGTGGTCTTGGTTTTGGGACTCTGTGGTCTTGGAAAACTCTTGGTCTCAATTAGTGTGGTCTTGACTGCTACACTAATGTTAGTATACAGACATGCTGGCTTTTGAAAGTTGTGAGCTGCGCTTCAAAACACATTCTAGCTAAACAAATGAATAACCTAGATATCCATTTAAACATGAGATCCGCCTTGCCAAAAGCTTGTAGGATTGGTATTGGTCCATAATCTGACAAGACAGCTCGATTATGATGAAAATAGTAATTATGAATATTTAAATCATACTGATAATGATTTGTTTAAAGAAAGCACAGAGCATTAGCACCTATTAAATGCAGAGAATGAATAGGTAAAATGAAATAGCTGACGTCATATGTCACACAAGTAGACTATGTTGTCAAAGTAAAAAAAAAAAACAACAACGAAACACTACTACCTTTCACTTACAGCCTAAACTATTATTGAAATTCAGTTAATTGCACAGGCCTAGTTTCTGATCAATTTTATATATGTTTTCTGTATTTCTGTGGGTGTCGTCATGCAGTAGTATTCTTCACCTCGAGGCTGGAGCAGGTCTGAGTGACACAGTCTGTTTGGAGTGACCTGCAGCCACAGCTCAGTGCAGCACCACAAACGTTCTTTTACTCTGTTTAAAAATGCATGAGAAGAGAGAGAGAAACACCTTTTAAATCTTATGAATGGTAACATGGCCTTATTTATATCACGCTTTTCCGCCTTAAAAGCGCTTTAGCTTCACAATCAAGGATCCACTCACTAATAGTTGACTAATAAACCATTTGATTCTCTAAGGCCCAGAAATGTGCTTTTTCTTGTTTTTTTACATAGCTTTAGCAGCTGTTACCATGACAACAATTCGCTCCACAGCATGCTTAACTTGCTCTAGTTGTGAAAAGCACTTTTAAGCCCATTGTGGTGAAGAATTACTAGACTCATTTGCGTTCTGTAAGTGAACAACCCGTGTAAACTGTAAAAATCATAAAAAAATAGAAAAATAAAACTGGGCTCAGTGCATTTAAAACAAGAAAATAATTCAACCAGTTTATTTATTAGGTTCATTTGTTTTTAGTTGCATAAAGATATGAACTCTGCAAATATTCACACCACATTTTGGCAATTAGTGAGAGAAAATTAGCAGTGCATTGTCTGTTGAATAAAAGATCCTCCTCTGCTGAACTTGAACTTTCTGAGTTTGTCTTTGCTGACCCTCACTTAACCCGTGCTTCTGTATGCAAACATTCATACTGTCTCAATAATTCAAATGCAGAAAGCTTAATGTTTGAGTGGATAGGCTGTTACAATTATGCTTAACACAGGAACAAATTACCATCTTATGTAAGTGAGAGAGCGCTTGAAATAAGTAGCTTGGATTGTGTTTGTCTTAAAACAACATTTGCGAATAGAGCTTATATAAAATCTTTATTGTTTTTCTAAGAATAAGGAGAAAAAAAAGGTTGCCTGGTATCGAAAACTTCTATCAAGCAATTTTTTGTGGAATCTGTGATTTTTACAAAATTCGAAAAATGTATTTGGACATACCCGTACCGTGCAGTTAACCCCATAAAGAATCAACCTGTTTTCAGTAAAACACCTAGATTTTCTTTGGCCTCATCTAAGATCCTGGGTTCGACTCCTGGGCAACATGAGGTGGATTTACACTTAATAAGAACCAAAACGAAGCTCAAACATTGCAGAATATCACTGGGGATTTGGCCCCATATTTAAAAAACAAAAGTGTACAGACTGTCGCCCTGCGCTGTTCTGTTTGTCTTCACGTGCAAGTGCCTCTGCTGAACAGCACACAGCTTTCTTTCTTACTTACACACGGCTCCTCCAATGCGCGCAATGGTAGTGTGTTTTTTTTTTTCCTGATGAAAATTTGGTGCCCTCTCCACTAGATGGTGCTCAAGGACACTGCCTAGGTCGCCTATGCCCAGGGCCGGCCCTGTATAAAGCTATAATCTGGTACAAGCATGTCTGCCTTCGTGCTTAATGTAATTGTGCATTTTCCTTAATAAACATTAGCTTACCTTTCTAGCTACAGCCAGAATAACACTAGTTTGATCAAAATTTGGGTTTTGGGTTCTCTTGCTTTTAAAGTATACGTTAAAAAAGAAGCAACTTAAGTCTGTCTTCTCCTCTGCAATAAGAGGTGAAGACAGAACCCTGGGTGATCTGGAAAAATATAATCACAGTTGTTTTTCTCATAATGATTGATCTCGATTTTCAATTTGATTTTGTTTAACTTTTTCAAAAACAAATAAAAAATGCTATTCATGAACATCAACAAAACAAAAACTTTTATTATGTCCCATTTATTAGATGTCGTTGAAACTATATTTCCATATTCTTCCTCAAAGTTTGATTTTTGCTTCAACATTTTAACTGACAAATGACTGGTTTTCGATCTTTCGATTCAAAACCCACCACCAAATAATTGACGATTCGTTTCAATTCAATCTCTATTTTTTCAGGGAATGCTCTATTATTTGACATTAACAAGACTATGTGACTTACTTTTTGCACAAATACATACTTCGTCAATCTATCAATCTATGAAATTATTTTATTTATCATGGTACAGCGCCTTTAAACCTGTCAAAGGCACTTTTATACATTTAGCATCCGTTTCTCTGTATTCCCCAAAAGGCAGAGGCACTATTATTATCACAGCTCGTCTCAAAATATTGTCAAGTTGGCGGATAGAAATGGACAAAGTTTGCCTGCGGTGAAGTGGACACGAGGGGCAGATTTGTGGAGCATAAAGCCAAATTGAAAGTTGTGATGGGCTGTGAAATGCCAGCGCTGTCTCTCTCTCTCGCCTTCACGCTCGGCTGGGTCCTAAAGGTGCTGAAGTGCGAGTGTTTACCGCGCTAAAGTCGACCCACTTGGACGCGAGGCAGAGAGGAAGCGCCTGCACGTGTGTAGTTACAGATCAGATGGTTCCTGTCGCCGGAGCTGTCCAGGGAAGTGTGGATTTGTGCCGTGAACGTGGCCTTCTCCTGATTATGAATGTGTGGAGTTTGCATGTTCTCACTTCGGATGACTGGGATGACCTTGATTGCTTTGCTAAAAATGTAAAAATGCATTGTATGGGCTTAAAAATGTTGAATCAAATGTCGCACAAAACGTCTTGGAGAAAAAATCATCAAGCTATTATCTAGCAAACGACAATCCCAATGCACACTTAGTATTATGTTTTTGAGTAGATACAGTCGCAAATGCGTCATGTTTGGGGGCGTGGCCTGCTGAGGGGGAAAATCCTGGGGAAAATATAATGGTAAGGCATGAGAAGCAAAACTTTTGACTTTTTTTAAGGTGTTTTCTGGGGATATAAGTGTATTTTTGAGAGGCGTCTGGTTGCAGATCTGTTTCGGTCCGCCCACCTCTCACTGCAGGCCGGAGAAAGCTCTTCGTACAGACCAGACGAATATATTTGTCAACTCTAGACGTTTCACAAAGCTGTAAACTTATCCAAATTACTTGATCTAACCCCAGCCCTAATACTAACTCTAACCTTAACTGTCTTTGGGTGTAAATATTAAAAAGTATACACATTAGCGTCAACCATATGAAAGAGGTGACCTTAATGGACGAAGAGGTGGTTCTGGTCTGTGGCAGGAGGTCTGCATATGGAGGTGGGTGGTACGTGTCTGCAGCCGCTTGTGATATTTTTAGCACAACTATGCTAAAAATAGTCGAGTCACAACCACATTTAAATAGAAGTTGTTGATGGTGTTATGTCAGAAAAGTAAACAGAAAGTTTTAAAAAAGATGCTGAAACATGCGAGGCAACGCTAGCACCATGTTCAGTGGCGGCTGGTGAGAACTTTGGGCTGAGGGGCTGAATAACCACACTTACTCACCAGACAAACACTTACAGTAAATGGGCTATCATCTTATTTCTTCTACAAAAGAAATGCAGCCAGTAAACACACGTGTGTGTCAGATGTGTCCACAACAACAACACAGAGCAGTTACATTTGTGCACAGACACGAGTAAAACGACACTCACCTTGGCCTTTCTCCTTGGACTTTAAATACTCTCCTCGTGTCTGCGTAGGTTTCCTCCTGGTACTTCGGTTTCACCTGTATCTATAAACATGGCCAGTAACCTCTCCCCAGGATTACATGCAGATGGAAATTAGCTGTTAATCTGGTATATCCATGTGCTTAATGTATTTGTACATTGTCCTGATAAAACATTATGATTCTATTGGATTTTGGAAGAGCTGTGAGACAGTTTGGGTTTAGCTGATTTGAAGTCATTGCGAAGGTCAACATGAACTATTTACTCCAAGAGCAGTGCTTGGACCAGTGTGTAATGGCTCCTCCTGCTCTGTGGAGGAGTCAGCGTGGATGATGTGAGAACAGCGAAACAGCTCAAAGTGAAGTGAATGAGCTGTGGGGCCACTCCAGGGAACCTCCGACATCTGTGAAGACACCACATGTTCTGTTGTGAAGCATTTGCCTTTGAGACTTTCCTCACGTGTTTGTTTCTCTCTCTCAGGTACACTCAATGCCCTCCTGAAGCAGAAGAGTCAGACCACCACCGACAGTCCCGTGTGGTCCCTCACCGGTAACCAAGGCGACCGCTGGAAACAGGCCAAAGTCAGCATCCACCCGGTCTCCTCCTTCCAGGTGAGCACTTCATATCTCTGAGCCCAGCGCTGCTTAAAACCCTGAAGTTAAGTGATTAGTGTGTTGTAGAGTAAAGGTGTTCAGCGGAGGCTATGTAGACCATTGGTTCTCAATCTTCGTTGGGTCGCGGAAAGTTGCCAAATGAATGAGCTTACATTAAGTCCTGCTTCTCAGCACAGCTCAGTCTGTCTGAAGCATCAGAGACAGTCCTTCCACATTAATATTTCAACTATTCATTGACTAATCTGTTAATGCAGAAAGCAGTTTAGAGATGAGATTAATCAGCTCTATGTGGACGCGTAGTCTTTTTTCTTTCCCCAGACCCGCGTCTGTTTTTCAATCTGCTCCGCCTCTAATACAAAGGCTGTATGCTAAAACAAAGCGTATTTTGAACTAAATCTGTTCCTGCAGCAGTAAATGTACTAACCAACGTGAAATTAGCTGCTGCATCGCCTTCCTCTCTCTCTCTCTCCCTCATTCAGGACAGACCAGTGTGCAGGTTAAATCGGCTCACAGACAGATCGTGTCTAACAGAGGGGCAATGACGACTGTACAGCTTTTGTCTCTGAGTGTTTAGCTACAAAATGATGTTTATAACGATCCGTGTATTTAAATACACTGAGATACGATCGTAAGGAGGAACTGAAGCGCTAAACTTCAAAGAAAAGCGAGTACGCAGCGCAGACACACAAGATACGCTCAGTATTTCAGAACTGCTGACCACATTGAAATGAATCAACCTGCCCGAGCCTGGCCACAGTCTGTGCAACAATCACATGAATATTTCTCTGCTTTACCTGGGCTGGTCTCGTGTGAGTCTGCGTGTCACAGAGCACACCAGATGAACTTGTTCAAAACGCTACTTATTGGTAAACTACTACCAGTTACATAAAAAATTGCCTCATTCTTAAGATTTGTCAATATAGTCTAAATGATTTATTAAAAAACAGGTACTTAGACAGCCTAAGAAAAAAGTTGGAGAACCACTGACAACATCACCATCATTCTAAATGTCAGCAGTGAGTGGTAAAAAGGCATGAGAGTCACTGGAATGAAAATGTGTCTCTTTCAGATTGATATTGTCTGTATGTACCACTCTGAATTGGGTTGTACATATTATAATCTGGTTAGACTGTCACTAAGAGCTGTCGGTAAAAAACGGAACATCCTGACGTGTATTTAAAGCTGATTGGTCGAAAAATTACAATGTGGAAGTTGCACACAAGTCACGTTTGACTGTGATTGGTCTTTAGTTGTACGGCAAACTAATTTTATCTGATGTTCTTCTGATTATTTTTCCTCAATCAGAATGTTGATGAGCATTTTTTAGATAATATTAAGGTTAAATAACTTGTAGCTTTGATTTTATCAAATAAGAGCATTAACAGGTGGGGAATGCATTTAAAAATACTGTGAATGTGCATGTTTTTGACTAGTAAACAACATCCTGACATGGCCAAGAGCTCTCTGGAGTCAGTTTCGTGTAATACAAGACATTTAACACAAAGAACAGTGTCATCTAAATGTTTTGTAGTGTGACATATGCTTCTCCGCAGTGTCCAGTCTCCATTCTTCTCCATAAGAAAACCGTCCCAACAGGAAGCTAACAGCAAATATGGCACAGGAACATCCTCCATCATTTTTACGGCCCGAGTGTTTGCGAAGTAATTAGACCGCGCGGCTCCAGAGTCTATAGGCGGCGAGCGAGCATCTTAAATTCTGCGACATTAAAGGAGAAATAAAGCCATGCCACCTGCTGCTTTTAAAACAGCCAATTACGCTAAATGGCTGTGTATTTACTTTTATTTGTCTCCGAGCAGCGCCGCAAAGATTGTGAATAGAGAATGAGGCTAGATTTTATGCAGAGATATTTCAGGTGGCAGTTGTGAGTCGCAGGATCCAGTTATATTGAACAAGTCGTGATTTATTTGACATTTACTGCTGCAAAAAGTAATGTCTCTGGGTTTGGACTTCCTGCTGTTTGACATGTGTTTGCAAACTACGCTCAAAATAATTGACTTGATTGTAGAGGTAAGATGTTAAGGCTAAACATTCTGCACCAAAACTATCATGAATGAAGAATAAGCTACACATGCATAAAAAGTAAGAATGGGAGTAAAAATTTATTTATTTATAGGCACTTTTCAGGACCGTTTATGTTAATTAGAGATGCACTATTAAAAATGATGCATAATCAAAAGATTATTTCCAAACCACAAAGCAATACAAAACATTTTTAGAAAAAAGCTGAATGTTTACTGTAAAGAGAGTAGTAGCTCTCTAAAATTCATAGCTTTATAAAATCAGTAAGCTAATAAAACAATATTAATAATTTCTGTATTTTCACAATCCTCAAAGACGACGTCTTCAACCACCAACAACTATTCACACACCAGAGCTATAGAGGGATTATTTGTTTATCAACACGGACGATGTACGCGTACCTGGTATGCAGAAAGAGCTGCCGCTTATTGACACAAACCGTGGAAACAAGTCGAGCCAGCACCGTTGTCAGCTAACTACAAGAGTTTATCACTGTGCAACTGCTAAATCAGCATTTGTGAATGAAAGTTACATTCAGGTGATTGAAAAACATTGTTTTCAAGCTTCAGGAGACAGACGTCTGTCAGACCGGTTCAGACCTGATCCAAACAGCTGCTCTCATTCTGTTTTGTTGTTTTAATCAAAGTTTCCCCAGCTGACCTGATGGACAGCGGATTTCTCATCCAATTACTGCCCAGGCCCAACCTGCTTAACTTCTGAGCTCTGACCAGATCAGGCATTGACAAGGTGGTTTAGTCACATACTTAATGTAATGTAATGCTTGTTTTTTCTTAGGTGGTGATAGAAGGAGTGAGAGGCCCAGGGATCGAAGGAGACATCGCCATAGACGATGTGACGCTGGAGGAAGGAGAGTGTCGAGACCCACCGCCCAGTCAGTATTAACACTACATATATCACATAATCTGCACTGTTTTTTAATCTAAAAATCATGTAGACTCCTTTTGAGAACTTCTACACCATTAACACAAAAGAAGATGGAGCTCTATTTCAATTATTGATGCAGGATACACCCAACTGTCACATCTGCTTAAGTTTAATACATACATTGTAAAAGTTGCTTAACGTTATATGCAGGTTCTGTTAAATATGCAGCTTATTTAACAGACAAGAACGATGCAAATAGTACATCACATTTGCCATTTAAGTAAATACTTAACTATTTCTACAACTACCACACACACTATTTTGTGAGTTTAATTCCTCAAGATTGTATTTAATTAGTTCCAGAATGAAACACAAATACACAAATTAAATGTAGATGTTTGTTGAGAATAAAGAGCTTAGAAAGTTTTATACTGAACTTCATTTTTCATTCATGAGCACTACATTTGTAGAAAAGCACATAAAGGTAGACAGTTTTTTGCCCAAGGCCAGGCAAATGTATTTGTATAGCATACAATAGTACACAAAGTGAATCAAAGTGCTTTACAGAGCAGGCAAAGATACATTAAAATCACTACACAAAACAACATTAATAAAGCAATAGCTAAATCTGGTGCAGTTCATCTCTTCTTTTATTAAGATTAATGAATTTTGTACATGGTCCCTGACAAATAAAGACTAAACTAAACTAAAGATATGTATAGAATTATCATGAAACTGCAGAGAAAACTTGTTTAGTATGCACAAACAAACATAAATGTTTTAGCTAAGATTTGAACTTTGTCAGAGAAGAGGCCTGTTTTACATCATCAGGAAGACTTTGGTCCTGACTCTGAGGCCGGTCCATGTTTAGTCCTAACTCTGGTCCATGTTTAGTTCCGACTTTGAGGTCGGACCTTAAGTCCTGACTCTGAGGTTTGACCTTGTTTGGTCCTGACTCTGGTCCATGTTTAGTCCTGACTCTGGTCCATGTTTAGTCCTGTCTCTGGTCCATGTTTAGTCCTGACTCTGGTCCACGTTTAGTCCTGACTCTGGTCCATGTTTAGTTCTGACTCTGGTCCATGTTTAGTCCTGACTCTGGTCCACGTTTAGTCCTGACTCTGGTCCACGTTTAGTCCTGGCTCTGGTCCACGTTTAGTCCTGACTCTGGTCCATGTTTAGTCCTGACTGTTTCCGATGATGACTTCACTCTTGTCTGGGTTTGGCTGGCGAAAGTTGTTTTGCATTAATCACACAACAGTGCTATAGCTTGATTACTTACAGTGTGCGTGATGTGTGATTTCCCTAATAATTTCCTCTTTCAATCTTAAAGGATTATCATGCTCGACTTTTATAGTTTACTGAGGATTTGGACTTTAAACAAATCTCATCCTTCAAATGCTATTGTGACTCTCCAGCTAATACTTTCTGTCCAGCAAGCTCGGAAAGCGCCGGATAAAGCTCGGATCCACATTAAGGACAGTAATCTCAGACAGTGAAAAGCAAATAGAGGAGACGTCACCATAGCAACAGGGCTGCGGTCACATGACAGAGGAGCTGAGAGCAGGGAGCGTCGGAGAGGCCAAAGCAGGACAGCACATGGTAATGGTCCACTCTGGAGTCAGCAATGTTGGTTCAATGCTCACTGTGGAACATTTGTGGAACATTTCTATCAAAACCCGAGAGATTAGCAGGTGTTGGACCCTCCTTTAGAAAAGTTACAGATGAAAGTCTTAAAATGTTTGTCCAGAAAACTGAATCTATGTCTAATTTATTTATTTTTATTTTTTTATTGATTAGTTTGTAAATGTTTTAGCATAGAAAGCGCGTTCTGCAATAACTTCTCAAACAAAGTTGGAAAAAGAAAAAAAAAAATATCCACCTTATTCTGCCCCGCCCCCTTTTCTTGGCATCGTACTTCCTGTTTAGCTTTGTTCAGGTAACTAACATGTTAACTTGTCTGTTTTGCGGGGTAATCGAAAATATACATACTGTTACTACAAAATAAAATAAATTATGGTTAACTGCAGCTAAACAGGAAGTTTGCTGTCCTATAAACGTGCACTGTGCTGCTGCAGTTTGTGGACTGTATCACATCGCAGCATTCACAGGCAACAGCACAGAAGCTCTTTTAGAAAACTTTAGACAGTTTGGATCATGCAGGGGAAGTTGACCTGACGCTCGGACGTTTCTCCAGGTGAGAATTTGACTCTTTGAGCTCGTAGTTACGATGATAAGTTTGTTCACGCTGGAACGTCATTTGTGTAGACGATGTGTTCATGCAGCATGTTGTGACTTCGGTAGAGTCCGGATGTGTTTCGTGTCTCTCGGCTCTGGAGCCCGTGTGATCCGTGGCTCTGCAGTCGGCTGTGGAGTGCAGCGAGACGGGCAACGTGTCAAAAACGACCCTCTCTGTTGCATCTCGCGGTGAATCATGTGTCCAGTGCATCATTACATGTACAAACGACACTAAACATCATAACCAGGCAGGTTATCAACTCAAATTATTGGTAGAAAATTAGGATCACTACTTCGCGTTTTTCGCCTTTCACAGGTTATTATTGGAACGTAACCCCTGCGATTAACGAGGGACCACTGTGCATTAATACCTGTTGTAAATATTAAATTTATGAAGAAATGTTTGACAAATCAAGACGTTTTGAGTCCCATCTAAAAGTCATGAGGATTGAAAGGATTGGAAATGACTTTTGAATGGGAGTCTAAACGCCTCGATCTTCGGAAACGCTGTCCAGATGACACCTTTTCAACTAAAGCTTTCCGCAGACAACCATCTTCTCAAACTTCCATTGTCACAACAAAGGGGTTCTACATTCGGGTCACGGATTTTTTTACATCTTGTTTAGTTATTAGCTTTTTCATTGTCAAAAAATAGTTTCCTCTTTGCTTTGCGGGCTTTGGCTACGCCCCCTTTAATTAATCAGTAACAGCCGTATTTCTAGCCTGATTGGAAAACTTGGTGGTCGAGTGTCTCTGCGCAAACTCAAAGACAGGAAGAGTCCCAGAAGGATTCTCAAAAGTTTGTGAGCTCCTCTGGTTATGGTTCGAAGCAATCGCAGAGTTTGTTTACACCCCAGGCCGGCCATGTTGACATTGAACTACATTTCACAAGCTTTTACTCTACATATTGTCTCTGTTAGTCCGCTCAAAGTCACACGTTGGATCATTGGAGATAATATATTTGACCTTCTGGAGATATAAATCCAGCAGATACTGAGGCTCTTTTTACAGGGTGGTCTGCAGGCCCGGGACAGACCAATGAATTATGCAGCTCAATCTCACATGATGAATCTTACATGACTCTGTGATGTAAGGACAAAATGAGTAATGTCTCGCCGGAGTCTGAGCTCACACAGGCAAGGTGGAGGTGACTTTGGGGCCCATAGATAAAACACTATATAGACACTGCTACATTTGTGTTAACATGTGCTGCCTACTGCATCCACTACTGCTGCTGCTGCAAATAATACAACCAAAACAGAGGTGAGTCTGTCCCTTGAGGGTTAAAACACTACAGACATTATAGGCGTGTTACTTGTACAAATGCAGATACTACTCCTGTTACTGTTAGGGCTGCTACATGTCTTGGTACTGTAACTTGTCTCTGCTTCTTTTACTATGTTGTTAGTATGGGCTTGCTCATAACTCCACAGCTCGACTCCTGCTGTTGTGGTTCATCTCAGTGAACAATGGGGTCACTTCCCTGTGTCTTGTAGGGTCAGCAGTGCAGAGGACATGGCCTTCTTTTAGATGCGCCGAACACTGCATCAATTGCATTGTTCTACTGAACGACTTCAACACAAAAAAATGTTTAATGTTGCTAATGTTTATAGCTTGTATATGTAGTTCGGCCTACACCCTTTGGAAGGTCCTATCTTTAGCGTAGTACTCAATTGCTTGTCTTGTTACTTCGAGTGAGGCTAAACACGAGGTCAGAGACTTACTCCGCCCACAACTGCACCTCCAACAGGCTTGCAAAAGTGGGTGCTGCCTTTAGGCCTTTTAAGCCAAATTATGTAATTTTTGCAGCAGGTGATGCCTCTGAAACTCTCCACAGCAGTGGTGTCAGAATGAGGAGTTTGTTTGACCCACCTAGACAGCTCGTTTGTTGCATCAACTCATGTAAAAATGCACTGACCGAGTTTGACCACCGTGGCAGCACAGTCGTGGTTTTTCCACACATAATTGCAAAATTATCGAGTTTGGACAAAAATGTGTAAAATAGCCATGGAAACTGTAGATAATTCAATTTTGATCCCATATACACAGTTTAACAGTGAAAAAACTTTGATTCTGCGTTTAGTTTCTCTTTAAATGCTCCCTTTCTTTCTTCCATTCTTCCTTTCTTTCTTCCTTACTTACTCACTCACTTTGTGTGCGATGACAGTGACACATAGACAAGAGATGATCAGGTAGATCTACTTTTCCAGTCTGAGCAGGGACCTCTGTGCTCCTTAAGTAGGCGGTTGCCGCTACTTCAACCACCAGACCTGGTGATGAATGTCGTAATACGGGTAGTCGTCAGGCTGAAGAAAAAAGTTTGATCAAGCTTTGTTGGCAACGTAAGTTTAGAAGGTCTCAAAGAACTTGATCAGTCTAGTGTACTTGGTTCAGTGACATGCACTTCTGCAGGAACTGCTGTGAGTCTTCTGTTACCATCCATGGAACCAATGCAAATACACATGCAATAAACACAAAAATGTAGGCCAAATCACAGTTAATATCTGTCATCTGTCAGATGATAAGAAGCACTTGGTTTAAGAGCTTAAAAACTTCAGCACAGTCGGGTTGGTTCAGTGTTTTCTCCAATCATTTTTGTAAGTTTACCTTGACTGCTGACTTAGAACCACTTATTTAAGCTGCTAAAACAGCTTAAACAGCTCCTGCTTTGTTGGTAGATTTAATACAGCTAAATAGAAATCAAAACTTGTTGAAGAAAGTATAGCAATACTAGTGACAAGGGCGGCCATGTTTGTACAGTACTCAGTGTTGGAGCAGCTGATGTAAAGAGCTGTTGACCTTGTTCCTGTAACGACATAAACAACAAGCACAGAAGAGAGACAATTTAATGCGGCAGACATGTTCTCATTCAGTTAAGAGCCTATTCAATCTCTTCACAGAACAGAAACACGCAAATTGCTAAATGAGGAAAAATGAAAAAGTCCTATCTGTCGTCAGTACAAACTTACATTCCCATAACTGTGGACATTTCAGGACGACACTGGTTATATAAGAATGATTTTCCAACTTCTGCAAGACACTTCACCCACATTTTTGTACATAACTGTGTTGAATAACTTTGGCTCTAACGTTTCTTCTTGTCTAATGTATTACAGTTGTAAGCTTGAAAGTTGACTATAGTGAACCCTTTAATTTATGCACTCACTCTTGTTGTATTGAGTATTAAGTTGTTGGGGAGATTTGTGAAGGATAAAGATGTTAGATATTGCTTTTGGATTTTGCCACAGATCAATGATCACAGCACAACAGCAGTTCAGAGACTCAACTAGATACTTCATGCTAAAAACAACAACAGGCAACATGCGCAGTGGAGTGGAAAGTGATGTCAACAGATAATCTTTCTATATCTAACCATAATTTTGTGTCTTTTCTTCCGCAGATCTAAGCTCCATGGCCCCTTTCCGGTCCTCCCATATATGGCTGCTCTGCGTCGCCGCGGTGACGACCCTGCTACAAGGCCAGAGGTGACCCAACTTCCCTTGAAAAACAAAAAAAAACTCCCCGGAGGCAAAAAGCTCAGCCCACCGTCAGCAAGACCGGCATCGAATTCACCAAAGAACCACGCACCCAGAACGCTAAACTCTGCCCCCTCCCAGGACGGGACGGCAGCCGAACAACCACAACACAGCGCAAGAACAGACGAACAGACAAACGGACGGACAAATAAGTAATAAAAAATACACGCTCATTTTTATAAGTGACCTCTTTTACAGAAAAAACAAAGACTCGGAGACGTCTACGAGCACAACTTGGAAATCCGCGGTAGAGTTTGGGCCGTATGTAAAGCACAAATATTTTCATGAATGAGCATAAGGACGCAACAGCTGCTGCCTTTTCTTTCTTTTTTTGGGGGAGATACAGTAAAACCCACGCAAACATGGAGCATTTCTTTGCATTTTTTTTCAGTTCAATTTGCCAACACTCTTCAATCATTCTCTATTTTTTAACCAGTCGGTGCTATTCGATGGATTTACGACGGAACTACGGCTACTTTTCGCTTGCATCTCCTTACTCTTTATGTATCTTAAACACTGTGTCACGAGTGCAAGTGGCCGTGGGACGCTTCGAAACTGGATTACGCAAAAGAATTTCGGGTCAAAATTGAAACGGATTAGCGAAGAAGAAGAAGAAGCCACTTTACTTTCTGCCATGAAAAAAGTGCCTTCAGATTACACCGAGTTCGAGCCTGGCTGTCAATCACCACCAAATGTTAGCAAAGCATCTTTCCTTCAATGGGCTACTTTTCTATTCCTTTCTTTCGCCCCACAAGTGCTGGAGAAGCGTTCAGACCGACGAGAAAGAACGATTTTTGTCGCCTTCTTTTCGAGCGACGCAGGCCGGCGACCCAACCGAGGCACAGGCAAAAAACGCTGGAATGGTAGAAACAGCTACTTTCTGTGGATATAATTTTTTTTTTTCTTCTTTTGTCGTCGAGAAAAGTCGCTACTCTTCCCTGTGGGCAAGCATTTTTTAACTGAGTAAAAACACTGTACAGGGAGGAGAGCAGAACTGGCAAAAAACACGTCTCTCCCCGAATCTATTTCTATGGAACAAATATAAAAAATAATGAAGAATTAATAATGTCAATAATAGCCCTGATATTTTATTACACTAGCAGGAATGTCTCTGCTTTATTAAGAAAAAAAATGAACTGTGAAAGCTGAGTGAGGACTATCTACCTGAGACCATAACCTTAACCAGCGGGCGTTTATAAAAAATGTATTGTGCAAAAGAGCAAATGAAACGATTATTGTCCATGTTTTTCGAGGACTGGTGTCTTGTTTATTATATCTTATTTTTTGCGTTGAAATGGACTTCCTTTTTCTCTTTCTCTCTCTTCTTGTCGTCTCCCTCTTTGCATTGCAAGTCTGCGGGCGAAAGCGTAAGGAAAACCCATCTTTGGTAAAACTGTATAACTTGTAAATGTTAAAGAAAAGCTCTATTCGAAAAGGTTTATGATAAATGTTTTATGTTGGAAAACAGGAAGCACAACATGCAGTTTTAGGGTCTCCACTTATAGATTTGTTTTCGTTCTATATTACAATGGAAGCATGCACTCACACACTGCAGGAAGTGAGAATGTCTACTGGTTTGGAATGACTTCGATTCAGAGTATGAGGCTTATTTGAGTTGTTTGAACCATTATTCTATCTGGTTTCAATATAATTTAATTTAATCCCTAAAATGAACTATGGAGTGAGATTGACCAGTCCTAAACATGTCGTTAGTCAGACGTAGGAATGGGTGAATTTACAACATTTTGACAATAAAGGTATCAACAAAGTGGTATTGAAACATTTTGGTGCATATTTTTAGTCTCTGTGGAGCAAATAATCAAATAAAATAATTTGTTTTTGCTGAAGTGAAAGAAAGTTTGTCAGCCCCTTCTAGCCTGACTCATCAGTCAATTTCTTTTCTCTTCATGGAAACGGTCTGGCATGGCAACATTGGGGTTTGTTTGCTTCACGTGTAGCTTCCAGGAAGTAGAGCATAAACATAATGTGTTTCTATGATTGTTGTCATTTGGTAAACTTGCAAATTAAAAGATAAAATATATTCTATGTTAAAGGTGCATTGTGTAACTTTGTGGCCAAAAGCATGTTTTGTGTTACTCTAAACAATTAATAAAAATCTGTTTTATTACTTTGAACAGATTTGCATGGCTACAAAATACTATTATTCTTTGGCCTGGAGGAGGCCCACTCATGTTTATTCCCATAGAAAAGCTGTTCCTTTAGCTGTTTTTTTTTTTTTTTTCCACATTATTGTATGAATTATACTTTTTCCCATTCAGAATGGCCCAAAGAATGGTTTTAGCTTAGCCTACTAATTCTACTAAATTGTGTCGTTGACTTTTCACCTCCAGACAGTTGCACAGTGCACCTTTAAAAATTGACACAATGTCAAAGGAGGAGAACATATATACTATACAGTTTGTTATCTCAACTCGGGTTGGTTCTGGCCAACACACCGCTCTCTTTGCTGTATGGACAACCGTATTTCCTGATATTTGGGAAGCGTCTGCAGACCTGCAATGAAGTCAAATGAAACTGAGTAGAGGCACCAGCCTGGCTAAGCCCCTCAAACATTCTGTTCAAATACTGAAGGGTCTGGAACCAAACAGAGCAAATCACATAACGTCCACAGTTAAGACGATTCATTCTCAAATGGCTACCTGCTTCCAATTTGTTTTTCTAATCGTTTCATTCTAGACGACAGATGTTGCAATATTTATTTGCAACAACTCAAATATGCTCCAAAAACTTTTATTTAACAGGTCATGTGAGCATATGTATGCAGCATTTAATAACATTTTTGGAGCAAATTAGAGTTGTTGCATACAAATATTTCTGCCCCAAAATTTGAAGTTACCACAAGTCGTAAATGTAAGTTTTCTGTCATGTGCAACTCACAACATTGAGTTCTCTAATAATCACTCAGACAAGTCAGATCAATGTTTTTAACTTGGAAACGTAAATGGTGAATTATCTCTATTTATATAGCTCTTTTCCATCTTACAAGACACTCAAAGCACTTTACATTCAAGGATCCACTCACTCACTGTAACTGAGGCAACGGTAACTATGACGACAGTCCACTCTTGTCGTCCCACTGAGGCACATGAGGTTCCACCGGTCTCCCATCCAAGTACTGACCAGGCCCTGACCGGCTTAGCTTCTGAGGTCTATCAGGATCAGACTTTGACAAAGGTATTGTACACTAACAACCTTTTACATTACATTATTTCCATTATTTATCTGGGTTTTAGACAAATGTGTCAGTAACATCCCAAATAAGGAAATTATCTAAATGTTTAAACTGACAACTTGCATCTTCTCAAATGAATTATTCTGAATTGAAGTCATTTTAACTCGTGTAGATATGTATTTTTGCAGTGAAAACACCATTAACATGTATTTTCACTTCATTTTTAAAGTAATAATACGATGAATGTAAACTTGAGAATGGGAGAAGTTCTTTTCCTCTTGATTTAACTCTGTCAGACTTTTTCAGACGCATGGAAAGTGTGAGCTCCCCCGGTGGTTCTCCTCGGTAACGACAAGTGCCAGAGCGGGGCCACTTCTGTCACAATGACCTCATGTATTTTACTTTCACTTTTGGAAATGACATTTACAATCTGCCGAAGACTCCGCTGGGTACGCTCTCACAGAGATGGTCAGTTTCTCTGGCACTGCACTGCAAAAACAAAATCAGCCGTTAAATCACTTATAAGTTTAAACTTTTGAGATTCCTAGACAAGTTGTCTCCAAAGTGAGGTTTTGTGCACTTTGTCCACACAACGATGCTTGTTTAATTTCCAATTCTAAATCCATAGGCTCACAAGTTTTTATTATTATTGTTTTGTAATTTTTACATCTTAATTTGAGAGAAAAAAATATATAATTTAAGTGGAATTGAGTATTATTAAAGGACTTTAAAGAATTGTCAAGCCAATAGGAGCCATGACACTAAAGAGTTTGGAAACAGCTGGCTTGTGCTTAACTAAACTGATCTAGAGATGTTTTTCCTTAACAAAGATATATCCTATTCATAATACAAAGTTTCTTGCATTAAACAAGTGAAATGAGAATTTTTGACTTTAAACAATTGAACACAATATTCGTGATGGGTGATTCGAATAGAAGCAAGTAAATAAGTTGCCATGTGAATCAAAACAACTACATTTATGGACATTAAAAGGTGCTAAAAGTAACTTTACTGGTTTGACATCTGTCACATAGTTTTCTAGATTGTTCCACATTTTAGACATCAACTTATTTAAAGATGGAGGAGCTGATTTTTACACTGCATATGTGATTTAGATTGTAAATCTGACCACTTCCACTCATAAAACCTTCGACCCCTGGTTAACATGTATTCATTTTGGTTGCAATTATGGTCAATAAACTTTTTTTTTTTCAAACTACAAAGTGAAACTGGAAAGGACCAGCCAAGCTCAGCCAATCAGAAAGCTGCATTCGGCTCCTGATGAGAAATAAATGTCATTATTATTCAGTTCAGACAGTACACATTGGTCTCGTTTTTCAAGTTCTGCACTTATCATAAACTTTTTAGTGGAAAACACAAAGTTTACTAAATTACAACTAATACAAGTTATTTACCCCAACTTTAAATTCATAACTGAAAAACTCTCCTTCTGGCATGGAGATTAAAACATTTATTTTATTTATTATATAGATATATTTTATTTATGTATTTGACAGGGACAGAAAGTAGCCAATGTCCATGTACATTAGGGTTCTAGCCCTTGGCTAATTTAAAGCCCCCATCCCTGGTTAGGCTTTTAAAGGTTACTATTTACAAAAAGTTAGCAAAAGACATGAATAAGAACAGTACATTTAAATATGTCAAGCTGCGCAACATTCTATGAAGAATAAAAAAGTCTTTTCATCTTATCATGCCGCATATAGCTTTTTTTTTTTTGCATAGCTCTTTAGCTCAAAAGGATCATGGATGGATGCATATGCTTTGCATGTGACCACTGCAGCATTTGATTGTGGCTCATGTAACTTGGCTAACCGCAGTTAAACCGGACATGAACAGCTGAGAGAAGTAGGCAGGGCAAACACAAAGTGAATAGTGTAATCCTTTTGAAATGAGCTGTTTGCACAACAGCACCTGATTAAGTAACTGTTAGCTCACTGTAAGAAAAGATTCCTGTCAGATTCTATCTCTAGGGTTTTCTCTGTCAGTCTAAGATGAACAAATGCTGCACGGTCAGTAGTGAACAGTGAGTTGGGGATGTGACTGACACATGCTGAGACTTTGTGTCTCAGTACTAATGCTAATGCAATTGTTGAGACACAAAAATACACTGAAATAACAAATAATCTTATGTACAAGCTTTTGCATCACATCCTGGAGACAAGCGGGTGACAGACCCAGCAGAAGTTACACTGCACCAAACAAAAATCACTAAATCATCTGAACCACACTGAGATGTGCACCTCTCTCCTTGTCTTAAAGCTCTCTCCTCTGCAGTTGTTTACAGTGACATTTGTGCGTGCTGAGAGCCTGACACTCTCTCCTCATTATTGATAGAAGCTCTGAGCCTGTTCAAAGTGCAGTGGAGGAGGATTAACACTGCTCTGAATGTGTAAACAGGACTGTGCTGCGGGTTTGGGCTGTTTTAATGAAGAGAAGGGATCCTGTCGTGGAAGCTTTAAACATTTACTATTTACATAAGCCAACGCACAGGAGGCCGCTCGCTGTGACGCTCGTGATGTTAGCGAAGACAGGTTTGAAGTTTGGAGAGCGGGAAGAGCCATTAAAACACAGTGTTTCTCCCAGTAACTTCACTTATTATACATTCTTCTGGCATTCTCTGACATGATTTTGATCACATTATAATGAATATTTCACATGAGCAGCAAGTGGAATTTACAGTGGTTAAATAATGTAAGTCAATGAAACTATTGGGCAACTGTGACGAACGCAAAATGTAGACTATAGGCTTTATGTTTGATTTTCATCTGAATAAGACGAAATAAATTCATCTGGTGCCAGCAAATATGAATCTACATACATCTGTCACTATGTTTGAAAGGTATTAAACCTGGTTTAAGATATCAGTGTTCTTCATCTTATGAGATTATAAACTTAAAAACTTCTCAAGTTAGAATTTGATTAAAGTTCATAGACCATTGGTGGGCAATTATTTTTCCTCAAGGGCCATAAAATTTTGTATTAAAAAAAATAGACCTATATTTTTTCTGGTTAAGATGGTTTTAGTTGATGGACCTGGATTATTTTACTTATTACTTACTTATTTTACTTAGGTGTTTCTGTCTTGTTTCAATACATTTGTTCTAATTCTTATTCTAATCTTGCTAAAATAACGTAAATTAGGATGAATATTTTGAACTCCAGTGGTTTTCATCTAGACAAAATAATAAGTTTGCAGTGTAAAGAGTATTGCTTATTCTCAAAAACATGTTGGACACTTGATTAAAATAGGTAGGGCCGCAGTTTGGCCAGGTCTGCCCATCACCAAATTCTGAGCATTCAGTTGTTTATCTCACACATGTAATTCTTTTTGCAGCTTGTAGGCCTGGCAGGTTCAAGCTACTAAAAATGTGGTGCTCAGACTTATATTTGGTGACCCCTAAACCTAATAAGAATTGACCCAAACAGGAGGAATGAATGCATTTTACGCTCCATTTTGATAAAAATAAGTTTGTCTCTTTTAAGTTAGTCATAGTGTGTCCATGTTTCTATGGCCCAGATCAGCCCTTCACTTACTGTGGACGACCTGCTGTAGATGGATTCAAAAGTCTAGTTTTGTAAGTTCTAAAGTAAGCTAAAGTAAAGGACATGTTCAAAAGTCAATTATAGGCTAGATGCTTAAAAAAGTTACATTTAAACAGCAAACTAAAACAATCTTCAAATAAAAAAAATGTTTTGTTGTTTATTTACATAGTGTGTGGTTTCTTCTGTCAGCAAAACATAAAACATCAGTCTGACCAAGACTAAGAGTGATATAAGGTGACACGGTGGCGCAGCGGTTCGCGCTCTGGCCTCATAGCAACAAGGTCCTGGGTTCGACTCCCGGGCCGCCCGGGGCCTTTCTATGTGTAGTTTGCATGTTCTCCCCGTGTCTACGTAGGTTTCCTCCGGGTACTCCGGTTTCCTCCTACAACTAAAAACATGTCCATTAATGCCTCCCCTGACCCTTCCCCCAGGGCTCCCCTGCAAAAGAGATTCTGAATCTCAGTGGGACTTCCTTGGTTAAATAAAGGTCAATAAATAATATACTTAAAAGGGACCTATTGCATTTTTTACTGTTTTTTTGTAATAAACTATATTATAATTTGCAGATTGGTAATTTGCATTTTGTTTTACAAACATGAATTTATGTTAAACAGATTAGAAAAACAGAGGGGTTCATTTACTTCCTGTGCAAAACATTTCTTTATTTATGATTTTAACATAACAAGCAGCAGATTTCAAATGAGTAATTCCTATTGTTGTAAAGTGGCTCTGTGACTATTTTTGAACCAAACCTGCTTAACTATGAATCTGAAATGTCTGGAATAATCAAAAATAAATACAAACAAGTGGGCGGGGATAGGTGGTAGGTGAGGATAGGGCTTTTCTGATCTGCAGGACAATTTTTTTAATTTAATTTAATTGACCTTTATTTAACCAGGGAAGTCCCACTGAGATTCAGAATCTCTTTTGCAGGGGAGCCCTGGGGAAGGGATACAAGATTCCTCAAACATATATATCATTCTTAATAAAACTAATGATGAGAGAAGGCTGTTATAACAAGGTTAGACTTTACACAGTAGGTCTCCTTTAAAGGCCGATCACAGCAGGTGTCAGTGCTTAAGTCAGGCTCTTTCATGCAGATTTCCACCTCTGTCGTCTCCTGCAGCGCATTACTCAGTGTCCTAATCCAATCCGTTTGCGTTGAAACAGTGAACAGTGCAGCGGCAGTGCCATTTGCATGTGCAGAAGCCGACCATCTGTGCGAGAGCGAGTGTACCCGGTGTCGGCCTAAATCCAATCCAAACCCAGCCAGTGTAGCATCAGGAACATGTCACGGCTGCCACGGTAACTGCTCACGCAAACGCAGAAAAGAAAACACAACATTTCCCAGGTTCTTTGTAAATTTGATTAGACTTGCTCGTGTGTGGAGAAGCATCGTCAACCTGCACTGCAAAAATATCAAATCTAGATTAGTTACAATGTATTAGCTTGAAGGGAGAAGATTTTATAAAGAACTACAATCACAAATGAACTTTGCCAGAGTGTGCAATGTTCAGTTGATTGAATATTAGAAGCTACTGACCAATCAGGAACAAGCTTTGCTATGAATCATGGGTAATCTCCTAACAACTACTTTATCAGACAAATGGGCCATTTTCACGTGCAGCTGGCTTGTTTCGATGTGTGTAATATCTGTGGATGGTTCCGTCTTGTTTCATTCATTCCTTATGAGTAATTTGCCGAAATGTGCTACAATTAATCAATATTTAAAAATCACAAATCCGTATGTAACTACATCATCACTTCAACGAGTTCAATACAAGGTAAATACTTCACCAATGATGGACTATGTGTTAATAAAAGTGTACTTTTTGGTGAAATGCTACATGCTAACAAATAAAGTAATGTAAAGTAAACTATAAAAATACATAAAATGCCAGGCAGATTGTTTTTGTACAAAGATTCCATTTGTAGCGTTATTTTATCATTTATAATTACATAAAATATAGAGGGATTGATTGTTTATCAACACGGGCAGATGCACGCGCAACCTTACAACAGAAAGAGCCATGGCTGATTGACACAAGCTGTAGCAGCAACACTAACCAGAGGTGTTGTCAGCTAACTACAAGAGTTTATCACTGTGTGAAAACAAACGTTATGACTAAATCAACATTTGTGAATGAAATTTGTCTTTACAACTCATACACGTTACATTTAAGTGAGTGAAAAAGAGAGAAAAACACTGTCTTAAGCTTCAGGAGCCAGACGTCCATCAAACCAGCTCATACTTGATCCAAACAGCTGCTCTTGTCCTGTTTTGTTGTTTTAATCAAAGACGTTTCCTCAGCCAACTAGATGGACAGCGTCTCTTTCTGCAGGGGGCATGAGCAGTAAAGTGGAAAGTGACGTTGAATAAACCTTCTATAGGTTAGCATTATCGTATCGACACAAACACCACATTTAATAAACACATATTTTCCCTGGTGCAATATTTACCTCATTTGTGAAGATCTGAACATGCTGCAAGTGATTATCTGGCTGTAACTTCTTGTCTGCTTTGTATGAATTAAATATTGAATTATTTTGGAGTGTTTCGGCTACTTCTTCATGGGGAATGAATGGAACGAACACAATTCACAAGTATTTTCAGACCGGAAACTAGCTGCAGCGTGAAAAGGGCCTATTCTTTTATGGTTCAATTTTAAGGGTCAAAAGTTGTGTCCAGTGAGTTATTATAATGACTGGAATGAGAGTGGGACCTGTTGCCATGGCCATCTGGTGGCCATCTTGCAAAGGTAATGGTAGCAAAGTTTAAATTGAAAATAATGTAAAAACAAGGCCACTTAGTTCATAGATTAAAGAGAGTAATTTAACATATAATTACATATTTATGGTTCAAATAATACAGAAAACTTTAGAATTTCCTTACACAAGATGGCTGCCAGAACTGGGCATTTGTTGTTATGGGTTAACATAGATAGTCATTATAATAACTTAGTAGTTGTGTCAGCTTCAGCCTTCAAAAAATTAAACTAGCAACCCAAATGAGAGAGTCATGTGAGGCTCATTCTGCGTTCTGATTGGATAAACCTCTTGAGAACCAAAATACCAAATGAAAACATCAGAATAACTGACTTTAGGTAAAAAATAATTCTAATCTGGCTGATGCTACTCAAATTAAGATGTATATTCTGAAGTCTAGTCATTTTAACTAAGACTAGGTGTTATTTTTTGCAGTGCATTTGTGAAACTGGGTTGAAAATAACGTCTGCCTTATTTGCTGGAAGTGAAATGTTGTGATAATATAAGTAAGAATCACACTGGGGTCTTGTACTAAAGAAGCTTCCCTGTATTTTCCCTTTTTCTCCCCGGAAACAGAAAAGTAAAAAGTGTTCTCATGTGAACCTAGAGAAGGGCTTTGTCACATGGTGCCGCCGCCCCTCCCCGAGCTAAACGAAACCACGACGCAAACATGTTTTCTGCTAAAGGTGTAAAGACAAAACGACGCGAGGAAACACGTGGGATATTTTACGCTTCAAACTGTTCGTCAAGTCCAACAAAACCTCGTCTGCACACTGCAAAAAGTATCTGTGTGAGCTCAAGTCAGGATCTGTGAAGTGTAAGTAGATTTGACAAGTTTTTATCCGAGGTCTGGGTAAAGACACTGCGTCAAATGTCAAATTGTCCACAAATCTCGTTGTATTTTTTGTCGGTTTTATATTTTGTGTGACTGCACTACTTCCATAAGAGCTACATAAACAATGTGTCATAATGAATAAATGACGCAACATCCAATATAAAGATGAATTAGCTAAGAACGAATTTTGACATCCACTAGTTTATTTGGATTGTGGTGTTTTGTTTAATTTTGCTCTAAATCTAAATATGAATAGTACTAAAGACAAGTTTGGAATTGACCATGTGATTCCTCAAATTGAGTCAGTACTGACAACTCAATTGCAGCAACACATCATCATTTATTATTTAAAGGGACTAAACTTGATTTATACAATAAAATAGCTTAAAAGCCTGTTCCCCAGCACAGATCTCTTGTTATGTATCTATTCAGGTGGAAATGAGTCTGCAATGTCCTGACAACATCTAATTATGTTGAGTTTGTTGACCAAAATTCACTAAGTTTGTATGTTGTTGTTAGCATTGTGGCTAACCGCTGTTTAGGATACTGGCACATCTCGCTCACATCTATGAAAAAAGCTTCAAACACATCATAGTGAACAATTCAGAGGCTCAGAATGCATTATGTAAGTGAATAAAACAAGTAGACTAATGTGTTATTTCTTTTTGCTACATTTTTAAGGAAAGCAAAAATCGGGTGTAGCACCTTTATTTTAACATTTTCAAAAAGTCTAAACTGTTATTAATATTAAGCTAACAGAGAAGAGAAACATCTTCTGATTTTAGTGTAAATTATATTTTTTATGACTGTGGAAAACACAAGTTTTCATATATTTTACAAATATCTTCATGGATATCAACTTGTGATTGGCGATCTGAGGCTACAACAGAAATCGTTCAACTAATGAAAATATAGACTAACAACTAGCATGATCTACTCACATTTGGTAAATTACTCAAACATGTATTTATTTATTTATTTTACAGCCTGGCTCTGAGTTTGGGTTAGGTTGTCTGACGTTACCATGACACAAATGAATTTTTAAACATGGAAGCTTTGATCCAAGTCAGCTTCTAGATCTGCTAACTGCAACAGACTGCAGATCTCCAATGGTAACCACTAAAAATCACTAAGACTTCAGACAATTAAGTCATGATTTTACTTAAATGGAACTACAGGGGAATATTTCCTTGAAATAAAATAAAAAAAATAGTACTAACTGCAAGTATTAAAATTATGTGCAATCTGAAGAAATTAATTATCACAATTAGTTTCCTTGTATTGATCATTTTGATTTGAAAATGACTCTTTGGTAATGATTTAATGAACATGAACTATAGAGAGAATAATTGTTTATAAACAGCAGCAAAGAGCAAGCACTTGGTGTGCAGAAAGAGCCGCCGCTCATTGACACAAGCCAGCGCCGTTGTCAGCTAACTATAAGAGTTTATTAGTGTGCCAAAACAAAAGTTATGTTGCTAAATCAACATTTGTGAATTAAATTTGACTCTATGACCCATAAATGTTACATTCAGGTGAGTGCAAAAACAGCGAGAAAAACGTAGACCTGTTCAGACCTGATCGAAACAGCTACTCTCATCCCGTTTTGTTGTTTTAATTAAAGAAGTTTCCCCCGCTAACCAAATGGACAGCAGCTCTCTCTGCATGAGGCATAGACAGTAGAGCGGAAAGTGACATCGACCGATAATCACTCTATACACGTCTAACATAGAAAAATGTCTTCTTCCAAAGTCTGACTCCAACGAAATGTTGTCTGTGGAGCTCTTGATTCAACAAACAAAACCAAATAATTGACTCAGTTTTGATCTCCCAGTCGTTTAATAATTCTTCTAAGGCCATGTAATCTTTGCCAAACTAAAAAAAATAACATGAACACTGCTTAAATCAGAATTAAATTAAACAGCAGATTTGAGACGAATCAGAGTTAGTCTCAAATCTTTTGTTTTTGCAGCATTTTCTCCTCTCAGTGAGTAAGTAAAGGTAAATAATGTCTTCTCCTTTACCCAAACACTGGTGTGACTGGTGGACTGGAGGCAGAACTGGTCCTGTCCTGGAGCTCATTTTGTGCTGTCAGCTCAGAGAGAGAGAGGGGGACAGGTTTGACAGCTCCACTGCGGAACTGCTCAGCTCCTACTTCTGCAAAAACCTCAATTCTAACATTATATTAAAAACCTATTATTATTCTTAGTAGATTCTTTGCATTTACCCAGATATTTCAAACGTATTCTAGCAGCAAATATCAAAACATCTCGCCTAAAAAACTTGTCAGATCTCCTCAAACGTACATCCTGGTCTTTAGCCATAGCAGTGTTTTTTTTGCAGTGTGCCGTGGTTTGTTCCGAAGGCCGGAGATCCTGCCTGCGTTCCTGTTTCTCGTCCTGTAATGAAGACTCTCCTCTGTTTTGTGAGCTATATTTATAAACGACCGGGCTTTTCTCATTATGATTTCACTGTATTTCTTTGGCTCTACCACCCATTTTTGTGCCATACCTGCAACTAATGAAAAAATAAAGAAATTGAATATTTTATGCGCCGTGTTTCTTAATGGGCTTTTTGGTGTTCGGGAGCTAAATCACAACTTCTTAGGTCGCTAACCGGAACCATCAAATATTTATACGGAAATAAAAGCTTGTGAGTGTTGAAGGTTGCACACTTGCTTCACAATAACAAGTTTATGAGTGTGTGGTGTCCTTCAGTGTAGTAAGTCTGTTGTTGTTTTTGTTGTTGTTGTGTGGAGGTAGAGGTAGACAGGAGTCGACCTCACACAACCTCTAACTCTTCTAAGCTCTTAATCAGTCTTCATTTAGGACCAACACAGTCTCTGAAGAAAACATAGATACAGTATATAAGCAGGTTTTCACACTTTTTTTTAGGTCAATATATTACAAAAAGCCAAACTTGCAACGCTACATTTTCTTTAAGTTTAACGAGTAATTTTGGGTATTTTATGTTTTGGCTATTTGTAACATATTGACATAAGAAAGGAGTGCTTATCGTACATTTTTGACATTTAGCAACATAGCACCTTCTTTTTTTTCTGACAAAAGTTTCAGACCTCATATTTCTGTTCAGAAAGTGATGTGGAGAGGAAACAGTGATGGAGAACTGGGGCTCGAGACAAATGAATATGGTGGGCAGTGGAGTCATATGTTGTAGGACAAAATGTCAATTAACCTTTGTAAAAAAATGCATTCAATTATCTAAAAAAAATAAGAGAGAAAGAAAAGAAAAAAATGGAAAATGCAAATATTTTCTTCAGGATTTCAAAAAGATTTCTGGGGGAGGCTACCCAGACCCCCTTTGCCTTTAGGATAAAGAAACCCAATCAAAATGAAGAGCTATGGGTGTTTGTTTGGTGATAGTGATTAGGTACTACTAATTAGTTAGTATTATTTTTTATTTCTGTAAAAACAGGCTGAACAGATATGGCTTCTCCACTCTTCTTATTCTGCACTGCCCATTTTTCTTGGCCTCGCATTTAGCTCTGTTAAGATAGCTAACTTGTTAACTTGTCTGTCTTGTGGGGCAATCTCAAATGGATATACAGTAACTAACATAAAATTTATATATTTATAACTCAGGCCAACAGCAGCTAAACCAGAATTGCTGACAGCTGCCAAGAAAAGTGGGCGGACCAGAATAAGGTGTGGTTTATAGCGGAAGCCTGTGATTGGTCCATCTCGCAGTGGAAAGAGTCCTGGGAAATTGTGGGTTCGAATTTGGGGTCAGACCAAACAAACAACTTACAATCTCTCTGAGTACAGTTTGTTAAATTTGGTAAATTCATCATAAATTCACCTAAGAGTGGAAATGATGTCTCTATGTGTTAAACGTGAGATGAGTTGACCTTTGTCCAGTGGGTTTCCCGCCCAAAAGACCCAAAGTCACTCTGTTAGACTCCAGACACCTTCGACCCATGCAGAAGACTGTGTGACATCATTACTTAACACTTTATTAATCTAGACTCGACTTGGACTTGTGGAGCTCTGACTTAAAGGTGCATGGCGTAAGTTGCAAAGGTTTTGAACAAGGGCGCCATCTTTGGCGTTTTCTGGCACTGCACCCTCCCTACTATCTTCTGAGTTAAGAAGACAAAGTTATTTGTATAAAAAAGTAGATGCTGGCTATTTTATTTGTTCTTTTTGACTGACTGATCAGTTTTCAAACTCCAAAAGTTACACAAGGAAAGATTATTGAGAGTTTGAGGAAAAGCTTTGAGCGTGAGAGAAAATTGTAAACAAGCTTATTACAGGACTCATTTCTCATAAACTAAATGCTCAATGGTAATTTATTACTCTAAAAGACAAACAGCTAAGCGCTAAGCTAAAGCTGTGTCTAAATGTGCGATGTACTTTGACAGACCTGAGAGTCTTACCTTCTAATGAAAATAATCACCAGATGAACGTCTCCAGCACAGTTCTTCTTTCTCAAAAACATGTTCGAGTGCTACCGGCCCTGCAGCCGGCCTCATGCCAGTTGTTTTAATCGGACCTAGGCTAATTCTTCTGTGTTGTGGGGGTTCGGAAGCTAGATGGCAGTATTTACCATGCACTGATTATTTATTACATTTTTTTATTAAACAGTTTGCAACATTCGTCTGTTGTATAAATCCGAGAGCTTTAGCGAAATAAATAGAAATAATGCCAATAAACCAGTGAAGGAGGACTAGCGCGGGAAAATGCGACCAGCGCCACTCACATTTATGAGCCTGTCTGCGCTTATAGAGGCAGCCTCGGTAAGTTTACAAAACAGAATGGCGCATATCCAGGCCTGTGCCAATGGACTGTAATTTGATATATAAAACTTACGCAATGCACCTTTAAGACTCGACTCGGACTTGAGACCAAAGACTTGATACTTACTTGAGACTCACACAACAGTAACTCGGTCCCTCCTCTGTTAGTTTACGTCCAGACTTTCGCTCACAGCTCAGTCTTCCTGTTCTCCCTTTGACACCTGCTGCACCCTGAGGTTTTTACACTGGAAAAAGGCGACTTATTCCACTGTGACCGCTCTGCCTTCTTCTGTTCTCAAAGTGTCGCAGAGAGAAAAAAAAACAAAACAAAAGCCTTGTGTTGTGCAAATTGCCTCTCCGGCTCTCTCTGGGGCCCGCCGTGTTTGTGGTCGATGTGCCTCTGCCCAAGAACGAAGCGAGAGAGAAAGTGTGAAGAGAAAGAAGAATAAAAAATAGTTTTAAGAGGCTGGAACAACAAGGGAGCAAAGGACGCAGAAGTCGTAGAGAGGTGAGACCAGCAGGGGGCAGCGGAGCAAGGACAGCGGAGTGCAGAAGAAGATGGTGTACGCAGCGGGAATGACTTTTAGCTCCATGGATCTGCCGAAGCAAAGGTAGGTAATGGCTATCGCTGGATCATGGAGCATATACAAAGTGTGAGATGTGCTATAAAATGACTTCAGTGGTGTTGTGTTTGAAGTTTGTGCTTTAAGTGTGGAACGAGGGAAAGTTTACAAAGACTTTGCTAATGTGCTTAATGGTGAAATGGTCAATATCGCTAATGTTATAGCCTTTTCATGAGCCGCTGAGTTTAAAGGGAGACACGACAGGCGAACAGAGAAGTTTTAAAGGGGACTTATTATGCATGTAAAATACAAGTTTTAACCACGCTCTTGCATTAGTCAAAGTTGTATTTTGATAGATTCATGCATGTTTGAGTAATCTTGTTTGCCTGGGACTCAATATTTTTCAAACAATGGGTCTGGTCACCACTCCTTTCGACCGTGTCTCAAATCAAATCCACAATGTACCGCTTAATGAAATGAGTTTATTTGTGTGATGCACATAAAGCAAAGGAGTTCATTCTCTGCCATGTGAACAAAAACCGAGCTTAGTCGCCTCACATTAGAAACGTTTTCATTTTGTTTATTGATTCTGCTGAAATCTATGATGATTTTCTGGCACCAGTGATTTTTGTTTTTCCTTGTTCAACCATGTTTGTTTCCATATAAAATACAATGAGCTTTCCTGATTGGTTTATTCATTTTTGTAATAGCTGTAAAAGAACAAGAATCTCTAACCTGTATCTCATGGAGCTACCATTGACTCTCCGCTGATTTCAAAATGGCTTGACCAAATATTCCGAAAGCCTGCATTTTACACTGAATAATTCAAGTTTTAGTCACCAGAAGCCTTTTATAATTTTTAAATATTCACTTTGGATCTGAAATTTGATAAGCTGATAACAATTTCTGTTTTACTGGAATCTACCATTTACAGCTTGCAATTAGTGATGGGAAATGTGAGGTCTCGTGAATCAATGAGGCCTCAGCCAAACTCAGCCCAAAGCTTCAACAAGTGAAGTCTCAAAAATACTGCCCTCATCTGGAGAGATCAATGTATTACATAGAATATAACATTTACCTTAAGCATCTTCTTTCGGTGTGTATGTGCTGTTGTCAGTATTAACCCATTTAATCCCACTGGTCACAATTGTGACCGAAAAAAAAATCTTCATTTCTAAGGCTATAAAAATGTTTCTGAATGATCTATCAATGTATTTCCAACAAATATTAAAACAATAAAGGGTCTTAAAGAAATATGTGCAGTTTCACATGTTTACTGTAAACTGCCACATGACCAGAGCTGTTTACTTCCTGTGTACGCCCAGAGAAGAAGATGGCACCAAGAACGCTCCTAAAGAAAGAGTTAGTAAAGTATCTTAACATAAAGATAGAACATTCATTTTTGGTACACATCATGGTTAAGGTCTCTAGTATTGATGTATTATTTTACAATTACTCAACTTTATTCAATGTGGTCACAAAACTCACAAACATCTCAGCGGCAACAATAGTGACCGGTGGGAATATCCATTGTATGTACATGTTAACACACTCAGGCAAAACTTTCTACTTTATTTTGTGCTGCCATCTAAGTTTTTACCTAATTTCAAGCACATACCCCCTCCACCCCACACCCAGACACCCCCCCCCCCACACACAACCACCCCTTCACCCCCCGCACACACTTAGATCCCAAAAAAAAGTAGGTCTGCTACCTAGCTTCCTGCCTATGCTGCAACTTTCCTTTTACCAAATACAAACACATACTGTGCATGCAAACTTTTGCATGCTAACTAACCAGTTTTATGTACCCTATCATTCAAACACACACCCCTACACATACACACACACCAGAAAGGTAGGTAACTACCAAACTTTTTGCTTTCTTTTAGATTTACTTTAATTGAGGTTCTTGATTTACTGGATCAAAAGGAATTTCCAGAGAATGCATGCAATATTGCAGCCTATGAGAAGGCAAGACAAGGCAAATGTATTTGTATAGCACCATTCATACTCAAAGCAATTCAAAGTGCTTTACAAGGCAGGTAAAGAGTCATCAAAATGACAATACAAAAACAAAACAACATTATTTTAAAATATAATAAAAAAATCATCATAAAATGTACTTTAAAGAAATAACGAGTGCAGACAAAGCATTTCAGTTATATGCAGAGATAAAAAGAAATGTTTTGAGCCGAGATTCCAACCATGTCACAGTCGAGGCCTGTCTTACATCTTCAGTAAGACTGTTTCAGATCTTAGCTGCATAAAACTGAAACGCTGATTCCCCATGTTTAGTCCTGACTCTGGCCCAGCTTTAGTCCTGACTCTGGTCCGTGTTTAGTCCTGATTCTGGTCCAGGTTTAGTCCTGACTCTGGTCCACGTTTAGTCCTGACTCTGGTCCATGTTTAGTCCTGACTCTGGTCCATGTTTAGTCCTGACTCTGGTCCATGTTTAGTCCTGACTCGGGTCTATGTTTAGTCCTGACTCTGGTCCATGTTTAGTCCTGACTCTGGTCCATGTTTAGTCCTGACTCTGGTCCATGTTTAGTCCTGACTCTGGTCCACTCTAGTCCTGACTCTGGCACCAGCAGGAGGCCGGTCCCTGAGCTCCTGGGAGTCTGAGGTGGTTCGATATGACACTAACATGTCAGAGATGTACTGTACTTTGGTACTAGTCCATGGAGAGACTTGAACACAAGCAGAACTGTTTTAAAGTCTATTTTCTGAGCCACTGAAAGCCAGTGTAAAGACCTAAGACAGAACCAATGTATAACAACTGGGTAAAGAAAGAGGCTATCAGCAGTGACTGTGATAGTGATGACTCAGACATGGAATATGAAGGGGAAACATGCTATTTGCCAACAAGACTGTTGAATGCATATGCAGAAGTTATGCAAACAGTGCATGAATAGAATGATGGTCTCCTTTTGATCAGACCTCAACAACCTCCTTCCCCAACCCAACCTTCTTCCCCCTTCAAGCAAACTCACCTCACCCCAACAAATACCCACACACAAACACCCTACCTACACACCACCACACCTGCACACATGCATACACTGCCCCAACACACTGCACAAGTCAATCAGACCTGTATTCAGTCTCAGTACTACTGCTGCATTGAACCTCTGTTCACAGTTTGCAAGAAACAGTGTATCCTAAAGGTTTTTCTAGAACGTTGTCCCAGTTTTCAATAATGGGCCAATTCACACTGTCTAGGGGGCCACATATGGCCCGCGGACCATAATTTGAGTAGCCCTGGCTGTCAATGGAATACTCCCACCCCCTACTCCCCACACACATGCACATACACAGAAAAACACTGCACAGGTCAATCAGACCTATAATGAGTTTGTCCAATGGTTAGTACAACCCATTATCCCACCGGTCACAATTGTGACTTTTTCACACATTTTCCCATGAAATTTTCAAAAAATTCTGATTGATTGTTTCAAAGGGTCACTAATGACACGTGATTTGGATATTTTTGTGTCTGGGAAAAATTTGGGATTAAATGGGTTAATAGTAATAAGAATGTTTTCCTTTATTTTATATACATTTTTCTCAAATTGAAGCCTCGGTCACGTGACTTCCTTGCTACTGAACAAGACTTCACTGGACATGCCCACTTCAGCTCAGCACAGGTTTTGAACTCTTGCTTCATTTTGCTGATTAGGGTTTGCAATTGCCACTGGATTGATTCAGTTTATTGTTAACATCACCACAAGTTGCAAAGAAAAAAAGGGACCCAAGGCACTCTTTATACAATAAAAGTATAAAAAGATTTTATTTTTCTGAGCTAATTTATTGTTAAAATATTATTGATTTAAAATATGCTGATTAACTTCTCACCCATAGCAGCTCACAGACAGCCTTCTTCAGGGTTAGCCAGGGTGGTGGAACCTAGTGCTTCCACTCAATTTCATTTGACTCCAGCTCAGAATCGCAGGACTGCAGACGGTTCCCAAAAGGCAGTAAGTACGATCGTCCAGTCAGCAAACTGGAACGGAGTGATGTGTTGACCAGAACCAACCCGAGTTTAGATAGTAGACTGTCTGTGTTGGCAACGCGTCACTGTTGGGGGCGTGGCCTGCTGAGGGGGAAAACATCTCCTGCCTCACCATAATAAAAAATGGGAAGCCAAACTGTTTACCTCTTTTAAGATGTTTTCTGGCGAATTCAATGTATATTTAGCACAACTAATTCAAGTCGAGTTACAACCGGGTTTAAATGGAGGTTACTGAGATTATGTTATGTCAGAAAAGTAAAGAGAAAGTTAAAAAAGATGCAAAAAGAAGCCAGCATCACGTTAGCATTTAGCACGCAGCTACCGTTAGCCTTGTTGTGTATATTTACATACGTGGAAGGCTGAATCACTTTATTTATCCCCATGTCTTTGTGTCTGTATTTGACACAATATATCTCCTAAAGTCCACATTTGCTGTTGTAGTTTTTGAGCAGTGACTGATAAAGCTGTTGTTGTGATTCACTCCCCATGTTAACTTTTCCCCCTCGGAGGTCCGTTAGTGGGCGTGGCCTTTTATGCCGACTGTATCTTTTAACTTAGACTATAATATTGCATCTTTTAATTTGCAAGTTTGCGACATAAAAATGGCAAAAATCCCTGTTATCGCTTTACTTCCGTGACGACAAAATGACTAAAAAGCAGGGATTGGTTAAATCAAAAAAGTCTATGCCTACTCTGAAGCAAACAAAGCCCAACGATGCAATGTCAGACGGTTTGCACGAAGTGAAATGAAACCGACTGAAGCATCAGACTAACTACAAGCAGCTCTTTGGATGAAAAAGTTTGGATACCCCTGTCTTTAAAAAGAAACCTGACAAGCAAGTAAAGTCTGGATTTATTTATGTAATAGTTACTTATGTACACTGAACTAGGATTATGTATCACTCCACTGATTTTAAACAGATTGTCTTTACTTGGAGCAGTAAACAACAGCATCCTTAGTACTACATTAGCTCTATGAAAATATGCCCCATGTTCACAATTTCCTGTTTCTGTACTGAATTTCCTCGACCGTGCTCTTCTCCCAGACTGACTTTGAAAAGTTTCCCATCTTCTCCCGAGGGCAGCGTGTCCTGTGGAGGTTAAAGTCCTGCTCGTTCATCCTCTGTCTCTCTAATGGACTGTCACACTGTTAAATGCTCACACTTTGATGACGTAGTTTCACACGGGCTTTTACTGCTGAGTCCAATGATCCTTTCTCCTTCACAACAACTTCTTTATACTCTCTGTGTGATCATTCATTTAGAGCGGCTACAGTACAAACGGAGGGAGGATGAAGCAGGAGTTGCATCAGCGAGTCGGGTACAGAGGAAGTGGTAAAAAAACATCAGTTGTTGGTGTAAGAAAAGAGCAAAAATATCCACTACTGTTTGTTTGATTCAGAACATCTTGAACTGCATAAAATCCAAATATTTATCCTAATTCTTGGTCATTTTCAAATGCATTTACTTAATGACTGTAAAGTAGTTTGGATGGACTGCATTTTGTTTCTCTTTTCTCGTGGTTAAAGGACAAAATTGGTGTTTAAATCTATGCTCAGGCTAATGCTGGGTTGGTTTAGCACATTTTTAGTTAGATCATGTTAGTGGAGACTGTTTATTACACCAGTGTTTCCCAACCAGGGGTACATGCACTCCCGGGGTGTGCAATCATTTGTCATTTGTACTTGGGATGATTGCAGGCTTAAAAGAATGGTAGAATTGCAAGTATTGTAACATAAAAACATAGACATGGAAATTATTGAAACAGTAAAATGCAATGGTTATAATTAAAAATACATTAGTAAATATACAAAAAAAAAAAAAAAAAAAATTACATTGGAAATACTCCATGTTTGAGATCATGATTAGGTACCCAAGACAAAAATGTTAGGAAGCATATTACACTGGACAGCTGTGAATTTTGTGCTGCCCAAAGTCGTGTGGATTTACTTATGAGTGATCATCTATTCATTCATTCATTTTCTACCGCTTAATCCCGTTAGGGGTCGTGGGTGACTGGAGCCTATCCCAGTAACTTTGGGCCCTAGGCGCTGAACACCCTGGATAGTGGCCAACTCATCGCAGGGTTAGACAGACAATCATTCACTCTCTCATTCAATCACTAAGGGAAATTTGCAGTGATGCCCAATTAACCTACACATGCATGTTTATGGAGGTGGGAGGAAACCGGAGTGCCCGGAGAAAACCCACGGTGACACGAGGAGAACATGCAAACTCCACCCAGAGAGATCGTGAGATGTTGATATGGTCCGACCCGGGAGTCGAACCCACGACCTCCTTATTGGGAAGCCAGAGCTCTAACCAACTTTGATGATCGTCTAATCACATGAAAACTGCTCCAGATCGCCATGCAGTCTTTGGGAAAATTAACTTCTTGTTTGTAGGGCCACAACTCACCAGGATCTAATGCAGCACTGTCGCCTCACAGTAACAAGGTTGCTGTTTTTTTTTTTTTTTTTTTTTTTTTTTTTGTCAGACAGGAGTTTCTTTACCTTTATAGATGTTTCAGCTACTTCCTGTAGTCTTCCTCAGAAACAGCACTGGTTGGTGTGGTGACGTGTCTTGTAGGCTGCTTACTTGGTTTTGCCAGACTTTAGGGGAATTCTGTCTGGCGTCTTCTCCAGGATCGAATCTCATGTGTGATAAAGTGTGATCTCTCTCGTCACGATTTATACTGTTAGGTCCTCGTTTGTGGATCTCAGTTGTCTCCCTGATATAGCGGTAGTATTTGTTACTTTCAGCACGGATGACCCTGGCATTCCTTTAATCTTGTTTGTGATGTAGGTAGATCACTGAAAGTTTAGTTTAAAAAAAACATGATCTGTGTATTTACTGTAAGTCCAAAGATCATTATGATAATTTCTGGAGCATATCAGGCAAAATCAGTTTGATTTTGATGTCCAGATCTTGGCGTTAAACACTAGAGTCACATGAGCCACGGCAAGAAGTAAGTGAGCAGAGTGTCAGTCTTATAGTTACGGTCTATGTAGTGAGAGAGATTAGAAACAAGTGGACATTCACAAGATTCCCATTGCACCCTCGGGCAAGACAAATCCACCTTTTTTCTATGTAAATGTGCAAGTATTCCTTTCCCTACTGTCTAAATACTTAAAGACAACTGTAAAACACATTGCATCTACTTCGGAGACAATAGTGATAACGGATAACACCGCATGACATGTCCAGATAGTTTGTGCAGCTGTGGCGGTCCCCGAGGCCTGGCTGCTCCACTCAAACCAACAGACACACGTTTTTATTTTATTTTTTTTTTTACATAACACTGGAGTAATGTGCGAGCTGTGTTGTTTTCCAGTTCCCGTGCCTGCAGGGAGAAACGAGCCACTGTTTTTTTGTGAGAACACGAGATGCAGATTCGGTCACGAGTTTGACTTTAGCCGCGGGCCTGTCCCTGAGGCGGCCCACTGATCCGCACACAGAGAACAGCCCGAGGGGGAGACGGAGGGAGGAGAGGACACAAACAGACAGTGAGAGAGGGAGAGAGAGAGAGAGAGAGATGGAGGGAGGAGAGGCACAAACAGAGAGAGAGAGAAGAGAGAGAGGAGAGGGCAAAAACAGAGAGAGAAGAAAATCTGCTCTGGACTTGGAAATACACTGAGTTTAAAGTCACCAGATGTAAACATTTTGAAATGCTTGATTTATCATTGTTCAGCAGAAGGATTGTGGCAGCTGGACCAATTCTGTGTGTGTGGAACTACTGTTACTTTAATGCAGACCTGGGTAAGCTGTGGCCCGGGGACCAGACGCGGCCCTCAGTCTGAGGACTTAATGTTGCAGTAACTAACTTTTTGTTTTAAAATAATAAACTTTCTACTAAAAAGCATATACTGTCTGAGTTGAATAATAAAAAAAATGTAGGAACCAAACGCTGCTCTCTGATTGACTGCGCTCGGGTGGTCCTCTGCAGTTTCACTTTGTTGACTGTTCAAAGCCATTTTTAAGCTGTATTTGCAGCCAAACATGTTGATATGAACCATATGTCAAAGAATTTAGGAGAGGAAGTAGTTGAGATTTAAACTTAATAGTGTTTGTAGAGTGAAAGTCAGCTATTCCATTTAAGCTGG
Organism: Mugilogobius chulae; assembly: GCA_038363315.1. Classification (NCBI taxonomy): domain Eukaryota; kingdom Metazoa; phylum Chordata; class Actinopteri; order Gobiiformes; family Gobiidae; genus Mugilogobius; species Mugilogobius chulae. Next base: position 22,819,973 of record CM076405.1, on the reverse strand, counting down.
CTGCACATTTAAGTTTAAAATTTTTTGTGACTTTTAGATGCGTCAAAACAAGAACAGGCCATAGACATTAGAACATTTAAAATGATTATTGTCTCTCAGTCGCATGTGGCAGGAAGAACAGAGACCACACAGACTTGGAGAAACGGAGAACAGTGTGTGCATGAACACGTTGTTTCATGTGCGTGGTGATAAAAGTGAAACTACAGCAATGATGCAACATCAATGGATTTAACCAGGTCGATAAAGGTCATAGGAAAGATACTTATTGTTGGTGTGAAATGAACAAGTTATCATATGCTCTGTTTGGGCCATTTTCTCTGGTCTAAAGTAGGTGCTTTACACATCATTAAAGGTGGGAAATGACATGCTAATGCTTATTTTAATCTGAAATAAAGAAGAATCCCACACTTTCACTACGTTCGAAAAGCGTTCTATTTATTTACAAATGGTGAGGCAATGTTTCTTCTTTATTTGACATTTTAAGAGCCGTCGTCACAAGGCAGATGCACCAGAACATACAAGAACAGGCCATAGACATACGGACAAAATACAGTTCCATTTGAGTTTGAGACCCCAGCTCCTTTTTTTTTAAGATTTCACTGCATTTCCATATAATTATGACCCTCTGCTCCATATATTTTCAAAAAGCGTCCCTCAGTGAAAAAAAAATTGGACACACCTGCTTAAAAGTGTATAAGCAAATTGTGGATACTTTCTCAATCCAGTTTCTTTCTAGTTCTCATCGATCGTCAAAAGCAGCTCTCTGATTGGCTGAGCTTGGGTGGTTCATTTCAGTTTCACTTTGCCCTTAGTATAACGCTGTTCTTTAGCCGTAATTGCTTGTGCTGAAAGATTTGTGAGAGCCAGGAAGCATTGGACCTACTTAAATCTGCAAAAATCATGTAGCCCTGCTTTAATCAGTAGTTTTATTCCTTAAAATCTCAAAAACATTCACTGTGCCTGTGTGTGGAGTCGCCTTTCCACACGTCTTCTTTTCTTTTAATGGTTTGTTTTTGTTGATTTGATGTGCTTGTGCCTATTAGTCTGTTTCATTGTTAAATTTTACCTCTACTCGTGTATTATTTTCATTGTTTTGTATTTTATTCCACTATGGGTTATAAATAAAGAAGATTGATTTGGAGAGAAGCTGATGACGCATTTGTTTGAGTGTAAAAACCTCTTTCACAAGTTTGCTTTGAATTACTTCCGGTATATTTTTTTCCTCTTTATTGAATTTGCTTGAGAAAATTGGACTTTAAAAGACACGTTCTGTTCCACCTGATGAAGCAGGAAATTCAACTTAATAAGGTACGTTTTGGACGAATATTCTGTCATCATCAAGTGAAAAACCTGGATTTTTTTAAGGACAACTAATAGCTTTTCGGTTTCCGTCCATCTTCTTCTGTCTGCAAAAACAAAAGTCCAGTGCCATCACGTAATTTCGTCGATATTTCCAGTCATAGAAACCACTCAGAGTAGTGTAAGTGCAGCTGCATTTTCACTCTTTCCGTTTCTCTTTCACACAAAAAGGCTAAAAACGAAATCAAACTTGAAGGAGCGATACAAGAAGAATTACGTCAACATTACATGGATGGGATGATTCTGTTTATCTCTGTCAAACTCACCTTAATAAGAATATAACGCAAAGATTCCAGCTGACAATCAACACAGCCATGAAGAATGAAACCAACATCAGAATTGCCCCTTTTCATTATTGATTTGGCAAACAAAATCACACAATTAAAGAGTCCTTGGTCAACACCAAACAGAAGCATTGGAAAATCAGAAACACTCATTATTCAGAAATACAGAAGCAGAATATCCAACAAATGAATAATTTTCTTATTGTCTTGCCTGGCTTAGACTCTCATCTGCAAAGAAAAAGAAAAGAGACCTCGAGGAGAAACATTGTGAAGGTGTAGTTGTGGACATGTCATGACTTGGACTTGAGTTTGACTTGAGTCACTATTTTGACAACTCAAGACTTGACTTGGACCTGAAGGTCAGTGACTCAAGACTTGACTTGGACCTGAAGGTCAGTGACTCAAGCCTTGATTTGGACCTGAAGGTCAGTGACTCAAGACTTGACTTGGACCTGAAGGTCAGTGACTCAAGCCTTGATTTGGACATGAAGGTCAGTGACTCAAGACTTGACTTGGACCTGAAGGTCAGTGACTCAAGACTTGACTTGGACTTGAACGTCAGTGACTCAAGACTTGACTTGGACATGAAGGTCAGTGACTCAAGACTGACTTGGACTGAAGGTCAGTGACTCAAGACTTGACTTGGACCTGAAGGTCAGTGACTCAAGACTTGACTTGGACATGAAGGTCAGTGACTCAAGACTTGACTTGGACCTGAAGGTCAGTGACTCAAGACTTGACTTGGACTTGAAGGTCAGTGACTCGAGACTTGACTTGGACCTGAAGGTCAGTGACTCAAGACTTGACTTGGACCTGAAGGTCAGTGACTCAAGACTTGACTTGGACCTGAAGGTCAGTGACTCAAGACATGATTTGGACATGAAGGTCAGTGACTCGAGACTTGACTTGGACCTGAAGGTCAGTGACTCGAGACTTGACTTGGACCTGAAGGTCAGTGACTTGGGACTTGACTTGGACCTGAAGGTCAGTGACTCAAGACTTGACTTGGACCTGAAGGTCAGTGACTCAAGACTTGACTTGGACCTGAAGGTCAGTGACTCAAGACTTGACTTGGACTTGAAGGTCAGTGACTCGAGACTTGACTTGGACCTGATGGTCAGTGACTCAAGACTTGACTTGGACATGAAGGTCAGTGACTCAAGACTTGACTTGGACATGAAGGTCAGTGACTTGAGACTTGACTTGGACTTAAAAGTGAGTGACTTGAAACTTGACTTGGACTTGAAGGTCAGTGACTCGAGACTTGACTTGGACTTAAAAGTGAGTGACTTGAAACTTGACTTGGACTTGAAGGTCAGTGACTCGAGACTTGACTTGGACTTAAAAGTGAGTGACTTGAAACTGACTTGGACTTGAAGGTCAGTGACTCGAGACTTGACTTGGACTTGAAAGTCAGTGACTCGAGACTTGTGTCTAAGTTGTGGAATTTTCATTTACAAACATATCCCTGCTCATCTCTTTTTTGTGACAAGAAATTTGTTTTTAAATTGGATAATTTATTAAAATCTATGAAATTGTAGAAATACAAGATGTATTTGATTGGCTGATTTAAAGACTTGAAAAGACTTGAAACTAAAAGCAGAGGACTTGGACTCGACTTGGACTTCTGGGGCTCTGACTCTGAACTTGACTTGGACTTGTCTCTCTTTCAATTAGAACTTGAATTGGCTGAGTGCAGTTGTCTTGTTTTGGTTTAAAATACTACATCCTGTACATACAACGACTTCCTGTTCAATACTCTTCAATGAGGTTTTCACTACATCAGTTTAAAACAAATAAATCCTCTTTAGATCAGACAGTTGTGGTGAATGTTACAGAAAACATGTTAAAGACTTTACATATCAGAGGAATATTTCACCAGAGACACTTGTGTGTTTAAAAAAGACATGATTGTGTCTAAATGCTAACGCTAACAGGAAGTGGTTGTATGTACAGAAGTTAGCATTTTTGAACAATCACAAGCCAACTGAAATTCCGTGCACACAGCCCATTGGACTTGAGACGAAAGACTTAAAACTTGCAAAGCAATTTCTTGGTCCCACCTCTGGTCTCCAGGACTGACTCGTATCCAATAGAACTTTAAATGGGGCCAGAGACCAGAGGGAAACGATTCATCTAGCAGGACAAGGAAGCCAATCCAAGAGAAGGAGACGGGAGGAATCCAAGTGGGAATGGTCCAGATTCTTTCTTGCTACTGACACCTGATTGGCTGATAAACCTGACAATTAAGATGTGCTATTCACAGTCTCGATCTAATGGTTTTGCTGTTTTTGGAAACACTGGTTGTGTAAACTCCAATACAAACAGTTCTTGTTTGCTCTTGATAAAATGTAGCCTGCCTTCTGTCCTTTTTGTCCTGCAGAACCACAACTTGCTGCTACGCTGTTTTCAACTGAATCAAACACAGTATATTTGAGTCATTTCCTTCTATAAAAACTAACAAAGTGACTGAGGCTTATCTCTTTCTCTCTTCTCTCTCTCTCTGACATCAGCCACACTATTTTAAACTCCGTCCTGGCCTGTGTGATGTAGTTTTAGTCCGCGTGCCCTCTGTGAAGCGTGGCAAAGCGTCTCTTTGTGCTGCCGGATAATAAGTTGTAGCCGTATAAGTCCTGCACATTGTTTCAGCGGCAGATAACCTCGGCGTACGTTTGCCCTTTAAAATCCACCGCTCTTTCAATTACTGCGTCGCTCCACGAGCTTATCTGAGGTTAGCCACAGTTCTGTTTTAGCATTCAGACCTGCTTTCAACTGTGGCATTTCACACTTACACTACGTTTAAAAGAGTCTCAAACAGCAGTGTGCGTGCCAGAGTTAGAAAAACCTTGTTGTTATTGTGGACGACACAGTGGTTAGAGCTCTCGTCTCAAGAAGGAAGGTCGTAAGAAGGTCCAGGGTTTGGGCTTTTCTATGTGAAGTTTGCATGTTATCCCAGTGTCTGAGTAGGTTTCCTCCTGATGCTCCGGTTTCTAGATACACAAGGTATGACTGAATTTTAGCAGGACATTCATGGTTAAAAAGGTCAACAATTGTAAGTGTAAATGTAAAACTAGTAATGTGTTGTTAATAAGGCAATAAAGCAATGCAAACGTAGCATCAAAAGCAACATTTATCACCACATACACTGCAAAAAATGTGTTTGTAGATGTTCAGAAATGAGGTGAATTAGTTTTTGACCATTTTCACCAAGTATTTTCTCTAGCAAAAATCACAGCCTTAAGATTAGACAATATTAACAATAGTTTATTCAATAAGAGATGAAAGCATGAGGCTTTGATGAGGCCTTAACCTGAGCTGCAATCTGATTCTGTCTTGATTCATTCTTTGCGTTGAGCAGTGACTTCGAAAGACTCCTCTGGATCACAAGATGATTTCAGAATTTAGTTTTACAATTATGACTTGGTATTTATTTAAAGCATCATGATTGACTGAACGGTGTTTATAACAAGCAATAGTATAATAAAATAATGCTTTTTAGCCCAATTTTTCAACTGGAAAATACTACACACATGTATTTTATTTTGCTGTGGATGTTGGTCACATGGTTATTTGGGCGTGGTCCCGGTCTCAGTCTGAAAAGTTTGGAAACCTCTGGCGTAGAAAACAGCTCATACTCAGTGTGCTGCTTATGCGGTTCTGCTGCTGTCATCTCCTTTTATCTCGGCTCACTCAAGACCACGCATTCTCCTGTGACCAGACGTGACGTTCAGAATCAGAATCAGAATCAGAATCTTTATTAATGGCCACACAATAAATTGGTGGAATTTGCTTTCGGTACAGCATAGACAAAGAGCTCACATCTGTGTTGTCAGAACATAGAAGACAGTAACAGTAACATTAGGACATACAAGACAAGAGATATTCAGTTCATGGTTTGATTGAGTGTCCTTATGGCAGATGGAATAAAACTGTTATTAAATCTTACAGACTTAGCTGGCAGAGATCTGTAGCGTCTCCTTGAGGGCAGGAGGTTGAAATGGTGATGTAGAGGATGGGAATGGTCTGATATGATCCTAGATGCTCTTTGTGTGATGCGTCGCTGATATAAAGTGTCCATGGATGGGAGGGGGTGACCAATAATTTTAGAAGATTTATTAACAATGCGCTGTAGTTTTTTGCGTGAATTTGCATCTAAATTACCAAACCATACAATTATTGAGAAGGTGAGTATGCTTTCAATGATGGAGGTGTAGAACTGTGTGAGAAGGTTGGGTCTGACTCTGAATTTCTTAAGCTGCCTAAGGAAAAATAATCTTTGATTTGCTTTCTTGTAGGTGTGATCTGAGTGTGTTTTCCATTTAAGATTGTTGGAGATGTGTGTGCCTAGAAATTTGAAGGAGTCGGTGATAGTGATTGGTTGAGATGAGATATATACAGGTGGTTTTGGAGTGGAAGTGCGTGAGAAGTTGACAATGATTTCCTGAGTTTTGGATGTGTTCAGTTGGAGATGATTGTCTTGGCACCAAGTGACAAAAGATTAGATTAACATGTAGATTTCTGAATGAGACCAGAGTTAGGTTTGAACATGAACTGATGAATTGTAAAAACAACTGTTACAGAAAAATGCAAATATTGTATTGTAATTGTTTAGTCTTAAATAAAATGCAGCAAATCTCTCTAAAGACCTGCTGTAAACACCCATAATAGAATAAATGTGAGAAAGCAGACTATTTTGTGTTTGTGAGTGTGTTGTGTGACACTCCCTGGTGAGCAGTGCATTGTTTACATGGCTGCACACTTTGACGGATGGTGAAATGTCAGCTCATGCTAATGGCTTCTGCCTCTGACAGGGCTCTGCGTGTCACTCACACAATATCTATTCAGCAGAGCTGGCTTCGTCAAAGAGACTGCTCATTCTGATCGATAGGACACATGTCACACATTCAGCCAGCACAGAGCTGTAGTCGGGCTAATTACAGCCGCTCTGGTGATGGAGGAGCGGAGAAAACACATACTTTTTAATGATGGACACAACACAGGGATTAAAACCACTTTATCATCCTCTGAGCATCTTCATTACTGAAGTGGAGAGCAATTTATAGAACACAGATGGGTGTCTTTAAAGTCACACTAACCAAATTTCAAACAGAGCTGCAAACTGAGCAGTGCTGGAGAACTAAAAGTGAGAGAGAAGCAGGCAGTGCATCAGAACAGAATCTGCAGCAGGTGTTTGTAATCAGACACACGTCTGCAAACAGGACAGTCCAGCATGACGTTACATTAATTCAAAATTGCATCATGAATTGTTCTGGAATGTGAATGCAACTTATCTTATTATTATTAGTTTTTTTAATTGACCTTTATTTAACCAGGGAAGTCCCACTGAGATTCAGAATCTCTTTTGCAGGGGAGCCCTGGGGAAAGTTTAAAATAAAAATGCACTGTCTTCTCCCAAACATATCAAACTAATCATATCAGATGTGGACTTAATCATGGATCTGTAAATAAATCTGGATGGGCTTGTAGCTGCTGCAATTCTGCTCCTTCTACAGGCTAGAGTTTTGGGGTTATTTTGTTGTTTTTTTTCATAAAATATTCAGCAAAAAGAGCATCTACAGCTTTAAAAATGTTCCATCTTGTGGCAATTCTTACCTACTTTCTCATCATGAACTTTTTTTTCCAGTTTAAATAATTTCGAATATTCTTCAAAGTTTGATGGGGGTGGGATAAATGAGCTTTCTTCTTCCTTTTTGAGCCTGTTAATTGGACAGTACATTTCTGTTTTTTTTTTTTTTTTTTTTCCTTTTTCACTTTGTATTAAATTTATTAAAACAAACCAAAATAAAATAAACTATAACACTAAATATCTTTACTTTGGTTAACAGTTACTGCTGCTCGCTCCATAACTCCTGCTCTGATTGGACAAATGGTTAGGTTCGCACTTTCGGCTCTGCTTGAAAATGCAAAGAGTCAAAGAGGAAACACAACTGCACATGTCCAACAGCACTTATGGCAAAAGGCTAAAGCTAACAGTAGCTAAAAATGCCAGCAAAGCCATTTACGCAAAGCTGTCACCACATTTTATCATTAGGGCTTGAACTGATGACTTTTCTGCAGATGTGTGGTCTTACAAGTCATGACTTGGACTTGAGTCAGACTTAAGTCACTATTTTGATAACTTGAGACTTGACTTGATAAAAAGGATTAAAGCGAACCCTGGATATAATCACATGTTTATCCTAAATCACTTATAATATCATCACTTATATAAATACAGGACAAATACCTTGGAAGTATTTGTAGTTTTATTAAAATAGTGTTTTGAAGAAATGACATGGAGGCTGCCATTTTGCTGCTGTTATGACATAAAATAGTGTTGTCAGGTAACAGGTAACTAAGCAACAGGTAGATAATGTGGAATTTAGTGACATTGAAGATAATCAAAAGGAAGAGGCAAGAACTGGACACTGTCAGTGGTGTTTTTGTGGAACTGTTCACAGATGAAATTGTGGGAGTAAGCATGGAAACAGTATTTTATGTCATCAACCAGAATGAATGGTCAGAATGGCGGCTCCCAGTGGCTTGAAAACAACATAAACAATGACAATTTTATAAAAAATAGTAAGCAGTTATATATTTGTTTGTAATTAATTTTAATAAGCATGACCAGTAGCATTTTAGCCGTATTTGTCTTCATACCCAAGGTTCCCTTTAAGACTTGGGCTTGATGGTCAGTGACTTTAGACTTGATGCTTCTCAGAAAACAGGTTGTGCAATGTCTCCCTTCTTGTTTCTTTTTGTGACAAGAAATTTGTATGAATGGGATCATTTATAAAAATCTATGAAATTATGGAAATGTATTTGTTTGATTTAAACACTTGGAACTAAAAGCAGAGAACTTGGACTCGACTTGGACTTGTGGCTCTGACTTGGGACTTGACTTGAAACTTACCTGCAAAAACGTAGTCGTATAAAGTAAACTATTTTAGCAGCAGAATGAGTACTTGTATATTCAGCCACATCTGTTGTTTATTGTCAACCATCAATCACATCTCCATGGAAACAAGGAAGTGTCATAACATTGCTCCTTTAACTGTGATTCAGCCTCATATTTTGCTTTTTTTCTCAAACTCTGGTGCCTTTTCTGTGGAGTTTGCACTTTCTTCTGTAAGTAACTATACTGTAAGTGAATTAAAGTTACCAATAATACATCAGAAAACACTGCATTACAACAAACCAAAAATACTATAAAATGTTGCCAATAAGGTTCAGCTCTGCTCTGTTTTTGTTCACTAGAGACGAAGCCGTTTCCTTGTAATAAAGATTAATCATGTTTTCATTGTTTTCGCACTAATCTTACATTTATTGGCGTTTCACGACTTGTTTTGTGCCTCTCAACACGCAGCATTAGTTCTGTTTGCTCCGGTTTATTGCTGCTTAGAAGAAAAATAATCATTTCTACTGTGTTCTTATCACACGGGGAGCATAATATCTGCCTAACCTGGAATGGCCTTTGGGCTGGTAGATCTCTCTCTCCAGCACAAGACAAACAACAGGTAAATCCTCACTGTTATGTTCCAGCTCTGAAAGTTTTCCTTTCAATAAAGTACAACCAGTGTGTGTGTCCTGTTCTTTCATTCTCTATAACATTGTTTTATGAGTAACACTAACAAACACACACCAAAAGTCCTATATTTTTTGTTAAAGTTAAACTGACCAATAAGATGAGTGTAGATTAAAGCTGCTTGTATTTGACCACATGAGTGAAATCACTGTGTTCACTGCAGTTAAGTACAGTCATAGTGTCAGTGTACTGGTAATTAGAAACTAAATATGCACAACTTCTGTGTTTCTTTCATTTATTATTTCACACATTTTAAGAACCGTCACTGGGCAGCGGGTCAGGCCCTGTTTGTGCAACTTTTATATGACAATTCAACCAGACATGACAAGTGACACAAAATCTATTTAAAAGTCTTTCTTTCAGTCTCTTCTCTCTGAAGCTGTAGAGAGGAAAACACATCTCTCTCTTTCAAAATAAGAACAAAGAACAAATAGATGCACTCAACAGAGACTACATGTCTAACTCTGGACTCGGACTGGTCCAGCTCTGGCTGCTGTGTTGGAGTGGTCTTCAAATAGAGCATTGGTTTCCAAAGTGGGGGTCGCGATCTTTGTTTTATGCTGAAAATAGTATGTTTTCAAAATAAATACAATATTAACAGTTGAAATGGTTTTGTAACTTAAAATCATTACACATATTTTTTGCTGTGGGGGTCGCGAGTTGGTTGCATGTTGGTTATTTTGGGGGTCCCGGGCTGAAATGTTTGGAAACCCCTGAAATAAAGGACAGCTTATGTGCTTGTGATGCTTTTGCTGTCACTGTCTTTTTACACAACACGTGTTTGTGAAATTTAAAAAAAAGAGAAAGAACTCTGTAGAGACTTCAGGAGCAATGAGCTATTAACTGAAGGGCAGTTTATACGACAACAAGTTTTCACAAATCTGTTAAGTTTTGATGTCAAATTGATTTCACTTTTACATGACAATGAGCTGCATCTTTATTTAGTCTGCTTTGCCTTTGTGCTGCACTGAACACAAGAGAGGTGGGTTCACTTAATATTGGATAAACAGGAGGTACACAACCTCCATCTGTGCTGTTATTGGCTGTTTGAAAGCAGCACACCCACAGCCCACGAGTGACCCACGATCACAAAACACAATCACAAACACTTTCAGGCCTCATGCAAAGTGATGGGCAAAATGAAGCAAGACGTTTGTGCCAAGCAAAAGGAGGTGTGTCCAGTGAAGCCTTGAAATGAATCGTGGTTCAACATTAAGAAAGTCACATGACCGAGGCTTCATTTTGTGAAAAATGTATAAAATCAAGGAAAATACTGACTATGTGAGCACAGAATACTGCATAAATATCCTTGTTACTATAGATAATGACAAAAGTACATAAACATTAAAAGAGAGATACATCGATCTCTCCAGGTGAGGGCAGTATTTTTGAGGCTTCACTTTGTTGAAGCTTTGGGCTGAGTTTGGCTGTGAGGCCTCATTGGTTCACGAGGCCTCACATTTCCCATCACTAGACTCATGTCACTCATTATCACTTACTTTTACTGTAGAGAACCTCAGTAACGTCCCAGAAACACACAAAGGTACAAAAACAATGTGAAACTACTTCTGCTGTGCGGAAACGTGAGTCACTTGCGAGCACAGCGCCATTTGCTGGACAAATATATGTACAGCAGCTGAAATTTAATTACGTGTTTTTCTGACGCCAGTTGAGTCTAAGGTAAAGGTGTAGTCCAGGAAGTATTAACATGTGTCAACAAGCATTCTTTCTGTGCAGTAAACCAGTGTTTCCCTACCTTCTTTGTCTGACCCTTTCTTGTTATAAAGAATGTTATGCCCCAGTGATTCAAAATTTACCAGATTTTTTTTTTATTCTCGATATGAATTTCAACTTCTTTTAAAGTCTGAACCCTCTGATAAGTGCTTGCGTACCTCCAGGGGTTCCTGTAGTCCTCGTCAAGAAACGTATTTAAAGTTAACATTTGACATGAGGTCAAAAGAGGAGAACATATATACAGTCTGTTACCTCAGTTTGAGTTGGTTCTGGCCAAGACACCGCTTCATTAGTTTGCTGATTTCAGGAATCCTCTGCAGTTCTGTCATACCTGACCTAGAAGGTGGAGTGAAAGTGGTGAAAGTAGGTAGAACTAGCCTCTCTCTTCTACCCAAACAATTCCACAGATGTGTTACAGAGTTAATTATCTTTAGCCAGGTAATATCTCTGGAGTAAGTCGTCATGATTTTAACTGTTTCCAATGGTTAAATAAAACAATACAAACAGAGAGACGCCACAAGCAGAATCTCACACTTGTCACTCGTTCCAATGGGCTTTCTGAACGAGATGAACGACGCATAGTTAATTTTTCTCTCTGTCCCCGGTGATATAATTGGACAGAAGAGCGTTTGATGGTTTGAAACATGGATTAGGTCCTGCGGCTCCGACATGATGTTCCTTATTCACAAGAACAGGACGTCTCTCTCACATTTGGGAGGAAAGATCAAATGTAAACTTTTCCCCTTGTTCGTTAAAGCCAATCAGATTTAATGAGGCGTCTAATTCTGCAGAACTAAGAGAATTAATTAAGAGTGAAATGTAAAGTCTCCGAATGAACAAAAGGTGTTTGAAAAAGTGATTTTATAAAGTATTATTTGGGATTTTTAAGCTTAAGGCAACACAAGATTAGTTTTACCTTAGTGACGGCTGTAAAATGGACTTCCTCTCATAAATTCTTCGATGCCTTGTTAAAATCCACGTTTTCATTTTGGTTGCAATTATGCCTTATAAACTTCTTTTGACAAACACCAAAGTGAAACTGGAAAGGACCACCATATAGCACAACCAATCAGAGAGCTATATTCGACTCCTGACGAGAACTACAATCCTTCATTATTCAATTCAGACAGTACACAGTGGTCTTATTTTTAAACAGTGTGATGCATTTATTGTATTTAATTTTAGTGGAAAGCGGCATCTAAAAATGTTAGTTACCCCAACTTTAATCTAGAAATTTTACAGTAATGTATAAAATATTTCACTTGTTTTAGGGTGTTTCAGAGTGGTTGTAGGAAAATGTGGCTTAAAATAAAAACAAAAATTTGCCAGTGGGATAAGAACACATTTTTAACCCATGTAATGCCTTGAAATCAGTTTGAAACAGTTTGAAAATGATCTAGATCTTGACATTAAATAAAGCTTAAATTAAAAATGAGGTTCAAATCCTAGAATCAAGTCATTTTAACTTGTCTTGAAATTCACTTTTTGCAGCGCAGCGATCTCCCATCCAAGTACTGCCCAAGCCCAACATGCTTAGCTTCTTGGCAAGCAGGTATGGCCTGTCTGCACACTGAGCACGAGGGCATCATTGACAACAAAAGAACTCGTCTGGACTGGTCCACTTCCGGGATTGGATCATAGCAACAGACGCTTTTGGTTGGGCAACATGAGGTGGTAAATCTCTTCAAACGCCCGGTACCAGAGCACAAAGCATGGTGTCACTCACATCAATTGCAGAACCCATCCGGACCAGTGACTGCATGATTCTGGGTAAAGTAACCACTCTGACAGTCACTTTTCCCAGAACAAATGCACAGAGAATGGCCGCGGGTTTAGAACAGGACCGGGGTCTCAGTTATAAAACTTTGCGTGGGATTTTTACTTAAAGTGTTCAAACAAACAAAACACAACTTTCTCTAAACTTGAATGTTTCTCAGATCTCTCAACACAGATCTCTTTCTGCCTCATCTCTGAAATCTCAGGGGTTGGAACAGATTGCTCATTTATTTATCAAGTTATCTTTTTATAAATCACAGACTAACTTGAAAAATGGCGTACGTAGCAGTTTTGTACGTATGCATGCTTTATAAATAAGACCAGTACTATTCTTAATCACACTATGGTGTTGAATAGGTTTTTAGGTTCTGCAGGTTAGTGGGTTCAGGTACTTGTAGTTTTATCTTTAACTGAATGTGTTTTACAACAGCCTCAACAAAGAACATTTTGGAATTTACTGCAGCTTATGATAAAGTAGGATGATTTTACTGCAATATTTTCCTGAGGACAAATAGATTAAAGGCACTATGTTTTGGCGTACTATCACACACCTTCTTGCTTGAGTTGGCACCATGGATCTATTAAAATATCTGGAGAGGACATTGCTAGCTTTACAACGTCTCGAGTTGTGGTAGTGGCCCTCCGTTGGTACTGCAATAGGAAAATACCCGCAGTCCAGAAAGATTTTTTTTTCCACAAATTGGTCAGCGTGGGTCACATGTACGCGAGCCCGCACAACTGACGCACGTCCGCGTGAGAGAAAGAACCTTGTTTTGGATGTAACAATAAATGCCTTGTTTTGGTCGCACACCATGTATACACTCAAATGTTTTGGTACTTTGATAAATGAGGACCAATATGTCTCCTTTAGCTTAAATTACCTGATAATATAATTCAGTTTAAGTTATTATCAGTCTTTCAATGTTTACTAAAGTTAACAGTGCAGGCCTTTGCAGAGACACACAGCCATAACACAAAACAGTTGTGTGGAGTTACTTACCTGCTCACGTCCGTCATGTCGCCACTATTTCCCTCATCGTTTCTCACTCAGCTAATTGACAAAAAGTAATTTCATAAGCTGCGTTCACTGCTGGTTCTGGGTATAATACATATGAGCCGGCTCCGTAATGATGACTGCTGCCGTGCATCTTAAAAAGGCCTTTTCATTTGCTGCGTCTGTGATGGTTGTTTATTCAAGAAGCGTCTGGGGAAGTTTAGTAATCCCTTAAAGTCCAGATATTAATCAAGCAGTGTAAAATCTGTGGAGCTGGAAATGTCTTTATCCTCTCTGTGAAAGTCTGGAGTTATTGTGGCACAACTACACTGCAAAATACATGAAGTACTTTTCCAATTATTTCATATAGTATGCATAAAAATGAATTCATATTTTCTTCTTGACACTTTAATTCACTGTTTCCATCAAAACACATGAAAGAATAAAGGAAACCACGTTGAGGGAAAAAAGAAAAAGGCAAAACAGCAGGTGCTCGTAGCTCTGTAGTTGCAATGCTACAACCAACCATCACAGACAGAAGTGAACTATCCCCGTCGCCAGCTTCAATGTCAAATCCAGGGGAGGGATATGACCTGCCACACCAGGTCAACTAACCGTCGACCCACAGAGTGATGGGGCGCAGCAGTGGTGCACATCCAACGTGTTCTCATGGAATTCGTGTAAATAGCACGCCATGACAAATTGCGTGTCATGACGACGTCCTCTGCCTGTTTTGGCGTGCAATTACACGCCCATTTTTTCTGGCGTGGTCTGGACACGCAATGTGGTTGAGGATAAACGGTCTGAAGTTGCAAAATCGGGTAAGTTTAGGTCTGAGGATTGAAGTTGGTTAAGGTTAGATTACGACTGTGTTATACCGGGCTCACACTGCCTCCAGATGCAGATCCAGATGCAGATGCGGATCCGTCTGGGTCCGGTTGTCACTCACACTGCCTCCAGAATATGCATGCGTATGTACGGACTCTGCTGGCCTCGCGAGACCACGAGTTCACGGGGATTCACGCTCAACTTGGGAGTTTCAGGGAGTTTACGCGATCTCTGGCACATGGATATGTAAACAAGGAACACTTGCCCCGTGTTTTGGGCTTATTTCACGTCACTTCATTTTCTGTTGGATTTTTCGACGCATAATGGGTAAGTACGGGACGTTTATTTACCTCCTGTGTGTTCAATAGTCGTGTTTATGTCGAGCATTTTGCTGTATTTGTTGTAGTAGCAGAAACGTAATGTTTTTACTTTGAAAACCACCGGATTCTCTTCACCCGCGAGCGCTTGGTTTCCTGTTTGCCGTGTCTTGTTTTCACAACTTCACCAAAAAGGGCTCCGGAGCGCTCCGTCAGTCCGTAAAAATTTAAATGAAACGGAAACGATTCGGACGTACGGAGCAGAGCCGCGCGGCTCGCCGGACCGTACGGATCGCGGTGTGAGAGCCTCTCATTACTTTTCAAGAAACGGAAAGCCTCCGTACGCCGGACCGGAGTACGGACTGGATCCAGTGTGAGACCGGGGTAAGTCTTCATGAATAATGACACGTCTTTAAATTCACCATTGAAATGAACTGGGACAGAAACGCGTCAAATACACATGTACTTGTTATTTACTGTGCAAGTAGCAACACAACAACTTAATTTGAATGAATCTTAAAAATTATGAAACGTTCTTGATCAGCAAATACATTGTTTGCATTATTTTATTTCTATTACATCCAGTTGAAGGCACATCCAGAATATCGGCTGAGCCAATATCATGAAGCCAATAAACAATTCAGCAAAATTTCATGGATCAGCAATGATGTCCGATCCCTGTATTGAATGAATAATGGTTTTATTTATATAGCACATTTGATACACAGAAGCGATTTACCGTCCACTAACCCGCATGTTATTGGTCGGTGGGGGAAACCGGAGTGCCAGAAGAAAACCACCCAGACACAAAGACAAACATGCAAACTCCACACAGAAAATCCTGGGCCGTGAGTCGAACCCACGTCCTCATTGCTATGAGACAAGAGCGCTGTATGTGATTGGTGCATCCCTGTTGTGAAAATACAGAGAAATATTTGCAATATTTTCCAAAGATGTCTGCCGAGTGACTTGATGTCCTGATTTTTCTTGGGCCCAACCGCTGCAGTTCGGCTGAGCAGCCACTCAGACTGAGGGGGTGTGTCTGATTATACTGTACATTGTAATGGACTTCTGACTTCTGAACAGAGCTTTTTTACTCAGTGTTGTCACCTAATGGTCACTGATTCATCTACCTATGATGTGACACACAGAACTACTTTTTTTTTTTTTTTTTTTACGCTAAAGTGATAATAAGGTGTACCATCCAAGTATAGCAATAGCACTTTCAGTTGGGAAAAGAGCAGTCCAGAGCATGATTTTGTTGCCAAGTGCTCCTTTTACAATGCACACTTTGGTGTAAGAGTCAAAATCGTTCTGCTTTATGTAGTTAAACATATCAAACAAAACTGTTTTTTGAAAAGTTTTGGATTTATTTTATCCTCTAAAGCAGGGCTATTCAACAATATTTGATTTAGTTGGATGTCTCGGTCTGTGGGCCAAAGATGTACGATGTTGGATAAAAATGGTGTCACACAAATTTGGGGGGAAATAGAATATATTGCCTACATTTTTCCATAAAATAACCACCAGATTATTGAACCAGGACATGACTAGTTACATAGCACCAGCTCTGAAAAAAATAAACCAGAATCTTTTGTTAAGACCAGAAACAAACCAGGTCTTAAACATAGTATGTAAGTTAAGAAGAACACATGTTTTTTCCTCTGTTTTAAAAATTGGTAGGGGGCCGGTTTAATTCCCTGCTCTAAAGTCTAAAAAATAAATTAATTAAACATATTTTTCAGCTTTTCAGTGGAATGATGTTCTGTTCTTTCCTCTGGTCCTGAGTTAGTGTTAAGTCAATGACCCCTCCTCTGGGTTGACAGATGACACGACTGTACAGGACGTACGTTTGAGTCACAAATCATTTTTTACAGTGCAGAACCATAAAAGTGGAAGTAAAAGGGCCTTAAATCCACTGTATTTGCACTGGCTGTCACTGGGGCCATGAATAAGGCTGAAGGGGAGGGCATCCATCACAGACCCGGACTGAGCCTCACCCCCAAAGCCAACACAGCACACACAGCCTTCTCAGCTCCACCTTGTGATGTCATTATGTGGCAATATACAGAGCCCATCTGTTTTTAAGTAGGTGCATTTTCATAAAGAGCGCTTCCAATCTTTTCCTGAAGTTACAGCTGTTTTAGTCTGTTACAGCAGTCTGGTCAGATAGCATGAAATATGAGGTCAAGATCATTTATGGAGTATTCTTCAAATGAAAGAAACAATCTCTTGTCAACTATTTAGAGTGATACTTCAGTGACATGTCTTTGTCAAGAATAACACCCAAGTTTCTAAGGCTAGGTTCAACAAAGAGGCCTTAAAACCCCAAATATTGATTAATACAATGAATGGAGTTGTCATGGGCAATAATCAGTGTTTGTTTTGTCTGCATTTAGCCACAGACAGTTTTTACAGAAACGTTGTCTTATCTGCACTAAGCAATACATCAAAGAGTCTTTTATTCATTAAAAGAGCAACAACAACCTGAGAAAAAGGTGGAAAGACACATCACTAAACTCTGATGAAGTTTATAACAACTATACAGTCGGCAACGCGTCATACTTGGGGTTGTGGCCTCCTGAGGGGGAAAGCCATGTTGGAAATTCTATGTTAAGGTATGAAAAGCTAAACTTTTTAGATGTTTTCAGCCAAATTAATTGTATTTTAGCAGAACTAATTGCAGTTGAGTCACAACTGGATTTAAATGGAGGTTGTAACAATATTTCAGAAAAATAAACAGAAAGTTAAAAATAGACGTTAATGAAAGCATCACGTAAGCCAGGCCTATTCAACTTAAGGCCCGGGTGCCAAATCGGCCCTCCGAGAATCTGATCCGGCCCTCAAATCACTGTCCTAATATTACAAAGCACTAGTTATCTTGATTTTATTGTATTTTTACTGTCTGAAAATAAGATTTGTGTTTTTTTTAGTCAATTCCAGTTGTATTTATTATTACATTCCAGTGATACATTGTTATCTTTTTTATATTTTTAGCAAAACAATCCACGTTGCTCTTGTTGTATTGGCCAATCGTATTTGAAGACAGTTAAAATACGCCCAAATAAACCTAATTCTAAACCTAAATCACTAAATATTCTGTGAATATTTGGTGCAACCTCGTGCCTTTGTTGTGTTATGGCCCAGAAGCCATGATCCTCGGTAAAATCTGGCTCTCTGGAAAATCTAGTTGAATAGCCCTGACGTAAGCCTTTCGCTCACAGGTACTATTAGCATTGTTTTGTTAGCATTTACATATTTGGAGAGTTGGATCACTTTATTTATCTCCCAGACTTCATATCTACAGTATATTTGATACAATATATTTCCTTAAGTCCACATTTGTAGTTGTTGAGCAGTGAGTGATAAAGCTGTTGTTCTGATTCACTCTCTATATGTTAAGTTTCCCCCACAGAGGTTCGTTGGTGGGCGTCGCCTCTGATCTATGTTTAGCAAAAACAGGACCGGACCCAGAACATAACCCTGAGGAACCCCACAAAATAAATTTGAAGACTCAGACACGATTTGATTACCTGCAACCTGGTTTTAGCCGATTAAAAAGTAGTCTTTCTTTATCTGAGGCTCAATAAAACTAAAAATAGATGGAAATTGTGACCCAGGCATTGAGACAAGAATTTAATTTTAATTATGAGTAAACAGAATCATCCCATCTCTCGCATCAATGCATTTTTCAAGACTTCAAGCTGGTTATGCTTTACTGACAGGGCACCTACAGCTTTAACAAAGGTTGGATTTTGACGACAACATGAACTTTATCTCTGCACTTCGGTCACGTTTCTGATGTCACTGCAATGGGAGGAGCAAGCCTACTTTCAGCAAGGCCAGTGAAAACATCTTGAATACATCTTCCAGTATTTACCAGATGATCCAGAATCTGCTTCGACTAATCAGCTTCAAATATTTGCCCTGACGTTCCATTTGGGCTTTTGGCAGCTGTCTATTCAGGTCGACAATGTGTAGAACTCAATTCAAAGTTTTACACATATTAATCTGTCTGCTTACATACCCTGGAACTTTTAAATGACTGAATTTAAACTCTGAAGAAGTAGAATCACTCACGCCCTTGTAAATCAAACTAATCACATGCTCCAGGTATGTTTTTGATGAGAGCTATGAGTAGATTTTGCATAATACAGGAGTGTTAATGTATGTAAAGTACTTTAGGTTGAAGGACAGCTCTGAGGAGGCTGAGTGGGCGTGATGACACAGGACCTTTGGATCAGCTCTGCTCCTCGTCTCACTCCCGCTAAAACTGTAGCTGAGGCACAAATGACCTTTTCTCTGATTACATCGCCACACAGGCTCCGCCCCCTTCGTCACCGCACTGTTATTAAGAGGTGTCATGTCATTTAGGCGACCGCCACATTTTCAGATTCACCACCAAGTATTATTTTGTCAATTACAAATAATCAAGACAACAGCTAGTTTGCGACATCACTTTAGACCACATTTATTCATAGTGTTTTAGTAATACAAGTACATTTAACCAGCAAAACAAAGTCTTTTTACCCATTAAAGTGACATTTATTTGAATAATGAACATCCAATTTGTGGATCGGACCCTGTAACAGAATCAAAGCTTTCTTTATTGTGATAAAAAAAAGTCGCTTGAGCCATCGTATTAATAATATTAAGCCCCAATAGCATGAATTTAGATTGACACGTGTTATTCAGTCATTAAGGGTAAGGTACATAGGGAAAAGTGTACTCTGCATTTGACCCACACTTCATTGCCACAGTGCAGCGCTTGGGGAACCATCTCCAGGTGTTCTTGCTATTGATCAGGACTACTGTAGATGGGAGGATATTCCTGTAACATGCATGTTTTGGTTGATAGGGGAAATCAGAATCCGCAGAGGAAACCTACCCAGACACAGGGAGGAACATTGAAGGACCCGGGCTGTGCAGGAGTCAAAACCTTCTTGCTGTGAGGTGAGAGCACTGTTCACTCGGCCTCTTGCTGCCACGGCATATGCCTGGGTAAGTATAAATGTGTATTAATAGTGTTTTTAGTCTTCTCTATTATTCAGATAATCAATATTCAACCATGTTAAGCATTATATTTAGTTCTTTATGAATTAAAAATTGGTAATGTTGTCTGTATTGGTTCAGTTCACGTTATAAAAGGAACATACTTGAAATGCATTTTTTGCTCACACTGCAAAAAGTGAATTTCAAGACAAGTTCTCGGTTTATTGTAGAGACCAGGATATTTTTTCTTGTTTTGAAACAGTTTTGAATCAATTTCAAGACATTTTTGTTTTGAGCCCAGTGGTTCAATAAATTGTTCTTACTCCATTGGCAATTTTGTGTTCTTATTTTAAGTCAAATTGTCTTATAACCAGTCAGAAACACCTTGAAACAAATGAAATATATCTTATCAAGTTAAAAAGACTCAAATCTAAATTAAAATTCTGAATCCAAGTCACTTTAAGCAAGTCTAGATGTAGAGTTTTTGCAGTGCATGTTTATTGTAGTAAAACAAAAAGTTAATACAGATTACAGATTGACAGAGTACAGATTGACCTTTGATAAAATTACCTTTAAGATATGTTATATCTAAGGACAAAACTGGCTCTTTCCCACCATCAGGCGTTGTGACATTGCAGCCTGTCCTCACAAAATAGGTGTCTATACCACACATTTTTAAACAGCACGTCATATGAACGCAATTCCTATTCCTATACGTATACAAAATCCTAACCCTAATCTTAACCAGCTTGAAAGCCTCAGACCTAAACTTAGCTGCTAACTCCAAATAAAACCTCCCGTGTGCCCTCAACCATAACGCGTGTCTATAAAATACCAAGAAAAGAAGCGTCATCCTTGTGTAAAGACCACGTAGGTCCCTACAAAAGCCTTGTCACTCAGCAGGGGTGAAACTTGCCTGTGATCATTTGTATGTGTAAAACAAGGTCAACAAAAGTTGCTAAACTATATTGTTATTGTGTAATATTATTGAGTATTCTTTACATGTTGGCGCCATCTCCATTCATAAAGTATTTAAGGGAGATGGTGTGCGCGCGCGGGAGCGCGCAGTGGGGTGACGTCACACGGCAACTGAGGAGACGGGCGGGCCTGTGCCAGCGAGCCACGGAAAGTTTTGGATTATAATCGCTGTGGATTAATCACATATGGATTATTATTTTCTCCGTGGGAGCTGCTAGACCCTAGGACTCACTCGTGGCGAACTTTGGTGGATGCGCGGTGCCGTGAGTAACCAGCCGTCGACTTCCACATTAACTTACCTGGCGCCCGCTGCGGTGCATATAACTTTTGCTGTCTCCGCTGGTTTGGGACATTTTGGGGGTGCTAAAGGACTATTATTGACGGTGGCACTTGTATGTTGTTTATTCTCATTGTGAAGTTTGTTAATGGGAAGCGCTCGAGCGTGGGGTGGTGTGGCCGTTCTTAAGTAAATCCTGGCACAGTAAATAAAAAGCCGGTGATTGTGGCCAAAAGCATTTGATTGTATGTCTGTTTTTTCCCCCTGCTGATGTGAATGAATCCTCCCGCATCCTTAAAATTGCGTTGTAGCAGTCGCTTTCTAGAAAAGGACAGGTGAATTGTTACACTTGCACGCAGAACATGTTGGACATTGTTACACTCTAAAATGTGAACACAACCTATTTTTTTATTCAATAATAATACTGTATGTATTTTATAGTGTATATTTCCATAAAATTTCTAATTCATGTTATGCAGTGGCTTATGTTGTCTTACAACATAGCTCAGCTGCTTGTATATAGTGATTTCAGTCTGATAGCTTTACATTCATCTCTTTCCAGTTGAACAGTGCTTTGACATTATAATTTCCACGTTCCCTCTGTGTTCGTCTGCCGTTGTGTGTGTCATGAGAGTGTCCTTTGTCCGTCCCTGTCCCGCCGCCGCACCGACACGACTCTAGAACAGGTCGTATAAGCAGTTCTGTGGCTGATGTATGAGCGCTCTGTCTGATGTGATGACACTGATGGCACATCCAGCATCAGCTCATCTAAATCACAGCTCCACACGCCGCAGGGCTGACGCAAAGGTGATATTCAAAAGACATCCATATTTTATCTGCAGTCAGCGTCCGGCTTGTCACTTTTGTTGCATCGCTGGAAAAAAAAAAATCTTATGTGTTGTGTCATATTTTCCCATATTTTCCTTCCTCTTTGGCACTTTTATGTTGCAGCAAGCTTAACATCATACGGTACATAAAAATAATTTATAACATACAACCCATAATAGCGTTTCATATCCAGACTACTGCCTTTCAGCTTGGAAAATTCTAGACTCAACTTTTGTATAAAATAATAAACAGATATATCGGTTTTCTTTCAAGTCTTTATTTTACCAGATTATTTTTCAAATGAAAAGCCAAAAACCTAGAGACTTAAACACCGTCAAATCCAAGTCAATCGTAATAATTACAGACATCTTCTGAGTTTTTAGTTCTGTGCAATTTGTCCCTGTTTTTAAAAATGTCTGTAAAGTGTGATGTGATTCACCAAACTCAGACATCCTCATGTAATTTTAGTCCTGTGCAAATGACGGAATGTCAGAACAATTCAAAAACAAAACACTAAACAAACTGCGATAAAAACTGTGACTCAGAGGAAGCTAAAATGTCCTTTAAAAAAGTACAGACAAGGCTCTGCAAAGTTTTGATGGAGCGCAGTTTAGCTGTAAAAGTAAACAGGCTTGTAAAGGCCATATGTTGTAGAAATGTCCATCTCCTGCATATTCTTCAAGGCCATCTGCACTTTCATCATTGCTGACATAACTTAGCTGTATCTATGATAGAAGGCAAACAACATAAACAGAATTTGTCTTTATCAACTCGTCTAACTGAAGTGCTCTGTCAGTTTGTCTTCAAGCTGACCCTTTTAAGCTATTAGAAGCAGGCTTGCATTGCAATATACTGAGTATACAAATCACCTGGTCTGTTGGTAAATAAACTTGTCCTGACATCCAGAGTCTCCTGTCTTTCCTTAAAGTGAGGCTTAACACATGGTTAAAGACTTACCCCGCCCACAACTGAACCTCAAACAGGCTCGCAAAAGTGGGAAGATGCCCAGAGGCCTTTTAAAAGACGCCCAGTGGGTGTGAATAGACATTGACAGCACCAATATGCACAGCGAGCTTTTGAGTGATGTGAGTTGTGAGCGATCCTGACCTGCGGAGAAGTTCACAGCTCTGAGGCTGTGCACAGATCTAGTTTCTTACTTGTATCAAATGTGTGAACAAAATTAATTATTAGGATTAAACTTGGTTTCCTCCATGTTTGTGTTTTTGATCACCCCGTGTAGTGTATTTTTTGGCCTTTTTTACACATAAAATACCATATTTCTGTATGAAAACATGACATGATGAAAAACTTGTAATACATTTTTTTCTTACATTTATGTGAGTAAACTACAGGACAAGTTTCATATTGATAGCAATAAATTTAATTTTTTCCCTATTCACCTGCCATGTCTTGCCTTAAAGCCTACATAAATACATGAATGTATGATGTGAACATGTATTTTCTATTTTGAAAATGAGAAAAATGAAACAAGGATTGAACTGGCGCACCTTCGCACCTTACACACACGTTTATCTAGCTGAGCCAAATGACTGATGATGTCAATTCGCAGTATGTGACATCGCCTGCCTTATCAGCGGTGTCAGAAGGAGGAGTTTATATATCCCACCTGGGCATCTCATTTGTCACGTCAACTCCATGTAAATGGTAAATGGTCTATTTATATAGCGCTTTTCTACCTTTCCAGGCACTCAAAGCGCTTTACAATCTAGCATCCACTCACCCAGTGTACGCAGACACTGAGGCAGTGTGGGTTAAGTGTCTTGCCCAAGGACACAACGACAATCTACTCCTGTCGTCCCACTGTGGCACCTGGTGTTCTAACGGTCAGATCATGCTGACATGTGACGTCAGCATGATCTGAAAATGGGTTAGATATTTCCATTTTGACTTCATATACAGTTTGACATTGGAAAAAAAGATGATTCTGTTTTTAGATTCTCTTTAAAACACACCAAACACATTGCAAACACAGCAAACTCATTGAAAAGCATTGGGAAAAGTAAAAGAAGGGGCTCAGAGTTGAGAGCAGCAGTGGGATTAGTTTTACAGAAGGTGTATGTAATCAGTGTTCAGTTTTGAGTGGACGCTGATGTCACAGGCTTGTTACTCTTTTGTATCGAAACTTGCTCATTTGCTCCGTTTAACAGCCAAAAATGTCGATTTTGAGTTTGCTTCACTGGCAAGATAAATCACTTGTTACACAGGTTTGAGAACATACATTTTGAGTCGTTATAAGACTGCAAAGCCTGGCACTGTCGGGCTGCTCTGATTGGCTGTTTAAATTTCCTCACGCAACATGTCGGAACCATACAATCTGACAAAAGTCATAACAGAGCAGTAACGAGAAAATAATTGTATTAAAAGTCATTCCTCCTTGAACCACATTTGAATGAGATTGGTCTTTTGTGTTTGCAGCAAATGTTTTATTTTATCGTTGAATTCAAGATTATATTTTGTTCATTGTAAGTCGACCACTGGACAAAATGTTCTTTCCTGGGCAGGTGTTGTTCTTTTGCTCTACACGTGGTCAGAACTTTAAACTTAAATTAATCACAACTACTCTGAACACAAAACTTCTTACTGCGGAGGACACTTTATATATCGGTCCTTATAGCGCGTCTCTGCTTCACAAACCCACACAGCAGCATTAATGTCAGATATACATGCATTATTGCCACAGATACACGTCTTGCTCTGGTGAAATCTCCGGACTTATTTATGGCGCCGTATTGACGGATTGTGAAATGCAGCGGAGAGTGAAATTTTAATTGTGTTCTGAGCCGTGAACAGGCCCCAGTGGGTGAGAGGAGCAGAGATATACTGCGAGAGAAACAACATGAGCTAAAATTACTCCATTATTTGTTTTTTATGGATTGTAAGACCTTGCTTCTGTAGGTTTGGACCAGTGATTATTGGCCTGTTTAAGCTCATGTCCCGAAAAGGTTTAACTCTGTTCAGCTTGAGCAAAGGAGGACATTGTATTTGATAACATAGAATTAGGCAAAAACAGTTTTCAGATTCTTGTTTTTTCACCAAACACAGAAGTATTTCCAGTGAACTTTTCCGTTGAGCCAGCAGATTTAGCAAAGCAAAGCTAGTGCACATCGCCATCAGCTGTTCGTGTTTATTTATTCACGAAGCTTGCGTCAAGAAGTAAAATAATATTTCTCTTTTGCATATTTAATGTGATGCTAACCGCCTAAACTCCCCTCACAAACACTATTCAAACAGAGAAAGTAGACAAAGGCATCTCCAAACTGCAGCCTGGTGCCCCTAAGATGTTGGAACTCAGATCCGTCGAAGAACTGGACCAAACAACACTAACCAATGATAATTACTCTGATTTTTTTTTTTACATCTACCTCTTTAAGTATGTTGTTTTGTTTTGCTGTGGTTTTAAACTTGAATAAATGTCTTGTGGCTCATCAAGTTCACTCTTTTTCACCCCAGAACAGTCATCCATTTAGTCTTTCAATTTTGATTTGCCCTTGATGAAGAAATTTTGTTCAGCTGTCGACGGATCAGTGCTGGAAGAACATAGAAAAGAGGGAGAACAAGCAGGTCATTGTGATTGCAGGTGTTTGTGACCAGCATACAGTTTTGTGTGGGCAATCCATTCTAATGTCACAACTGCACAACTATGCTTTCGAAATTTTAGACCTCAGACAGAACGACATTTTGCGATGATTATTTGTCTCAACGCAGCATCCTAACAGCCAACAGTCGCCGAACAAATGGCAAGTGCGCATGCGTGTGATGTAATGCTTGACAAATTTGACGAAACATAAGTTGCGCACGGGTAGTTGTCAAATACTGAAGCAGAATTAAGCTCAACTTCTATTTCTCGCCACAGTCCAGCCTTCGTCGCTGCAACTCCTTCATCTTTGTTTTCCTCGGACCAAACAGTAGCCTTTCTCCTTCATACTTATGTCCTTTTTGAACCCGGGTAAATAACAACAGTCCATGCTTGGCTAAAAACTGTTTTCCATAAGCGACAATTTTGTTTTTTGTTTTTTTTTGCATGATTTCCTGCACACTTATTCACTGGTTCACTAGTAGTCACGGGCCAATCAAACAGCTACATATGCGGCAATTGGCGAACGCGGGCTGCGCAGATTCTTCAAGCATGTCTTCAAAACTCCGTCTCCACAACTTGCTCCGCCATCTTCTGGCTTTCGACAACCCCATTCACACCAAAGACACGAGAGCCGACTGTCGACAAAAGTAGCCAGAACGGTTCCGATGGGCGTCTCTCGGCTTGGTGTAAAAGACCCTATAGACTTACAAACCAAACCAATCAAATGACAAATGATTTCTAACGAGAATCATTCCTCTGTCCACACCTCATCGAACTTACAGAGGGGAACATCAGGCTTAATATTGGCTTGACTTTAGGACTTTAGGCTTGTTCAGGATGGGCTATGGCCTGGCTGCATGATTATTACCAACAGAAGATAGTGTCCAATGAGAATGTGAAAAAACACATATAGGAAAGCTTAAAAAACTGCATTTAAATGTTCATTTTAGCTGCATCTGTGTTAAGTATTATTGACCTGCAGAATGTTGTGATGAACTGAATCTATTCCAGTAGTTCTCAATGTAACAATGACGTCAAGAGTGTCTTTTTCACCAAACGTTGCATTGTTTAAAAGCCAATCCTCTTACACAAATAAGAGTTATATACTGTAAGTTAATAAACCCAAGCCACTCAAACCAAGCTTCTAATTTCAGGTGACCTTGGCTCGTCTGTAATGATTTTTGCGATGTGGATGCGCTCGGCTGAAGATCAGTGCAGTATCGATCGGGACACAGAAGCGTTCAGCACTGCTCGGCATAGAAATCACTTCAAAGATAAACTTATTCACACTGAACACACTAAATCTTATCTTCTGGGAAAATATTACCAACACAAAGTCAAGATTACTTTTCAGACACATTCAGAAGTTTATGGTAGACGATAGTTTGACCCATCCTTCAATAGGGCAACAGAAAAGCAAATCCGATAAGTCTATTTTATCAAGTTAAGTCTCAAGTCAGCAAAACAGTCACTCAAATCTGACTCAAGTCCACACCAAGTATTGTCTCCTTTTTGGTTAAACCCAGTGTCATTTGAGTACAGTTCAAACACAGCGAACAGCCCTACAGAGACAACAAAATCTTACCTTTTTAACCCCAAGAAATCTATGTAAACTATGCTCAGCTTCAGTCTTTCTGAAGTAAAGAAGGTTCACTTTCAAGCTGACAGATGTGAGCAGACAGTCGCTGCACTGGAGGATTTGGGACGACACTGAAAAGTACTTCACAATCTTCGTTCTGGATCCACAGTGACTTCTGCAGAGGTGGAGCATCAGGGACGAAGGCTGCATCCAAAATCTGAAAAATGATCTCCTCTTTTCTTTTCTGTAACCTTTAAAAGTCGTAAGATCAACTCCAAGAACAAAGGAGGTGTGAAGATTGAGAGGAGGAGCTGTCACTAGATGCGAAGACATGGAGAAAAAAAGCGTGATCCAACTGTTCAAAGGTGTAAATACTGTATGTCTTACAATGCTAACAATAGCTGTGAGCCAACACAAAGTGTGTAAAGGATGATTTTCTCCTACCCCTCTTGTCCTGTGTCCTCTCTCCTTGCTTTGTCTTCTTTCTCCTCACTCCTTGCTGTGTCTCCTCTCTCCTCATCTCCTCTCTCCTTGCAGTCTCTCCTCATCTCATCTCTCCTTAGTGTGTCTCCCCTTTTCCTCGGTGTGTCTTTCCTCATCTTCTCTATCCTTGCCATATCTCCTCTCTCCTTACCATGTCTCCTCTCTCCTTACCATGTCTCCTCTGTCCTTGCAGTGTCTCCTCTCTCCTCATCTTCTTGCCATATCTCCTCTCTCCTTACCATGTCTCCTCTCTCCTCATCTCCTCTCTTCTTTATGTGTCTCCTCTTTCCTTGCTCTGTCTCCTCTCTCCTTGATCTGTCTCCTCTATCCTCATCTCCTCTCTCCTTACAATGTCTCCTCTCTCCTTATCTCTTCTCTCCTTGCAGTCTCTCCTCATCTCCTCTCTCCTTACAATGTCTCCTCTCTCCTTATCTCCTCTCTCCTTGCAGTCTCTCCTCATCTCCTCTCTCCTCGGTGTGTCTCCTCTCTCCTTGCTCTGTGTTCTCTTTCCTCATCTCCTCTCTCCTTACCATGTCTCGTCTCTCCTTGCAGTGTCTCCTCTCTCCTCATTTCCTCTCTCCTTGCTCTGTCTCCTCTCTCCTCATCTCCTCTCTTCTTGTCATGTCTCTTTTCTCCTCATCTCCTCTCTCCTTGCCATGTCTCTTCTCTCCTCATCTCCTCTCTCCTTGCTCTGTCTCCTCTATCCTCATCTCCTCTCTTCTTGTCATGTCTCTTTTCTCCTCATCTCCTCTCTCCTTGCCGTGTCTCCTCTCTCCTCGTGTTCTCTCTCCTTGCTCTGTCTCCTCTCTCCTTGCTGTGTCTCCTGTCTAGTGAGTTTCCTCATCCATTTCCTGCAGGAGAGCTGAGAAATCGAGGACAAGAGAAGACAAGGAAAAAGAATTGAGAGCAGACTACAGATCAATTCAAACGCTCATGGCCGAGGGTGACGCACCTTCAGGTCACTGAGAAGAACTTATTCGATGTATTTGGATGCATCCGGTGTGCAGAGTGGAGGTGTCAGGGGCCGTGTGAGTGAGGTGTGCGAGGTGGAGGTGGTGTGTCGTCAGAGAAAAGCTTTAATGATGATTGTGCTGCTCTCCTCTCAGCAGGAAGTAAATGCAACAGGCTATTTTTGGTCTGCTCAGGTCCAGCTGTCCAATTAGATTTCAGACTGTGGAGAGAGGCAGAGAAGATGAAGATAGTATTTATTTTGTCAACATGGCGATTTTGGACATATATTTCTGACATCCAGTATCTATTTGGTAAAGTGCACTGAACAAAGATGCAAATGGTAAACTTTTGTTAAAAAATGCACACGATATCTGGAAAGGATTTAGAGGGATTTTGGTCGACGTCACTTTCCGCTCTACTGTGCATGCTCCATGCAGAAAGAACCGCTGTCCATCTAGTTAGCTGGGACACTTCTTTGATTAAAACAACAAAACATGACGAGAGTAGCTGTTTTGATCAAGTATGAACCGGTCTGATAGACGTCTGTCTCCTGAAGCTTCAGACAGTGTCTTGCCATTTTTTTACTCACCATGCAGCGCTTTCAGATCTGTATTTTGCCTGATTTGAGCAATTTCCTTAGAGGTTTGTTTTTTTTTACTTGATTGACTGATTACTGTAAATGTAATCTGACTTGACCACTAGTTCCAACCTCCGAGGTCGACCAGAATGCAGTCTTAGTTCAAGTTTTGAAGACGACAAAAATCTTAGATTATTTAATTATTTATTTTTATTTTGGTTCCCATTAGTTATTACCACGGCAATAACTATTCTTCCTGGGGTGAAAACATGCATTTTGTATATGTGTCCGTCAAACCTAAAAAAAAAAAACTAAAAAAAAAAAAAAAACTAAACTGAAAAACTAAACTTTGGTGTGAATGAACTCACTTCTCCATAGATCTAATGAACTTAACATTCAGATCAACAGGTGACAGGCCGCCTCACCAGAAAAAGCCCAGACTCACATTTATTTACCTGACACCACAGTCTATGAAGCTAACATTCGGCGCTAATCGTGTTATTGGTCTAAAAGAACGATATCGACTCTACCTTTGCCCCCTGAAGCCGAGGTGGACAATATTTGTTGCTGTTGTTGGACTTGTGGATCAGAAAGCCGTTCCTTGGACATTTTTGGAGACATTTGTGGCAGAGAGGTCGTGCGGGGTCACGGCTGGGGTCGGAGGAGGAGAGCGTGACGTGAATTACACTCTCTCCGGGTTGTTTTGGGAGCTTGTAGACTTTTCCTTCTCTCTCACCTCCGGGCCTTTTGTGGCTGCGCCGGCTTTTTGTGTGAGAGATGTTGAGAATGTGAAAGTGTGTTGGGTCTAAACGTGGGACACATTCAGATAGGAGAGGAATCGATATGTGTAAGTACAGCCTGTTCCTGCTTCTCAATGCACTGCACATTTAATGGGAAGTGTGTGACTCGCCCAAACTTTTAATTAAACAAGACGCAGTATGCAACGCCCATCACTGTGAACTGTACAGCTCAGTCAGCATTGTCCAAGTCATATTGGATACCTGTGATTGATACGACTATCTGTGGACGTCACTGTTTAAATAAATTATTGTAAAAAAAAAAAATGTTTTCTGAAAAATGTCTTGCTATTGATAAGATAGAAGAATTTCTTGTTAGATTTTAAACTATAAATAATTACTGCAGAGGTCATCACAACAAATAAAGGTAACTAAAATAAAATGGGAAAAAAAAACATTTACACATTGATTCTAGACCAGTGGTCACCAACCTTTTTCAGCTCGCGAGCTACTTGAGCACAGCCCGAAGATCTACCTATAGATTTACATCATTTAATTTAAATAGCGGTGTTAAAACTTTTGATCTTTGGACTAGTCTATATTTTATTGAAACAGTGTTGGCATACAAATTTAATATTAGCAATATTATTTCATCAATTTGTAAGTTATAGTCGAAACTTGCTACAATGCAACACAGTAGGCTAAATTTTAAAATAAATTATGGTGGCTACAAAAAAAGTTATGAAAGAGTTGAAGCAATCATCAACTCACTTGTAGCTTTTCAAACTACTGTATTTTGAGTGATTGGTGATTACCATGGTAACAGTGAGGGGCTTGAGAAAGTCAACTTTCCTTTTACTCACATTAACAAACAAACAAGCGGCTATATTGGACAACACAGCGTGAGCAGGTAGGATTCTGCGGCACTACGTGTCTCCTCCACCTGCTCCTCTCTTTCTTTCTCTCTTCCTCCTCCTCTCTCTCTCGAGCGCGTGTGTTCAGTTGCATTTTGCAGCCACCGTGAGCTCCAGAGAGCCGACAGTGGAGAATTCTTGCTGCCGCATCTTACCTTCCTAGTTCCTAGTCATATTTTGGCAAGCCCCCCCCCCCCCCCCCCCCCCAAGGATTCATTTTTGGAAATTCCATTTTTTATAAGCCATATGAGGAGTAATTTGTTGACGGTGTACCAAGCGGCACGTTATCGAGCTCCCAACACAAAGTGCACGCAGCTGGGCCACACAGAGGCGGTTCTGGCCTGCATGACTCCCTGGGCGAACAAGCTCCTCTGGCGCCCCCCAAACCCCCCTAGCTCGCCCCGAGACCGTTGGAATGCCGCTTGCGGCTTTAATTATTTTTACAATTATTGTATATCCACATCTGTCAAAAAGTGGTAACAATCTGTCAGTAATATGTGATTTTTAATAATCAAATTGAACTCAGCAGCATTACAGCTTCTGAACCTTCTTCTTGATATTAAAATGGAGAATTAGTGTGCCAGGCAGGCTAAATAATAATTATGACAGTTGGGCAAAAGTCATTATACCTTTATCCTTTTTTCTCTTATTCTTCTTTTTTTTTTAAACTGAGTACCTGAGGGTTTTGACCGTCTCATTGCACATGCAAATGAAAATCTATGACTAAAGAGACGACTAGCGTTTCCACCCTCTTGTTTTTAATGCGCATTAAGAAGTATCGAATAAGTCCTGGGAGGTGGAAACGGCCAATATCACATTTAGAATCCCTAATGCGCATAAAAGTTTATACGCTCTCTAGAGGTGGATTTCGTTTTATGCGCATAACGGCTGAAGCGAATTTTGAATGCTGGAAACGCAGTTTTATTTGTTTGCATTAACTCGTGTTTATTTATTCGCATTAACTCATGACGCAAATTAAAACCCACAGGACCCTCGGGTTACATACCTGCTGCAGCAGCTCTGGAGGAGGGACTTGGGTGATAAACAAAGCCAAAATAATCCACACAGACTGAGTTGTTTTGTCCAAAATGCTGCAGACACGCAGCACCGTTACACCAGAAAAACAAAACATGTTTGCTGAGGTCCGCCAATTAAAACTAACCCGGAGAAACACAGCGCTGTTTGATCAAAAAGCTCCGTGAAAGTTTATGTTTGTCCAACACTGCGGTGATTCAGAGCTCGTCCTTTCCATGGCGGAGGGTTTGTGTTAAAAACAAAGACAGCAGACTTTTATTTTCGCTGTTAAACAGATCCATCGCATCAATAAAGTGATAACCGGATAAAGTTTGCAGACGACGGAGCAGTCTGCCGCTAACAACTTAATATTGAAGAATCTGCGGCTGTGAAAAAAAAGTGAAACCAAACAGACTGTGCACGTGGCGCCCTCTGCAGGATCAGCGGTGTTATGACACAGCTCATGACCAAGAACTGTTTGTGAAGGGATGCGGCCGCCAGTAGAGGGTGCTGTTTCTCCTGGTATAGCTTGACCTGTTAACTGTACATTAGTTTTCATGCGTCCTGCAGCGCTGATGAAGGACTTTTGATTTTTTTTTCTCGGCAAATGCCGCCCTGGGCGGCCGCCCACCTCGCCCACCCTAAAAACCACCACTGGGGCCACATTCAGGGCAAGTTCCCGCTGTAGTTGCGGAGTCGAATATCCAACGTCCAATGTGAAACTGACTTTACCATCAACTGGGGTTACGTGCATAAAAACCACGTCAAATCGAGGTTAAAACGCATGTTTTTCGGCCCTTTGTCCAGTGGCCCGTTAGGAGTTGGCGTAGCTACGGTGATCCAAAAAGTGCAGATGAGACCGGAGCTCACGCAGCACCGCACTCTCCTGCCTCCTAGCGGTTGGATAGAGCGCACTAGTGGCCAACAGTGGAATAACTAAGATCATGAGCTAAGACAGAAGGACAAAATCGCGCCCAGAAGATCTACTTGAAACTTGCAAAACAATGTCATGATTACACCTTTGTTTTTTGGTTCATAAATCAGACTGAGTAAACTAATGATATAAAAGCACAGTTGTAACAGGGTTGAGAGTTAATTTAAGATGATTTTTGCACATGTCCCCTTTAGTATCTAATTGTTGCCAGGTAATAAATTCATATATCTTTGCATATCTCCAGTCCCTTACTTATCATTAAAAAATCCAAACGTTAAGACCAGTTACAGTCACAGCTCTGAACAGTCAGGGGAAGGTTTTTAGGTCTGCTCATGTAAATGTATTATTTACATGAACTCTGCCTGAACTGTTGAAGTTAATAAGTGTAAATATATGCATTAACTTGACTCAGGCTCTTTGTGTTGTTGTTCCAGCTCACTGACTGTGGATCAGCTCACATTTACCACATATTTTGGTCCAACTCAAAACTGCGATACTGAGTTTACCGTTCACGAGTTTAAGAATGATAAAAAAGCAACTGCCATAGTGATTAAGACTCTCTCTTTAGGGAAACCGTCTGACATCGCATCATTGGACTTTTTTATTTGACCAATCACTGACTGTTGTGATAAAGGTGCAACATCATATTCTAAGTGATTATTTGACTCAAATGAGGAGAACATGTACAGTTTATCTCAACTCTGGTTGGTTCTGGCCAACTGCATTTTGGGAACTGTCTGCAGTCCTGTGATACCTGATCTAAACTGAGTGGATGCAGGTGGTGCCAGCCTGGCCAGAGAACACCCTGGACAGGTCAATCCAATTCACTGCAGGGTTAAGATAATGGTGCCATTGTTCAATAGTCTTTTATATATAGTTTTCAAATAGTAAAATATCCAAGGAGTATTTCCACCTACTGTATATAATTTGGACTGATTAAAGCATTGATTCATGCATGTTTGAATAATCTTGTATTGTCCTGAAGCTGATGCTTGAGTGCTCAGAAAATCTTTGTCGTCACATACCACCTATCTCCGCCCACTTGTCTGGAATTACTCGCAATTAGTCAAAGGACCTGCTTCTATTTCTGAACCCTTTAAAATCCCTTTTGCGTTTTACAGTGAGTAAAATGTGATTCATTGATCTGCATATGGCATAGTTTATTCCAAAATATTTAGAAAAAACACAATAGGTCTCCTTTAAAGGAACCATACAGTATGTAAGATTTTGATGTCAGAAAATAAAAAAGCAATGGACATGATGTTCCTTTGTTGATGTTTACATTTATTATCCAATCAGAAAGTAGAATGAGCCTCACATGACTCTCTCAGTTGGGTTGCCAGTTTGGTTTCTTAGAACCTGAAGTTCATTTTGAAGCATGAGTCAGGAGCATGTTTGAGTTTGAACTGATGTTGCACCAAGATACAGACACAACTGTCTGTGATAGGCTCATGCACTTGTTCACACTCTGGCAACCCATGTTCATTTGTGATTGTAATACCTTTTTAAAACCACTAGTTGTGCATCTTACATATGGTTCCTTTAAAGTTCTGACGTGTGAATAAAGACAAGCGATCTCTGAACAATCAGAAAAGTCCTGCCTGAAGAAGTGGTCTTGGTCTGATCTGAACACTAACAGCCTTTAATCAAAACAAACACGAAAAATATGCTCCTTGACAGTCAGAACTTTTGGACAGTCAGAACGCACAGAGACAGAAGAAGCACTGGGACAGACTTACACTTGACAATGTGCTTTTGTCCTTGTGAAAGTTCACTGAGCGTGCATGATCCCTTATGCTAGGCCATTTTCCACATTTTCAGTTGTCTGAAAATATGTTCTGGCAATTGCCTTGTCTTCATCAAATAAAGCACTTCTATTCCCACAATGTCCAGACTTGTCTTTGCTTTGACTATGACTATGTAATTTCATTTTCAGCCACTCACTCATTTCCTGACACTTTTTTAATGTTCTCAAAAGCATGTTCTAAAGACAAGAACAATGCAAATATTACATCATTTCAGTCCTTTGAGGTATTTTATTAAACATTGATGAAGTTCTGCATTTGTACAGAACCAATGCAACTCTTTTTGGACATAAAGCAGTGTTTTTATTCCCGTCACGATCAGAGCATCAGACATTAGCTCAGGACTACAGGACTACATTATCGTTTCATACATTTTCATAGCGTCTTTTTGCCTAATGCACTTGTGAGTAAATGAAGTGAGTAGCAGCGTCAGAGCATTTCTACCTGCTGCAGATAAATGAACTTCTCCGCTGCAGATGTGATGAATTATAAATGGACCGACCTCATAAAGCACAGACCTTGAAACTGGACGTGTGATTATCTGTGTTATAAAGAAACAAATCTGAATGCAATTAGTGACTGTAACTGGCAGTGTTTATGTTAGAAATACTTATTTATCAAGGTTTATTTACACCCGGAAATGACAGTTCCACATTCTGAAGTGCTTTGATTGGCCTCAGTTTGGAAATACAGTTAGAATTGAAAAATATATTGTACCAGAACACTTTTTTTTTCTATATCCATATACAATTTATTTTTCAGTCCAGCTACAGGTCAAGTATCGCAGGACTGCAGACGGTTCCCAAAAAGCAGGAAGTATGGTTGCCCAATCAGCAAACTGGAGCAGAGCAATATGGATTATTTTTGCACACTGAGATTTACAAATGATCAAAGACAAAAGAAAGTCTGGCCATTTCCGTGAGCTGACAGACGCCATGTTGACTAAAAAGTGTGTTTGTGCAGCTAAACTGACTAGTAGTGAGTCAAGACTTACATTAATTAAGCTGTATGTATGTTGTGATGTATTGAATTATATTTTAATCTAGTTAATAACTTAACTATCTTCTTAAAACAATTCAAAATTTTTGTTCTGATTGTGTTTTAGCAATTCCATGTTTATTCAGTTTATTAAATAAGCAGAATGAGCAGTTTGAAGAGAAAACATCAGCAAGTTAACCTGACCAGCCAGATGGTTTATCTTGCGATATTTGTGAATTCACAAACTCGAGATAAACCATGTGGCCTTCCAGCCGCCCGATTGGTTTGAGAGTCTGAACCAGCGGTGTTTCGGCCCACTCACATCACAGCAGCGTGGTTTTGTAGCGGGGCAGGCTAACACGGGCTGTTAACGCCCCGGCGCCACCGCCGAGTCTAATTCAAGCTAAACAAAAATGGCTGCCCTCGTGGATGTACGTGTTTCTGCTGCTTTTGATGCGGTTTTAGCAGAAATACGGAGTAATTTCTTTTTGAAAGAAGAGCATGTGTGACACTTGTTCTATTCCATGCAGACATTGGATACAGACACTGGATACACTGTGATTGGCCAAGCACAAATAAGGTAGGCCGCTCACCCAATCAGCTCCAAGTATTTTAATAAATGCCCCACCTTTTCCTGATCGCTTTCAGCGAGTAAAGTTCCAGATGGATATAGTGAGAACTCAGATGGGAGTCCAACACAGATCCATCTGGCGTGAGCCAGGTTAATTAGCAAATGGGTTTCAAATCAATCTTTGAATGATTTATGGTTTAATAAAAGCACAAACTAAAGCTAAACCAAGTTAACCAGTGTTAAACCCAAATGAGTTTCAGGTGTTTTATCACTATGACATGAGAGAATGAGCTTGTGTCACATACAAAAGATTCACATTAGTCGGAGCTTGTGTTTTCACTTTTGTTTCAAGATTTATGCTTCTAAACTCATGTAAAGCAAAGTTGGGCCTCAAAATGGTCACTAATATTTTTTTGAGTTGTGTTTTAGACTTACTCTTATTTATGGCCTAGTTTAAAATCAAAGATAAACCACAGAAGCTAAATTTCAGGTTTCTTCCCATTATATTCAATAGTAGTAGTGCTGTACTGGCGTAACGACTTTGGGCCTTAGGTGGAAAACACTCAGGACAGTGGCCAAACAAATGGTGGTGTGAACTCTCTCTCCTTCTCTCCTCCTCTTTCTTCAGCCTTCTCTCCTCTCCATATCTTCTCCCTTACTCCTCTCAACTTGTCTCTTTTGTCTGTCCTTCCATTCGGGACGGAGCCTGTGAGGGATTAAGTTAATAAAAGAAACAAATGGACAGGAAGCGGTGGAAAAAGGTGGGCCCGAGGCAGTTCAGTTTAACGGGGGAGGCGAGGACAGTGATTGACACGGACGAAATAGGAGCGGAGATCTACTGACAGCGGCTGAAAGAATCACTCCCAACGTCCCGGTTCAAAGTTTTCAATTTCTCTGCAGAATAAGGAAGGTCATTGGACACACAGAGATCACACACGAGCCTTTAACAGCTGCTGATGCTACGCAAAATGAAAATGTCCAATGCTACGTTTAGCTTGGAGGCATTTTCACAGTGAATTCAATTGTGGCTTGGGGAAGACATGGGCTGAATGTTAATGTCCATCTTGAAGCGAGAGTAGCTCAGTGTTTAGAGCGTTCGTCCATCAACCCGGAGAGACTCGAGGATCTATTAAAAAATCTTGAAAGTTTTAGTAGTTGCATTTGAGTTGGTACTGCAGAGGAAATATCTATTCAGTCCAGAAAGCTATTTTTCTATAAAGCAGAATCACAAACTGCTCATGCTCGCCTCACAGACCGTTTCGTTTAAGCTCATAAGGTTTTTCCTGGTTCAAAAATCTTCAGTTTTATTAACAATAGTTTTTTAATCTTTAGTTTTAGAGGGATTATTTTGTTTATCAACTTATTAACACAAACATTGTTGTCAGCTAACTACAAGAGTTTATCACTGTGCAAAAAACAAAGTCATGTTGTTAAGTCAACATTTGTGAATGAAATTTGACCTACGACCCTTAAAAGTGACATTCAGGTGAGTGAAAAACCGCTAAGAAAAACACCGTCTCAACCTTCAGGAGCCAGACGTCTGTCAGACCGGTTCAGACCTGATCTAAACAGCTGCTCTCGTCCTGTTTCCGTGTTTTATTCAAAGAAGTTTCCCCAGCTAAGCAGATAGAGAGTGGCTCTTTCTGCATAAAGAATGCACA
The DNA here is from genome assembly GCA_038363315.1 of Mugilogobius chulae. Lineage (NCBI taxonomy): Eukaryota > Metazoa > Chordata > Actinopteri > Gobiiformes > Gobiidae > Mugilogobius > Mugilogobius chulae. The sequence goes on along the minus strand of CM076405.1, from coordinate 22,782,219 downwards.
GTAGGGTGGAAAGATACGTTGACTGGAAATTCCATCTGCAGTGCCCAGGGAGCAATAATAAAATGATACAATGCATAAAAACAAATTCAATACAAATTGAATTTGTTGCTCACTCAAAATACTCCATATCTCACACGTCACACATAACTCAATGTAGAAAAACCTGTCAACATTAAATGCTTAAGAGTTACATTTCATACATAAAAGAAATCTGAAACAAAGGCAAGTAGATTCAGTCCAATTACTCCATAGTTGTTTTTTTTTTTTTTTTTGTTTTTTTTTTTTGTAAAAGACCAGAGATGGCAAAAGTACTAAAATTCACTACTCAAATAAAAGTACAATATCCTATGTAAAAAGCGACTCTGATAAAAGTCAAAGTCCTGCAGGAACTGCTTTACTTGAGTAAAAGTATAAAAGTAAACGTGTGTAAATTTACTTAAGTAAAAAAATTAAAAAGTACAATCACATTGCTAAAAGTTATTATCTACTCTTGGTTAAAACTACTTTAATACTAGATATTTGTCAGCTTGTTTCAAGACTTTTCTGATGTTTTCAAGAGATTTGAGAGTGAGTCAACTTTGCCAATGAGGTGAGTAAAAATGTTTAATTTCATTAGCAAATAATTTGGCTTAAAATAAGATAAAATGTTTTGAAACAAGGCAGAAAACACATTGAAACATATAATCTATGTAAATCAAATAAAACCATCTGAACCAGAAAAAAAAAGATATTTCATCTGACTCTTATCATGTAATAAGCTTGTCATTTTTGTTATTCACTTGCTAATTTGTTCACAAAGTCCTGATACACGAATTCAGCATGTTTGACTTGGTATTTAAAGGAAAAACAAATGTTTATGGGCTTACAAAGTAACTAACCTGATTACAAAATGTATTGAGTAGAAAGTACAGATACTTCTTGAAAAATGTATCAAGTAAAAGTAAAAAGTCACCAGATTTTATAAGACTCAAGTAAAGTACAAATACTCAAAAAAAAAAAAACTACTTAAGTACAGTACTTGAGTAAAAATACTTAGTTATTTTCCAACTTTGTAAAAGACATTATGAGCATTATGTCCCTAAACATTGTCCCTAAACTAAACTAAACAGAGAGAGAGAGAGACGAGAGAGAGAGAGAGAGAGAGAGAGAGAGGGAAGAAAAAGAGAAGGAGAACAGCAAATGAGAAAGAGAGGATCAATTTAGAGAGAGAGAGAGAGTGAGAGAGACAGAGAGAATAGAAAATGAGAGAGAGGAGAGATAAAGGAGGAGAGAGGAGAAAATTAGAGATATATAGAGAGCGAGAAAGAGAGGGGGTTAGACAGAGAGAGGAAAATAAGAGAGAGGAGAGAAGAGAAAATGTGAGAGAGAACGAGGGAGAGAAAATGAGAGAGGAGAAAATAAGTGAGAGAGAGAAGATAAAGAAAGAGTGAGAGAGAGGGGGGGGGGTGAGACAGGGAGGGGAAAATAAGAGAGAGAGAGAGAGAGAGAAAGAGCGAAAGAGAGGAGATAATGAAAGAGAGAGAAGAGAAAATGGGAGAGAGAATAGAAAATGAGAGAGAGAAAGAGAGGGAAGGAGGGATAAAGAGAAGGAGAGGAGAAATTTAGAGATAGAGAAAGAAAGAGCAAGAGAGAGAGGGGGGATGAGACAGAGAGGGGAAAATAAGAGAGAGAGAGAAGAGAAAATGAGATAAAGGAAAAATAAAAGACAGAGAGAAAGAGAAGATAAAGAGAGAGATAGAAAAGATAAAGAGAGTGGAGAAGGAGGGGACAGAAAAGGTGAGCTATTCATTTAGCATTAACATTAGTCCTGCTGCTGCTGATGTACTGTCCTCTTCACACATGTCCTCTTCACACATGTCCTCTTCACACATGTCCTCTTCACACATGTCCTCTTCACACATGTCCTCTTCACACATGTCCTCTTCACACATGTCCTCTTCACACATGTCCTCTTCACACATGTCCTCTTCACACATGTCCTCTTCACACATGTCCTCTTTGACGTTCCACTGGAGACAGAAGAAATCCGGCAGGTTGCCATGTTTACGAACGGCCAAAACTCCTCAAAACGTCTCTTACAAACAGGAAACCAGCCCAGTATTTTTAAACACGCTATTATTAGTGTATTATGCTCAAACTAGATTAGCTTCACCTTCTTTCACACTGATTATTCACACATTTCCCAAACTGTTGTGGCCTAATTGCTTTTCCGTGTGGCACATCTGCTGTTAAGAGTCCGTAATGTCCCCAGCGCGCTCTCCCTTTGCTGTTGTTGCCGGACTATTATCAGAACAGTTCTTTGTTAATGTGCAAAAATGTCCCTGTGGGTGTTTTTTTCCACATTATTTCAGTCCAATGACACGCATATGTATGGGGCGTATAGGAAGCACGTGGATGAGATGTGTTTTTATGTGCGTCGTCTTCTGCTAGCTGCGGTCACGCTAACCCTCAGGCGCTAAAGAACCTATAGTGTGATATTAGCCACAATAAAGCAGGAGATGAACTTTAGTATCTGTAAACCTAATTGTCCCAAACATTGCATACACATCTGCCTATTTTATACACCTGGCTACTTTTAGAAATGTTTGTAAATGTTTTAATTCAGTAGCACTTTTAAATATTCCACCTTGTTTGTTGTATTGTTTTGCTACATCCTCACAAAATTAATTTCTGCAATACACTTTAAAAACCTATGCCTATGTTTAGAAACGAATTTGTTAAATTAAAGAATCTAACAAATTCATAGCTAAACATGAGATATTTCTAAAACATATTTTTTTTAGGGGTGTGGGTTGTTTGTGAGGTCGGTGGTCCCTAGTTCATCAGTCAAACTGTTGAGTTTTTGTACACGTTTAAATGGAAATCAGAGCATCCTGAGGAATCCTGCCACTGCTATGCTACTTCCAGTTTGCTTCAAACCTGTGGATGGCTTTTCCAGGGAAAAGCACAAATTAATATTTATAATAACATAAGCAGAATCGGTATTGACTTGGTTAATTAAGTTTTGTGAGTAGGGACCACGCCCCAATCCAAGGGCGTAACTTTGGTTTCAACTTTGGGGGGGTCGAGATTCTATCATTGGGCAAATGCCTAAATGTTCATTTAACCGGGCGAAATGTGTTTTAACAGCAGCCTAATATCTGCCGTACGTCCTGCAGTCGCGTACATCGATGAGCTCCACTTGTGTGGGCTATGCTTGTCTCATTGTTCCATCAAGACAACAACACAAAACGCAAAGACACAAATATTGGTGCTGCTATCGCTTTTCTGCTTATTATTTGAAGTATAACAGCCTGTAGTGCATGTGTGCGCTAAAGACACACACACCGACAGACACGCGAGCGCACACACACAAGCAGACAGCGGTCCAGACAGAGAGCGCATAGCACACACGTGAGCACATGTATGAGCCCAAACAAACACGCTAACGCAACGTGTTGTCACTCACCCGCTACGCTGTCTTCATCCTTCGTGCCACGAGTCAAACGTTTAGTCCAAAGCTGCAGACTCACAAGTCCGATTGAGTTCGATTTCTTCTGAAAAGTTAAACTCCACTGGGACACTTGACCTGATGCTAAGTTCCACACGAACTGATGTAAAATCCAGTAGACGTTTCCAGAAAAGTCCAAGGCCTTCCCGCTCCGGCATATTTTCCTCCGTTAAATGTAAAACAACTCTCTCCCAAACTCCAGTAGTTACTGTGTTTGTTGTTTACAGCAGTCCTCCCGCAGCGTCACGTGACCGCTCACCTCTGACCTCTCTGACGCTGCCGTGACGTGGAAGCATCTGATTGGTTAATTTTTCTGCTCTCTGCTCTGCTTTCCGCCTTGCTCATTTAACACACAAAAGCACATTTATAAGCACTATTGCTCTGAAAATCTACAGTCGCCTGAATACAGAGGGTTGTGGTGATGTTATGGTAGGAAGAGTCAGGTTAGAAACAGTAAAGATATTAAAATAATTGTATATTAGAATGACAACTGCAACGGCAAACTGAAGAGGTGGAGCTCATTTGCATATCTGAGGAAACGAAACGGTTTGTTGCAGATCTTTCCTTTTTTTGACTAAAAACCTAATATGGTTATTGATTTTAGCTTGCTCTCTTCCTAATAACAGTCAAACCAACGTTTTCTGTTCACTGAACTCTCTCCAGTGACACTAGAGTTACACCATGAGCTAAACTGACAGACCGAACAGTTGGGTCGGAATGAGCGCATTGCTGTCAACACGGGCGCATCCAGGTCCGGCAGATAAAAGGACCTGACGGTGGCACTGAGAAGCTACTATGGTGAATAACAAAGGTAGTAAAAAATACAGTAAAACGATTTATAAGCGAAGCGCGACACAGATACGATCGAAATATTGGGGGGGTTAAAATCAGCGTCTCTAAATATTGGGGGGGTCATGACCCCCCTAACCCCCCTGTAAATTACGCCCGTGCCCCAATCGCACTCCAACCACACCCCTGCGTCACAGGAAGCCTTCAGATCCCAGCTCACGCTCGTGTCTCAGTTTGACCATGCGCCTCATCTCAGATCAACCCTGCGCTCTCGACCCACCCGCCCTCCACTTTCTCACAACATTCCCTCAAGCACCCAGTTAGGAGGGGGGTCTTGAATCGGCCGGGCAGATTGCCAAGACAGAACCCCCACACTGAGTCTCCTTGCATGGTCATCGCTCATCGGATTCCACGGAACTTCACCATCAATATCTATTCAATAAACAATGTATAACAGTTATACCTATATCTGTTTGGTGTGGTCCTTATACTTACAAAAGCAAGTTTCTGTTGATAATCACTGTCAACATTCACGACATTGAGGAAAGTCCTGTGCTTGTAAAATTGGTTATTTTCGGTTCAAAGCTAAAAGCTGTGGGTTTTCTAATAAGACTAGCAGCATCGACTCCAGACTCAATAAACTAATGTTCAAAATAGATCTTTATTATCAGGAGAAAAGCACATATTAACCCTGCAGAACAAATGCTTTCCTCAGTACTCTATTTTATGCTTGACCATTCTGTCAACTATTAGTCCATTTACAACAGTTTCATAAGTTGTTTTTGAATGGGAAAATACAAGAAACAGGACACACATGTAATTTTAACTTATATCACCATTACAGAGTTCAAGACCCATAGCCACGTCTACAAGACTGAGAATAACAATCTAACTTAAGGCAGCAGATGTTGGCTGCAATAAACAAACTTTAAACTAGGCTGTTGATCCATAGTTGAAGTCTTCAAAGTTGTCGTCATCTAAGATATAAAATTAAATATAAAGTAGACATTTTGACAAAAGTACATTACAGTAGGGCTGAACTGTTATTTTAACATTATTATATTACGTTTTACTATAATATAACGTCAAATCAATAGCACAGATGTCCTGTTAATGTATCCATTCAGGTGAAAATTAGTGTTCTGTCTCCATCTAACATTTGTTCACTCCTCCGTTAGCATAACGACACGTCTCGCTCCTAACAGCTGTGAGAAAATTTTAAAACACATTGTGATGAACAATTCGCAGGCTCAGAATGTGTTAGGTAAGTGAACCAACCATGTGACTGATGAAGGAAGTTTCAAATTGTTTTTTTTTTTTTTTAATTTGCTCACCAGCAGGTATGTGGCCATACCTGTTTGTGAAAGCCTAATCCCGTCAGATCTCAGAAGCTAAGCGAGAAAAGGCCTGGTTTTGGGAGACCACAAGGTGCCACAGTGGGACGACAGGAGCAGATTGTTGTTGTGTCCTTGGGCAAGACACTTAACTCACATTGCCTCAGAGTCTGCGTACACTGGGTGAGTGGATCCCTGACTGTAAAGCGCTTTGAGTGTCTTGTAAGGTGGAAAAGCGCTATATAAATAGACCATTTACTTTTAAAGGAAGAAAAAAAAAACTTTAAGGGGGCAGAGTAGCAGAGTGATTAGAACTCTGGCTTCCCAATAAAGAGATTGTGGGTTTCAACTTCCAAGTCGAGCCAAGTCAGACTCTCTCTATCTTTCTAGGTGGAGTTTGCATGTCACCGTGGGTTTCCTCCAGGTACTCCAGCTTCCTCCTACCTCCAAAAACATGCATGTTTAACTGGGCATCTCTGTAAATTTCCCCTGTGAATAAATGAGAAAGTGAATGGTTGTCTGTCTAATCCTGCGATGAGTTGGCCACTGTCCACTGTGTTCCATCACCTAAGGCCCAAAGTCACTGGGATAGGCTTCAATATATTATAATATTTTATTAATTCCGCTTTCTCGGCTAATTCCCCAAATGGAACATATATCTACACTTTTTGTGGAAAAACAGTACTAGCTTGGTGGAAACATGAAAAAGGCCCACACTCTACAACAGAAAAGGCCACTTCATTTGGTTTCAGGACCACGGACAGCGCTTAATTTATTACTTCAGTATTTCAAGGAGCAGTTCGGCCTGAATTCTTTCTTATTGTCTTAAATTGTTAAGTAAACTGTCAGAAAAATGTGCACACTAGATTCAGGGCTCTCCTTTTTATAAACTGTAACATTATGACTGTTAAACTACTAGCATATTTACCTCAGAAAGCAAAAACTTAAAAACCACAATAATTTTCAATCATTCAATTCATTTTAACCTGTGTAGATTTTCTATCATTTGCAGTGCAGGCTCTTTCAGTAAATGCATTTGGGAGTGGGCGGAGCTTGGGGAATTCTACCAAAACTGGGAGGGGCCTTTCTGTTCATCTCTTCTCTTTCTTCCCTCTCTGATGACGCCATTGTTTGAACACTGATTATTCCTGTTTACTCTGAATCCCAGTTACAGTATTCACATTGCGTCAGTGCCGTCGACAAAGAGAAGAAGAAGAGAGAGCGGGAGAGAGAGAGAAAGCTTACGAAACGCCGGCTTTGATATGTATGTCTCGGTGGGTCTGCTGGTGATATAACTCGAGCTCGACTACATTTTTTATAGCAGATGAAACGCAGTATGTGGGTTACGCGGCGTTGAAGGCCTTTGAAAACAGTCATTGGAGCGGCACATTGGAGGAGAATTGGCTTGTTTCCATGGCGTCCTCTCTCGCACCTCTCCATTATACAAAAACAGAACAAGAGACGGTTCTTTAGGTTCAATAAACAGCTGGGGTTTCAGTCTCCTGGCTTTAGCATCAGTGCTGTTTTATTTTTGATAAAAGTTGTGTTCAGCAGGTTTGGTTCTGTGCTTTTATTTAGTCCAGGTTTTAAAGAGGACATACAGTAATATGAAAAGTCATAAATTCTATGAGCTTTAACCTTACAACATTGGTTCTTCAACAACGGTTTTTTTCACTGATTGATGCTTCATGTTTGTGTCATCCTGTTTTGGCTTGCAGCTAAGACCTAACTGCTCAAAAAGAATACTATTTTCTTTTTTAAATATCCATAATTTAGTTTGCACATGATGATCATAATACTCAAAGATGCTTCACATTTTACATTATTCTTTCACTTCTCAATCAGTAGTGGTAATCTGCTAATATAGCCACAGCTGTCCTGAGGCAGACTGATGAAAGCTAGGCTACAATTTTGCACCATCAACCCCTCTAACCACCACCATGTGAGTGAAGTGTCGTCCCTAAAAACATGACAATTTCTCCTCTAGTCATCTTCACTTGCTCAGTCTAGCTGGCACTATTCTCCCTGCTGTTAAAAATGTTCTTACATTATAGATATAATTACATTAAATACAGTAACAGGATAATAATAATAATAATAATAATAACATTTATTTGTATAGCACTTTGTACAGCAAGTAATTCAAAGTGCTTTCCATGCATTGTTAAAAGTACAATTCCAATTACTATGGAGCATAAATATACAATAAAAGATACAATAAATACAGTAGTAAAAAACAACACACATTCCTAGATTCTCAGCGCGACCAGCCAAAGGTTCGGCTAAAATTATAATTTACCATTAAGTAAAAGCTTGGCTATAAAAGTATGTTTTAAGTTTCGATTTAAAAACTGTGAGGTTTGGTGCTTCTCTGATGGCTACAGGAAGTGTATTCCACAGTGCAGGAGCATAGATTACAAATGCAGCGTCACCAATTTTTTTCGCTTTGTTGTGAGGAGTTACCAGCAGGCCTGTGTTTGAGGAGCGCATGGTTCTTTGTGGGGTGTAATAGTGTAGCATATTGCGAATATAAGCTGGTGCCTGTCCGTGAAGAGCTTTAAAAGTGATTAAAAGGATATTTTATATTTGCCACATCTCATGATGAATATTTCATGCATGTATCCATATATGTGTACACGTGCACATACTGTATACACAAACACAAATTAGTACCTGAGGTTCCAGTGGTTTCCCATCATCGTCCAGTCCACAAGTTGGTATGATCACTTGTATGATTCATTTTTTCGGTAAAATCCAGAGAGCACTGTGTTTAGTTTAATCTTTATTTGTCAGAGACCATGTAAAAAATTAATTAATCTTCTTAAAAGAAGTGATGAACTGCACGTGATTTAGCTATTGCTACTTTTCATCTGCGGTCCCTAGACAGGTGAGCACAAACACAAAACATGCTTATATAGCTCATGTACTGTGGCAGAGCGGTTAGCGCTCTGGCCTCACAGCAAGAAGGTCACGGGTTCGATTCCCGCTCGGCCCAGGACCTTTCTGTGTGGAGTTTGCATGTTCCTCCCGTGTCTGGGTGGTTTTCTCCGGGCACTCCGGTTTCCCCACCAACCCATAACATGCATGTTAGGGAACACTTGGTGGTAGTCGGAGACTGAAGTGCCTGGTGTTTAAGCGAATCGCCTCTGGTGAGCTGCCCCAAGGTAGTTTACTGTCACTGAGTGGGGAGGGTTGTTCATCACTCTGTGAAGCGCTTTGTGACTGTCTGTGAAATGTGCTATACAAATAAAGATTACTTACTTACTTACTTACTTACTACTTCATAAATGCACAACCGGTACAAGGGATAAATTCATAAAAACAGCAACATTACGCAATACAAAAAATGACTACAAATAGTTACAATTAAAAAGGCTAAGTTTTATTTCACTGGAGGCACAAAAAAAGAGTCAATTAATTCTCATGATATGCTTAAAAAGATTTGTGGAATTTTGGAAAAACCTTAGTTTTATTTAAACCTGGCTTAGTCTAACCTGCCTCTTGTCAGATTGATTTGTCACTGAATTGAGTTCTACACCTGCCCAATCTGGAGATGCTGTCTCTGAAAACCATGGGAAAAAAAAGGAAATGGATGTGACGCAGGTTTTATATGAAAATCTATCGCCAAAATAGTCCCATGTTTACTATACATTCAGTTCTCTAGTTTTAAATATTGCAGATTGTTTTGTGCTCTTCCTATTCCTCTGCTCGCTGCTCTGTTAGAAACGCTAATGCTAATTCTTATTTATTGTCTAATCCCATTTTCATTGTTCGCTGCTGTTTTCTCCGCCAGCGTTTGGATATTCATGCAGTTCTTCATTGTACTACAGAGGATTCTCTCATTTGTTTTGGGACATTTTGAGACAATACGGATGAAACACTGCACAATTTACATCAGTGTGAAAGTACATTATCTATATTAGGCTTTGAGTGCATTTGCTTTCTACAACAATGAATGTATGTAGTCGGTGCTGAAGAACTGTACTCAAACTTTTTAATCATTCATTCATTTATTTTCTACCGCTTAATCCCATTAGGGGTCGCGGGTGACTGGAGCCTATCCCAGTGACTTTGGGCCTTAGGCGGGGAACACCCTGGACAGTGGCCAACTTGCCGCAGGGCTGGACAGACTCATTCACAGACAACCATTCACTCTCTAATTCACTCACTAAGGGAAATTTACAGTGATGCCCAATTAACCTGAACATGCATGTTTTTGTACCCGGAGAAAACCCACGGTGACACGGGCAGAACATGCAAACTCCACCCAGAGAGATCGTGAGATGTTGATATTGTCCGACCCGGGAGTCGAACCCACAACCTCCTTATTGGGAAGCCAGAGCTCTAACCACTTGGCTACCGTGCACCCCTTTTTTAAATCAACCATGTTTAAAGTGATATTAGGTGGTTTCAATACAACAAAAATAATCTGCATATTTGTGGGTTTTGATACACTCAAAAAAATCGGGACTTACAAGTTGCAGTGTGTCTTAGCTAAACCAAGATAAAAAAAAATGTATTAAATCCTACAGCCTGCAGAATCCTGACTGTTGTCACTCTGATTTTGTGCAACTGCTGGCACAGAGTTGAGTCTGGAATTTGTAAACTACTGAAACTTGTAATTTATGGATAGAGAATCTGGAATTATTACAGCCGTGGTCCAGATTTTAGGATTTCCTGTTTGGTTTTGTCCAGAGTCCAGATGTGAATGCTGACCATAGCACTTTTTTCTGGACCAAAGGACCATAGCCTGGTCCTTTGGTCCAGAAAAAAAGTGCTGGACCAAGGTCTGGTTCTGAGCAGTGTGAACATGAAAGTTCAGACTTCAGATCAATTCCAAAAAGTGACAGAACTTCTCTTCACTTTGCTTTGCTTCATGTTCACAAGGCGCACCATTGTTGCCATGACAAAAGTAGACACAGCTCCAAACAATGTCTGAAAATCCTAAGTGTTAAAAAAGTGCTAAGTGTTTACTTTATTGTCCCGTAGGGAACGTTGTCCTCTGCATTTGACTCACCCTTCAATGCTGCAGGGCCTTTCCTCAGGAACAGTGAGAGCCACAGTGCAGCGCCTGGGGATCCACCTCTAGATGTTCTTGCTAGACTTGGTCAACTGGAGGATATTACCCCAACATGAGTGCCCGTGAAGAGGCCGTGAGGAGGCCATGTGAAACCAAACTCAGGAGTATGAACTGACATATTTTAACAATTTTGAATGTTCTAAAATCAGACTGTAACCAGTTGTTCTTATGTGAGACACAACTTATCTTTACTCATTTCTATTTTGAATCTCGATGTCCTGCACGCTTGGATGTGCGTGTCTTTCACGTTTTGAACAAAACTTATCTGTGTCAGCCATTTATAATCTACTGATCCAGTGAATGTTTATGGAAAAGAAAAACTCATTTGTCCTTTGAAGTCAGTTTTACAGATAAGAGGGATTATACAAGTTATGAAAAACAATATATTTAGCTTTTAGTTTGTCCCATTTTGAATAGGTTTGCCACATCATCCACTGATGTGATTTAGGATGGCTGAATAATAGAGATAGATCCTCTGAATTTCTGTACAAAACTGCAAAACTGCCAAGAATTACAAGTGAAACCCAACATGAAAAGACATTTTATGCAAAATTGACTTTATTGACTTTTGTTTGTGATGCACTTGGAGCAGAGTCAAATAAGTGCAGACAGTGGAGAACATACTGTACACCGTGGCTGCTGAAACTCACGCTCCAGCCGCAGAGAGCAGCTGTGGCCGTGTCCTCGCTCTGTGGTTGTGTTTGAGCAGATCGTTTGTGACAGAAGTAGACCTCAGTTCTTTCACACACTGCTCTGAACTGTTACTGTAAAAGGTCACAGCAGGATCAGCGTTTTGGGACAATACATTAACCTACAAGCTCTAGATCAGTTTATGGAACATGTGAAGCAAGCTCACCACACTCTGCAAGGTTCTGGGACTCTTAGGACTAGAATGATTTCTTCGCTTAAGTGTCTTTATTGGTCGAGATTTACATTAATGAAATTAGAAGCTGAGACTTTGCATGTAAACACTTCAGAATCCTCCACAGTGTTGGCTTTAGACGCAGCTCAAACTCTAATTTCATACTGAAATCCTGTCAGGCTGGTCTGGGCTGCAGAGGCTGATCGGAGCAGAAAATAGGCCACTCACAGGAAGTGGAGAAGCAGCTCCTGAATGATGGAATAAAGTGCTTTTAGACTAATGCTCCGCAATCTGACACGTCTTTTCTTTTCATAATCTTTTCTACCTCAACCTGTTTTATAACTTCTCTGGTGCTTGTCCCTGTACAAGGGTTGTGCCTTTGTGTAGCTCTCACAATAAACCTTGCTGTACAGTCAGTGGTCTCCATGCTAAGTGTCGACCACTTAGCAACACTATCTGGCCCAACGTGGAAAGAGCGGCCATGGTACTGTCTTTATTTCAAAGACGTGAAAACAGTTTTGTTACTAATATTCCTTAAAACAGTGGTTAAGATGTATATTTCTATTTGCTGGAAAATCAGATGAATTTATCTCAGCTCATGGCCTCAAAATAAAGTCAAACATGATGTCTTTGGGGATCACAAATGCCTACAGTAGTTATGAATCCATGAATGCATACTGAATAATAATGTGTGGGTTTTTTGTGACCCGCCCCGCCTGAAAAAAATGCACTTCAAATTCAAGACCCAACCCAAACCTGTGCACATTAAAACTGCATGAACCTGTTGTTTTATGAGCTGCTTCAGTTACAAGGTGCAAATGTCTGCAGGGGCGCACATCATGAGCGTGCAATCCTAATCTAGGTCTACAATGTGCTAATACGGTCTGCTTTACTCTCAAATACACTGTTTGGGGATCATGTCAAATCACCAGCATTCACAGGAAACAGCACAGAAGCTCTTTTAGAAAACTTACAGCAGCTTGGATTAGGCAGGAGGAGCTGACCTGATGCAGCGTCAAACATGCTCTAGACGTTTCTCCAGGTGAGGATTTGATTCTTTACGTTCGTAGTTTATGACAGTGGCAGACCGTCAGGGCTTGAAAAGCCTTCTCTGCTGGCCTAAAAATATCTAAATAACTGATAAAAATTATATTTAGTGCAAGCATGCTTAATCATTATTCAATAATTATTTATCAGCTTCTTCATAGCATTTCCCATCGTTTCGCAGCTTTCAGGCGTGTATTTCAAAATAAATTGTTTTAACCAATCATATTTCATCCATCAGTTGTTGTCAGGGTCAGTGGAATCTGCCCGAGGCCTTCACAATCAGTTTTGAAAGCACCGTATCTTAAAGTAAGTGCGTATCAAACTGTTGCTTCAGCCAATCAGATTTTGGGTGTGCTTATTATTTTCCACGGTACTTTGCTGTGGGACACTTACAAGCAAAGGTGCTTTCCAAAACTTTTGGAGAATATAGAGTGGATTTACAACTAAACGAGCAACTACCACCAGCTCCATGGTAAGATTTGGGACAATATCATTTGTGTTTTTGGTGTACAAGTAATTCAGGCTATTGGTGAGTAAATGTTTTTGGATGTGTGTGTAAATGCGTTTATTCTGGCTATACAAGTAATGATGCTTTGCTCTTTATCACGTGTCTGCGTAACAGAATAGTTTAATAGCCATCAGCTGGTTATTGACAAGTAAATATATTTAAAAGGAGCACCACTGAAGGCCTAGGCAGGAAATGCACGGCCCGCCACTGGTTTACAATGATGATAAGACTCACTTTTTCCTTCCCTTTTTTGTTCCGTTAGTTGAATTATGCTCAAGACCCATAAGTTGTGTCATAGTTTGTTAAACAGAGCCACAGAAAATGCTTTACATGAGGCTTATTGGACTGACAGTCACATCACTTGGAGCTAAAGCATTGGAGAGTTTGAACATGGGTTTAGCCCTGACCCAGCTGAACCTATCGAACTTCTTTTGACGATGACAATTGTCTGAGGGGGGAGAGGCTCTGCGAAAGGTCAACTGTGTCTGATCAAGCTGAACAAATGAATGAGCTTGCATATTGAACTTACACCCATCAAAACATGTCAACACTCAAGATTAATATTCTGAATTCAAATCATTTTAAACAGTTTGTTCTAGTGGGAATTGTTCAGCTGTAAAAAGGTCTTTCACTGTTTCTCGTGCAGCCGTCACAGAAGCAGTGTGTAGGTGTGATCATCTCTTCCACAGACTTGACCCACTAACATTTATGAAGCTCAAACTAAACGCTCAGGCGGCTCCACAAATCTAAAACTACCACGTAAACCGATGTGTTTCAGTTGCATTTGTGTCCATGCAAACGAAGCAAACGAAGAGAGGAGAGGAGCGAGTGAAGGAGGAGAGGAGTGATTGAGTGAACACTGTGCAGAAGCAGAAAGCAGGATTACTGATTGAGGTTGCAGCTGTAACGAGGAGTTCAGGGGTCAGTGAAAGATTCACGCTGTGGACTCTTCATCACTCAATCATTATTAAAGAACGCATACGCTATACAAATTGTATGCTCTGTGTGTCTATGAAACACATTGTTGCCTATTTCTTTGGTTGATTTAAAGACTATTATTTACAGATATTACAAAAATCATATTTAGTCAACTCCAAGCCCCAGACAATGTTTTAACACCAGGCCTATATTTAGGTGTTCACCCCCAAAAGGCGTCAAAGAATATCATGTCATATAGCCATACTTATATACTTACAAGCTAAGCAGGACAGGGCCTAGTCAGTGCTTTGATGGGAGACCACTGGTTCATCAGGAGCCAGTGGGACGACTCTAGTGCTTTATCACTGACTATGTCCGAATGTGCACACTTGTTCCCTTGCTACTCAATCACGACATGGCCCTGGCCTGTTCAGTGCACTCATTCAAAACTGTGTGGTCGCATCGTCAGAAAAAATGAACTGTGAAAAATACTCGTCAAATCCATCTTTTCGCACAGTAATAAACTGTAGTTAGCTGACAACTGCTTTTTTGACTTATTTCTACTGTTTGTGTCTATGAGCGGCGGCTTCAAAAAATCCCTCTATAGCGCTTGTCTACCTTTTAAAGCGAACCCTGGATATAATCACATGTTTATCCCAAAACACTTATAATATCATCACTTATATAAATACAGGACAAATACCTTGGAAGTATTTGTAGTTTTATTCAAATAATGTTTTAAAGAAATGACATGGAGGCTGCCATTTTACTGCGATTGTGACATAAAATAGTGTTGTCATGGTAACAGACAGTAGCAGATAACTAAGCAACATGAATTCCTTGTCAGTTTGAGCCGGAGCCAAATACACAACGATTATGTGAAATCTAGTGACATTGAAGATAATCAAGAGGCAAGAACTGGACACTGTCAGTGGTGTTTTTGTGGCAACTGTTCACAGATGAAATTGTGGGAGTAACCACAGAAACACTATTTTATGTCATCAACCAAAATGGCGGCTCCCAGTGGCTTGAAAACAACATAAACAATGACAATTTTATAAAAAATAGTAAGCAGTTATATATTTGTTTGTAATTTATTTTAATAAGCATGACCAGTACTAGTGTTTTAGCCATTTGTCTTCATAACCAGGGTTCCCTTAAAGGCACTCAAATCTCTTACAATCAAGGATCGACTCACCCAGTATAACAAACACATAGACAATGTGACTAAAGTGTCTTTCCCAAGGACATAAAGTCAATCCACTTTTGTCGTCCCACTGTGGCACCTGGGGTCCCGGCAGTCTCCCATCCAAGTACTAACCAGGCCCTAACTTGCTTAGTTTCTGAGATCTGACAGTATCAAGGTTTGAAAAAGAGGTATAGTTATTATTAGAAATCGCCAAATTGAACGTTTCTGAAATTACTTTTTAGATATTTTATGACAAAGTACATTTTTTTCTTGCCCCCCATTTGACATAAACACAAGATCACATTTTATAAATTAACAGAGCTCCATAATATGTTTAATTTAATGCAAAAAAATCATTTCCTGCCTCTTGATCTATTTTTGTCCCGATTTCATTTCATGTCCCACCTTACCATTGCTTTAAAACAGTTTGGTCTGCAGACAGATAAAAGATTGACAGACCTCTTCTATTTTACCCTAAACTCCAACAGCCATTACCAAACAGACAAAATGCAATCCGCTCTGCAACCCCACATGGTCATTTAGGATCAGTTCCACTTTATTTTCAAAACCCTTGGACAAAGTGACAGGAGCGCGCAGTAAATAAGACATGCCCTTTAAGTGAATCTGTGTGGAGGCACTATGGGCAGAAACACGGACGCAGCGGGAGACAGAGTGGTTTTAGTTTGTAGCCGGAGCAGACAGGGAGCAGCGTGTAGCCCTTGTTAGCCTCTCGTCTCTGATCAATGAAGAATGACAATGCCTCGGGCAAAAGGAGGGTCCCGCGAGTGCAGCCGTCAGCCCACACGAGCCGAAGGAGCGCCCGCAAACTGTGCAATAACAACACGACCAGCGGTCCAACACTCACAGGACGCAACAAGGAGAGGTATGAAATAGGCATGATTGATCAAGACAGTTTAATTATTTGAGCGTGGTTGTGTTTCTATTAGAATCTGGTACTGTATCTATATAAACTTTACATAACAAATACAAAATCTATGGAAATTCTACCAGCTCTTTGATAAATGTGTAACTGTGTTTATATCTGTTTATATTTGGGTTAAGGTCAATATGTTGGTTTCTTAAAGGCAATATACTGTATCTCAGTGTTCCTACTGCTTGTGAAGGTTCTGTTTTACTGACTGACCAGGCTTAGAGAGCAGCTTTGGTGTATTTAATAAACATAACTATAGAGGAATTATTTGTTTTGAGGGATGCGCAAGCAGCCGGATAGCAGAAAGAGCCGTAGCTGATTGACACAATCTGTAGCAGCAACAATAACCTGTTGTCAGCTAACTGCAAGAGTTTATCAGTGTGCGAAAACAAAATGCTACTAAATCAAAATTTGTGAATGAAACTCGACTTTACACGTTATTTTCAGGCGAGTGACCTGATCAGATCCAAACCAGCATCTCTTTTTGTAGGTAACATGAGCAGTCAAACTGAAAGTGATGTCGACAGATAATCTCTCTATAATTTACCTGATTACACAACTTTCTCACTTCTCCTCCAGGCCATGTCCGTTTTAAGCTGGTCTCTGTACTCCTCCTTTATCACGTTGGACAGCAGTGATTTGGCAAACACCACAAAGATGATATTTAGATCCATGTGAGCTGGTTGTCAATCCATATCAGATCCCATATTCTTTAATTTTCTGGTCAGTATTTTTGGACCCAAATACCCAGGAGACCACAGGACATAACACCGTAAACTACCACAAAGCTTCTTTCCGATGTGATATAGCAAAAGAGTCGTGTGTTTCCCACATCAGGAAATAAGTTAGAGCTCCAGCTATCGAGTCCAAAGATACTCACATTAGTTAATCAAAAGCTAGTCTAGATGATTTATGAATGATGCAGAAGATCTCAGAAATAACGTAAATTGTGCAAATTACAGACGGCATTTGAGTTTTATGTCCTGTGCAAATCAGCAATGTCTGCAAAAAACTCTGTAAAGTTTCCTCCTTACCTTCTGTAATTCACCAAACTTCCATATTTTTTTTCTACAAACAAAAATATGTACATTAGCAAAAGTATCTAAGTTATTCAGTTGCAGTTAATTACTGAAATCACTGATCTATGATCCATGTTATGGGGTAAAAACTACTGACATCAGAAATCAGGAAAATTTAGGCCAATGTTTTCTGAGGCTCAAAAGGGGTTAGAATAGTATCTCACAGACAGAACTCCAGCTCTGTTTGAGTTGAAAACTCAAAAAAGTTGATTTTGTATAATTTGTGTAATTTAAAGCCAAAGAAAATGTCTCCTGTGAAAGTTAATTTGCATCCTCTTGTCGACCACACTTATGGGACACATGTTGTTTCCTTTAGTTGTCGTATTTCCTTTCTTCTCTCTCTCTCTTGGTTGTGTAAATGCATTTGAGAAACTACACCTCTGAGAAAACACGGATCAGGTGTCACATCTTCTGAAACAGGCTTTTTTTTTCATCTTTATAAAAACAGTGCTTCCCTGTCATGTACTACAGCATTAGCTTTCCCAAGCCAAGCAGAACATACAGCATTTGTATCACATTGTACAGCCCTGTTAGCGTCTGTCATCCAGTGTGGAAATCACCAACCATCATTTTAAACCAAAAAACATGTGCTGAGATTAGACTTCTTGAGAGCTCACTCCATCATATGATGTCATAAGGTGGTGTTCCCTTTTTTTCCAGTGCTGTGATGTACTCAATTGATTTCAATTTGATTTTGTAGAACCCAAAATCACCAGCCAGAATGGTGCCACCTAGTGCCCCCACTTACTTCCATTTCACTTCAGCTACTAGGTCATATATAGCAGAACTGCAGACAGTTCCCCTAAACCAGGAAGTAGAATTGGCCAATCAGTGAACAGAGAAGAAGTTGGTCAAATATTAGCTTGGAATATGATTTTGTACCTTTTACTTTAAGCTTACTGTGCACAAACAGCTACATTTTAAGACAAACATATGTTGTGCTCTACTTCCTGGACAACATTGATATGTTTGAGCGCAGTAATTGGTTAAAAGTTGCTAAAACTTCGGAATGGCCAAAACCTGCTGTATTTCTTTAGCAGTCTGGAGAGTGCACATCTTAGCTGGAAGATAAAGTACAGCTGGCTGTATAGAGGGATTTTCGGTCAACGTTACTTTCTGGCCTACTGTGCATGCGTTATGCAGAAAGCGCTTTTCTCCATCTGTTTACATGGGGAAACTTCTTTCAATAAAACAACTAAACGGGACAACAGCTAGCTGTTTTATTCAGGTATGAACAGGTCTCACAGATGTCTGTCTCCTGAAGCTCGAGACTGCGTTTTTCTTGCCGTATTTTCACTCACCTGAATCTAACTTTTAAGGGTCATAGGGTCGAAATTCATACACAAATGTGAACTTAGCAGCACAACTTTGTTTTTGCAGTGATAAACTCTTGTAGTTAGCTGAAATTGGAGCTTTTTTTACTTGTTTCCACTGTTTGTGTCTATGAGTGGCGGCTTTTTCTACAGGCGAGGTGCGCACGCATGGCCTGTGTTGATAAACAAAAAATCCCTATATACATGTAGATTTTGCAATTTTTAGAAGCTACAGACATACAGTTAGTACATCTTGCAACAATTATTTGTTGCACAGTTGCGTCACTTCTTACTTTCTTGCCTTCATTTAAGGTAAGAAGGTAAGTATGTGTCAGACGGTGTTATTTCACTTGCAAATCTTGCGAATCAAGATATACAATTTCCCATTCTAAGTGAATATTTGACAAAAAATCAAAGGTGGAGAACATAAACAGTCTGCCATTACACCACTTCATCTCTGTTCACTGATTGGAAGACCGTACTTTCTTCTTTTTGGGAACTGTTTGCGGTCCTGCATTACATGATTCCAACACCTTCTCACTTCCAACCATCGACCCGTGCCCCCCTTCACAGTCTTCTCTTCACATCTGGTCCCCTCGAAAGTTTCCTCCCTATAAATTGTTCTTTTGTGAATGATTGCAGGCTGCAGTCATTGAAGGAGTGTCATGTGATATTTTGTCATTACAGCAACAAGAGGGGCGTTCTGCTCGAAGTCCACACAAATATATAAAACATGCATAAAACACAGCAAAAACATTCAGATGCCATCTCCCTGTGCCTGTGACATTTACTGCTCTGATTTGGGCTTAGGCTTGGTCAGAACTACAAGGGGAGAAGCATGTAAACTAAATTATTACCCATATTTACTTTAATGTGCGATGGTCTGTGTCCAGGTAATTTCCCTTGTGAAGTTTGTCAAAGTCTAATAATAAGGTCTTTTCATAAAATAGATTTGCACTTGTTTTAAGGGTTTAAAAGATGAGGCCCTGAACCATTATATCTTTATCTGAGCTTTGTGTCTTATTTTCTGGATTTATTTTTACACTCGCACTCTTTACGAGTCGCTGCTGCTTTGGGTTTGGCTGAGGGTCAAAAGATTGCAAACCATTTCAGAAGAATTATAGAGACTTGATCTGCTCGCAACGTCAATAAATCAAAGAAGATATCACGCCTCTAGTGCGCACCAGCGAGCAGAAGAACCACGGCGCTGTTTTCGCTTGTATAAATATCAGATGCCATTTTAAAACTGGATCAAAGAGTGGAATAAAATTAGAAGCATAATTTAGTCACTGCTGCAGTCGGGCATAACAAAAACATGTCTAACCTTTTACACATTTGATAAGGTTCAGGTGAAACGCTGTTGTTGAAAATTGCACGGGCAAAAAACTAATTGTGTGAAATGATTTGTGTGCACATTAAAACAGCATTTAACACTAGATCGACTTTGCTTTGCTCCCTAAACTGTGTATTTCCTGTTTTAAAATGCATTGTCTACGACGCTGAATAACTACTTGTTTAATTAATGTGAATGTAACTTCGGCAAAACTGCGTCTTTCTGGTTAAAACAACTTAAGTTCTCAGGGCCATATTTTGTCCTCAATCTTAGTGCAACCATCTTCTTTTGACCACTAGTCAAAACATATAGCAAGCGACGTAACAAGTGAAGTAACAATGTTTGTCTGGCACCAGTTATTTTAGTGGATCTCTACCTCTGTCTGTCTGGGCAACAGCTGCAGTATCACGGGAATACTGTGTGTTATTTGTTTTGGCTATAAACAGAATTTTCTATTAGGAAATAGAATTTTTTTTTTGTCAAAAACTTTATTTACATGTTTTGATCAGGCACCTTTGCCCCCAAAAACTTTTTTCTTAACAGTACTTAAAACAAATAGTCTCAATTGCAAAGGCCTATTTTAAATAGATTATTGTATTCTTGGGGTTCGGTTATTCAGCCCAGAAGACATGATTGCTGTCATTTGAAACAACGTATTCTCATGGCAAATAATACTACACTATGACAAATCGTGTGTCATGACCCTACACAGTCTCACTAGATGGCGTACTTTTACCACGACACAAAAACAGCATATTTTGACCACAAGTTCACAGCTATTTTTAGTACTTATGTTACGCCGTGTATTTAGCACGATATGAAAAAGTGTAAAAATCACACGTGATTCAACAGCATCAAAATAGGACGAGTTTTGGTTGCAGCCACGTGGGGACGTTTAGGCATAAAGTTACTAAAATTGGTAAGATTTGGTCTGGGGCTTGGGGCAGGTTAAGATTAGAATCAGGATTTCATTAATATTCATAAATAAGAACAACCTCCATTGAAATGAATGGGGACTGTGACGCGTACTATAATTACGCAAAACAGCCGTGAACTCGTACTAATCATACGCACTTTACATGTTGTGTAATGTCATGGTAAATGTACGCTTTCTTGTGAGATCGGGCTCCATGACAACGCTTCTGCCTGTTTTTGGTGCGCAATTACACACCTGGCATACTATGAACACGTGATGTGGTTGAGGACAAACATGAGGCTTTTTGGGAGTTAACGGCTAAGTTTAGGTCCGAAGTTGCAAAAATGGGTAAGTTTAGGTCTGAGGCTTGGTTAAGGTTAGGATTAAGGTTGTGTTTGTCTTCATGAATAATACCATGTCTTTGCATTCACCATAGAAATGAACTGGGACAGAAATGTGTGAAATACACGCACTAAAAATTCTGTTTCGAATCTGTGAGGATAGGCTGGTTGAAAGGACATTAGGCCATAGGGTTAGCAGGCCTATTCAGCTTTAGCCCTCCAAAGATTTGATCTGGCTGTCAACCCATTGTCCAAATATTACAAAAAGATACTTGCTTGCCTGTTTAAAACTGGGCTGCTGTACCTTAGACTTGGTTTGGTTCTAGTTCTGTCTTGGCTTAATGCTGAGATTTGTTGTTCAGCACTGTTTTAGGAGTTGTAGAGCAATAAAATCAGAATAGCAATGTTATTTAACATTACAGAAACAGATATAGTGTGTGGATATTTCACGTAACGCTAAATTTTGTCAAAAGTGGTGACGTTTTGTGCAACTGCTCGGCCCACAGGTCATTGTCTTTGAAAAAATCTGGCCCTGGAGAAAACATGTTGAAAAGCTCTGCCATACAGACAAATATAAACAGTTTGAGAACTCGATCCATATCAAGCTGATATCATAACTTCATTTAGCTTTCTACAGTCAGCTTCATTTCCATGACTGAACTGGATTACGCATTTCCATAAGTTCCTGTTCTGTTTGTCCTTCGGCGTCGATAAATCCCTCACAAAGGCTCGATTTGGACGGATTGCAAGACGGTGTCAGCTGCGTGTCAGTCGGACAATGATAAAACGCATTGGGCTTGTCAGGTGAGCCGTCCATTGTTGTTATCGAGGTAATTTATTGTTGGGACGGACTGGGTTTGCCCTGTCCTTCTGGGGATGCTGCCAGTCTGTGTGATGGAGCTGGCACTGAGGATCAGACAGCTCCTGCTCACTTCTGCTCCTGCCGCTTTAATGATGGAGGCTTTTATGTCTTTTCTGCAAATAAGGATTAGGCATCGGGCAACACTAATCAGTTGAATTCTGTTTTTCTTGAGTCCAAATCACAGCTTCAGTCGCCTCGTACAAAATTATTGATTACAGAGAGTCAGGAAATCAAATCAGACACTGGTCAACACAAACAAGAAATGATCAAATGAATAAATGTTCCAAGTCAAAGGAGGAGAACATACAGTCTGTTATCTCAACTCAAGTTAGTTCTGATCAACATAACGCTTCATTTCTGTCCTGTGTTTGGTCGATTGTGTTGTTTTTGT
This sequence comes from Mugilogobius chulae, assembly GCA_038363315.1. Taxonomy (NCBI): domain Eukaryota; kingdom Metazoa; phylum Chordata; class Actinopteri; order Gobiiformes; family Gobiidae; genus Mugilogobius; species Mugilogobius chulae. The sequence continues at coordinate 22,759,836 of CM076405.1, read as the reverse complement.
TTTTGGAAACCGGCAGCAGATGCCTGACCTAGTAGCTTCTCTCTTTACTTTACAGAGAACATTTTAAACTCTATCAGAAAGTTTACCACATCTTTAAACTTGTGCTGTTTCAAATATTTTATATGAAAAAAAAAGATTTTTTTTTTACATTTTTGCTTCTATGGGATAATGGCAAAAAGGTCTTGTGTTCTACTCCAAGGTGGCACAGGGCCGTTCTAAGTGGAAGTTTGCTTCACAAAAACTGTTTCTCCTACCACTAAACTTCTCTTCTAACCTCTGTGGTCTGTGTTTGGTCAGAGACCCATGCAAGTTCGCTTGGATTTTTATGAAAATGTTCATGTAATAACACGAAAACCACAACAGACAACTGCTTTTGGTTTCCAGGAAATATTTTGAGGATTATTTCTGGTGGCACTCCAAGGCCCGTGTAGGAGGCTGCATTGGTTTTAAGCACTTTCTAAAATTTGCAGGTGTTTTTTTAACCTTGCCCAATTCCAAAAAATGTCATGTCCCACACTCACATCTGCACAAGCTTGAACCGAGCCACAGGCCGGTGATGTTATCCTTTGGAGCCGTTTGTTTACATGTCGCACTGAAGCCTGGATCAAACGCTGAGGTGCCGATGCTGTAGCTGCAAAAATAAGTTCAGCGGACTGTTATATCTTTAATATAATGAGGCAGACCTGAGTTTTGCTCATGATGCGCACTCCTCCGTCAGGCTTTGGATTAAAAATCACCTGGGGCAACAAGGGGACGAGAAACTTTACAATTTTCTATGGAGTTTGATGGAGAGTTTATTTCCGTACTTCTTCACACTGGACAAACAAACTTCACTTAAGGGGCCACCTGGGCCTGGGCACAGTTCTGTTGTGCTGCAGTGAGGGGACCCGATGTTTGTTTGTTGTTTTTGTTCACATTGTGGCTAACTGTTGTTAGCAAACTGACACATCTCGCTGCTAACAGCTGTGAAAAAAACTTCAAACACATTGTGGTGAACAATTCTGAGGCTCAGAATTCATTAGGTAAGTGAGCAAAACATGTAAACTTATGTAGGAAGTTTAAGATGAATTGTTTTCAACTTTTAACATTTTTAAGAAAGCAAAAATTGAGTATAGCACCTTTAAAAACAGGAGAACAACATACCAAAAAAACAAGTGGACCGCATAAGTCATGACATCCAAAATGAAACATGTTAAAAATAAAAGTAACATTTTCCTCAGTAGTAACTGTCACTCCTGGAAGAGTCTATAAAACACTGAATAGCCCATTCTCATCCATCATCTGATCCCATTTTCTCCACAAACCCCTTTAGCATTCACACGTTGTTGTCCGGAGTATGCAGCATTTACAATACACTCTTATCTTCTACGAATGCCCCAGTTTTGTGTAAGAGCAAAGCATTATGGGTACAGGAGTACATCAGTCCGATAACCAGTGCAGTGTGTTATCTGCCTATTTATAGAACACCTCCGGATATCTGCTTTGAATGCCGATGCTACCTCTCGCAGATCAATAGCTCAGTCATACATCATTGTGGAAGCTGTTGATACACTGCAGTGCCAGGGCGAAGCAGGGCCAGGTATCTAACATAATATTATCCAATTACGGTGCACGGGAACAGGCGCTGAGTGTCAGGTGTGGCTAAATGAATATTGGTGAGTACATGTAGCGCAGAGGAGGACAACACGGCTGGGGTAATGACGTGAGGAGAGGCGGGAGATGAGGATTGATGGGCTTCGGTGTCGTGCAGTGTTACCGTTCTGGTATTCTGTCGCGGGCTACACTCTCGCAAACATGAGAATTACTTTAGGGATGCAATGGAACGCAGATCTATGGTATAATGGACCTGCGTGACCTGAGAATAATCTGATACAAATGCTCTGTCCATTTCATTTCAACATCCAAACGTTAGCAGGTTGTGTTCATGTTCTGGAAAGCATGAGTGTTTTTCCAAGGACAAATACATCAGCTGCTTTCCTCCACTGTTTACTGAACCAGTGATGAATTAAGGAATATATGAAGTTTGATTGAGAGGTTAACTGGTCGATAGAAATTGATGCAGCCTTGCTTTCTATTGGCCAGTGTCTTACAGGCCTCCACATTTCCACAGTTCACCAAATTTTTATGATTGTTTTTTCGTTTGCCATAAGTGCAAGGTTGTTTCAACTCTAGTCAAATTAGTCATTTTGAACCAAAGTTGGCAACTTTTTAAATTTTTCTGTCCTCACCTTTAATGCAATAAGAACAGGGTTATCATGTCTCGCTTATTTAGCTTTTATAAAAACCAGAGACAGTGTGGATCCTGTTGCCGTGGCAGTTGTGGTGGCCTTTTTATGAGTTTTAAGTAATGTAAAAACAAGACCCTTTAATTCATAGCTTAAAGGGAATTCAAATCTAAAAAGATAGATTTGCAGATTTACATTGACTTACACTGGATGTGAGTTTGGTGTGGGTCCCACAGAACTTAGAAAATGCCTAAATGCACCCGTGTACACTATCCTCCAAGGAGTGCAAATGTGAGTGCATTGGGAGTCTGTGGAAGAAACATGCATGAAGTTTTTCCGAAGACCACAGTGGTCTGATGTGGCTTTCAAGTCATTATGCGAGCACTCTCACAGGTATGTACGTGAATCCACGTGGCTTTGGACAAAACCGGACTGAGTTGACAGCATTTGGTGCAGGCACTTTGCAAGAAACCCGCACTTGTCCCAAACCGAACACACCTTGCAGCCAGTGAACACCTATGGGTTAACATGTAAATCTGACGCCTCGGTGGAAAATTTATTGGGTGAGAACTTAATATGTTCAGCAATGTTTCTCTTTTGCGTTCAAAAACCTATTCTAAAACCAGATTTATGTGTTGAACATACATGTTGAATTCTTCCACATTGTTTATCTGGATGTTTCCCTGTTGAAATCGTTGGGAAAAGGTGGGAGATTTAATTAAATACTTTGAGCCGATTGGGTGACTTTTCAACTTGTGCTTGCCTACCTTTGTTTGTGCTTCACCAATCACAGCAGCAACTTGAACTTGTACTGGCGTATCCAATGTGCACATGGGATAGAACAACAAGAGGTACCCTTCTTTACAAAAAAAAAGTTGAATTTGCTTGATTCAGGCCCTAATTGCTCTCATCTTTGCTAACAACTAGCCCTGTTGCAATGTGTGAAATGTTAAGCCATTGATACGAACCGCAAACCATTCAGGCTGATGGATTCCCAAATGGATTCTCTCGAGTTTCTAAATCCACAAATATCGCAGGACTAGACAGGCTTGGCTAGACAGGCTTGTACTTTACACAATTTCAAACAATATTTCCCTCACATTGCATTTCAAATCTCGATACTTAACCTGAATGTATGTAATCCTGATCATTCTCTTTACACATGGATCCATCTCAGCTTGAACCAGTGGACCTCCTCTCCTGCATTTCCATTCACGTTTGCATTATTAGCCGGTAATGGCCTGATCTGACATACATCACTCTCTAAACACATTACCAGCATATGTCCTCTGCTAAACAAACCCATTCGGACATGCACAGAGGATCCCATTATAAAGCCGGGACGCCTCTTAGGGTTCCGGCGCAACGCTTTTGTGATGAGACCGGCGGGCAATCATAGAGCGTCTCCTCCGGTGAAATGCTCCCAAAATAGCGAAGCAAAGACGGCAGCTTGACAGGCGCGAATACAAGGCGATACGATCTCAATGAAGCAATGCATGAATAGATTAGATGGGAGAAGGAGCGGCCGCCACACACAGCAAATCTAATTATGATGAGGGAAGAAAATCATCCTCCAACCAGACAAACCTGCAGCAATCCAAGCAGAAGGAGCCAAGCAGTGAGGCAAGAAGAGAGACATGGACGTGCCTAATGTATTGTAGCTTTGTGAAGGTTTTGCAGGGTGGCAGGGATACAAATGATGGTTTGAACAGAAAGTTGACTGAAAATAAAATGTTAAAAGACTTAAGCTGGTTACATACTAGTAAATATTTTTTTATCAATGAGGAGAAATGTAGTTTAAAAAAGGAGAAAACAATTATAATACGTACTAAAAGAGTGAGACCAAGTCAGGGTTTTGCAAGTCTCGTGTAAGACTCAAGACTTTCTCCTCAAGTTCCAAGTCAAGAGAGGTAAGTCGCACAAGTCCAAGTCAACTCCAAGTCACATATTTTTGTTTCAAGTCTTTAAAAGATACAGGATATTTTTATCTGGCAGCTCAATCTCTGAAGAAAACTAGGATATACAATGAAATGTAAAGGGGTGGAGTAAATAAGTTTTACTTCTTCCCACTCCCTTTCGAGCCTACATCTATCTGTTTTCCTTCTGTATTTTTTGCTGCTGTTGTTATAAATGTATTGTGTAATATGACAGTCAAGCTCGAAATAAAATGATTGATTGATTGATTGATTGATTGATTGATTGATTGATTGAAATGTCAAAAAACATATGATAAGCACAACTTCATGTCTTTTTTTACCTCAATATGTTACGTAAATTAACTACAAATTTTGGTTGAAGCCATGTGACACATTTTCTTTTTGCCTGGAGAATCAAGCCTCACCGCTGTACCAGCGGATGAGTCTGGTCGCCCCTCGAGTCAACTGGATTTCTAGGGCGGAACAAAGCTCACCTAACAGACAGCGGAGGGAACCAATCAGAGAAGAGCATAAAAGCTTCTAGTGCCGTAAGCTGATGGGATTTCTCTCACGCTGTCATCTGCCGGTAAGGGCGGTCTTTCGAGCCGACTTGAACACGACTATTGACGCCATGTCTTTTTGGTAATTTAAAACGGCATTTACCGGTGAATGGAACAAACTCTCGGTTTTCTGATGCGCCATGTTGTTTATCCTTCCGCCGCGCTGCCTAGATCCATGCGCGCTGCGCACAGCAGGGACGTTGTTAGCAAAAACCACGTGACTGAAATAAACGATTTTCATTGCACGGTACGATCTGGATTTCGAAGGAAACGCCCTTGGAGGGGAGGGCGACCAGACTGACATTTTCTCTGTGTAAAAATAAAGAGAAATGTCATTCTGGATCCCAGGCAAATTTTCTTTGGGTTTAATGAGTAAATTAAAATTTACCCATTAAGCGCCAGCCCTAAACGTACCCAAGAAAATGTTGCCACGTGGCTTCAACCAAAATCCAGTGCATTTTAATCCTTATTTAACCGTTATTTTGGTCATTGAACAAGCTACACTTGTATTTACTGTAAGTCAATATTAAGCCATTAAGTTGTTCAGATATTTTTATCCATTGACGCGAAAAAGTCTGTCAATGTTAGCAGCACATGTTGACGCAGTTTATTTTTATTGTAATCCAGATTAAATGGAGACCGCCTCCAAGAGTTCGGCTGTGTCCTGTGGTTCACTCCTGCACCAACAATCATAAACCGGCGGGCAATCATAGAGCGTCTCCTCCGGTGAAATGCTCCCAAAATAGCGAAGCAAAGACGGCAGCTTGACAGGCGCGAATACAAGGTGATACGTGGGGACCCACAGAACTTAGAAAGTGCCTAAAATCAATGCGCCCATGTACGCTATCCTCTGAGGAGTGCAAATGCAAGTACAGGAGGCACGCAAGTCTGTGGAAAGAATCCGCATGAAGTTTTTCCGGAGACCGCAGCACTCTGATGCGGCTTTTAAGTCATTATACTGTGAGCGTTTTCAAAGAAATGTACAAACGTTACGTGAATCTGCGTGACTTTTGTGTTCTAAACGAATAATCGCCCAACTAATCATTTACCAAAATAACCATTAGTTGCAGCCCTACAACAAAACCAAAGTTAAGGCCGATCTATGCAAAAAAAAAAAAAAAAAAAAAATCTAAATATTTTATTGTAGTGGTCTGTCTCTAGTTTTTATATCAAATTACACTATACATCTCATTTTCTGGTAAAAAAAAAAGGTCTGAGGAGGGACGCGTTGCAGTTTGTTCATGTAAAATCACACAATATTTTCTGTGAAGCATCAAGTCATCTCCAAGTCAAGTCTCAAGTCTTTAAAGCCTGTAAATACTTGGCCTGTTTTTACATATAATTTAGTTTCCGAGGCAGTGACAGTGGCAGTACAGTGTGGGTTGTGTGAGACATGCTTCATAAGTGGTTTTACGTTCGCACACAGACGTCACAACTTGAAGTGCTCGGAAGCTAAGAGTGAAATTACACCCTACGACCACCTGAACTCTGCTCATTACAGCCACTTTACCTCCAGAGAGCTTGGAAAATGTGAGGCTATTTCGGAGTTTATCAACACAGGTGCACAATGTCACGTCTGTGGTGGATGCTGCGCCACCTGCTTGTCTCCGGATGTCACTGCTTTGTCTGGAATTCTTTGTTGAAACAATGAGAAACACACCAAAAAAGTAAAAACATCGCTTCATTTTCCATCTGAATAAACTTGTTTTCGAAGCTTTAGCTGTGCAATTGACAACAAATGGGAGAGTTTTCTTTCTCAAAGCAGTGTTGCCTGACGCCCACTCGAGACGCTGCCTCTGAGTCAAAACAGCTGTAGATGAAGTTATCACATTGAAGAGAAAAACTGCAGGATTACGCCTTCTTTGGATTCAGTAAAAAGCCTTGTACAAGAGCCTAGAAATCACTTTGCACACTGTGACTGTAGCCCCAAGCTTATGCAAAAAAGCAGCAAAAGTAGCTCTTAAATCAATTTCACTGCACTCTCTCCATTTAGCCAGTTCTGCATCTGAATGAAACGCCACCTCACAACAGGGAGTCGCAAAAAATATATAATAAAATAATAAAAAGGGGGCCGATTTATTTCTGAGCAGGGATAGAACAATTAAAATTCATTTTACAGTAATTACTGCAAATCAAATTAAGCACAGCGCTCGGAGGGAAGTATGAAGCATGTATGTAATTGAAATATTCAGGATGGTAATGGCTCACACAATTAAAAATGCATTAGCGAGGTGCTCTGATCAATCAGGACTTATCTGGTCTTAGCACTGACAAATAGGTTGTGTTCAGAGACGAACGTGTGGCTGATTCTCAGATAAAGGCAGGAAACAGTAGTCCTGGAAAGGCTGTGCAATTAGTCACATTTTACAAGAAATTCAAAACAAAAGAAATCAGTCAATGTTTTGGAAGTTTTGACAATTACTTTGCCCTTCAAAACCTGCAGAAACTCCTCATTTGCACAACTCAAATTGGAAACCTTAGCAGATTGCTTTGGTCTCTGGGTTTACAGCAAGAAGGCTCCAGGTTTAAGCAGCCTGGACTTTTCTGTATGGAGTTTGCATTTTCTCCCTGTGTCTTCGGGGGCTTCTTGGATTCACACATGCATCATAGGTGAAATCCTCAAGCGAATATAATCCTGACCAAAGCAAAAGATCTGGAGAAGTGCCACTAAGCGTTGTACGATAGCAGCTCACCGCCTCAGAGAATTTACCTCATGAGTGATTGGTAAACCTAACCTTAAAGAATAAAGCTATTCATCACCATAAAGCTCCAAATAGTGGTGGTGAATCAGTGAGGCTTCACTGAGCCGAAAACTCCAACCAAGTAAAACCACAAAAATACAGCCCTTTCCTGGAGAGAACAATAGGCGTTTTCACGCATGGAAGTGCCAAGAACCAGGCATAAGCGCAAGTTCATACGTTTTTAGTTTTTGTTTTTTTTTGGTCCTTCAAAGCCTGACTGTACCTTCTCGTTAGCATACGAACTTAGCGGTGCTTGAATCTCTGCATCAGTCCATCTGGCATCGCCATCAGTAAACTTTAAAATACTTTTTTATTTTTACAAAAACTTTCTGACGTGCCTGACGTTGTTGATGTGTGTCACATGCGTACAACATGCGTCAACGACATGAATAACGAAAGGTTCTCGGGCTAAGGAAAAAGTACTCACCCCAGAGCAGAAGCTTAGTTAATATCCACTTTGGCTTTCCTGGTTCCTGGTCCTTCTTATTTGGGAACTCGTCAAAAAGGGACCAGGGGTTTAAAAGGCTACAGGAACAACAAAAAGTGATTGTTATTATTTTCCCACAAAATGAAACCTTGGCCATGTGACTTTCTTTTTACTGAAGCAGGGTTCATTTCAACGCTTCATTGGACATGCCCACTTTAGCTCAGCACAGGCTTCAAAGTTTTGCTTCATTTTGCCCATCACTTTACTGTCACTACTCTTTTCTGCTCTTTGTGCTTAAAGTTCCAGGCAACATTGGCCTTACGATCATCCGGACATGTAAACTCCACCACCAGAGTAAAGTTAGCATGTATGTTAACTGAGCTTGTGCATTAGGTGTTTGGTCTCTGCAGTGCTCCACAGTCAGGATTGGTAATGGAAACAGTCAAGAGTATGGATGTACATGTTCCTTAGAACTCTCACAAACCAGTATTAGATAGCAGACTACAGTACATACGGCTCATTAAAGTCTTATAAAAACACCAGAAGTCAGCTCTTTCTTCTTTCTTCTCTTCTCTCTTTTTTAATACATTACTCCCACTCTATTATACATTCTTCAAACACTTTGTTTTGTACAACTTTATAAAGAAACTCATGAATTTTGCACAAAGCTCGCACGCTGGACTGTGGTGTGACGATGCATGACGCCCCCGCAGTGAAAAAAAATCCCCTTTAGCGATTCCCTTTGAATAATAAAAACCAAACATACAACAAAAGACATGAGACGCATTCGAACAAGTGCCGTCAGATTAGCCAACGCCGCTGCTGCTTCTGCTGCACACTCCAGAGCTTTCATGTATAATTCACTCAAAGAGCCAGAATATAACATTGATTTGTGGACTGTAGTTTTTCCTGTTGGTTTTGTCTGAAACATGGAGGGATTAGATTTTAATTAGACGTCATGCGAGGATGACTGCAGGCTGTTTGTGGTTTGAATAACGTAAACTTGTGTCAAAGATGCAGTCATCCATCATCATTATTCAGCCTGAGTGGCCGTTTTGACAAGGAAGTATTGGTGTCAGAAAAGTATCTGTTTCTTGATTTGGCGCACTGTTTATTTGACCTCTTTAACACTTTAAGATGTGTTATGTTATAAAGAATGGATGGAACTTCAAAAAACAACTGCTACTGCCCCAAGTAAGATAAATGTCTGCAGTTAGATTATCCAAAACAATGTAGAAAGTGACACAGTGGCACAGCCTCATGGCAATAGGTCCTGGATCGCCTCCTTCAGCGGCCTTTTTGTGTGGAGTTTGCGTGCTCTAAAACAGTAGATGTAGTACTATCGACCCTGATGCTACCAAACACTTAGCATTTAAACTTATTTGCAGGTGCCTCTGTTCCTGGTGCAGACAGCTCCTCTGATGATGCTGCCTTTGGTCCATCTGTACCCAGCCAATGTATGTATGTGAAAGTAGCAAAATGTATTTTAAAGTTTGTTGAAATGTGTGTGTGGGGGGTGTGGGGGTTGTCGGGTGGGTTTTTAAAGGTTGTATGGAAGATTTTTAAAAATTATTTGTTGTCAGTCTTAGTCAAAACAGTTGCATAAATTTGTGACAGCCTTGCACTTATGCTAAACAAAAAATTAATTATAAAAATATATAAACTGTGGACATGATGAGGCCAGTAAAACATTGATAACGAGGTACCTCATTATCTATTGGCCTGTTAACCAGTCAAGCAAACCCAGTGTTTTATAAGTAACTCATTGGCCCAGTTGCAGTGCAGGGTGTGGCCCTGGGAGGAGAAACACATGTGCATCATTTGAAAACCAGCAAACAGCTGCTGGATTTGAAAAATCCTGCATACAACCTTTAATGCACTGTAAAGCACTTTGTGTTACATTTCATGTATGAAAAGCGCTTTATAAATAAAGTCTGATTTGATGTTGAGGCGTCAGCTGCGAAGCTTTATCAGCTTCAAAATTTGCTCCAACGCTCGAAATTCGAAGCAGTCCCTTTTAGTTTTTTCATCTCACAACAGATGCGCCTTTTGTATAATCTAGAAAGTGTTAGCTGTGGATGTATAATAATATTTGGATGCAGTATTGCTAGCTTGTAGCTGCTGTATATGAGCCCCAGTGGTCGCTCCATTGATGCGGCAGCAGGGAAATCCCTCTAGGGGCTAGAATTTTTTTCCCTGCACACACAAACTTCTCGTGTTCAGCCGAAACAGCATCTACAGCTTAAAAAATCTTAGTTACCTAATGTAACTGTAGTTCTATGAGTATGTGCGTAGCCCTCTACGGGCTTCGCTATTGGCTAACACTCGAGGCAGCGCCTCGCACCTGAAGATCAAACAATGTACCGCTCCAATCATGGGGACGTGGTTCCCCCACTGGCCGTATATAAGGCCCTGTCCACTATCGCTCGCCCTTCTTGAACTCTAGCACAGTGGAAGACATGCCTGCTGGGCCTGCAGGTAGAGGGCTACGCACATACTCATAGAACTACAGTTACATTAGGTAACTAAGATTTCTATGTCGTATGTGCTACGCCCTCTACGGGCTTCGCTATTGGCATACCCTACGCGAAGGCCGTAGGATCAATGTACTCCCAGCAGGCATACATGATTGGAGCGCACCCGCAAACCTACTTCGTACCAAGTACAGAGAGGCAGCGGGCAAGGTTGAAACCGGATGGAGAGAAGGCACATAGTCCTGCCCGGACCTGCCACAACCACCCGCATGAAAAAGAAACAAAGGTGATGAAAGGCCGCCTCTCCCAAGAGCGCCAAGTCACCACAAGAAAAGCATCCAGAAGGAGTGCTAATGCATTGATGAACTGGTCGCCTCTCCCAAGAGCACCAGGACACCACCACAAAAGTATCCAGAAGGAGTACGAACGAAGGTGAACAGGCCGCCTCTCCCAAGAGCGCCAAGAACACCCAGGCAAAAGCCTCCAGAAGAAGACGCTGAAACTGGAAGCAATGCGCAGGTCGCCTCTCCAAAAAGCGCCTGAGGCACATCGCCAACAAAGAGGAAAGTCCTTAGGCCGTCACCTCATGTTGACTCATCCGGCCCGCAATAAAGGACCAAATGAGTCACTGACCGCACTGTCACATCCAACAGATATGACTGCACAAACGTCGACAAGGAGGACCAGGAGTTTGCCAGACAGATCTCCTCTAGGGGCACCCCTCTAAGAGTAGCTGAAAAGGTGGCCACACACCAGGTAAAACGAGCTCTGATGAGTGCAGGAGGGGAACGCCCCTCTGCCTCGTCAGTCATGTGACCCGCCTGGCACACCCAGTGGGCTAAGCGCTGCGAAGAGAGAGCAGTGCCTCGATCCTTCGCATCAACACCCACAAATAACTGGTCAGAATACCTGAAGCCAGCCGTGCAGTGCAGGAAGCGGCGAAATGCCCTGACCGGACATGACAGGTGACACCGTTCACCCTCCGCTGACGCATGTGGGGGATGACAACGCTGTCCCAAGCGGATGACCCTGGACACCCTAGGCTGGAAAGCCTGGTTCGGCCATAACTCCACCAAGCCTCCATCACCGCTGAAGAACATGCAAGAAGGGTGGATGGAGTGGACGCATAATTCCCTTGCCCTCTTGGCAGAGGCGATCACCAAAAACGTCTTAAACGATAAGCAGCTGAGCTCAGCGCGATCCAGGGGCTCAAAAGGTGGACCCGAGAGGCCCTCTAACAGACCTGCAGTTCCCAAGGGGCGGCAGAGCTTCTGGGGGGTGGGTTCGGACTGAGCGCACCCCGTAAGAAGCGCTTAACGAGAGGATGGTTATGGGCCAGGAAACCACCAAAAACCAATGCGGCCGAAAGCGATGGCCGCAGCAAAGACGCCCAAGGTCGAAGCCGATCGACCTTTGGCCAGGAGACCCTGACAAAAACCCAAGACCTCCTGAATAGTGCAGGAGAGGGGATCCACTGACCTCTCCGTGCACCATGTGGCAAACAACTGCCATCATAGCCTGTAGGCCCTAAACGTCGAAGGCGCACGGCCTCCTTGAATAGTCGAGACTACAGCAGAAGGGAGGCCTAAGCCTAACCACCTTCCTTCTCGGCTTCCAAACCAAGAGCCTGTGGCCTAGGATTGGACGTGAGTAAAGGGATCATTGGGCCTGAGTCAGCGTGTCTGGCGAGTCCGGGAGGGGCCAAGGTCCCCCCTGTGCCATGGAGACCAAGTCCGGGTACCACCCGGCACTTGGACTGTTCGGGGCCATTTGCAGCCTGTCTCTCCTGACTCTGTGGAGCAGTGGAGGGAGGAGCCGGAGGGGAAAATGCATAAAGAAGACCCCTCGGCCAAAGTCAGTGCGCCAACGCGTTGACGCCCAGAGGAGGCTCGTCCCCTGGTCTGAGTGAGAACTACAGGGGGCATAGAGTGTTTTCAGGTGGCCGAGCTGTTGCCAAACCTGCGCCGCCACCCAAGGGGCTAGGCTCTATTCGCCGCGGGCTGCTCCGCTCCTGGACATTCTGTCCGCGCCTACGTTGAGAATGCCGGGGATGTGCCGGGCCCTCAAGGAAAGGAGGTGAGTGATGGCCCATAGAAGGATCTCAGGCCGCCCTCCTGTGGAGCGAGGGAGATCTGGTTCCCCCTTGTCTGTTCAGATAAGCCACCACAGTCGTGTTGTCTGATCGGACTAAGACGTGGTGTCACTCCAGTTCCGCTCTGAAGTGCAGGACGTGCAGGAACGATCCTCACTGCCTCCATCTACAGGACATTGATGTGGCTGGGCGTCGGAGACCAGGTGCCGCCCGTCGAGCACTGGTCCAAGACCCCCCCCCAACCTAACAGGGAGGCATCTGTGAACAACTCCGTGTAATGGGGGACACAACCCAGCAGCACACCCTGGCTCAGAAGAACCGGGACGGTCCAGAACTGGATATCCTTCCGTGCGGGCATTGGGGGCCTCAGCCATGTCCTCCTGTCGTGCGCCGGGTGCAACCTGAGACGGGAGTACCACCGAGGCGTCTCATGGGCAGTAGGCCAGCTGTACCACTGGTTGGGCCACTGCCATCAATCCGAGAAGCGATTGAATCTGATGGGACCGGACTTGCGTCCTTCAAACACAGTCTGTTGACCACAAAGCCAGCCTGAAGATGTAATCCAGCACCACCTCTGTGTGAGCCTGAGCCTCCTGATGGGAGGAGGCCAGGATGAGCCAATGGCTGGTTCCAATACAACGCAGCAGGTCCAGCGCCGCCTCCACGCACTTTCTCCAAGTGCCAGCGAACAGCCAAACGGGAGTCAGCAATATTCCTGGCATCTCCTAGCCATGGAGAAGCGGTGGAACCTTCAGAGCTCCGAAACAATGGAAACCTGGAAGCAAGCATCCATGAGGTTAACAGAGTCAGACAATCGCCCAGACTGACACACTTAACAGGTGTCGTGTGGTCAGCATGCGAAACGGCCTCTAGGCTATGCATCCGTGGAAACCAAGAAGTACGGGGAGCAGAAACCGTTCTATGTCGTCGGCCTTCCATGTAGATAAAGGCCAATAGCGAAGCCCGTAAAGGGCTATGCCACACTCATAGAACTACAGTTACGTAAGTAACTAAGATTTCTCTGCTCTCTGCGCCAGCACCTCCACTCCTGCGCCACGTAACAGGAAGGAGGAGACGCGCAGATCCAAAAAGGGCCGTATGCTGCCGCACTTCTTGGCAACCAAGAAGTACGGGGAGTAGAAACCGTTCTATGTCGGCCTTCCATGTAGATAAAGGCCAGTAGCGAAGCCCGCAGAGGGCAACGCACACACTCATAGAACCACAGTTACGCAAGTAACTAAAATTTCTCTGCTCTCTCTGCCAGCACCTCCATTCCTGCGCCACGTAACAGGAAGGAGGAGACGCGCAGATCCAAAAAGGGCCGTATGCCGCCGCACTTCTTGGCAACCAAGAAGTACGGGGAGTAGAAACCGTTCTATGTCGGCCTTCCATGTAGATAGAGGCCAATAACGAAGCCCGTAGAGGACTACGCACAAACTCATAGAACTACAGTTACGTAAGTAACTACATTTTCTCTCCTCTCTCTGCTAGCACCTCCAATCCTGCGCCACGTAACAGGAAGGAGGAGACACGCAGATCCAAAAAGGGCCGTATGCCGCCGCACTTCTTGGCAACCAAGAAGTACGGGGAGTAGGAACCGTTCTATGTCGGCCTTCCATGTAGATAAAGGCCAAAAGCGAAGCCCGAGGAGGGCTATGCACATACTCATAGAACTGCAGTTACTTTCTCCGTTCTCTCCGCTTGCATATCGTAGCAGGAGGGACGGGAGCCAGAAGCTTGGGCCTGCCCAGTATGTCCGTAGGGGGGGGTGGGGGGTGCTCGTAAGGGACGTACGAACGAGAACCGGTCATAACGTCGCACCCGCGCAGTCTGCGCCTCCCCTAGGGAATGAGGAGATAGACAAGCATTCCGCCGAGATGCTGTCAAGCTCCGGGCAGAGGCCGAGCGCTCACAGACTTGCCCCTGCTCCTAATGCTGGAAGGGACGAGCAGGCGTCTGATGCCGCGGCGCTACACTAACCGTAAGAGGAGAGGATCTATGGACTGTAGACTCTCCTCCAAAGCAGAGGGGAAGCGANTTACGTAAGTAACTAAGATTTTCTCTGCTTTCTGGGCACAGCCACCTCCACTCCTGCGCCACGTAACAGGAAGGAGGAGACGCGCAGATCCAAAAGGGCCGTATGCCGCCGCACTTCTTGGCAACCAAGAAGTACGGGGAGTAGAAACCGTTCTATGTCGGCCTTCCATGTAGATAAAGGCCAGTAGCGAAGCCCGCAGAGGGCAACGCACACACTCATAGAACCACAGTTACGCAAGTAACTAAAATTTCTCTGCTCTCTCTGCCAGCACCTCCATTCCTGCGCCACGTAACAGGAAGGAGGAGACGCGCAGATCCAAAAAGGGTCGTATGCCGCCGCACTTCTTGGCAACCAAGAAGTACGGGGAGTAGAAACCGTTCTATGTCGGCCTTCCATGTAGATAGAGGCCAATAGCGAAGCCCGTAGAGGACTACGCAAACTCATAGAACTACAGTTACGTAAGTAACTACATTTTCTCTCCTCTCTCTGCTAGCACCTCCAATCCTGCGCCACGTAACAGGAAGGAGGAGACACGCAGATCCAAAAAGGGCCGTATGCCGCCGCTTCTTGGCAACCAAGAAGTACGGGGAGTAGGAACCGTTCTATGTCGGCCTTCCATGTAGATAAAGGCCAAAAGCGAAGCCCGAGGAGGGCTATGCACATACTCATAGAACTGCAGTTACTTTCTCCGTTCTCTCCGCTTGCATATCGTAGCAGGAGGGACGGGAGCCAGAAGCTTGGGCCTGCCCAGTATGTCGTAGGGGGGGGTGGGGGGTGCTCGTAAGGGACGTACCGAACGAGAACCGGTCATAACGTCGCACCCGCGCAGTCTGCGCCTCCCCTAGGGAATGAGGAGATAGACAAGCATTCCGCCGAGATGCTGTCAAGCTCCGGGCAGAGGCCGAGCGCTCACAGACTTGCCCCTGCTCCTAATGCTGGAAGGGACGAGCAGGCGTCTGATGCCGCGGCGCTACACTAACCGTAAGAGGAGAGGATCTATGGACTGTAGACTCTCCTCCAAAGCACGAGGGGAAGCGCGTCGATGCGCGACCCCTACGAGCGCAAGAAGGCGTTGGTGTAACTCCAACAGCAATGCCAACTGGGGGACCGTCCGCAGCCAGGACAGGTGGAGCGCGCGTCCCCTGTCGCTGCGCAGCACTGACCAGGGAGGGAGCGGAGACGTGATGGGAGCTCCGCTGCTCGTGCATGTGTGACCCTGTGAGAGGGAGCGCATCAGAGCGCGCCCTAAACGGTCCTGCACTACACAAATCCGCATCCTCAAAGCAGAGCGAGGAGCGGGAAAAAAACATCTACATAAAAAGATGAGTAAATGGAGATGATGCACAGAAGCCTGTCTTCTGCCCACATGCTTTCCAAGCGCAGATAGGAGCAGAACACGGTGCCCTGCTACCAGAGCAGCAGCGATGGGTAAAGAACTGTCCTTACCCTGGACAGCTATCTGAGCTGCTGGAAACTCCGCCCTCACGACAGCGGCTGTGGTGAAGTACGTGGTTTTCACCTACGTCTTCTTCCCTGGGCGAGAGTGGGGGGTCACAGTCAACCTCTGCCCTTTCCTGACGCACTCATCCGCACCGCGACACTCAACGCTACCAGTGCGTGTCTGTTGCATGGTGAGAAGTAACTCTAAATCATAACATAAAGAGCCTCTCCTCTCTCTTACAAGCTCCAGATAAAGGAGCGCGCCGCTCCGGACTCGCGCTCCTGATCTGTGGGAGCCCGAGGAACAGAACGCCGCAGCTGTAAGAGCGTGTCTCGGGGAAGAGCGGCTCCTCCTCCTTCTGACCCGAGCAGAAGAGCGAAGCAGCGGGCAAGCTGCTTTTCTCATGGTCCTAGAGGGAAGACAGACCCAGCCAGAGATGTCTGCCGCCCACCTGTGCCGCGCACATAGACCTACGCCCATGGCGAAAGCTTGTGACATGCAGAGGAAAACAGCCACCGTGGTCCGCAGCTAACTAGGCCCTGCGCTAGTTGCTAGCTAATGCTACGGCCTGTGCAGCGTTAGCATAACAGCTGTACACAATACAGTCGTCAGCCTGTCTCGGGCTGGAATAGAGGCTTACCGCCAGATCAGAGCGAGGAAGAGGGAAGCAGAGCCAGACTGATCCCGTCCTGCGCTAGTAGCTAGCTAGTGCTATGACCGTGTAGCATTAGCATAGCAGCGATACACGACACCGCGTCAGCCTGTCTCGGGCTGGAATAGAGGCTTACCGCCAGATCAGAGCGAGGAAGAGGGAAGCAGAGCCAAACTGATCCCGTCCTCGATGGATGGAGCCCCCGACTCGCTGCACCAGTCCAGCACACAGCGATACGGCCGGTATGCTGGCACACGGTGTTGGCGCCAAGCAGCAGCCGCGGGAGAAGAGGAACGCCATGTCTTCTTCATAGGGGGACAATCCGGAGGGAAGGAGGCGCTGGAGCCTTGCTCGGCAAGGCTGCAGCACGGACCGGAGGCACGGTCTTCCCCTCGGACATCTCCGGGTCCGGACCGAGATGCTCCGGGGATTCGGGGCTCATGAAGCCACGGCGCCACTCTCGCTTCTCCCTGGGAAGCGAGCAGCAGACGGGGCGGTCTTATCCCTGAGTTGTGCTGCCAACAGAGGCAGAGGGAAACAGACGGTCCTCGGGAGAAGAGGGTCTCACATCTGCCGTACCCACGGTGCTCGACACCGGAGGGTGACAATCTTCGAGCTGGTGAGTACGGCGAATCCCAAATCTTGATTGTAGAGAGTAAATCTTTCTTAAAGAACATGTTAAGAGATCTTCAAGTGCTGAGTGAAAAGAAGGGCGAGCGATAGTGGACAGGGCCTTATATACGGCCAGTGGGGGAACCACGTCCCCATGATTGGAGCGGTACATTGTTTGATCTTCAGGTGCGAGGCGCTGCCTCGAGTGTTAGCCAATAGCGAAGCCCGTAGAGGGCGTAGCACATACGACATAGAACTGATGGATCTTGGGGCAATTCTTACTTATTTTCACATCACAAACTTTTCTCCAGTTCAAAGGGTTTCAGTTTCGTCTAAAACCTCTTTTTAAGCTTTAGCTTCGGCTATCGCTGCTCGCTCTGTAACTCCCGCACTGATAGGTCAGAACGGTCAGGCGTGAGCTTTCGACTGAGCTCGTCCTACTCGTCACGCAAAGAGTCATGGGGGAAACAAAGCTGCACATGTTCCATAGCCTGTAGAACACCTAGCAAAAGGCTAAAGCTAACGACTAACATGACAACGAACACCACTGAACAAAAGCCATTGAAGCACAGCACCCGCCATCTTTGATCACCGAGGCTTGGTGTCAGCTTGGACAATCAACCACATGTTGCAGAGGTCAAAGGTCAGATTCTCATTACATGTCATTGTCAAGTTTACAAACCTTTTAGTGGGTTATTGTAGACAGAAATTAGTGTAAAACTGCTTTTTAGGTTGTGGTAAATAATCTTTTTTCATTGGAAAATAGCAACCTTTGTGTGTTCCACTAAAAGTCTATGTTAAATGCAGCACTTTGTGAAAAAAGAGGCCACTGAGTTCAATCTGAACTGAATAATAAAGAAGACATAGAACTGTACGTGAAGTGATTGGGATTTGCATAACATTTTGTGTATAGAATGTATAGGTTTTGGAAATATAACATAATGTAAATGCCTCTTTTAGTACGTTTTATCCATAAAAGTTGCACCATCACAAAAACCAAACGAGTATGCTGGTTGGTGTTATAGCAGAACAGAGCTGCTGATTGCCTGATTGTAGAATGTTGTGACGTAATCCCAACAGAACAGTTTATTCCTTTGTCCTGCCTTAACCCCAGTCTTTAGTCCAAGCCTCCATGAACTCATCTGTTTCCGGCTCATGTGCGTCGCGTCTCGTTCCGTTGGTTGGATTTAAACTTCTACTTGAGAGTCGTGTGGTGTTCTGACACAGCCGACAGGAAACATGTTTTTCCATCACTCCGCTGAGCGCGCTGAGGCGGGTTCTGTTTTTTTTTTCTGATGCAAGAATACATTTGAAAGTGTCTGCGCCGAGGCAAAGCTGTACAGGTGCAGAGCGGACCTTTATGAGGCTTTCGATAATAATAAAATGCACCATGTGAAGCGGAGAAGTCATTTTAACATCTCATTCTCACTCCATTTGGGACCTGAATATTTTATCAGAGGGACTATATAAGATCTACCTTGTACATGTTTTTAAGACAATCAAAAGCAGCTTTACAGAGCTTTAAAAGGACACGTGTTAACCAAAATGTATGTATTTATTTATTTTCTTGTTCTGATTGGCTTCCTCATCTGGAGTTTTGTCTGTGAGATACTATTCTTTTCCATCTGAGCCTCACAAAACACTGGGTTGAATGTCAAAGTTGTGTGATATGGCAGTATGTAAAAACTGCCCAAGGACACAACAACAATCCACTCGAGACGACTCACTGTGACACCTGGTTTTCTATTGTTCTCCAAACCAAACACTGACCTAGAGCCGTAGTAGTTAGTTTATGTGAAAGGGACAGAACATTAAACGTTGCCCTGTTAGGTGCAACCGATGCCACATTCATAGACCATATACCTCAGAGTTAATTTGCAGACCCGGTCCCTTATCACTAAGAACAAAGACATACAATACAATACATATTTACAGTAAACAAACACACAATTATATTGTTCTAATGTTCACGTCTTTGATTGGCTTTGAGCCATTGTTTAATCTTTCAGTTAAAGGGGCACTGTGTAAGATTGAGAGGAATTTTAATTATCACATATAATCCACAAACATTTAAATCATATTTATTCTTTACAACATGAATACTTAAGAGAGCACTGTTAACCAATCCACATCAATTGTGATACATTTATACGTATTTGAAATGTTTTATTACGGGCCGGAATGTGGATTATTGACGCTAGATGGCAGCATGCTTAATAGGCAAAATGCATGTGAAAGGCTCCCTCTGGTGTTCAAAAGTCAAACAACAAACAAACAAACAAATCACTTTGTTTGTTTGTTTTTCTTACATAGTGCCCCTTTAAAGAGTCGCAAATCTGTGAGAGCTTTCAATTCGGTAAAGTCTTCCAGATCTGTGGACCTTTAACTGTGAACGCTCTGACCAAATGAGGTCTTACATCTGTTCAGTCTGCAGTTTCTGCTGGTCGTACCTCTGGTTTTGACCCCAACAGCTTCTCTATTTTTGATCAGATCACCGACAACAACTAGTTATTTTTAAAAAACTGTATAAAAATTGTATTTTCTCTAAAATGCAGCAGTACCACTTCATGGGCTGGGTCCATCACTTTTACGGCTTGTTTATTGACCCTATTTTGTCCCGCCCACTTTTCTAGGATTCGCACTTCCTGTTTAGCTCTGTTACGGTAGTTTACATGTTTGTCTGTCTGTCTTGTGGGGCAATTTCAAACATTTGTAATGACAGTTAAAATAAAACCATCTTGTGAAGTCTACAGGCTAAATGCAGCTAAACAGGAAGTACAATTCCTAGAAAAGTGGGCGGGACAAAATAGGGTCAATACAAACACACTGCACTTTTCATTGCCCACTGACTGGCCTGACCCCAGACTGTAATACAATATGAAAAAGGGATCAAATCTTTGCATGGAAGAACAACTTTGCAGCTTTTAATGACAGGTCTGCTCTATCAATGATTTTTTTTTTTATTCATTTGCACATTAAAATTGACTATTAGCTCTTTTGCAAAGAAAAGGACAGTTTAGTGACAAATGTTTGGCAGTTCTTTACATCTCATTTTTAAAACTTTGCATGGGATTCTGATTTTTTTTACACTCTTTTAAGAATCTCAAACCATCACAAAAAAACAGAAAATGCAAACTCAACACAGAAAGCTCAGGAAAACACTTGACCTCGCTGTTAAATGTACTAAAATTATTCCACTTCACTGCCAAAACCACAACACCACACTGACGTTATTAGAAATCCAAACACATATCATCCCAGTTTACTCTTTTATAGAATATAGCTGGTTTAGATGCATCTCTGTGCCACTGTATCGACTGGATGAATCTATGTTTGTCAATAACAGCAGGCTCACATGTCTCACACAGCTCCTGCATCACTATTGACAAACTGCCTTTTAACAGACTTAACACATGGTTTTACAATAGAGTCCAAACCAGCACCACCTGCATTCTCTGACGGTAATTTTTGTGTAGAATTGGCTCATTTATATTTGTTAAGAGAAAGTTGAAGAGAGTAATTAGCTTACTATTGTGTGGAAAGCTTTGAGCAAACATAAAATAAGTGTCCAAAGGTCAACAGGTTAATGTAATCAAACCAAGTCATCAGTTAACAGAGACGGGAGTAAGTCATTGTTTTGGAGGTCTCAGTCTCACGTCTTTGGCCTCAAGTCAAGAGAGACAAGTTTAAGTCCTCAGATGTTCACGTCTTTATATTGTGTCCCAACTGTCAGTATATTTTATCAAGTGAAGTCTCAAATAAACTAGTGAAGCAGACTTGAGTCAGCTGTGAAAAGTGTCAAATAGAGATATTTCTTAGCTACTTATAGATAGATGTTTTTGTTGAAGTCACTTGGGCATAGTTTCTTCGGTTTTAATGGATACATTTAGGTTGGAGGCTACAATAATGGTTAAGCAGGTCTGGGGCTTGGAGTTGGTTGGTATACATACGCATTTCAGTGAAATCGAGTTGCATTTACACTGCGCCGTGAGGTGAAGCGACTCTCGACAAGGCATTTGTTCCAAATACCATTGCTTCATTGAACAGTCATAAATGAGCCCAGGGAACAGAACTGTTGTATCATGTATTGTGATGTTTTTCTTTTTATGAATGAGCTGTGGATGGATGTGTTGAGCCTTGTCAAAGACGAATTTCTGCCACATGTTGAGGCAGACAATAAAGTTTTTCTATTTCTAGTTATTTATTCAGAAGTCATTTTACAGCCAGACAGGAAGTTGTCAAAACAAAGCACACTGCAACGTCGTTTGACCTAAATGACAATAGACCCTTTTTATGCTGTGGCTAGACTAGTTCAGGTTGGCCTCAAATCTGCGGATCGATATTTTTACTGACAAATGATTTGTCAGTAAGCCCCAGTTAATTTCTATAGTGGTTTTAAAAATGTGTTATCATTTATGAATCTAAACAAAATCCTTATTCTAATCTTAACCTACCAAGCTCCAGCCCTAATCTTACCCATTTTAGTAACTTGAAGCCTAAACTTACCCGTTAAATCCAAAGAAAATGTTCCCGCGTGGCTTCAACCTAAACTACTATGTATTTTACTGAAATATTGTGTGATTTTTACACTTTGTCATAATGTGCAATATATACAGCGTAAAATATATACGCAAAAAAGGCGTGAGATCGTGCTCTTCATATATAATAATAAAAAGCCCAATTTGCATGACTTAATTATTTCACACTGGAGAAGATTGTTTCCACAGCACCGACATTACATTTTGTGATTGAGCAGATATGGTATTTTTACAGTGTACAATAACAAAAAGCAGACATTTGTTGTGCCGTTTGTGCGCACAGCTTCAGACCTTGACCCTTCCCGCCGCGGGCCCAAAGACGTCATCTCCGTCCCGATGGTGAAGGGGGCTGCAGGCGCCTCCAGATAAGCCGTGATGAATGCAGATTGTTTGCACAGTGACAAGCTCATTCCTCTACAGTGGATGGTATCACACACACAGAAGCCTTCAGGATAAAGAATATACGCAGACGCTGGATAGAGGTGAAGAGATAACGCAGAGAGAGAGAGAGAGAGGAGAGAAAGTACGCCACATGTTCAAAAGACTGTGTTGTAGGAGCTGGGTCTTTAAGTGAACAAGCTCAAGGGTAAACTCAACCGGGGACAGTGTGTTTACTCTTCGTTCCAGCTTCTGATCGTCTGTCTGCCGCTGTCGGCCAATCACAGCCGGCCATCTCTGTCTTTCAACCAATCAGCTCTGAAGATATTCTACTTTAGCCATTTTGAATTGTAATTTATTTATGTTATGCTTGAACTAATGGAGCTCAACAGTGACCACCTGCTTCTTGATTCTGGATGAACTGATAGTCATTAAGTCCTCAAAAATATATATTTGAAAACCTTCTTGGCCTATGTATCACCCATAAACTTTCATTCACTTTGCACTTTAAACAAAGTTACAATGCACTTTTATAGCACACAGCACATTTAAGGCATGCCAATTTGCACATATCAACATTTGCACACGTTTGTTTTCTATTTATTATTTACTTTTAAAAAAATTAAGTTTATTGCATGGTGCCAGTCAAGTGCTGTGTGTCGATAAACCGGAAATGCTAATGCATCATAGTTTCTTTCAAGAAACGCTAAGTTATATCTGACTTTTGCTGTCTTGTTTTTGGTCTCATTTTACTCTGCTCCAGGAGTCAAAGCTAATCTTTGAATGCTACTCCTCAGCAATGTTAGTCTTAGATCAGGATTTTGATGACTTCATCAAACCAGCTGGTTTGCAGCCAAGTGTGAAGTAGTTTGGATGAAAATCAGCTCCTTAAATCCAAGGTCATGACTCTCGACAGGTGCCTCGTTCTCTGCCTCGCCTCAAGTGGAGGAGTTCAACATGAGCTTGAATTAGAAACTGAATATGTGAAGCTGACACTGTGGACCAGGACTGACTGATCTGGAATAAAATATCATTAGAAGATTAAATGTTTATACCTAACCTAATGATTGTATTTCCTTTCTTAAGGGCATTCAGCTTGGCAGCTGGGCCAATCTTATCTCTCCATGTGCAAAGTTTTATCTCTTTTAAAGGGCAAGTCACAGAACTAAACTCTGTAAAATTTAAGGCTTGAGTCCAACATTTCTCACAACATAACCTTAAACTCTAAATGAAACACCTCCCTCATTCATCATTGCCTCTTCCATCCATCTGCTCCTCCTCTTCCTTCTCTCCCAAACCCATGTCCAAACCAAACATTACATCAAGTGACCACAGGTCCTGTGGTTTGTATGTGTTCTGTTCTGTTGTATTTCTGTATGTGTTGCAAAACCCGTTCCAAATGTAAACCATTTGTTGTAATTTAGCCTACTCCCTTTGTCAAGCACTCTGTGATTTTCCACTTGAAACTTTATCTGTGAAATCTGCTATATGAATAAAGATTACTTAAATACTTACGTACAAGTGAGAGAGAGCTGGATCATGAGATTGACAGGTGGATGCAGACCCCGGACACGCTGCAGGGACAATAACTCTGGACTGGCCCGGGAACGCCTCAGGAGCCCCTGGAGGAAGTGTGTGAGGAAGTGTGGGCCTGACTATTCAAACTGCTGCCTCTGTGAACTGCCCTCGGATAAAGCAGGAGAAACTGGATCATCTGAATCCCAGGTCAGAACATTACTAGATGAAATTGTTAGATTTCCAGCAAAAATAAGTAATTCTATCAACCGGCAACACAACTAGCTACAATATTTTCATCCGCCAAACTTTGAAAACAGCTCTTTTATACCAAGTTGTTATTGTCATGGGACTTTGGCATCGTGAACAAGGGCAAGAGAAATACAGAGCACCAAATCAGACTCAGATAAAAGGTGGTTTTGACGGAAGAAAACAAGTAGCAACAATACTCGTACCCAAAACAACATCAGTTCGAAGGAGTCCATTTCTCGCTCGAGGCAGGTGCAGAAGAGAAGAAAATGGAAGAGAGAAAATATGGTGTCGGCTTTAACAAAGTGAGCTGAACAAAGATATCGAGATGCGGCCTCACTCCTGTCTGAGCTTTTATCACAGCCGGTGGGATTTATGCTGTTCCCAAACACAAACATACCAGACATTTTCTCCATGGCAACCGCACGTGGACAGGGCTAAATATAAGGCCCGTTTGGGATTTTTCACAGATTAAATTAACGTCCGAACAGCAAATGTGTTTTACAAAGTAGAACTTGTGAAGCAAAGTTTAATCTGACTTCTACACACTGTCTTTGTTTAATTATCAAACTGTTTATCTTGTCAAACTTGTGATGCAGAGTCACGTGAGGCATTGACTCTTTGGGGTGAAAGTTGATTGGCTGTGTAGAAGATGGTACTTCACTGTGCATTGTAATAAGTTGTGTATAGTAAACAAAAAACTATGCATGTGAAACTAAAAATGCGCCAAAATGTTTGTGAGATACACAATTAGGTTTACCGTCTTTAAGTAGCACAATAATTAACACACACAACTGATTAAGCAAAGCAAGGTATACAGTTAATACTGCCTGCTCATCTTTACTTGAATAATGACTACTAATTAGGAGCTGTGATTGGACGTGATGTAACTTTCTGGAAATGAAAACTCAAATACTGCAATTGCATTGTGTATATACTTGTTTCATGTTTTATTGTTAACTGCAGTCTAGAATCTTACATCAGATGTAAACCGACTGCGATGTGTTTGGGGTCGAGACACGTGTAGATTCTCACCAGCTGCAGTCAAGTGGTCTGTTTTCGTCCAAAGCCGCAGGTTCATGAATGCTCGTATTATGACTTGAAAGTCACTGCAGCTTCCAAGAAAATTAGACTTAATTCTTCACTTCAGATTCTTTCTGCAGACCTGCACTACTCCAACACAGTCTCACTAGATGGCGTACTTTTACCACCACACAAAAACAGCGTATTTTGAGTAGGAGTTCACAGCTGTTTTTAGTACTTATGTTACGAGTTTTGGTTGAAGCCACATAGGAACGTTTTCTTCAGGTGAAACCGGTAAGTTTAGGCATCAAGTTACTAAAATGGGTAAGATTAGGTCTGGGGCTTGGGGCAGGTTAAGATTAGAATCAGGATTTCATTAATATTCATAAATAAGAACACATCTTAACAATCACCATTGAAATGAACTAGGATGTGTACTATAATTACGCAAAACAGCTGTGAACTCGTGCTAATCATACCTAATTTACATGTCGGGCTCACTCCTCAGAGGCAAGTGTACACAGGCACATTGGTTTTAAGAACTTTCTAAGTTCTGCGGGACCCGCACCAAACTCACACTCAGTGTACACCTGAGGTTAGACAAGAGGCTTTGTACTCACAGAGGACTTGACTTGGTTGTGATTGTAATGTTCATTATTGTGTATGAAATGTTGGGCTTTGATGGCCGTTTTAATTTTCAGTGTCAAAAGCCCACATGGACTGGACACCTTGGTGCATGAAAGTTAAAATTATACTTTGGAACATTTGTAATGTTAAAGTAGAACTAAGCAACTTCAGCGGTAGAGCTCCCCTTACAGATCTCTTGTGTAATAAAACTACCCAAATGAATCAAAACTTATCATTATCTATTTATTTTCTCCTTTTTGCATTACTTTAAGACATCTAACACTGCTAAAAAAAGAAATCAAAGAGCCAGGGTTTCTCAGCACATACATTCAGGTCGGGAATGTGTTGGGAAGAAGGTGGCGGAAGAAGGTTGCAGTTGTATTTTGTGGAGGAGGCAGCGAAGACAGCCAACACATGATTCGACTGCCCAAAACAAATATGTAACCATCATACCGGTGACTTACAAAGACATTTAACAAGGTAAAAATGTTACTTAGCACTGTGTTAAAGGTGCAGCTTTTCCATAGAAACAGAGGGAGAATAATGGACCATTTTACCCAAAGCATATTCACCTATTTTAGTGCAACATTACAAAACAATGCTTTCACTTATGTCTTTTTGGTCAAGAAGTTACACAGTGGAACCTTTAATAAGAGGTATTGGCTAAAATGTCTTGCACAAGGACAATATGAATGCTCTTCTTGAATAGCCTATCCAGTATGTGAAAATATCCAAACTCAGATTTTAATTCTAAAGTTTTGAGCGTTCTTTTGGCATCACTGAAACACAAAACTACTTCCACAATAGACTTTATCTGTGAAGCCTTCACAATGGCGCTTCCTGTAGCTTCATGCTAACACGCACAGACGCTAACATAATTGAACACGGACATAGCATGTTTTGTAATATTACTTTTGATTTATTGCTACGCTTTCACAATCTCCTCCGCCGCTATGGCTTTTGTCTTGCGCGCTTGCCCTCCTGCGTTCCAAGCAATCACGGCCCGAACGGTGAAAATAATTGTACATTTTGACTCTATTATTGCTCGGAAATAGAGGTAATTTTTCATAGTCACACGGGATATTCTTGGTTCATATGTCGCGCTGATGACAGGAGCAGAAGAGACTTGCTAAAGCAGATAATACAGCCAGCGTGTGTTAAGTTCTTCTGTGACATGCTTTAGCTCGTTCTCAGCCTTCTGCCGGTAGTTTTTAGCCTTATTAAAGATGACACTTGCAGCCTGCCTTTTAAAAGTAACACCTTTGCATTGAGGTGTCTCCCTGATGTCTCAGACTAAAGCTTCTGGAGTTATAATTAGGTTAAATGCATGGTCCTGTCACAGCATGAGAGGTAATTTGTTCGTTCCTCCTTCTGGATTCTTCACGCTATTATCCTGCTGCTGCTATAATTGAGGAAATTTGGCATTTACGGGTAATTATGACTTGAAAGGTGAGCTATGTAACTTTTAGGGAAGTTTAACTGTAGAGAACAGTTCATGCACGTAATAAGAGCTTTAAAAGGTCGTGCTCATCGCTTGATTTTGTCTGTCTGCGATCAAAGAATTGTGCTTTATGAATGTCTTGCTGCAAGACGTAAGGAACTATATATTCATTCTTGTTCCCAGAAGGGGTCACGGGTGATGAGAGCTTATCACGTCGACTTTGGGCCTTAGGTGGGGGAACACACAGGACAGTGGCCACAGAGACAAACCATTCACTCTCGTATTCATTCACTAAGGCAGTGTTTCCCAACCTATTTTGAGTCACAGCACACTTTTTTGGTTGAAATTTGTACATGGCACACTGTGACGGTGCAGGCCCGTCCCTGAGTTCTCTTCCCTGGAGAGCATGTGAGGACGAGCGCACCCTTTCCCTTGTCCACCTTGTGTCATGCCAATATCAGTCAATAGTAACTACGGCACAGTTTAAATGTTATTTCATCCCCTCTCCCGCGTGTTCTCCGCGTCTAAGGGTGCACACTTAGAAGTGTCGGTTGTACCAGCCTAAAACACACTAGATTTGCCGTCTCACTCACCGGTCGTCTCCTCTCTCCTCTGTGGGTTTAAATGTCCCAGACAATTATCTCTGTTTTGTACATATCCGTGGGTTTCTATGTAATGTAATAATTTTCTATGAAAGCAATAGGCTTTGTACATATGCCCAACTGTGAAAAAGGTACAATTTAATCACAGAAATGGTGTAATTATAGTTTCTATGTGTGTGCAAACATGAGTATATAGGTGAGCGCTTCAGGGCGCCTGGCAGTCTGAACCTGGTTACGCTGGAGGTAACTTGCACTGCCTAAAACTGAGAGACTTAAAGGGAAAGTCTACTCAAAAGTTTATTTCTCTCTCATTTATATAAACTTTTACTAAGAACATTCACTGTAAATAACGTTTGGCAAATTTTGGCCCTTTTTCTGCACTGTGGAAGTCACAATAAACCACCAATAAAACGCAAATCTCGATCAAGCCTGAGTTAGAAAAATAAAATGATTTGGTAAAGATTGATTACACTTTATTTAACTTCGAGTAGAGGGCCCATTGCTTGCTTTTTATGTTGCTTGAAATGTTCCATTTTCAAAGTAAAGAGAGGCAAAACCAAGTGGTACAGGTCAGGTCTATGGAGAAGCAAACATGACAGAACCTTTTTCTGGAAATGTTTCATGGTCACCTTTACATTAGGCTATTCATAAATTAGAAATCCTAAATGGTGATTGTTTTGCTTTCATTCTTGATGAAAATGTTCAAAATACTTCAATATGGCAATCGATTAAATAAAATTTAGTTAATCTTATTTCATAGATTGAGTTTTGGTAACTGTTTTTTTTTTTTTTCTCAAAGCACACCAGTGTTCCCCAGCACACGGGTTGAAAATCACTGCACTAAGGGATATTTACAGTGATGCCCAAATAACATGCATGTTTTTGGAGGTGGGAGGAAATACTCACCGAGAGAACCCACAGTAACACCGGGAGAACATGCAAACTCTACCCAGAGAGATCCTGAGATGTTGATATGGTTCGACCCGGGAGTTGAACCCACAACCTCCTTATTGGTAAGGTGTATATCTACTCCTTCCTTGGGAAGATCAATTGAAGACACTCTTCAATGTTTTTCAATGATTAAAGTTTCAGAGCCTAAACACACAGCACGCCACAACGTTTACAAACATAATCTCACAAAACCACAGCCATCCTATCATACGCGTGGGCGACCTCAGCTGCAGCAGAATGTGAATGTGTGTGTGTGCTCCAGCTGTGTGTCACCATGTGTAAGGGTGTTTTTCTGTGGTTCCATGAGTTAAGTTTATGCATTCTGTTCACCTTAGCTTCTAGACTTATTGTTATCTCTATGTTGTTCACATAATGAAATGCTTTCTGCATCCCGATTAGGATATGTTCTGTACATATCCGTTTCTCATACTCAACCTCCGACCACCACGAAGTGTTCCCCAACATGCATGTCATTGATTGGTGGGGAAACCAGAGTGCCCGGAGGAAACCACCCGAGGAGGAACATGCAAACTCCACACAGAAAGGCTTGGGCCGAGCGTTGAACCTGCAACCTTTCTGCTGTGAGGCCAGAGCGCTATCCGCTCTGCCATTGTGCTGTCAAACTGTGGAAAGACCCAGCCCAGAGGCCAAGGCTCTCTAAAAATCTGGCCCTCGGAAAAAAATGAAATGGTCAATGGTTGAATAGTGTTGCTATATTGTTTAAATATTTTTGTGTTACCTCAACCTTCAATTTTCCAGACTCGTAAGCGCTGGCCTTGTGAGGTGAGAATTTGTCGTGCTCCTGCTATTACCGTATCGTCCATGTTTAAACCCTCGTTACTTCAAACTGAAATCATAATTAACGCTTAATAATATCTCATGACTCATCCTCTCCTGGGACGGCACGACTTCAGCAGAAAGTCCCTGAGGTTTCCCTGTGGCTCCAGCGACGCAGAGGACAAGACGCTCCTCGTTAAAACTTAATAATATGCATGAATTAATCAATGAAGAGATAAGTCAATGAGCGTATGGGATTAAACAATGGAAATGTCTGCTCCACCTGGATTCAGAGGCTGTAATCAAGAGCCTGGTTGTCACTGTACAAAGAAATGCCTCAAAAAACAAAATCATTCACTTTTTCTGTAATCTTTTTTCTTCATTCATTCATTTTCTACCGCTTAGTCCCGTTAGGGGTCGCGGGTGACTGGAGCCTATCCCAGTGACTTTGGGCCTTAGGCGGGGAACACCCTGGACAGTGGCCAACTCGTCGCAGGGTTAGACAGACAACCATTCACACTCTCATTCACTCACTAAGGGAAATTTACAGTGATGCCCAATTAACCTAAACATACATGTTTTTGGCGGTGGGAGGAAACCGGAGTGCCCGGAGAAAACCCACGGTAACACGGGGAGAACATGCAAACTCCACCCAGAGAGATTGTGAGATGTTGATATGGTCCGACCCGGGAGTCGAACCCCTTGACCTCCTTATTGGGAAGCCAGAGCTCTAACCACTTGGCTACCGTGCACCCCTCTTTTTTCTTTATTAAGTTAATTATTTAGCTAAAAAGATAAATTTAATATAAGATCCTAATATAACCACTGCACTAATAGCTGATCCCAGTGCACGGAAAACGTTTTACCTTCTTTAAAACGTTTTCTGGTAAATTAAGTGTTTTTAGGACAACGAATTCAAGTCGAGTCAGAAACACTTTTAAATGGATGTTGTTGATGTGGCGTTATGTCAGAAAAGTAAACAGAAAGTTAAAGACAGACGTTAAAACATGACAAGCGGTGCTAGCATCACATTGGTATTTAGCTTGTAGCTACTGTTAGCATTGTTGGATGCCGTCTGTGTCTTTTAAAATGCTGTGCCCTGGATATTTACTGTAGATTCAATAGTCAGTAGAGGCCACGCCCACAAGTGATCTCTGTGGGGGAAACTTAACATTAAGAGTGGAATCCGAACAACAGTTAAATCTTTCCAAAATTGTTTTTCTTTTTGTCAGACAGGAGTGTTTCTTTACCTGCTTTACATGTTTCAGCTACTTCCTGTAGCCTTCCTCAGAAGCGTCACTGGTTGGTATGGTGACGTGTCTTGTAGGCTGCTTACACGGTTTTGCCAGACAATAGAGGGAACTTGCGCCCCCTACTGTCTGGCGTCTTCTCCAGGTCAAACCAAAGGACAAAATACAACCAGAACACAAACGTGAGGTCATATATGAAATACCATGCCTATCATGCAATAAAACATACATAGGGGAAACAGGAAGATCTTTTGGAACACGGAAAAAAGAACACCAAAAAGAATGTGAAAAGGAAACAGCCAACAGACAAACAAGAGCAATAAAAGAACAAGCAGAACAGGAAAACCTAAAATCAGCCATATCAGATCATTGCAAGAGACAGAACCACATCATGGACTGGAAGAAAGCCAGGGTCATCCGTGCTGAAAGTAACAAATACCACCGCTGGATCAGGATCCGCAAACGAGGAACTCACAGCATGAATCGTGATGAGGGAGCTTATACCTTATCACATACATGGGATTCAGTCCTGGAGAAGACGCCAGACAG
Source organism: Mugilogobius chulae (assembly GCA_038363315.1). Classification (NCBI taxonomy): domain Eukaryota; kingdom Metazoa; phylum Chordata; class Actinopteri; order Gobiiformes; family Gobiidae; genus Mugilogobius; species Mugilogobius chulae. The sequence continues at coordinate 22,728,758 of CM076405.1, read as the reverse complement.
TAGGGGGCGCAAGTTCCCTTTATTGTCTGGCAAAACCGTGTAAGCAGCCTACAAGACACGTCACCATACCAACCAGTGACGCTTCTGAGGAAGACTACAGGAAGTAGCTGAAACATGTAAAGCAGGTAAAGAAACACTCCTGTCTGACAAAAAGAAAAACAATTTTGGAAACTTAAGACAAGAAGACAGTATGAATCTCTTCACAAGAACAGTTTAATCATTCACTGCTCAACAACAGCAAATGTGGACTTATATTGTGTCAAATGTAGTTACAAAGACATGAAGATGAATAATGATCCAACAGTCCAACAATGTAAATATATCCAACAATGCTAATGATAGCTGTGAGCTAAATGCTAACGTGATGCCTTTTTAACTTTCTGTTTACTTTTCTGGCATAACGTCACATCAGTAACCTCTATTTAAACGTGAGTGTGACTCAACTTGAATAAGTTGTGCTACACTTAATTTGACAAAAAATGTCTTAAAAAAGGTAAACAGTTTGAGGCATGAGATGCTTTCCCCCTCAACAGGCCATGCCCCCAAATTTTTATGATCAGCAGTGGCATTCACATTTTTGGTCCTTTTCAAGCACGTTTTCTCTATTTTGACAAAAGAAATAGCAATATATTCCTCTCTTCACTGTTGGAAAGTGTCAGAGTGGTCAAAAATCAGGACAACTGGGACATGTTTAATGTAAAACTGTGACTAATAAGTGGATTTGGATACATTTGCTGGGACATGGGATGCAGGGCTGAAAACATTTAGGGGTTCCGTGAAGCTCAGCAAAATATCAAAACCTAATCTGTGAAAGGCTTTCAACTGAACAAATGATGGTTTCAAAAGTGCAAATATAATATTTTCAAAAAGTTGTTTGTCCTGACAGATACACAATGCAACATTGCTGCCATTTTTTCATGAACTTGAACTCAAATGTCTAAAACACATTCAATTGCAGCAGTAGATGTCACAAGTTTTGAAGCAGAGCATGTTGTCCAGCAGTGAATGTTCATAAACCTTCTCTTGCATTTATATTTTCGTTTGTTTGTTATAACACTAGGTTTGTTGTTGGCCTAATTGTCAGGGAGTAATGTTCTGTTCCTTCTGCCCATACACAGTTTAAGATCATGTGTCTTTGCTGTAATTACAGACTACAGCTCAGCTGAAGGTGTCAGAGACGCTGTGGGAGGTTCATCATGTGTAATTATGAAGCAGCCTCTGGATCATTAGTTTTTCACCAATGAGATGCTGCAGTTTTCAGGTCTTAATACAAGCTCCAAAACATTGTATCATCCAGGGTCAAAACTGAACTTGAGTCCATTTCATTTGTTTTAATATCTTGGAGCATCAGAAAAAAAAACGTTAACGTAATTGCAGTTTGATCATTTGGTGCAAAGTTACATATGAAAAGTAATAGTCCGCATTGCGAACTGTTGTGACTTATTCTAACAGTCATTAGAAACTGTGACAGCAGGGTATACATAGGATCTTACGAAATATTCAAAACTGGAGAGAGGATGAGCCACTGGACATGTTTTTAGTGGGAAAATCAGAGCACCCAGAGGAAACCTACAGCAATCTATACAATTACACGCTCGTTTTTTCTGGCACGCCTAGTGGTTGACGACAAACACAAGGTTTTTCAAGGAATTAACGGCTAAATTTAAGTCTGAAGTTACAAAAATGGGTACGTTTAGCTCTTTGGCTTGGAGTTGGTTAAGGTTAGGATTAGGATTGTGTTAGTTTTCATGTAATAACACGTCTTAACATTCACCATTGAAATGAACTAGGACAGAAACGCGTCAAATACACACGCACAAAATAGAAGTTTTGTTCATATAGGGTTAGTTGTTTACAATAGCGTGGTATTGACACGCTTATCCATGAGAACAGGCTGAGAGGGCAGAAGGGAGCTGCCATTAAAAGCCCGTTGATTGCCGTGCAGACCGTCCGCGTAGTCACAGATTTTTCCCTGACGCCGACGCGAAAACCTGGTCCACTCGGACGGTGCTTGAGGGGGCGTGTCTGCCAAAATTACATAGTTCCATCGCGTGGATGTGTCAAGTATGAAAATAAGCTTTAGTGAGGAGGGGGAGTTACTGTTTGAAGCACTTTGGAAGACATCTAAATGTACAAAATAAACCCAAAACAGTCTCACAGTAAAGAGTATACACCACGACACATAAATAGCGTAGAATGAGCTCGATTTCATGCCTTTTTTGCATATATCTGTTTTGCCATATATATATTCCACAATATGAAAAAGAGTAAAATAAACACAAGTTTTGGTTGAAGCAACATGGGGACATTTTCTTTAGATTTAACAGGTACGTTTCGGCTTCAAGTTACTAAAATGTTTAGGGCTGGGGCTTGGGGTAGATTTTGTTCAGGCTTATCTACTCAGTAAAGTTCCTGCTTCTGGGAGTGTGGTCCTAAACATAAATAAGAACACCACCATAGAAATGAACTGGGGCTGCAACGTGTGTCATATTTACGCAAAAAAGGTGTGATATCTGCTAATCATTCTCTATTGACATGTCCTGTTATGTTGTGGTATGAATACACTTTCTTGTGAAATCGGGTTTATAAGCCCATCATCATCATTGTCACTGATACCATTGGTTAAAAGGGATATTGTCTTTCTGCATTTTGAACATGGTTGCACTATGATGCTGTGTATTGCACTTACTTAACCCTTTTTAATGCTACTTATGTTGTTTCACATGTCAGCTGTGTGTATGTATGTTTTCTGTACTCCTGGCTTCAAATGAATAGGCTCGGTGCACGGAAATTCAGTTGGCTTGTGTACGTTCAAAATAGCTAACTTCTGTACATACGACCACTTCCTGTTAGCGTTAGCATTTAGACACAAACACGTTTTAAACACACAAGTGTCTCTGGTGAAATATTCCTCTGATATGTAAAGTCTTTAACATGTTTTCTGTAACATTCACCACAACTGTCTGATCTAAAGAGGATTTATTTGTTTTAAACTGATGTAATGAAAACCTCATTGAAAAGCATTGCACAGGAAGTGGTTGTGTGTACAGGATGTAATATTTTGAACGTACGCAAGCCAACTGCACAGAGCCAATTGCCCCTAGGGGATCTAATAAAGTCAAGGTCAAAGATAATGACAAAATTATTGTATTTTTCAAAACTGTGATTCTGTTTTTGTAATTGAGCTCTTCATTTGTCTTTTGTCCAGTAAAGATTACAGATGTGGATTTAGAACCGTTACCTACCAAACCACATTGTAAAAAGGTTCAAAAAACATCAACAACATAAATATACAACAATAGTTATAATTGGACAAATACTGGATGACAATTTAATCATGTAAAATGACGGAACTGTTGCATATTGTCTTTGCATTTGTATTAGAGCTCAAATTACTTTCTGTGACACCAAACAAAGCTAAAATTAGAAAAATGTGCTAATCAGTCATATGGGCTTTAAAATCTGGCTGTATTTTCCATACGACTAGCTCCCGCAGCTCAGTTTGCACAGCTCTGAACCCACAGACTTCCTGAGAGATGCCCTCACGCTGTAAAACCGCTGGAGGAATAATCCCGGCGTGGCCCTGTAACACGCGTTCACACATATTTGGCTTTAGTTTTCCGAGCCAAGTGAATGTGAAATGGAAAATGTGAGAGCACCTGCCGTGGTAATGGGTAACTCGAGCCCTGGCAAGGAGAGATCTGCAGGAACTAAGTCCTTACCAAATTGAAAATGCACGCTCGTAGAGACGCACGGAGCAGGGCGGGCGCGTCAATGTTTTACTTTTATGCGCACAAGCAGACAAGAAGACAAGAATGAGATGAATAAGGCTGTGTTTTTGTGGAAGTGCTCGTTTAAAGGAGATGTATTGAGTTTTTTTGTATGTATTTACTAATAAACTAAGGCATATGTAAAGCAGTATGTTCATTTTGTTCATTGTAAAACATAAAAATGATTTGTAACGGCTTAGAAATGCAAGCAGGTCCAAAGGCTTCCTGTTTCAAACTGCCAACCCGATCTCACAAGAAAGCGTACATACTGTATATCACAACATAACAGGACATGTAAATTAAATATGATTAGCCAAATTTTACAGCTTTTTTTCCGCAAATATGCCACGCGTCACAGCTTCATATGGTAGTTGTAAAGATGTGTTCTTATTTATAAATATTAACCAAGTGTTTATCCTAATCTTAACCTGCACTCTCCAAGCCTAAGTTTTACCCTTTTTATTAACCCGATGTCCAAACTTACCTGTTACACTTAAAGAAAATGTCCCCACGTGGCTTCTACCAAAACTCGTCTATTTTTACACTTTGAAATCTCCTGTCATTTTTGCGCTTTTTCATATCGTGCTAAATGTACGGCGTAACATAAGTACGCAAAAGAATTGTGAAATCGTGCTCAAAATACAGTACGCTGTTTTTGTGTCATGGTAATGCACGCTTTCTTGTGAGACTGTGTTGGAACCACAGAACTGATAAGCTCCACCTTTAAAAAACAAGCAGCAAATTTACTTTTACTTACTTTTTTTGTAAAACGTTCTTCATGAAAATCTGGAACCCTGTCTGTTTTACTTGGAATCTGAATTGTTGAGAAATCACAAGTAAATAACAGATATGTGGGCGGGGATAGGTGGTTGATGTGCACTGGAGCATCAGCTGCACGTTAACGTTTCAGTATGAACGTTCAGTTTTTTATTTGAGAACACTTCTCATTTACAAAGACAACCTTGTATTAGTATAGATCAGACCTGGGCAAACTGCGGCCCTGAATGAGTACTAAGCTTTACCTTAAATTTTTTAATGACTTTGCGACCCAGGTTGCATCGGGCTGACCACGCCTACAGAAAGTAACACCAGATAAACGACACCGCGGAGACTGGTGACGCTTCTGAAGATGGTTAGCAGCAGAAACATGTCAAATAGATAAATATATCACTATAAAGTTGTCTGAATATAAGAAATAAGCATTTTCTAAGAAAATAGTGTCTGTATTTGACGTTTCTCACAGCGTCAATTAGAGATGCTGTATAATAGACATGCAAAAAAGGGCTAGAAACTTATTTTTTATAATTGTAGCCTAACATTTTTATTTGGATTTAATTATTTGAGCATTTATTATTTTTGAAAGAAGAGTTGGCCACTGTCCAGATTGTTCCACCACCTTAGGCCCAAAGTCACTGGAGTTGGCACCAGTCACCTGCCACAAACAATAGAAAATAATTGAAATAATGCCTTTTCATCCTTCTGTGTGAATGTGTGAAAACTGGTCATTATGGTTTTAGGTCGGTCTTAAACCCAAGGCATTGTCACTGAATTTTAATATTCTAACAATTATTGAAAGTGGAGGACAATTGCTTGATGCATTTTTGAGGCTGAAATATTTTGAAGCGTGTTGTGTTGAGTGTTTGTGTCGATAAGGGTTTGGCGGTAATATTTTGCGAGAAGCAGGCCTGCAGCTGGAGCCGGGCGAGGGTCTCTATGGGACCTGCTCTCTTGTATCTGCTGCTGTGTGCTGTGTAATCTCCTCTCGCCTCACCTCTGATGTGCACCTGCGATTACACCCCAAATCAAACCAGACCCGGTCCCAGAGAGAAGCCAGAGGGAGGAGGGAGTGTGTGCGCGGAGGAGGCTGCACATCAATGACTGAAAAGATTGTTTTTAAAGCTGTTAATTCTACTGGAAGAGAACCTGCTTCTCATTGTAGGCTAATTACTGATCTCTACTTTTGTCTCTTAACAATTACCACACATTCATTAAATACAATCAAGTACAGTAGTCTAACTGTAGTGCTACCATCTTTCAAGTACATCCCAAATGCTAAGTTTGACTCTTTTTTTTAGTTTTTTATCCTGTTCTAATTCCTCATCAAAAGCACAGATGGAGTTTTGTCTGTGAGAAATGTTTATTCACATCTGTGCTTCAGAAAAAAACTGTTCTAAATGTTGTTGGTCTGTGATGTAATTAGTAGATCTCTGAGGTCTTCACAGTTTTTAAATCCATTAATTATCTTGACACATTTTGAGCATTTCTGCTGCATTAGCATATCAGGCACACCTTTGACACATTACCCGGTGGAGCAACGTCTGTCCACAAACGCTAGATTAAGCAATAAGTTCTATTTACTGCCTTTTCAGTCTTTATACTGTCGCTGTAACTCTTCATCTTCTTTTTCCCTTGTCCAAATAGTAGCCACTCTCTCTACTTAACGTCCCATTAGGCTGCTCCATACTGTTTTTCCATATGCATAATTTTTGGTCATTGGTTCGCTGGCTCACCTTTAGGCCAATCAAACACCTGCATATGCGGCAACTGGTGATACAAACTCTGCAAGCAAATCTTCAAAACCCCACCTCCAAGACCTCCTCCATGACCTCTGATCCTCGACAGCCTGACACACATCAAAATACATGAGCTGCCTGTCGTCAAAAGTTACCAAACTAGATCAGACAGATGACTTTCCACTTGGTGTGAACAAGGCTTACTGTCGTAGATATTTAACCTGACTCATGCCAGATGGATTTGTTGTAAATTGTGATTTTAGTTCTTCCACAGTCTCCATCTGGAACTTTACTCAGTGAAAGCGTTTGGAAAAAGGTGGGACGTTTACTGAAATACGTCGAGCTGATTGGGTGAGCCTTATTTGTGCTTAACCAATCACAGCAACAAATCGTAATGGCCAATGTCCGTATGGGATAAAACAAGTGTCACACAAACATCTCTGCTCTTCTTTCAAAAAGAAAATACTCTGTGTTTCTGCTAAACAGAATCAAACGCAGCAGAAACATGTACATCCATGAGAGCAGCCATCTTTGTTTTGTTCTAATCAAGTGGTACTTCATCTCGTCATTGCAACCAACCCGCCTCAACCAGCCCTGCTGCAATGTGATTGGACAGACACAACGCTGTGTTGGACTCCAAACCAATCGAGCTGCTGGAAGTCCAGATGGATTATCTCGAGTTTGTCAATCAACAAATAATGTGAGATAATTCATCTGGACAGGTTAGAGAATATTGTTTAGTGTAGCATTCAAGATCACACTAATCAAGACCAAATCAAGACCATCTTTGTGATTTACTACATTTATCAGTGTCTACATTATCTTCTTGTGCAGTTCTTATTGCAAACTGTGCTTGGGACAGGTCACTGGTGCAAGTTTATCAGAACATGAAACATGATTTTGATGTCAGACCCCGAGTCCGAGATGAGACCAACAGCGCTTTCGAGTCTTAAAACCAAGATTGGCCTCGAGTATTACTACACTAATATTCTCCTATGTGTTCCTTAAATTAAGAAATTGTGATTGTTTTGTTTGCATTCTTTGTTGCCATGTTGTTTTCTTCAAGAAACACTTGCACCCTAGTGTTCCCTTGCAGACTGTTTGAAAATCAATGGCATAGGCTTCGACAAATCAAATGAACTTGTGCAGAATGTGTTTTTGCAGTGCAGCGGCTCATTGTGAACCATAACTCAGAGTTCATAAGATAGCGCTTAGACAGAGAGTATATAGGCTCCGTCACAGTCTGAGTGATGCGATCTCAGCAGGCCTGTAGGCTCCAGCTCACACACGCTCACATCCATCAAAGAGGCTGCAGATGCCTTCAAAGACTCACGGCAAAACGGGAAATATATCAATCCTTTGTCAGAGCCATCCCCAGCTCCGGTTTATTAAATGCCGACATATCTTTAGGAAGAATAGAATTGGAGATACGACTTCGAGTCTGAGAAACTAATGGTGTAAAAAGAGATGAATGACTATTGATATGAGAAAAGTGACATAAAGACATTTGAAATATTGATAATAGTTGCTCTGGTTCTGATATTTGATTTGTGCTAAACAGGAAGCATATCTTTGTGATTTGTGTTGCTATAACTAACGGTTCTTATGATGAAAATGTCTCTTTTTCATTTAATAAGCTCTCTATTAAGGTAACAGTTTATCACTGTACAGACAGCGACTCATCATATTTTGGGGTCGTGGTTTGAGTCTCTGCTCAACACAGTCTCACAAGAAAGCGTACATTTACCATGACACAAAACCAGCGTGTTAGGAGCATGATTTCAGGTCTTTTTGCGTACTTTACGCCATATATATAGCACAATATGAAAAAGCGTAAAAATGACACGAAATTTCACAGCATCAAAAAAGGATTTGAATAAAGCCACGTGGGGATGTTTTCTTCAGGTGAAATCGGTAAGTTTAGGCATAAAGTTACTGAAATGGGTAAGATTAGATCTGGGGCTTGGGGCAGGTTAAGATGAGAATTGGGATTTCATTAATATTCATAAATAAGAACACGTCTTAACAACCACCATTGAAATGAATGGGGACTGTGATGCGTACAACAATTACGCAAAACAGCTCTGAACTCGTGCTAAACATACCTAATTTGCATGTTATGTAATGTTGTGCGGTAAATGTACGCTTTCTTGTGAGATTGGGCTCCGGATTCAATTCCCGCACGTCCTGGGCCTTTCTGTGTGGAGTTTGCATGTTCCTCCTTGTGTCTGGGTGGTTTCCTCCAGGCACACTGTTTTCCCCACCAACCAATAACATGCAGGTTAGGAACACTTGTTAATAGTCGGGTTGAGGCGCCAGATGTTTAGGCGAATATCCTCTGCTGAGCTGCTCCAGGGCTGCTTACTATCAGTGAGTGAGGAGGGGAGGGGTTCATCTCACTGTGAAGCGCTTTGTGACTCTGTCTGTGAAAAAGTGCTATAAATAAAGATTACTTACTTTCTCACTAATAGTCATAATTAAGAACTTGTCTTAAGAACCACCATAGAAATGAACTTGGACTGCGATGTGTATCATAATTATGCAAAACAGCCGTGAACTCGTGCTAATCATATGCAATCTACATGTCCTGTAATGTCGCGGTAAATGTAGGCCTGTAAGTTTTGTGAGTTACAAAAACACAAGTTTTTGCTCTTCCAATACATTTACCGGTGTTTTAAGAGTATTTTAAACATCTAATTCAAGCTCAAGTCAAAACTGAGTCTTAATGGAGTAATTTCTTCTCTCCTTTAGTAAACTCTTTCAGTAGTTTGGGCTGACTGTGTTAGCAGCACATGTTGAGACGATTTTCTCTTGTTGTAATCCAGATTAAATGGAGAACTCTTCCAAACATTTGGTGGTGTCCAGTGGTTGATTCCCACACGAATAATCATAAACCAACACAAGGCAGAGGAAAATACACCGACCACACAAGCCACTAACAAATGTGTTCTTTAAATCAAAGAAGAAAAAACTACAGGTGCTGGTAAATACATTTTCAAGAGCGGTACAGCTTTCAAAATGAACAATACCTGGATTGAGGTGCAGGGTCGAGCCTGGTGTGTGCACAACATAATAGAGGCGCCCAATTTACTGCACAAAACAGCATCCCATGTGTGTTAGCCTTCAGACAGCTTCCACTCGCTCTCTGTGAACTGGATTCTGCGCCCTGTACTTACCTGTAATTAAAGAAACATGAGTGTTTTTGAGTCTGGAGCTGGTGTATAATGTTGTTCCTGTAGAAATAAAGTGGTGTGATGTATTTGAAGACGGCGAGATGTGGGAGTGTGAAGTGCAGCTTTAAAAGTCTCTGCTCGGTGGAGATAGAGCATCAGGAGAGAGACAAGCCTACAGCCTCTCCTAATTATCTGACTCTGATGGGACAATCCATCATGAGAGGAGAAGAGGAGAGATAGGGGGGCGCGACAGAAGAGAGAGGAGAGGAGGGGAAATGAGGAGTAAAGTGGAGAGAGAAGGCTCCAAATCATATTTTACTTCTTTGTACAACTCATGTGTTAGCACTCTACCTACTGGGAGCAGAAGGGATTACCCTGGAGTATTGATGAGACGGTTGGCCAATCTGCACCGATACACCGACTTACACAGGCGCGATGTGAGTGTGCCAATAGAAAAGTGCTACAGCGGTGCAGATCATGTGACAAAGCCTGCATCACACTCTCTGTTTTTGTCTCTTCTATGATTTTTAACCAATAAGGTGATAATAGTCTCATTCACAGACACATGCACCAACACGCACACGCACACAAAATTATAAAATAAATTTCCAGTTTCCAGAAGCGGACGTAGCGGCTAAAGCTAAAGCTAAAGCTGACCCCTGAACACATTTTTAACAACAGACATGTTTTTGTTTTTTTGTTTACTTTTACTTCTGTGAGGTCTTCAAGAGATTTCAACATGACAATGTGAAAGTCCTATTTCACTCAATTGAAAAGTTATTCTCTAATAGTTTAAAAAATATAATATAGATAACATTATTTAACTTAAATGATTTTTTATATTGTAATAGCACTTGAGACAGGTCTTGGTCTTAACCCCTGCGTGCGAGTTTGGTGTGAGTCAAAACTCGCAAGACTTAAAACAGGGGTTCTCAAACTTTTTGAGGTCAGGGACCTCTTATCGGTATAACAAATTCTCAAGGACCTCTATCATTCCCCACAATGGTGTCACAAAACAATAACAATTAAAACTAAGATATTTGGTTCAGAAACGTAATCTATGTGAAATAAAGACTATGGAAAAGCATTGTGTTCTAGAGATATATCAGAAATTGTAATATTCAAGTAATAATCAATGTTATCCAGTATTTTGGGAGACCCCGATCAAATGGCTCTGTGACCCCCAGGTGTCCCCAGACCCCACTTTGAGAACCACGGACTTAGAAAGTGTTTATAACCAATGTTCCCTGTGGAAATAAAGTTTATTTTTCCTGGAGGTCGCAGACGTCTGATTTGACTTTCAAGTCATAACAGCATTCTCACGGTATCCACATCAATCTGTGCAGCTTTAGGCAAATACGAACGGCAGAGTTGCGCTTGAGTTCTGTCTTGGACCTGGGGTCTGACTGACATCGACACCACATTTTATTCTGCTAAACTTGCAGCAGGAGTTCATGGCCTTAGTGCAGTGACCTATCCCAGGCACAGTTTGCAAAAAAGACTTCACATAAGATAATAAATGTAGAAACTTACAAAGATGGTCTTGATTTAGTCTTGGCTCGGTATCAACATTTAAAAGTCTCGGTCTTGACCCTCAGTGGTCTTGGCCTTGCCTTGGTCTTGGGAGACTGTGGTCTTCTAAAGGTCTTGATTAATGCAGTCTTGACTACTACACTAATAAATTCTAATCTAATCTCTGCCATTTCACACAGAAAGCAATCAAAGTCTCACTTCTGCTCCAAACCATGTTTTTACTGACAAAAGCTTAGCTGTTTAGCTCCTGATTCACTAAGCACACCTAAATAATTAACAATTTTACATGACTAGAATGCAATCTCTTGATCTTTCAACGAATTGCCCAAAACTAGACTTCGATCGAACTTGTTATGCTTGTTCTGGCCCCACAGTTAAGGGAGACAATTTCTGACCATTCTCTGCAAACCAAACCAGAGGAAACACGTCTTGACCAGAAAATAACCAGGATTGTAACTAAAGTCGAACTAAAAGCAGGTCCAAAGTGCACGCAGGCCTGTTCTGGAGCGTGCTTGTGTATAAGTAGATGGGTCAGCGTGGGCAGAGAGACTTCATTAGCACAGGCACGTCGGAGCAGAGCCTAATCTCCATTTTAACCTCACCTTTAGTGGAAGCCTGTGTGATAAAGGACCTGCGGCGCTCGGCCAGAATACTGATTATTCCTACCATTGTTATCGGCAGTGAAGGCAGCACGAAGACGCTTTCTCCGGCTCGGCCCATCTCTCCTTCCTCTCGAGAGCAGGAGTTCAGGCGCCCCAGGCTTTTCTAAAACAAGAGCTGGGCGTCAGTGTTTTGATAAGTATCGGTATCAATCTTACAAATCTCTATTTAATGACCTACTTTGCCTGGACCGAGAAGGAGATTTGTCATTTGAGCTCGAACGGGAAGTGAAGCTAAGTCATTGTAAATGCATTGTCACAATATGGATAAAGAGGTTGAGTTTAAGAGCAGGAATACACAACCAGGCAACACATTTTAATCTTGCAGGATGGTTGTTCTTTTGAAAGAAGATGAATATACTCAAGTAAAATGTTGTAGTCCAAGAAAGAACCGCAGAAACAACCCTTTTAGAGGAAACTATCAAAATAAAATATCTGATGTGAAATTGGAAGTGTCAACGTATTGTGCAAATTGTACGTTGTGCAAAAATAGGGCTCAATCAAAAACAAGCCTGGCCCTCTTTTCACTGTTAGATTTAGACTCACCAGTGGTTCTGACCAATCACAGTAGATCTTTATGGTTTCAGGTGGAAGATGACTCACCGAGATGAACCAAAACAATCATGGACCAACAATCAATGAATGGACTTCATTATGACCGTGGCTCAATGCAAAATGCTGAGCGCTGTAACCTTGCCAGATTGGCTTGACTCGTGACAAGTGGTCGACTACTAAACACAACACTTTGTTTTGTCTTGGCCTTAAAGTGAAGCCAATTCTTTACTTTAACAGCCACAATGAGCCACCGGTATGAACGTTTTCTCACCAAATAAACTGAGGAGATGCATTTTAGTCCGTTTAACAAAGCAAATCTCCAAATCAAGCAGATAGCTATTGAAGGAGCTGTTACCTATACTTTTGACATACATTTTACCTGTTTTAAGCATAGTTTTAACCAGTTTTAACCTTTAATTTAAAATAAATTATTTATGCTTTTAACTTTCATGGAGATTAATCATTTTAAACAATATAATATTCAACAGTTTACAAAAACTAAATAATAGTGGTGTAAGAGCTTACACCCTCTATAGTACACTATAGTTAGGATGCACATTTGAACACAGTCTAAGTTTTGGTTAAAATCTATTTAAGAAAAGCAGATGCATCTGTCCCACGAGCCCAATCTCAGAAGAAAGCGCACATTTACCACGACATTATGCAACACGTAAATTACGTATGATTAGCACGAGTTCACAGCAGTTTTGTGTAAATATGGTACGCATCGCAGTCCCAGTTCATTTCTATGATTGTTAAGATCCTGATTGTAATCTTAAATTATCACTAGCCCCAGACCTAAACTTACACAATTTGTAACTTGAAGCCTAAACTTACCCGTTTCACCAAAGGAAAATATCCCCACAGGGCTGCAACCAAATCTTGTGTTATTTTTATGGTTTTTCATATCGTGCTAAATGTACGGCGTAATATAAGTACTCAAAAAAGGCTGGCATTCAAAATCAACTAAACTGTATCGAGGGTTGAGCAGGCATGCATGGTGCGTGTTCCCAATTTGCTGCACGACCTTGCTGCATAACTTTGATCAATAAGCTTCAAATGTTTATGTTTTCTAGCCTTTAGAGACACTCTTAGATCTTCCATTTAATATTTTGAACCTTGTGATGACAGTGTTTAAAGCGTCTATTGAACTCCAATAAAACAACAACTCAATAACATGGTCCAAAGTCAATTTAACATGCTCCAACCATTTCCTGTAACAACCCACACATGTCAACAGCAACAACAACACAGCGATACGTCTATTCTCTCTGTCCAGAGGTGTGACATGTCAGGATGATCCCATATAATCCCTATCATCTCCAAAATTGGCCCTGTCTCGTGGCCAGCTGGTGACTAATGCCTTAAGTGAAAATCTTAGAAAACAATCCGCCATAAAACGTATCATCGAGGGAGCGGAGGCAGGACAAGCCGAGCAGAAGATGTCAGATCGTCCCGGCGACTGATAATGACGGCTGTTTCCACCTGCCGCCGTTGTTATGGGCGACGGGGGACTGGGCGACCTGCCACACTGTACGTTGTCCCGCGCTCAGACTTATGAGCTCTGAGACCGGCGCAGCAGCCACGGGACACTTTGGCTTAATGGGGTTTTTGTCTTGGCACCGTCTGACCTTCTGCTAATGCTAAAGCGCAAAAGTACAGTGATGAGGAGCTACAATATGGCCGCTGTCGGGTAAAATGAGGGCAGCAGATGTTTTTATAGACGTGTACATTATGTAAAATAGCCTTGACTCTTCTTTGTCCAAAATTATGTAGAGCTAGTTGTATTTCTCATCATTTTGTAGCTCAAACATGTGGCTAGATTCTTTGTGAAGATAGTATTAGCTTGTGGTGTCTGATTTAAAGTAGAACTAAGCAATATGTTTGACCTTTTTTGCTTAATTTTCAAACCAAAGTAATGAAATTTGGGCTTTTTACTTCAGCGCTCACTTACCTAATGTCTTCTGAGCCTCCAGTTTATTCACAAAGATGTGTTTGAAGTTTTTTTTCACAGCAGTTTGGAGCAAAACTTGACTGCTAAAGACATAACACTAGCAAAAATAACAGACAAAGTTTATAGATTTTCTTAAACAAATGGAACACTGCAAGTCATGGAAAGGACACTTGGTTTTAATTTTTTTTTTATAATATTAAAAAAATGCGTATAGTGCCTTTAAATGTCATTTTAAGTCAATGTGATATTTTATTGGGGCAATTCAATCGTGCGTCGACTTTCTCAGCTGCCTCCTGGCGGAAAACCAGTCTTTACAATTTCTGTGTCTGGACCCGACACCAACTGTTATGAGAAACCATGGCTCTTTTATTTTTTTATATTAAACACATTAATATATATATATATATATACATATACATAAAGAAAGATGATTTCTTTATCAACACGGGGGACGTGTGCACTGGTTAACAGAAAGAGCTGCAGTTGGTTGACACAAGCTATAGCAGCAACACAAGCCAGCGCTGTTGTCAGCTAACTACAAGAGTTTATTACTGTGTGAAAACAAAAGTTAGGCAGCTACTCAACAATTGTAATCAATCAACTCAAACACGTTACATTCAGGCATGTGGAAAAATGCTGAGAAAACACTGTCTCAAGCTTCAGGAGCCAGATGTACGTCAGAGTTCAGACCGGTTCAGACCTGATCCAAACAGCTGACAGACAGAAAAATGTACATTTAAAAAAAAGATAAGAAGCACAACCACTGTGATTGCTTATATCTACTTTAATAGATTTATGAATGAGAACAAGCTATAAACCTAAGAATATAATTTTAAACCACCTAAATTTGTTTTTATTCATATAAGTTACTGTATAAGTGGTGTTTCCATTCTGGGCCTGAATGACATTAGATCTGGCTAAAACTTTTTTCATAAAAATGGAGAATTGATCGCACTGTTTGATTTGAATCACTACAGAGAGAGCAGTGACCAGACCAACTCTTTATAAAGTATTGTAGAAAACAAGTCTGATCATTGCTGGAGATTAGTGACCAGGAAAAGGTAACCTTGCTCACGCCAGGTTGATATGAGTATTACTTTGAGTTGAGTTCTACACTTTATCAATTTGGATAGATCAGGAGAGCCAATTAAGTTATGGAGGGCCAGACTGCGATCATTGGTGTAGCAAAGTCTCATTTTTGCCATCACTTTTCTATAAAACAAGTTTTTCCCATCTATTTTTTCAATAATTTTAGAACACAAGTGCAGACACATGCTACATAGAAAGTTAAATCAAACAAAAACTATAAAGAGTAACGCTTTTTAAAAAAAACATGATTAGAGCTGTGTCCAACCCCCAGGCCACAATTTCCCCCAGATCTGTCACTAAAAGCCGTGGTTAAAAGGCTGCTTGAATCAAACTTTGCTTAATCCATCTTTCCCTCCACAGAATGAACAAAGCATAAATCTTTCCCGAGCTGTCGATTTCCTTGTTCGTCGTTGCGTCCAATTATTCAGTGCGATGGAAAGTTTGTAGTGACTTTAGTGACTGCTGGACGGTCTCGGCCATGCGCAGAATCTCACATCAGGCTGCGCTCCTTTCTCTGCCCTGATTCATTATTCAGACCTGCCCTTTCCCCACTGCTCCTGCTTAAAAGTGGCACCAGACTGAATTTAGAGAGACAGACAGGTCCCGCGCACACCTCCAGCAAAGAGAGCCAAAGGTGCCATTTCCACTGCTCCATTATTGAGAGGAGAAGGTTCATCTGAGCAGAAGTGAATCTTTATAAGGTATAAAGCTGCCATTTGTGATTAGATTAGCAGACAGGCTGGTGAGAGCGAGTGTGTTTAGGGGATTTACTGCACAGAGATTTGACTAATACAAACAAATGCATGTCATTTTGATTCTACAGACACTCGACATCAGCACAACTTTCAATTGGAAGCATATTTCTTCTTTCTTACAAAAATTATTTAACCATCTGTAGTTCCTTCCCCTGGATTACAGATGGAAATTACCTGAACAATCTGGTACAAGCATCTCTGCCTTTGTGCCTACTGTAATTGTACTTTGTCTGAAAATAACTATATGTCTCTAACTATAACTACTATTAGACAGGGCCTAAACAGTAGTGTTGGGTGCCATATGCAAAATTCTGAAATGGTTCCCCTCATACTGCCCCAGCCTTTTTCCACCCCCCTGTGCTCCCCTATCCACCACTGCTCCAGCACTATAGAGAGATTTTCACTCGGCGTCACTCTACTGTGAATGCTTTGTGCAGAAAGAGCTGCTGTCCATCAGGTTAGCTGGGGAAACTGTTTTGATTAAAACAAAACTGGACGAGAGCAGCTGTTTCGATCAGGTATGAACCGGTCAGACAGACGTCTGGCTCTTGAAGCTATTTCTTGCTGTTTTTTCACTCAACTGAATGTAACGTTTAAGGGTCGTGATACAAATGTTGATTTAGCAGCATAACTTTTTTTTGTTTTGTTTTTTGCAGTGATAAATTCTTGTAGTTAGCTGACAACAGTGCTGGCTCGACTTGTCACGGTTTGTGTCAGTGAGCGGCGGTTCTTTCTGCACAGTGCACGCTCATCTCCTGTGTTGATAAACAAATAATTCCTCTGCTGCGCAATGCAACCTCTTTGCTCAGGAGGACTTTACTGAACAGATACACAAAAGTCCGATGAAACTTTTGTCAGGACAAATAGTCTCATGTTTTATGTGGCTCTTGAAACAATCCAAAAAATAATAATAATTAGCAGAAATCAGTCATATTTTGTCACTAATTTGCCTTATTAAATCTACAACAGTATTAGACTAGTTGTCCAGGTAACTCAACTAATATGTATTCTATTTACACAAAATATAGATTTTTTTTTTTAACAGCTCATGAGTGTAGAATATGTTCCTCTTTTACTAACAATTTCCTGTGTGTTTTAAGCTCTGTGCCGTGAATGATCAGTCGCTCATGCAGCAAGCAGCTTCACCTGTCCTGCTTTATACAGGCCAAGTGAATATCAGCTATGCAAGCATTAGGAGTATTCAATTTGTGAATTTCAGCCTGTCAATGTTTTTTTAAGAGCACTCACATCAAGTAAGTACTGCCTGGATGAGACCCAACTGAAATTTTAAAATGGTAAATACTAGTGAACATTTAGAGTGAATGGTATCAGAGTGGTTAGAACTATAGTTTCCCAATAAGGAGATTGTGGGTTTGAATCTCTCTGGTGGAGTTTGCATAATTCTGACAAGTTAAAAATCCTTTTGCCAGTGGTGACTTAGCAGTATATCAGGTTGTATGCCTTTTATTTACTTTATAAAAAATGTTTCTGGTTAATCTCTATGGATCTTTAGCGCACTTGGAGCAAACATGGCAGATTTCCATGGTAACAGAGCTCAACAGAATGTAAAAATATCTAAAGATCCGGTGATGTGTGTTTGGTGTGGTGTTTGAGCTCAGCTGCAGCAGGACGCACACACACAGAACTACTCATACTCTTTTATGTTCTCTAATGTGCGTTAACTGCACCAGGTGTGGACCAAACACAGACGCGCTCACATTTACCACACAACAGCCTGTCCTCGAACGCAGCTCCTCTGTTTCAAGTGTCTCCAAAGACAACACGAAGGACTGAACGAGGTCTGATACTCACAGCGGAGAATTCATTTCAAACTAAATCATAATCCATTCACACAAAAAAAAAACAAAAAAAACGATGGGTTTGCTACCAAAATGTCTTTATGAACTTCATGTTTTATCTGGCACTGCTACTACTTGTCAGCTTGAGCCGGAGTTTGCCCAAATACAGAAAGATAATGTGGAATCTAGTAAAACTGAAGATAATCAAGAGGAAGAGGCAAGAACTGGACACTGTCAGTGGTGTTTTTGTGGCAACTGCTCACCTGATGAAATTGTGGGAGTAACCATGGAAACACTATTTATTTCATCAATCCAGAATGCATGGACAAAATGGCGGCTCCCAGTGGCTTGAAAACAACATAAACAATGACAATTTTAGAAAAAAATTGTAAGCAGTTATACATTTGTTTGCAATTTATTTTAAGAAGCATGACCAGTACTAGTGTTTTAGCCAGTGGTGGATGAAGTACTCACTTTTTGTACTTAAGTAAAAGTACAGATAATTGTTCCAAAAAATTACTTAAGTAAAAGTAAAAGTACTAAGGAAAAAAATCTACTTAAGTAAAAGTACAAAAGTAAACAGGTTAAAAATTACTTTTAAGTAAAAAGTAAAAGTATTCGGCTCTGATTTAAATTTTCTATTAGTTACATTCGTTTTTGCTTTTGTGAACTGAGCCAACAACAACAACAACAACAATAATAAGCTCTATTTAACCCCTGATAGAGATTCTGATCAGACCAATAGCCTAGGTTCAATTAATGTGACATTGCAACCTTTATATTCAGATTCAGACAACTTTATTTATCTGTCAAGGGCCAATTAATTTGAGTAGCATCAGACAATAAAATTCTAAGAAAAATTAAAATTATAGACAGATATTAGGCTATTTAAGATGTTTGACAGCTATAATCATCATGGTTAAATGCATTTTTTGTTGTAATAAAAAGTGAATAGATTTAGTCACTAATATGAAAAGGTATAAATTGACCTTTAAGATATTTCTATTGGTGTTTTTCCTACTAATAACACTAACAGTGTAGGACAGTGTTGTGTTTTTCCTACTGAATGTAAAAAAAATATCTTTTTCCCATCATCTGGACTTATGACATGACATTATCATATTCTACTATTCTAGAAGCTTCTGCTAAAGTCCAAAGGCCATCTTATACTGTATTCATGGTTCAACAACAGTTGAGTTTCATATTACTGATGTAAAGAGTGGGTTTAGGGCAGGTTGGATAATGAGATGAAGTTGGCTACAGCGGTGCGAGCGGGTCGGGTCCAAGTGCTCGTCAGCTTTAACTTTATGTGGCCTGAACGTCATGTAATAGGTCTACATTAGGCCTATTTGTGGACATGTTTAACAGACTATGGCACAAAACCTTTGCAGCCTTTTTGCACGTGTTAAGCTGAGCGTGAGAAAGGAAAAAGGCGAAAGATGAATAGGCGCGTGGGTCAGTCCCCACGTTTTTAACAAACACAGTGTACAGTAACTGCTCGAATGTTGCTCCAGTGTGAATGACTTCGTCCACCTCATACATTGCGAGAGAAAAGCATCAGGATTGTGAGAGCAAAGCAGCCATCCTTACCTGGAGAGACTTCCAGAGCGCGCTCACGCTGCAGGTCAACTCTTGCACAATCAACCTGCTTTCCGAGCGTCTGTGCGTTTGACGATTTCAAAGGGGTCCTAAACAGTGCGTCTGGGCACACGCGGTAACAAAAAAAGTGCCTATTTACGCTAGCTAGATGTGACCAGTCGGAGTTTATTTCGCCTACTTATTTACAATTTGGTTACCTAAAAGATAAGCATTTGAATGAAGCCAGACAACGCCACCCCAGATTTAACCAGGGAAACCTTTATCCTGCACCAGAATTAAGGCACACAAGTTCGTTTAACTGATGGACAGAGACAAGATTATAATTTATAAAATTAATTTATTAAGCCTAGAATAAATAAGTTTACTTTGAGATCATAAGTACGATCATTAAAACAGATTGAGTAATCAGAGTCATTCACATTACTTGTAGACAACTATACATGGGAGTCAGATAAAACAGTTCATTTACGTGGTCATTTCAATACATCCTTGTGCCCACTTAGTTCAAGGGCTGGCCACGCCATAGCCGAAGCGCACAGCCCACACGATGACCCAAAACGAACCGGAGAGAAAGGGGAGGCACAGTCGCTACCATCAGGAACCTGAGGGTGAAATATAGCCTATGCTCAACCAGCAATTAGCTAGTAGACATTTCTAATAAGGGGATTGAAACATACCAGGCCTAGTACATCCACAGTGCGCCAACTTCGGCACCCCAGTATCTAGGAGATCCATGCCGCAGTAAACGCTGGAGCCACAGCCACGCGCTCTGGCTCTGAGCAGGCCGCGAAGGCTAAAAACATTAGCTTGTTAGCGGTTGCTCCAGTAACAAATAATCAACGTCTGCTCGCACTGACACTCACCCACTCACGAACACATCGCATTCCCGTCGCCCAGCTCGACTCACGGACCGCGGCGACTGTAGTCATTCTGACATGTTAGCTAAAACGGCTCTCATCTTTCATCTACAGCCTTTTTTTTTTTTTTTTTTTTTTTTTTTTTCAAAATTTTATTTAGACACACATTTATACAATTTACATATACACAATATTTACAATGAAAGGCATTCAAGTCATCCAAGGTTTTTGATACAATGACAGTCTCTCAGGCCCAACCTGCCTTTACTTCCGAGATCAGCCAAGGTCGAGCTATATCCGGCAGGTATGGCCTTACCCAAAGCACACACAAGATTAACACAAGAGAAAAAAAAAAAAAGAGAAAAGGATAAAATAGTACAAAGAAGAAATTGTGACAACACAAGGCAAAACCAACAGAAAGCATATATATTCGCCAATAGCGAATTTTACCATGAGACACGTGACACACTGTACATAGAGCAGGAATTATGGATTGAAATATTCTTTATAGATATTATAAGTAGTTATACATTTTTTATTTGTAGAGAGGGAAATTGAATTTATGTATGTATTTATTTCAGTTACAAAAAGCTGAAAGCACGGTTTGGATTTGGCATATTTTGCTTTATGGATGTGATATTTGCCTAAAATGATAAAAAGATTTGTTAATTTTTCAATTTTTCCATTTTGGTGTGTAAAATTTGTTATGATTGATGCCATATTTATACTTATGTTGGCATGTGTTTTCCTTCGGATCAATTCTTGTACGCGATTCCAAAAAGCAGTGGTAATAGCGCAAGAGAAAAATAAATGTGTTATTTTTTCTGGGTGGGTGAAGCAGAAAGAACAGGTATTCTCAATTTGCATAAATTTTGAAATATAATCGTTAGTTGGATAATAATTATGTAGGATTTTAAAATGTACCTCTCGCACTTTGTTGAGGAGGGGGTATTGAAATGTGATTGTCCAAGTTTTACGCCAGTAAATGTTTTGAAATTGTGAGTTCCAATAGAATTTTCCCCTTGGTTGTATATAGTTTACTTGTAAAAGACTATTCCTAATGTGTCTGTTGTTGCATTTTTTGTTCAGAAAGTTTATACCATTTAAAAAAATGTCTTTGTGGTCTATTGATGATAGATCATGACAACTTTTCATTAATTGCAACAGGCCATTAGGAATAGCTTGGGTAACTAGTTTGTAATCTCTGAAATATATTGGAAATTGATATTTTGTCATAAAGTGTTCGTAGCTTAACAAAGTGCTGTTATTATCCAACAGGTCAGACACATATATAATCTTTTTGTTCACCCAGGTTTGAAAAAATAATGTTTTTTTACCTCTTAAAATACTTTCATTGTTCCAAATAACACATGAATGCGGAGAAAAATTATTTTTGTAACAAATCTTCCATGCTGTCAGGGCTTGCTGATAGAAGTTAGATAGTTTGATTGGCAGCTTACTTACTTTGTAGTTACATTTTAATAGAAATTGCAGTCCCCCTAAGTTCTTAAATATATTACATGGAATGAAATACCATAAAGACTCAGGATTTTTGAGACATTCCTGTAACCACTTGATTTTGAATGTGTAATTAAGAATTTCAAAGTCTATCATCTCAATTCCTCCTTCTTTTGTAGAATTTGTAAGAATAGATTTTTTAAGATTATGTTTTTTGTTTTTCCATATAAAATTAGTTAAAATTTTATTAATTTCCAAAATAGTAGACTTCTTTACAAACAGCGATAAAGCTGGATAGACCAATCTGGAGATCCCTTCTGCTTTAGAAAGCAAAACCCGCCCAAATATTGAGATGTCACGCTGTAACCACATATTTAAGACATTACTAGTTTTTTTAATTTTAGCAGGGAAGTTTTGTTCTTGTCTTTCTTTCATTTTTTTACACACGTTAATACCAAGATACTTGACAGTTTCTTTCACAGAGATATTACATATAGAATTAACAGCAGACTTATATAAACACAGAATTTCGCACTTAGATCTATTAAGTTCTAATCCCGATGCTGAAGAAAACTGATCAACCAGCACCAGTGCAGATTCGACCTGATTTTTGTCGTACAAAAACAAGGCTGTATCATCTGCAAGTTGGGTTATTCGTATTTCTTTCTCAAATACCATAATACCTTTTATAATCGGACTATGCTTGATATGCAATGAGAGCATTTCCGCGACTAACAAGAAGAGAAATGGCGCAATTGGGCAACCTTGATGAACCGACCGATGCACCGAGAATCTAGGAGTAGTATAAGGAAACAGCATGACTGAACTAGAGGTGTTTTTATAGAGCATTTTAATATGTGAAATAAAATTGGGTCCAAATCCAAATTGTTTAAGAGTATTAAAAAGAAAATAATGTTCCACTGTATCGAATGCCTTATAAAAATCCAGAAAAATAATTAAAGCTTCAGAGTCTATTATTTCTGAGTAATCTATCAAATCCAAAATCAATCTTATGTTTGAGCTAATGTGTCGATTAGCCATAAAACCAGTTTGTGATTCATTAATAATTTTGTGTAGATCCCCTTTTAGCCTTTTCGCTAATACTTGTGCTAATATTTTATAATCTGTATTTAATAAAGTGATAGGCCTCCAATTTTCGATTAATAATAGATCTTTGCCAGGTTTAGGAATAAGACAAATTAATCCTTGTTTCATACTAACAGACAATTCCTCTTGTATAATACATTCATTGAAAACTTTGAACAAAGAATCTTCTATAAGTTCCCAAAAGTGCAGGGATTGGCGCGTCACAGTTTTGTTTGTAATGGTTAGATATAGTAGGACACCTAATAGAATTGATAAATATATCGCTCTCTTTGACTCTATTATTTGACTTATAAATGTTTGCATAAAATGTAAAGACAAGCTCTGAAATTTCTTTAGGATCATCTATAATCTTATCATTGACGCGGAGCTGCATGATATTATTTTGTTTTTGATTACGCTTTTCTAAAGCAAAGAAATAACTGGAATTTCTTTCTCCATATTCCAACCATTTTGATCGGGATCTAATAAAAGACCCCTTTGCCATTTCAATATATAAATTATCTATTTCTGCTTGTAATTGATTAACTCTCAGTTTTTCCTCCTCGTTTAAAAATTGCTTGATTAACAAATTATTTAATTCCTCCATTATTGTATTTTCTTTTAGCGTTCTATTTCTCTTTATTTCTTTGCTTCGTTTTATAGCGTTCTCTCGTACTTTGAACTTGAAATACTCCCATTTGCGCATATCATCTGTTGTCTCTGTGTTAAGTATCTCATTAACCAAACTTTTTACATCATTGCAGAATACATCGTCTTCTAACAGGCAGTTGTTAAACTTCCAATAACCTCGTAAACTTCTAGTGTGCTGCCTTGACCCCTTTAAATGGATAGTGAGCATTTTATGGTCAGACAATGGGGCATAGGAGTGGTTAATATCAGAGACATATTGAATACAATGTGGAGATGTAAACCATAAGTCGATTCTTGATTGTAAAGATCTATTAGAGTTAGACCAGGTGTATTCTAAAGACTGAGGGTTTAAAAAACGCCAAGCGTCGATTACAGTCAGCTGATTGGTAATAAATGCAGTAGATTTAAACCTTGAGCTCTGTGTCAATCTAGGTGGAATTCTGTCTACAGAATCATCCGGTGCATCATTAAAATCCCCTCCTATAATTAATATGGCGTCTTTATACTTTGATTTTAACATCTGGATCTTTGAGCATAGTTGATCAAACATATTCTTTGCTAGAGATGGACTATTACAGCTGTAAAGATTACAGATAATAAATACTGCATTATCAATTTTAAGAACTAATATTATCCATCTCCCATAATCTGACAATGAAGATTCAATTATATCTGCGTTGGATTTATTAAATAATATAGCAACCCCTGCTGACTGTTGTGTGCTGTGACTGAAAAAGCATTTATCACCCCATTGTGATTTCCATAATCTATAATCACTTTCTACAGAATGAGTTTCTTGTAAAAAACATATTTGTGCACTTTTTCTCCTGCATAACAAAAAAATTGCTTTTCTTTTGTACTGTCACGAATGCCTCTAACGTTTAAAGAAATAATTTTAAATGAATTAAGTTGTCATAAAACTAAAAGAAACAACAAAAAGAAAATAATTTAAAAATAACACATTAACAAAACCTTGTACTGAAATGAATGCGTCAAAAAACAAAAAATAAAAACTTTGGGCACTAAACCTCCTGCCTAGGCATGCTTTCTACATTTCTACGTCACGCCTCTATTGATTATACTCAAAAATAGACCTTACAACACAATATGTTCGGTTCCTTATTATCGATTATCTTTATTGTTCTTAAAAAATGAAAACCAAAAAAAGGAAAAAAGAAAAAAAAAACGAGAAAAAGCAAAGGAAAAAGAGAGAAAAAATATATAGTTTTTCCTTTTTATGGACATTTTCGACCCCTGGATTCAATCAGTATATTTTTCATTTCAGTTTTATTTCATTACCGTTAATGAAGCCTCTGGACCCCACGTAGTAAGCACGCTTTCCTTGTTTCCTCGCTTCATCAATTTGAGGCCACAGAAGACTGCGGAGCTCCTTGTCGGTGGCTGTGAGGTCTTCTCCGAATCGGAGCTTCCGAACTTTGAGGATCTCTGCTTCCCTTGCCATCCTCCAGATGTGGTCACGCGCGGACCGCGCGACAAAGCGGATGATAACCGGCCGAGTACTGTTTCCCTGCTTCTTCCCGACACGATGACAAACGTCTATGAAGAACTGAGATATCTCCATGGCGTCGGGAGCCACAGCACGGCAGATGTCCCTCACGCTCTTCATCACGTTTTCTCCTTCTTCTTCAGGCAACCCGTAGAGCCGCAGGTTCCATCGGCGCAGGTACCGTTCACTTTCGTTTTGCCGGTCTTCCAGTCGTTTAATCTTGCTATCATGTCGATTTGTACCAGTCTCCAATGCTGTAACTTTATTTTTAATATCCTTGAGTTCTTCAAAGAAAAACTCAGAGTTCTTTTTCAGATCATTTATAACAGATTTGTTGTCATCAATTTTTTTCTCCAGTACCACTCTGCATGTTTGCATGTCCTCGCGGCAGGCCTTGATCTCCTGTAGGATTTCGCTGAGGCTAACTTGCGGACAGCTAGACAGCTCATACGACCCCGGCTCCTTGGACCTGGAGTCCTCAATCTTCCCCCTTTTGGGCTCAGGAGTGGATCCGGTGGACTCTGGCAGAGGGACTTGGTTGTCAGGAAAGGAGCCATTTGCAGCCTCCGCATAAGTATGGAAAGTGGTTACCGGATTACTAAGGTGTGAGTCGCTGTTAGCTTGCTTTAGTGGTTTTGATGGTTTGTGTTTGTTTTTTACCATCTCCCTGTTCCGTTTGTCTGCCATGCTCAGGCTCGCTGTTTTGTCGACAGTTGAGCGGCAAAAGTCTAAGAACAAATCCTTCGTCTGAAATCTGGTTTCGGCAGTTTGTTGTTCTGGCTTTCCTGTCGTTGTTGAGGCGGAATTAAAGTTCAAAACTCAAGCATGTTAGCAAGAAGTTTAGCTTTTGTCTGCTTCAGAGAGCACGCGTTCTGGTCGCGGCCATCTTCCTTGGGTTCGTTGGCTACAGCGGTGCGAGCGGGTCGGGTCCAAGTGCTCGTCAGCTTTAACTTTATGTGGCCTGAACGTCATGTAATAGGTCTACATTAGGCCTATTTGTGGACATGTTTAACAGACTATGGCACAAAACCTTTGCAGCCTTTTTGCACGTGTTAAGCTGAGCGTGAGAAAGGAAAAAGGCGAAAGATGAATAGGCGCGTGGGTCAGTCCCCACGTTTTTAACAAACACAGTGTACAGTAACTGCTCGAATGTTGCTCCAGTGTGAATGACTTCGTCCACCTCATACATTGCGAGAGAAAAGCATCAGGATTGTGAGAGCAAAGCAGCCATCCTTACCTGGAGAGACTTCCAGAGCGCGCTCACGCTGCAGGTCAACTCTTGCACAATCAACCTGCTTTCCGAGCGTCTGTGCGTTTGACGATTTCAAAGGGGTCCTAAACAGTGCGTCTGGGCACACGCGGTAACAAAAAAAGTGCCTATTTACGCTAGCTAGATGTGACCAGTCGGAGTTTATTTCGCCTACTTATTTACAATTTGGTTACCTAAAAGATAAGCATTTGAATGAAGCCAGACAACGCCACCCCAGATTTAACCAGGGAAACCTTTATCCTGCACCAGAATTAAGGCACACAAGTTCGTTTAACTGATGGACAGAGACAAGATTATAATTTATAAAATTAATTTATTAAGCCTAGAATAAATAAGTTTACTTTGAGATCATAAGTACGATCATTAAAACAGATTGAGTAATCAGAGTCATTCACATTACTTGTAGACAACTATACATGGGAGTCAGATAAAACAGTTCATTTACGTGGTCATTTCAATACATCCTTGTGCCCACTTAGTCCAAGGGCTGGCCACGCCATAGCCGAAGCGCACAGCCCACACGATGACCCAAAACGAACCGGAGAGAAAGGGGAGGCACGGTCGCTACCATCAGGAACCTGAGGGTGAAATATAGCCTATGCTCAACCAGCAATTAGCTAGTAGACATTTCTAATAAGGGGATTGAAACATACCAGGCCTAGTACATCCACAGTGCGCCAACTTCGGCACCCCAGTATCTAGGAGATCCATGCCGCAGTAAACGCTGGAGCCACAGCCACGCGCTCTGGCTCTGAGCAGGCCGCGAAGGCTAAAAACATTAGCTTGTTAGCGGTTGCTCCAGTAACAAATAATCAACGTCTGCTCGCACTGACACTCACCCACTCACGAACACATCGCATTCCCGTCGCCCAGCTCGACTCACGGACCGCGGCGACTGTAGTCATTCTGACATGTTAGCTAAAACGGCTCTCATCTTTCATCTACAGCCATAGCACTGCGTCTGGTGGCGTGTGACGTCAGGGGGAGAGGTCAGGTCAGGGGACGAGTGCAAGAAGGAGGTGCCTTTTATAGGATAAGAGCCCGCCTGCAGCCTCTATCGCCTCACTACATAAAGCAAATTCACAGAGCGGGGGTCAGCTACGGCAGCGTAGATGACCGCGCGTTCACGAGACGCGCCTCCACAGACACAACACACAGCCGGGGAAGCGCGCTTACAGTTCTACAGGTTCGGCGTGGGTCCAGTTTTTCAGACTAAAAATGTAACGCGCAAGACAAGACACGTTTCAAAAAGTAGCGAAGTAAAAGTACAGATATTTGCTGTAAAAATGTAGTGAAGTAAAAGTAAAAAGTACAGGTCTTAAAATTTACTTAAGTAAAGTACAGATACACGATTTTTGTACTTAAGTACAGTAACGAAGTATTTGTACTTCGTTACGTTCCACCACTGGTTTTAGCCACATTTGTCTTCATAACCAGGGTTCCCTTTAATTCGGTCTCAGGGGGTTGTGGTCTTTGTCTCGTCTCGGTCTCGGACTCGACAAGTAACCTGTTACTTTTTCCTACACCTTTGCTGTAATGATTTATATTTGTTGTGTTTATTCATGTTTGCTAAATTAATAATCTTGGGAAGTCCTCACAGACGACTGTTGTTGTGATTTTGGGCTATACAAAAATAAATTGATTTGATTTGATGTATAGGCAAATGAAATGTGCTCAAATGAATGAAATAAAATGAAAAATGAACCCTGCTCTGGCTGTGCTGTAACCTGGCTCACGCCAGATGGATATGTGTTGAACTCCTATCTGAGTTCTCACTATATCCATCTGGGACTTGACTCGCTGAAAGCGTTCGAGAAAAGGCGGGGCATTTAGTGAAATACTTCGAGCTGATTGGATGTGGGGTCTACCTTATTTGTGCTTAGCCAATCACAGCAACAACTCGTAGTGGTGTATCCAATGTCCGCTTGGGATAGAACAAGTACATGTCACACATACTGCTCTTCTTTCAAAAAGAAATTACTCTGTATTTCTGCTGAAACCGCATCAAAAGCAGCAGAAACACGTACATCCACGGGAGCCGCCGTCTTTGTTTAGCTTGAATTAGACTCGGCTGCGGCACCGGGGAGCTAACAGCTCGTGTTAGCCCGCCCTGCTACAATGTGGTTCAAAACCACGCTGCTGTGATGTGATTGGGCTGGTCATCGCTTGGTTTGGACTCTCAAACCAATCGAGACGGACGAAGGCCAGATGATTTCTCTCGTGTTTGTGAATTCACAAATACCGCGAGATAAACCATCTGGCTGGCCAGGTTAGCTTTGCTGCTATTCTAGATATAATCATATGTGACAACCAACCCCAACTGGACTTTTTTACTCTCACCTCAGCTTTCTTCTACATTTTTAAGCCCAGCTCAGAAAAAAATAGTCCTAATTGTCACTCTGACTCCCCTCTTTGTAAAGTCAATAGTTACAAACTTTCAACACAATTTTTGGAAAAAATAGAAAATTTTTTCTCAACATCTGAAAATGTACTTTTTGCTATACATTTTTTTTATGTCGTCTTATCACAGTCTTGTACAAATGTTTACAAAAATTTTAATGCAGATTTTATTCTGACTTTTTTTCAAATGCACCAATCACAAGCTGAGATATAGTGACAACCGTGTGACAACTAACCCCGCTCTCCCCTAAATATATTGTTGGAATGTAAAGTGAACACAGCCTATTCACGATCCTTTTCCAGTCTGTGTTGTTTTGTCCTGGCTGAGCAAACAGTAAACCCTCTTTAGTAACATATATATTAGTTTAAAAACGCTGTCCTCATACCATAATCCTCTTTTGTCCAGGTCTTATAACACATTTTTGTCACAGCGTCTGCCTTCGCGGGGCTGATGGAACTGAAAAACACCATCTACTGAACCAAACCATTTTCAATTTCACAAAGATCCCCGAGCCGCCGTGTTCCTCCGTGCCGTTTTGTGTCCCAGTTTTAAAAGAAAGGGATGACTTTAAAAACGCAATCCAATCTTTGAACAAATGCGCCCGCAAAAGTCGTAACATCCCTCCAGTCTGAGAACACGTTTTGTTTAGTGTAAGTAGAAACGGAAATGCCTGTGTGTGTTTTTAAACCAGACATCGCTATAAGGCCAGGTTTGTCATCCATTTTTATAAAAGAGAGAGTGAGAAAGAGAAAGAGAGGGAAACAGAGAGGGAGAGAGAAGAGAGAGACAGAGAGCAAGAGCAAAAGAGAGAGAAAAAGAAGAAAGAGACAGAGAGAAAAAAGACAGAATGAAAGAGAGAGAGAGAGTAGGGAGAGAGAAAGACAGAGAAAGAGAGTGACAGAGAGAGATGTCGCCAGACTCTTTATTGAATGATAAAGAGGTGTGGTGTTGTGGATTGTTTTGTATTCATATAGAGAAATGAATTGCTTGAGAGTTGCCTAATCTCAAAAAGTATAATTTATTAACAAAAGTACAACTATGCATAATCAATAGTCCAGAAAGTCCAATGTTTCTATTGCAGTTGTTGTGAGAGAGATCTCAGTCCATATTGACCATTTCTGAGGCTTCCCTCGATGTCCATCCAGTTCATTGTTCTTTAGCTCAGGATATTTCATGAGCTAAAGGACCTGCTCTTCCAGCCCTCTTCAGCACTACTACTTTATGACCGTAGAAGACTGCACAGTCACCAAAAATGTCTCCAAAGCACCTTTCTTTCTCACAAATTAAAGCCAACAGTGTTCAGTGTTTTCGTATTGCAGAGGAGACACAAAACAAATCTTCCAAAGCCTCTCCGGATGTTGAATATTCGATTAGTCCAATGAAAGAAAAGAAAGTTTAAAGTGCTCCACAACAAGTATTATTCGACCATGAATGTGCAGGACATCTGTCTAAGTGTCTGTGCTCGGTAAAAGCAAGCTGCCTTCCCCGTGTTTGTGTCCAACTCTCGGCGATCTGTGTCTTCCCTGCGAACTGGTTCTCAGTCCCTCTTGTGTTTGTTTCAAGCGATCTCCCATTTTTTGGTATGAAGAATTTGTAAACCTGTCAATGCTCGTGGGGTCACAGTGAGGTCATCTGGAGTCCTAGCACAATCACGTCACCTCCTGACGCGGCATAAGAACTACAGCATTTTCGGTCTATCTGTGTTTCCATGTAAAGGAAGATTAACTCGCCACGACACCATATAAACTGTGAGCACAAAACGTTACGACTGTGACGGTTTTCTTGTAAAGGCCTACCTTGTAAAGTAGGCCTATGAGTTTCCCTTGTGACTTTACAGACATCAAAGGGCAGAGTAACATAAAGATATAACAGATTATATTATAACAGTGGTCTGGAGAACGAGGAATGGTTGTTTATTCAACTCAATTAACATGTATGCTAACTTCGAAATCGCAATCTTAAACAGAAAAATTGTGATTTGATTTTTGGTCAGTATCGTCCAGCCCTATATGCGGGTAACGTAAAATACAACCTTTATGTATATTTTAGATGACACAACATAAAAGGTGAAAAGTTTGTGTTACTCACAGGATCTTCAACAGAGGTGGTCACAAGCTTTCTGAGCCTCTGCGATGCACAAAAACAAGTTAATGACAAGCTTGAGGTAGAATTCTTAAGTTTGTAGTGTTTAACTCAGGCTGTGGAAGACAAAATGACCATAATTAGAAAGAGTGACTGTGAAAAGGCTGAATCAGGGTGAAACAAGCAAAAGATTAGTGGAGAAATTTAGGTAAACGTTAGTGCACTTGTCCCACAGTTTAAACATTTGGCAGGAGTGTCCAGAAGTTCACCGAAATAAGCTCATTAAAAAAGAACCAAAGACATGCGGTCTGCGTTGTGAATAATTCAGATGTGTGCATTTAGTAGACGTTTGCCCTGTTTCAGACCTTTGTGGAAGTCAAATCATTCATTTTAATGTAGAAGAGCTTCTCCATCCCCCACTGTTCAACAAGTCTGAGAGCAAACACAGCTTTAAAGGGATAGAATGTAAAACTGGTTATAAAGGTTTTTTGAAAAGTAAAGTAACCCAAAAACATCAGATTAAAATGCTCTATATGTGTATAATTCATGTTAATAATATCACTCCTCATTCATTCTGTGTTCTTAAAAAATCAGGTATAGTCCCTTTAAGATGCCAAAAGGTTCTCAAAAACTATAATTCATTCCCAGGTTCAATTAACCCTTGTATGGTGTTCGGGTCTGTGGGACCCGTTTTCGGTTTATATCAATAGAAAAATGAAACAATAAATTCATTTTTCAACCTGAAATTCATTGGCTTTGGCTCATTTTCTGTGAAGAACATAAATTAAAACAAATTTTCATTGACCGCATACTGTACACCCCCCCTACGCATTTATATTACATACAGGGTGTTCGGGTCCACTGGACCCAGGGAGAATAAAGTATGGAAAGTATAGGTCCTGCATACTTTCACTCTATCTTTCTCCTCTCTGGGGCTACTGAGAGTGTTTTCTGTCCCTCCTGTTCCTACACAAAGCTGCAACCAACCAACTTTCCCACACATTTTACCCTCTGTCTTGCAAAAACCAACAAGAACCGTCTGTGTGTGTGTGTCCTATTTATTTTTTTTTTAAACTACACTATATTACCAAAAGTATTGGCTCACCCATTCAAATGCTCAGAATCAGGTGTCCTAATCACTTGGCCTGGCCACAGGTGTATAAAGTCAACACTCAGGCTGCAGACTGTGAAACAAGACATTTGTGAAAGAATGGGCCGCTCTCAGGAGCTCAGTGAATTCCATCGTGGAACTGTCATAGGATGCCACCTGTGCAACAAATCCAGTCGTGACATTTCCTCGCACCTAAATATTCCACAGTCAACTGTCAGCTCTATTATAACAAAATGGAAGCATTTGGGAACAACAGCAACTCAGCCACAAAGTTAGGAATGGGATGTACTTCAGTTCATAGAATGAGTAAAGGCAGGAGAGCCAATACTTTTGGGAATATAGTGTATATATCAATAATCTGCTTCAAATTTTGACTGTTGCTCCAAACTACACATTTTACTTCCAATGGATTGTTTTTCGATCTTTTGATTCCAAAAACCATAACATAAAGTATAATTGATGATTGGATTGGATTCGATTTCAATCTCGATCTCTCGATTGTTCGATAATTGCCCAGCCCTAGAGAGAAGCTTCCTTGAGCTCCTCATGTCGACTTCAAAAGACAAACATGTTCCACGAGCAACAGCTTCTGCAGCCATTGTGAGGAGAATTCAAGAGGAGAATGCTTCTGCCCCATCCACTCCACCTACAAAACCACCATCTGATGAACCTGAAGTGTGTGAAGCTGGAGCAGTATGTCATGTATGTTTATGTAGCAGTATGTCATGTATGCTTATGTAGCAGTATGTCATGTATGTATGTTAGTAACGGTTCTGATGTTTTCATTATTCTAGGTTGTGACCAACAGAAACAAAAATAAGCCTTGTGAAGTCTGTGGATCCAAGGTGGACAGGAAAAGCTCAGTGAGGTTGATGTGATGAGACTGATATTGTTACTGTATATGTTCAACTTGTGTTATGTAAACTAACCTAAATGAGTTATATGTCTAATGAAGTTCAAATGAATAAAATCAGTAGTTGTGAAACATCTTGCTTCATTTGTAAATGTGTTATTTTTCACTCACTTCACTTGATTTTAACTGATTTTCATATTTATATTACATTTTACTTAAAAAACGAGTTGCACATTATTTCATTAATGTGTTCTATAAAAGGTAAAGGGCAAATATTAACCATGATTGAAGTTCATTGGACTTGTAATTGTGTCAAAGTAAACATCTGTTGAGTATTTTCATATAAAATTGCTTGATTGTGTTGTTTTGACAAGCCAAAACTCTAGCGGGTCCACCAGACCCATGAACACTGGCTAAGTAACAAAAATACGAACACCACACAAGGGTTAACAGAGTCATTTTAACTCATATTTCTTATTTGTTGTGCTACTTAAAGACAGACTTCAGTGTTGTGTCGTTGCAATGCGGTGAAAGAAACAGTTTGTGTCTGCTGCACCACCCCAGGCTCTGTCTTTGTTGCTAAAAAGAAGCCGCTACATACGGAAAACAGGCATAACAATCGATAGAGTGTCTTATAGCTGCAGGTGGAGAGATAAAATATGATTTATATGAGAGAAACAACCAGGAAAATATCAGTAATCACAGAGGTTTTGCACCAGGATGTGAGTCATCATGAGCACTGAGCTGTAGGAGTCAGAGTTCTCTCCTGCATGAGTGATGGTTCTGTGTTTTACAGTGTATCCATCTTTATATTAGATCTACCAAAAAAACCTCCCTGATGACCTCATCTAGGGATGCACCGATCAAGCTTTTTCAGTTCCGATACCGATCCCAATTCTTTGGAATTAAGTGTCTGTCAATACCTGATATCCACCGATTCTACTGAAATAGCTTCTTTTTTTTTTCTCAAGAAATTTCATCATATTGTGTTATGTAACTGTGATTTACAAGTCACAACCAAGCCCCGGTGATCAAAGATGGCGGGCGCTGTACGTCAAAGGTTTTTGCTCACTGGCGTTCGTTGCCAATATGGCCTTTTGCTAGGTGCTCTACAGGCTATGAAACATGCGCAGTTGTGTTCCCCTGTAGGTACAATATTTGCTCAGGCTGCAAAATCTACTCGGGCAGTTTCCGTCATCCGTTGATGACGTCACTACAGTTTTTTCGGCTAATAAAATTATTTTTTTAAGATTAAAATACTATTTTAAAGTATGTTTTTAAATTAGTGTGCTATTTTAATTTATTTAATTTTTATTTTTTTTAAATCTACATTTTAAAGTTAATTATTATAGCATTAAATTAGTGTTCTGTTCAGAGACAGTTGATCAGAACTTCGAGTTGAAAATGCTGTTATCATTATACAATTTATTGATAAATAATTGTCCCAACACTTCAATTCAATTCAATTCACCTTTATTGTCATTGTCACAGGTACAACGAAATTTGTTTATGCATCCGTGGTGAAATCCCTTGTAAACATTCATACAAACATGCAGTCATTGTTGTGAGTTCAGTTCAATAATAGCTCTAGGTACAAAGCTGTTTTTGAGTCTGGATGTTCGCGCTTTAATGCACCTAAATCTGCGTCCAGACGGCAGCAGAGAGATGAACTGATGACACTTGAAAACGTGCCTAATTTATCTGTAGCCTATTACATACGAACAAAATGTATTTTTGTCTAGAATTTAATTTATCGGCATTAGTAACAACTAAAATGTATTTTTAACAGTCGTTTCATGTTTTTGGCGCTGCTGCAGTTTATAAAGAGTCCACTAGATGTCACTGTGTACAAGTATTTGTCTTTGCTGATTGACGAGAAATGCCAATTTCAGTGATTAAAGATCAAAGTTATCTAAGATTTATTGAATGGATGTCGCAATTTTGTTTAAATATATGCTATTACAATGATAAAAATACAATAACCACTACTCTATGTACAGCCAATCAGAGCGCACGCATGACGTCTCGCTTGTGCTAACGTGGTGCTACCAAGCTAGCGAAATATAATATTTTTTAAAGTTTTTATATAACAAAGCTAAATTATGCTAACACTGATCATAAACAGCACGTAAAATATAAATTTTCTTGAGAATAAGATCAAATATAGTTCGTTGTCGTCATGAAAGTGCGACCCGAGTAGATTTTGCAGCCCGAGCAAATATTGTACCTACACCCCCATAACTCCCCCCGCGAGGAGCGGGACGAGCTCGAGCCGAGTGAATCCGATAGAAGCCGAAAGCTCACACGTGACCGTTCTGACCAATCAGAGCGGCAGTTACAGTGTTAGCAGCGGTAGCCGAAGCTAAAGCTTAAAAAGCCGTTTTATACGAAACTAAAACCTTTTGAACCGGAAAAAAGTTTATGATGTGAACCTAGGTAAGAATCGGCCCAAAGTCCGTCAGTTCTTAAAGCTGTAGATGCTGTTTCTGGCGAACACGGGCGGTTTGTGTTTGCATTACGCTCTAGGGAAAAAATCCTTTCTAGCCTGTAGAGGAATTTTCCCGCTGCAGTACCAATGGAGCAGCCAATGGGGCTGATTTACAACGGCTGCAAGCTAGCAATACCGTATCCAGATAATATAATAGATCCATGATCCAGATAATATAATAGATCCATGATCCAGATAATATAATAGATCCATGGTCAAGGAGAAATGACGTGATAAACATTTGCATTTAAATTTGTGTGGTATATTCAGTGTTGGTCACACACCAGAACAAATTCCACGAGAACATATTTGAAAAGATTGGACCTGGCTAAACAGTACAAAAACTCAAATAGAGTTCATTCATATAAGTCAAAACATGTGCGGTTAGATGACTATGTTCTGGTGTGTTTGTGCTGTATAGTGAGCAGAGCAGAGCGTTCTCCCTGCAGGTGTGTTGTCAGAGCCTCTGTCTGTGGAACACTAGTGTTTTGCTTCTGTTACTTTGGGCTCACAGTGGGAAAATGGCTGCTGCTCGGCCCACACGGTGCAGACATATGCTGCTCCTCCGGGATCTGGGCCCTTTTCAGAAACACCCAGAGCTCTTTGTGTCCCTCTGGTGCATCGTCATGGCGACAGTGTGACTTTGGAATGTTTCACAGCAGGGCATTTAATGTATCTGTCTAGCATCTTTGTTTTAGTGATGATATTTTCTATTGTTCGCAAAAAAACATGTAAATACACAGATTCATATTGTGAGTGTCAACTGCTTATCTCTCAGAAAAAAAGATAAGCATTGTGATTTAATCTGAACATTTTTAAATTGCGATATAGAGTTAAAATGACTAATGTTACTGTGTGTAATTTTGATTGTTTCTCTTTTAAAATTGCTCTTGAGAACCTTTACTTTGGCATTTTGTATTAGAACTTTGAAAACTAAATGTAGTAGGCTATACATGATGGTTATACCTGTATGATCTGGTAGAGCTCTAGCTACTGGCTGCAAAGGAAAATTGCATATGGGAAATAATCTAATCGATCCGTTTTGCTAAGGTAATGTTTATCAAGGACAATGTACAATTAGCACAAAGGCAGAGATGCTTGTACCAGATACGTAGCTTACAGTTATTTTCCATCTGTAGTTCTGGAGAGGGGAGGCACATTGGACATGTTTTTAGTGGTAGGGGGAAACCGGAGTACCTGGAGTAAACCTACGCAGACACGGAGAGAACATATAAACTCCACATAGAAAAGCCCCAGGTGGCCCGGGAGTCGAACCCAAAACCTTTTTGCTATGAGGCCAGAGAGCTCACCACTGCGCCACCCTTAAAAAACTGTGCAAAAGTAGAACAGTGTTTTCTGAAGCCCATATTAGAAAGAATAATTGGTCAGCATCACTTTTGCCCTACTGGGGATGACACCTGGAGAAAGAAACGCTGTCTGTAGTGGGCTGAGGAAACTTCTTTGATTAAAATAACAAAAAAGGACGAGAGCTAGCTGTTTGAATCAGGTATGAACCAGCCTGATAGACACCTGGCTGCTGAAGCTTGAGATTTTGTCTATGTTTTTTCAACTGAATTGAGTCGTAAAGACAATTTTCATTCACAAATGTTGATTTAGTTGCATAACTTTTGTTTTTACACAGTGACAAACTCTTGTAGTTAGCTGACAACAGCGCTGGCTAGTAATGCTGCAACAGCGTGTGTCAATCAGCAGCCGCTCTATCTGCTAGCCTGTTGTGCGCGCATCGACTGTGTTGATAAACCATGAATCCGTCTACTAAATGACTAAATTTGAGTAAACATCTCGAACCAATTTTTGTAGTCTGACTTTATCATTGTAACCATGATAACCAAACTTCTCCCAGGTCTCTCCCTCTCTCTCTCTCACACTCTCTCTCGCTTTGTGTCTCTACCTCTATCTCTGTCTCTCTCTCTCTCTTTCTCTCTCTGTGTGTCTCTCTCTCTGTTGTCAGCTGCTATAATTGCAAATAAGTTTGGAGACTTTTCCAGACGTCAGCTCGTTGTTACTCTGCAGTGAAAATACCTGCGTTTGCACCTGTGTTTGCCCTTTTCTCTCCCCAGTGGGAAAATACGATGATAAACATTAATTTAACACCAAACCAGCCGGACCAGAGTGTTTTTAGTCCAAACTATAACACAATCTGTCTCTATCACTGGACTCCTGTCATCTTTGGTGCTGTATTCATTATTATTGTTATATAGCCTCTAAACAATGAGTCATGGTCATTTCCTCTGTCAAACTGCACCGTGAAGCTTGTATATTGGAAAGATCAATCTTAAAAGCACACATGGTAAATTGGTTAGGGCATACTGACCTCCGGTGGATGAGAAAAGAACTGCAATGTTGTGAAATAATAGATTTTAGTGTGCAATTTGGTTTTGGTTTGTAATTAAAGGCTTACTGAATAAAAATATACATTAAGCATTGTTTTTTAAAACATTCTGACTTATAACTAGCAAATTAATCACTTTAAGTAGGTCCTATAGCTGGAGCACAAACCCTGTTTTGTATGAACAGGCTGCAGTGATTGGTTGGTAAATTAACCCTAACTGTATTTTGATCGTACTTCCTAACTAAACTATGCAGACTTAAAAATACATGTCTGAAAGAACCGTTTATAAAGACATTATTGTAAGATAAAATGTCAAAAAGAAAAAGAAAAAAACGGCAACAACGGCAAAAACAAACAAAACAAAACTATTTAAGATTTTTACAATAATGAATGCAGCTTTTTCATAAATATTCTACATCTAAAAGGTAAGAACTAATATTAACTAACGAACTTAATATTTTAGGAGTAGACTAAATGAATTATAAATAATATTACTACAACTACTACTACTACTACAACTACGGTGGCTGAGCGGTTAGCGCTCTTGCCTCACAGCAAGAAGGTCGTGGGTTCGATTCCCGCACGGGCCGGGCCTTTCTGTGTGGAGTTTGCATGTTTCTCCTCGTGTCTGGGTGGGTTTCCTCCGGGCACTCCGGTTTCCCCACCAACCAATAACATGCATGTTAGGGTAATATCCTCCAGCTACGGTAGTCCTGACCAAGCCTAGCACAACATCTGGAGATGGGTCCCGAGCGCTGCACTGTGGCGATCACTGCTCCTGAGGAGATGCCCCAGAGGCATTGAAGGATGGGTCAAATGCAGAGGACAAATTTCCCTACGGGGACAATAAAGTATACCTTAAATTTACCTTAAATTTAAATTACTACTACACAACTACTACTACTACTACTAAACTAATAATAATAATAATAATAATAATAATAATAATAATAATAATAATAATAAACAAATCCTAGATTTAGAGTTTTAACCCTTGATTCTAACCTAAACAATATGTTCATTACAATATTCCTATTTTATTCTTATTGTTAGTATTTATGTATTTCTTTTTTTTTTGTTATTAATATTTTTGTTAATATTAATATTATTTATTCATTCATTGTTTTTATATTTTATTGATTATTATTATTATTATTATTATATTATTATTATTATTATTATTATTATTATTATTATTTATTTTATTTATTTTCTCGTGTAATGTTTTGATATTACTGGAAAAAACTAATAGAAACTTATTTAGTTGATCAAGTTTTATTTTTATATACGAAAATAAAGATAGTTTACGCTTTTTTACTTTGCATCTAAGTAACTAATCTGATTTTAAAATAGAAACATTATTAAATATGTTCATTCGTTTGAATAAATATGATAAATTAAGACACTACCACTGCCCGTGAGGATCAAAGTTCAATTGTTCGCTTTTCAAAATGGCGGCGGAGCCAACACGAGAGTGGAGCGATGAGCAGCTCAAAAGTGATGATTTACCCAAAAAGACATTATAAAGTTCCTCCAGGACAATGCTGCTCAGTCGGTACGTTTCAGAGCGGAGATATAGCTTTGAATAATTTTAAAAAGATGCGTGTTACTGCGTTAATATCCCTGTTACAGCTGCAAAAATGTTCGTGTGACGGTGCAGCAGCGCTTAACTGAAACCATACGGATGAATTAATATAGATTCTGCTATTAATACATCAGCGCTAAAAACAGCTATTTCAGTGGCCAATTAATGCGTTTCCATTCAGTTCAAATTATATCTCCTGCCTTATAAGTAGCAGGCTTTTTGTGTGTTATTTTCATTACATATTGTCAAGTTTCTGTTTGATTTTGGCATAGTTTTAGACTAATAATATCCTTGCATTGTATTTAAATTGTGGTTTTGTAGGACGCTTATATCCGCTTGCATTTTTAATTCACTCCAAACTTTGTGGTAGTAAGTTACAGCTGCCCTGGGACAGACTGACAGAAGTGAGGCTGACAGTCTGTGCCACTGGCCCCTTTGAACACCACCAACCATTCATGCACCAGATTAATTATAGTCTTTTAAATGATAATGGTTGAAATAAATATATATAAGCTAAGCCCTTCTGTGCGGACAAGTAAAAACATAAATTTAATGTATTACTAATGAATATAAATTAGATTCTGCACTTGTTTGCCCATTACAAGCCCATTATATGTTAGTTTAAGTTTAATAACTCTACATTTCCTATTCATTGCAGTTTCTTAATGAACACAAGCTGCTGGGAAACATCAAGAATGTGGCCAAAACTGCAAAGAAAGAACAGCTGATCGATGCCTATAATCAGCTTTTTCAGAGCAAGGTAAGTGTTTGATTTTTACTGTCATGAATAAAAACAGGGCTGCACTCTTTATTGTTAAATTAGTCAAATCAATAGTCTGATTGACGAATTATCGCAGCATATTTCAGAGGTTTGGCATTTGTTTAATAGCAAAATAATTTTTCCATCAATTCATAACTGATTGGGTTGAGTAAGATTTATTTTAATTCAAGCCTTGTTTTACTGCCTTAAAGTAGGATTTTCCATTGGAATGATTGCCAATGTACTTGAAATAATCATATCTATTGTAATTCAATTGACAGATTTCTTTTAAATTTTTCAGGCGGTTGGAAAATAGATTAAGGACCAAAAATATCACAGTAGCAGTTCATTTGCCTGAAATAAATGTTATTTAATTCTAATTTTGATCATACAATTTATTTTTGGAGGCCGCTGCTTTAAATTGGGAGCTCGACGAGTCTCACATTCAATCAGGTAGGGCTTCGAGAAAAAAAGGTGGGGAACCACAGTTGTAGTTGTAAAACTTCTTTTTCAGTTCCTGCAAGTTTGGGAACCTATAACCTATACACTAGTTAACGATTATTAGATTACTAAATGAGTTGACGATTCATTCAATAATCGTTAAGTTCTGAATAATTGATTTACTTGTTGCAGTTCTACATACTAATATTTAGGTATATTGATTTGTACGGCGCTCCATAGTACTCACGAAAAAAAAAATATTTATCTCGTAATTACGAGATAACTTTCTCGTAATTACGAGATAGTTTTCTCGTAATTACGAGATAATTTTCTCGTAATTACGAGATAATTTAAATGGCTTTTCCCACATTCTGTATACCCACACGCTTCGTATAGGCTAAGCTAGTGACTTTATCCACAACGAGTAGTCTTTTCTGTGCTAGCTTGATGTTTCTAAATAGCTAAGATGTACTTGTGGATTTTGTTATGTTAAATTAAGTGCCTGTGGTCTTCACTGCAATGTTTACGGTCGACAAAAAGTATGAAAATAGCTCATAACGTGACTGTCAACTCACGCTACAGTTAGCATGCTATTATAAAGACGGCCAGTGTGTGGAGCTGTTCACCCACCAGAAAGAAGCTAGTGGTAATCGGCAGGTTTTTTAAATAAAACTCGATCTTCTTGACTGTTGACAGTCAGTCTCACTCATCCTTAGAAATGTGCGGCAGTTTTTCTGTGGCTCCAGCGTCTAGTTTTCAATTTATTTGGCCAAAAAGAAGAGAAGTGCTGCACATTTGCTACACTTCCGCATGGATCACCCAGAGTGGGCGGGTACTGCAAAAATGCCCGTATGTTGCAAGTCTGTTGCAGCACTTCTCTCCTTTATGGCATGCTAACTGTAGCGTGAGTTGACAGTCACGTTATGAGCTATTTTCATACTTTTTGTCGACCGTAAACATTGCAGTGAAGACCACAGCACTTAATTTAACATAAAGAAATCCACAAGTACATCTTAGCTATTTAGAAACATCAAGCTAGCACAGAAAAGACTACTCGTTGTGGATAAAGTCACTAGCTTAGCCTATACGAAGCGTGTGGGTATACAGAATGTGGGAAAAGCCATTTAAATTATCTCGTAATTACGAGAAAATTATCTCGTAATTACGAGAAAACTATCTCGTAATTACGAGAAAGTTATCTCGTAATTACGAGATCTTATCTCGTAATTACGAGATAAATATTTTTTTTTTTCGTGAGTACTATGGAGCGCCGTAGATTTGGTTTCCCAAAGAAAATATTCAGCAATATTCAACTTATGTATAGTACAACTTCTACGTAGTTTATACACCATGATAATCATCTCCGTGTTTCCCACTGAATAATATGAAACGATCTTTAATGAATTTTGGAGTAATCACAAGATGTCACTTTTTGCCTTTATTTATTTAAAGACAAAATATAGTTACTTATATTTAAGAACAAGCACTTTTAACACAATTTTATTGTATAGCTGTTTTTAGACTCTGGGTCACCATAATCTCCTCTAATAGGAAATAGGGAAGGGCAATAAGGCTTTTTGTATCACAATATAAAAGAGAACATTTACAGTAAAAATGCAGTTGACGATATACCTAAGGCTAACGTTTGTTATTGCACAGTTGCAATGGAAACACTGCTTTCTCTTTCAAACACAGTTGTGGTTTTATTTATGCAAAGTTGACGTTGCTGGATTGTAAATGTAGATCAAAATTGCTCAAATGCACTAGCTTGTTTAGGAGTATTTCACATGCATTTCTTTAATATTACACAGGCCTATATTTAAAGTGTTTGTGATGTGTTTTTGTAGAGATTCAAAGGCACAGATCCAGTGGAGGAGGTCACAGAACAAGTCAA
This sequence comes from Mugilogobius chulae, assembly GCA_038363315.1. NCBI lineage: Eukaryota > Metazoa > Chordata > Actinopteri > Gobiiformes > Gobiidae > Mugilogobius > Mugilogobius chulae. Next base: position 22,686,562 of record CM076405.1, on the reverse strand, counting down.
AGCTGCGAAAATTGAAGAAAAGCCCAAAGAAATCAAACCTGAGGTGGTGGACGAGGTATGAATCCATGTTTAAACTCTCCGCTATCTGAATATTTATCGTCTTATGCATGAAATTGCCTATTCCAGGGTCCTCCGAAGTTCACCAAGTCCATTTTGAAGAAAGGGGACAAGACTAACTTTCCAAAGAAGGGCGAGACGGTGAGCTGCTGGTACACGGGAACGCTGGAGGACGGCACTGTGTTCGACACCAATATCCCCGCCGGTACGAATAATATGACACCAGACTCACCCCATATATGCTTTATACATGTTAAATAACAGAGCCGTCTGTCATGTATTTTAACTAGAAGTGTAAGAAGGGCTTTAGTAAGAGACGTCTATTCAGTTGGAAGATTTTTCTTACTCAATACAAAAAGATTCTATATAATGACATATATTATTACATTTGTTATTTAAGACCAAAAAAAACTTCCTTTGTTTACATGTGGTTCTTGGGATCTCAGGGTTTCAAGATGAGAAGTCAGACTTAATTACCGTACATTTGTGTCATTTTTACCTCGGAGTGTCAGCACTTTCACATCAACATGAATAAAATAACTGACTTTACTCTATGGATACCATCAGCATTCAAACATCTTTCTAGCACAATTGTGTGCAAAGACTGTAATTTAGATATGTAAGATTAACCAATGGGCAACTTTAGTCACTGACCTCAAATGATTAAGAAAATTTGATAAAGTGATAAATGACTCACAGATCTCCACACATCAGGTGTTGAGCTCAAGAAGCAGCTTTTGACCAAAGTTCCCCTGTTCGTGTTTCAACTTTTCTGAGCCTTCGTGTGCATTGTTCCAACGCAGCAAAACATTTTCCTGAGTTCCTGAGGATAACATAAACACAGCATAAAGCACATTGTTTACTCACAAAGAATTGGTTGTGGACATATTCATTATAAAGACCATGTGGAGGTCATCAGTGATTTGGTTTCAGCATGGTCTAGAGTCAGCCTGTCAGCTGTTTGCTAATCATTAACTACAAAATCTATAGAGGGATTATTTGTTTATCAACACGGGAAAGAGGCGCAGCTGAGTGACACAAGCTGTAGCAGCAACACTAACCAGCACTGTTGTCAAGCTAACTACAAGAGTTTCACTGTGAAAACAAAAGTTATGCTGCTAAATCCACATTTGTGAATAAAATTCGTCTTTATGACTCAGGTTACATTCAGGTGAGTGAGAAAAAAAAACACAGAAAAAAAACTGTCTAAAGCTTCAGGAGCCAGACGTCTGTCACATGGGTTCAGACCTGATCCATAACAGCTGCTCTCATCATGTTATGTTGTTTTGATCAAAGAAGTTTCCCCTGCCAACTAGACTGAGCTTGCATCATGTCCCCATTTGGGGAGTGACAGTGTTGGCAATTGTAAAGCCCAGCTTCACAACAGCCCCACTCGGCCTCTCTTGTAATGGAAATGCTCTCCCTCTGAGCGGGGCTAAGCCGGGTAGAGGCGCGTAGTCGTAGAGTAGAGTCGAGTCGAGTAGAGTAGGGCCAAGCAGGTACTAACGGAAAAGCCCTATAACAGTGTATCTTTCTGCAGATGACATGCGCAGTAAAGCAGAAAGTGAAGTCGACCAATAATCCCTCTTTACCTTAGTTAGAAATGTTTTTTTGTGAAACATTACAAACCATACTCTTTTGATTGTGAAAGACCCATAAATAAAACATATTCACCAAATGGATCATAAATGAAATTTTTTTTTTTTTTTATTTAACCTTTATTTAACCAGGAAAGTCCCATTGAGATTAAAAACCTCTTTTTCAAGGGAGTCCTGGCCAATTTGGACAGTGGAAGATCAACTTGATTCAGGAAAAACAGACCCCTGTTATAAACTCCTAAAGGGATTTCAAAACATTCAATTAAGATTGTAAAGGCATGTCGCAGGCTACCCAGCTGTGTGCTAACTCTGATCCATAATGCGGTTGTTTTCAATCTAAAGAGTACCTATAGCTTAAAATTTGGCAAAAGTCTTACTTGTTTTTTGTTTGTAAAGCTGCTGGATTCTAATTAAAAATAAAAATTTAGGTTTGATGCTCATGACTCGCCACAGAGCTGATTAACCCCGTTAAAAATGGAGCCTGTACTTTTGAACCAAGGAGTGTCCGGTCACTGTTAAACTCCATCGTCTTAACTCTTCTTCTTCTCTTTTGTGCAGGTGCTAAAAAGAAAAAGCAGACCAAACCTCTGAGCTTCAAAGTCGGCACAGGCAGAGTCATCAGAGGAGTGAGCACAATCTCTCATACCTTATTTTTTTTTATAATTTCCAGCCTTATCCTAATTCATTCATGATATCTCTTCTCTTGACAGTGGGACGAGGCTCTTTTGACGATGAGCAAAGGTGAAACGGCCCGAGTGGAGATTGAGCCAGAGTGGGCCTATGGGAGAAAGGGCGTGCCTGATTCCAAGTATCCTTTTAAAACTCAGCTGAAATAGCAAAGAAATGTGATGTTTAATTAGTAATAAATGGGATTTTTTTAAAGTAACACACAATGGAGTATCACACAAAACCTGATCCAGAAAATATTTAATTGTGTTTGTGAATTAAATGATAGAAATTGCGTTGTCCTTAACATATTTTTTCCAGAATTCCACCCAACGCTAAGCTCATCTTTGAGATCGAGCTTGTGGCTGTGGATTAAATGTACTTGTTTTGAACTAAAGTTTGTTGAATGGATGCAACAACAAAAAAGTCCAATTATGTTAAGATTCTGATTTGCAAGTTCGTTTGTTATGCTGCGCCGGTTTTGTCAAACGTTCTGACAAGACGTGAATGTTCACATTTTTTGCATGTGAAAAATAAATCTTTATAACATCTAAAATTCTCTTCTCTTGTCTACAACACTGAATATTTGTTAAAGATGCACTGTGTAACTTTGATACCAAAAATTGACTTAAAAGGGTCCTATTGTGTTTTTTAAACTATTTAGTAAGAAACTAGAACATATGCAGATCAGTAATTTACCTTTTATTCATTGTAAAACACAAAGTTGATCTAAAACGGCTTGAAAATAGAAACAGCTCTATTTACTTCCTGTTCAAAACTAAAGAACTGATAAGCCCCGCCTCTTCATTTTAAAATGTGACTGTAAAAAGCAACAGATTTTAAATAAATTATTATTGTTGCAAAGTGACTCTGGGACAGTTTTGAACCATTTGTGCTTCACTTTGAGAATTAATCTTTTGAAAATTAACAAGTAATTACAGACAAGTGAGAGGGAATGGGTGGTAGGTGAGAACAGGGATTTCTGAGCACTTGAGCTGCAGCTGAAGAAGAATACAAGATTATTCCAACATGCATGAATCAATTAAAATATAACTTTGAGTAAACTAATGGTGAAGTGAGGCCGTTATAACAAGATTAAAATCTTAGAAAAGTGATTTTGACACAATAGGTCCCCTTTAAACAAAAGATTTTTCTCAGTAGTACATCTTTGTTGCACTAAATATCCACTTACATCCATCCATTTTCTTCTGCTTTTTCCGGAGTCGGGTCGCAGAGGTAGCAGTCTGAGCAGAGAGGCTCACGGGCTGATTCCACATCCTGCATATCCGCTGCGCTGCGCAGTGCTACGACCTTCGCAGCAATTGCGCAGCCTTTGTAATGAATGAGGTACGTTCCACATCCTGCATATGCGCTGCGCAGGTCTGCGCCTCAGCTCCGTCCTTCCAACGCCGTCCGACAAAATTGCGGATCAACGGTAAAATCTTCTGCGCCCTGGTCCGACCGGATCAAGTTCCACAGATCAGAGCGCACCAAACAGGAAACAGAACGTGAACTACGTCCGGAATTTCAAGGTAAAAACACTTGGCACGGACTTTATTTGATCACAGTACTTGTATTTAATCTTTATATGCATAGTTGCTTTGCCAGTTTAACTCAGTCTGCTGTAAACTTTCACTTTATGCCACTGAAACACTGACGGCAGTATACTTTTTATCGTACTTATTCACGTAATGTTTTTGCCCTCGTGGGGGAGAGAAAACACACATAAGCTCATGTGAAGAGAGCCAAAGAGCGATCCCATCAAACACGGCCGTTTTTTGCACTCCTGTTGCACAATAAAGAGCTATTTTGGCTTTAATTTAAAACTTTTATTTCATAAACTTGTCCTCTCCGCGCATGCTCTTCTCGTGCCTCTCGAGGCTTCGCAGCCTGGCGGAGCGCAGCCCGGCGGGACAACATGCATCCAGTAGGAGAGGCTTTGCGCACAAAATCGGAGGTGTTCTGTGGTGCAGCGCTGCGCAGCGGATATGCAGGATGTGGGATTCCCGTGTCAAACTTCCCTCTCCACACTCGTCCTCCAGCTTTTCCACTGGAATCCTGAGGCGTTCCCAGGCCAGTCGAGCGACATAGTCCCTCCATTGTCTTCTGGGTCTTTCTTGAGGTCTGATATGCCAGAACACCTCCCCACCGTCCGGGTGAGCCACCTGAGCTGGCTCCTTTCGATGTCGAGGAGCAGCGGCTCTACTCAGAGTTCCCCCCTTATGACTGGGTTCCTCTAAGGCCACTCTGCAGATTTTACAATACATTTTGGTCTTTAATGATCCATGCTTTCCTTTTCAAATTGCTTCGTTTTCGTTTTGCACAATAAACTGAATAACTTCTAGTGGTTTTCACAAATTTATCTGCAGTGTGATAATAGCAGAAGTAGAGCAGATTCTAAATTGACGACACTCACAAAAGGATTATTCTGATTTATTTTGCTAAATAAAGATTTGTGTTTAACATGGTCAGTAAGCACCTCTAGCCTGATGCCATTTATAATCAGGGAAAAAAAGCTTAACTAGGAAGAATTTTGTAAATAGTTCGTACAAACATGAAATGAGTGCCCGATCCTTTACAGACACTTTGGGCTAAACTTTCGCATTTACGGGTTATTGGCTAATGCTTGATTAGAATCAAATAGTTAACTGGCCCCTTAAGACATTGCTGCCACCTGGTGAAAACAGGTGCATATACCATTTGATGCTTTAGTGTTTTAATATGGCCCAACACCACTAAAAACACAAAGACTAAACTAATCTGTATTTTTATTCTTGGAGCCGACAAAAAGGACCCTTTAATGATTGCTGAGTATTTGTAAAGAATTCACAGAGTTGCACAATTTTGTTCCAAGCCAAAATTTTTATTCTGTACGACAGGAAAACATTTAACTTGGTAAAAAGAACATTGTGTTGAATGAAACAGGATTTAGGAGTTGGCGTTGGGTCCCTTCTTCTTTCCGAAGGTGGGCACAACGTTCACAAAGCGTCTGTTGTACTGGATACGACGCTTAGCACGGCCAGTCTTCTTTTTCTTCTTCTCCTGCTTGTCCACCTGGAGGATCCAACATAATCTGGTTAATTTAAGCTCACAAATAAAATAAAAACATTTATGTGAAATCTTGACTTACCTTGGGTGTCTGTCCCCTCACTTTTCCAGCACGAGCCAGAGAACCGTGGACCTTACCTAGAATAGAAAAAAGAACATTATCAGACAGAAATATGATGCCATTAAAAACTAAACTGTCACTAAAATGTTGAAGAAATTAAAATATAACAAGAATCACAATTTAGACACACAATATAATGGTATAAGTGAATAATGTGCCAAATTAGTCTATAGATAGTTATGTAGCAAAACAAAAAGATTAAAAGACGTTTAATATTCAATAGTAATTAACGTCAACTTCTGTCAATAATTCCCACTCCTACAACTGCATATTTATCCAAACTAAAGCTGTTTAAATGACAAAACAGAACAAAACAAGGCACAGAAATAAGGCTCACGGGCTTATCCCACTACATGCATCTCCGCTCCGCTCCGTTCCGACTGACGGATCAACTGCGCAGCTGTTTTAATGAATGAAGACCGTTCCACATCCTCCGTGTGCGCTGCGCAGGGCTCCGCCTCAGCTCCGTCGCCGTACGACCAAAATACGCATCAAGGCTATTTTCTTCTCCGCCCGAGTCCGGCCAAGTCAATCTCCGCCAATCAAAACGCACCAAACAGGAAAAAGAAAGTGAACTATGTCCGGATTTACAAAGTAAAATCACTCCGCACGTACTTTGATTTGATCAGATAACGAAAAGTTCGTAGTTTTACATAAAGTTTCTTTGATATTTGGACACAGCAGAATGTTAACTACAGCCTATGTCACTGACACATGAACAGGACAACGTTATTGAGTTCGTGCTCGTAACAGCCTCTTTACCCTCCGCGGAGGAAGAAAACACGTCCTTCTGTTGTGAACACGTGAAACACATGAGTCGTCTGTGCTCCTGATATAGTTATTTGATCTTCAAGGAGGACTTTTATTTCACAAACCCGTGTTTTTGGCGTATGCTCTTCTTGAACTCCTCGGGGGCAACGCAGCCCTGCGGAGCGGACTGGAGCGGAGACAGTGGGCGAGGGGTCTGCGGCAACTTTCGGAGGCGGACCGGGGCGGAGCGGAGCGCAGATGCATGTAGTGGGATCCCCGCGTCAGTCATGTGCTTACCTCCCAGCAGTCTGCCGGCCACCTCCAGGGTGCAGTGCTCAGAGACGCCGCAGGAAGCCAGGCAGGAGTCATCCTCCAGCGGGCAGCCGGCGAGCAGCACCACCTGGTCGTCAACAGGGACGCCCTCCAGAGTCTGGACATGAGCCTGGACAAAGAAAATGTTTTTGTCACAGTCACTTTACTGGCTTTATTTGTATGTGTTCACTTTGAATAAAGGAGGCAATCTATCTGCATTAATGCATTTTAGCTAATAAAGAGCAAAAACAGACATTTCTTTTAAGTAAGAAAAAACAAAAGCTGCAGTAATAGAAACGTTTGTATTGAGTCATGGATGTTGCATGGGTCTTATTGAGCAGTGTCTCTAATCCCTCATTTGAATGAATGGTAAGAAATCAAAGGTCTAGTAGGTAGGCCTGTTGTCAGGGCAGGGAGGACACAAATGCTAATAAGATACGATTAGCAGAATAATTTATAATGTTTGTTTCTGAACATGTCCTGACAAGTCAGTCACTTGTCTGGACATGTTCAGATTTAGTTCCTCCTACAAGGCAGTCAAAACTCAGAACAGTAAATCCTGTTACTTTTAAGACTTAATAAATAATAAAAGATTTTATTGTAATTTAAGCACTCTCTTCTTAAACGTTGTCCAGATGACAAAACTGAACCTTTTTTGAGATATCAACGAGTACTGCTGCAGTGTCATAACCCCATGTTTAAAGTAGAAATGTAATATGAAATTTAAAAAATATTCTTGAATTGATCATTGAATTGAACATCACGTTTTGATTTTGTATTATTGAAAACCCATTCAAGCCATTTCATGTATCACAACAATCATTTTTTCTTCCACTATAAAGTTAGAACTCTCCAATCTATGCTTTAATCGACCGATTAATTGTGCTAAAACTTGATTGTTTACTAAATCTTGCCTTAGCCACATTGTTCGCATGCTGGTGAACAATTCCACAGCATTAACATTACTAAAGTATTCATTACCTTGATCTGGGCGACTGTCTCCTGTCCGGTCACCTCAAGGGTGTGAGTGTTCTGGGCACGAAGGAAGAGCTGCATGATGCTGTGAACGAGATGAGACACAGAAGTTTAATATTGTTCAGTAAAGACACTTCACCAAACTGGGTGAGCCATATAGCCTGACAAATTCAAATCATATTATCGTAGACCTGTCTATGTTTTTCTTTTAAGTTCATCTCATAAAACAATTTTAACAGATCAACAAGAATGTTCCAAAATGTGTAAATGTCTTGGTTGAAATTCAAGTCCAGCAAAAAACATGAATGAACTAAGATTATGCACTCGAGGCAGAAATAACCGGTTATAATATGGATTTGAAGGATTACAATACAGTTTTCTAGTTCTTTGACAGTCCTAACTAAAGATGATATGCTGCAAAACCCATCTTTCTGTATCTCCTAAGAGTTATAACAATTTTTTTCGATAAAACCCAAACCTTTACTACGGAAACGCTGCAACCAATGTCATCACATGTCTGGCAGGCGAGCAATTAGGGCTTACACCCTTATAATAAAATTAACATAAATTCTTGCTTTGGAAAAAGTCTAAAACAAGCGTACTTTGTCTCCACAATAAAGCTGTTCGTCACAAGTTTACATCATGCTAAGCTTCTCTAGCCACATGGGACACGCGCGGCAGCAAATGTGTCATAAATGCTCAAAATCCACAAACATTATCTTCCAAATTAAGCGTGTAACTTTTTAACGAAAACGTACCATACAAACGGTGATGTTCGGTGTGTCAAAAAAGTCTAAAATACGCGTGTTTTTGGTGTATTTGCACAGGCCTTACCTCGTTTGATGCTAGTCGTTCAGCGGTTAGCATAAAAAGGGCTGTCTATGGGTCCGAACAGCGCATGTGCAAACTTACGTAAAGCTGGGATACGTTATCACGCACAGGCACGCATGCGCAGCAATAAATCAGGTGCGTAGACAGTTTACGAATAATAAATATAGGCTAATCACCTCAAAATCACTGAATTATTAAAAAAAAAATACAAATGTAAAAGTTTGTAGATTACCTTATTGTAGATAAATTGCTATTTTTTACCGAAGGAGTTAGTGGAAGCCTTCAATAATACACTAGTTTAGCCTAAATAACGTTAACACTTCCCTATTCACAAACAACATTTACTCGATCAGACACCTCAAAACAACAAAAAAATGTTATATTCCCCTTTCGCATTTCATCCAAAACTATCTATCACTGAATCCTTTAATACACATGCAAATATATCCAAAACACTAAAATAGCAACTCTACTCAGTCCACATCTTAAATAAAGCAAAGAAATTCAGTCAGACTCAAACTATATACTCTCACCTTCTCAATCAATATTCGTCTGGTATGGAAACCTTGGCTAAGGTAGCTGCAATGTCAATAAATCCTCAAGATTATTCAGTCAATCATTCCCACTTATAAACACTGATCAGGAGTCACCTCCCACTCTCCTCCCATACACCAACTTTTCATGTCCCTAAGGAGGAGCTACTCATTTCACTGGAGCTACTGTACTTTAAATGTGCACTGTGTAACTTTCTGGAGGTGAAAAGTCATCTACACAATTCTGTAAAGCTAAAACTGTACTTGAGGTCTTTCTGAATGAAGATGAACACATTTTCTGCCATAATAATATGAAAAAAATCAGCTAAAGGAATCGCCTTTCTGCAGAAACAGATGTGTTCAAGCCCTCCTCAAAGCCAAATAATAGACTATTTTGTGGCCACGCAAGCTCGCTCAAAGTAAAAACAGATTTGTATTCATTATTTTGTGTAACAAAGGCATCCACATTACAAAAATATGTATGTATCTAAGTTTATTTTTGGCCAAAATGTTGCACAGTGCACCTTTAATACTTAAAGTGGACCTATTCTGTCAAATTCACTTCTCTAAGTTTTTAACCTTGCTATTAGGGCCTTCCTTTATTATTAGTTTACTCAAAGTTATATTTGAATTGATTCGTGCATGTTTGAGTAATCTTGTTTTGTTCTTCAGCGGGAGCTCAAGTGCTCAGAAATCCCCGTTCTCACCTACCACCTATCCCCTCCCACTTGTCTGTATTTACTTGATGTTTTTCAAAAGATTAAAACTCAAAGAGAAGCTTAAATGGTTCAAAACTGTCCCAGAGACATTTTCCGACAATAATAATTTGTTATTTAAAATCTGTTGCTTTTTTCACAGTTACATTTTAAAGTGAAGGGGCGGGGCTTATCAGTTCTGCAGTTTTGAACAGGAAGTCAATAGAGCTGTTTCTATTTTTAAGCCGTTTTAGATCAACTTTGTGTTTTACAATGAACAAAAGGTAAATTACTGATCTGTATATGTTCTAGTTTCTTACTAATTATTAAAAAAAAAAACACAATAGGTGCCCTTTAAAATTTAGGAAATTTTTTAAGAAATGTTTGTACTTTCTACTAGCTAGTACAATTAAAAAACAAATGACTTTAAATTCAACTTTCTCTTTTAAAGCCAGTTCACTGCTTGCTTAATTTAAGCAATTTAAAACACCTAACTTTTGTACTTTTACTCAAGTAGGAGTCAAAGTCAGACTTTTACTAGAGTAGTTATCCGCAGTACTTTTGTCTTCTATGTTGCCAGCCAAAGTAACCAACAAAACTAAATTTTAATGGCCGCCTTAACCGCCTCTTTATTTACTTTTACTTTGGGTGTTTACAAATTAGTTGCAGTTATTTTGAGAATCTCAGACCAAAAATTGTGGGGACCCCTGACCTAAAATCTTCTTTGCCACTGTTCTCTCAGTTATTCAGATACTCTTGAGATCATAGATTGGTTATTGACTGAATTAGAATTATGCAGTCATTTAAAGGGCACTATGTAAGAAAAACAAAGTGATTTCCACTTTTGAACACTAGAGGGAGCCTTTCACATGCATTTTGCCTATTAAGCATGCTGCCATCTAGCGTCAATAATCCACATTCCGGCCCGTAATAAAACATTTCAAATATGTATAAATTAGTGATGGGCCAAACGAGTCGACGCGTCAACACATGTATGGAGCACTAGAAAAGGCGCGTGTATCGAGCCGTGTCAACATGTGTGCCACTTTAAGAAATGTCACGTGAGCAACACATCTACTGTGTCTTGTGGGTCACATGGTGTCAACGCTGGAGCGAGTGTTTCTGACGCCCTCGTTTGATTTCGACCCGCAAAGCTGAGCATGACTCTGTGTCTGCACTGTGAGGCCAAAAAGGATTAGGGTCTATATAAATTTGCAGCTTGACAGAGTCTTAAGCAACTAAATAATTAATCACAAGCAAATATTTAACAGCAACAGACTAAAAGTCATAATAATTTTGCTCACAAAATAAGCACAGTTATTAGTTCATTCGCACCATTACGTCATCTCATGTATTGCTGGGTTTCACATTCTAGAATTCTTGTCAGTTAAAAGCCAGATTGGGGGCAAGAGCCAGTTTTTCCTATTAACAACATTGGACTTTGCCATGAAATATTTCAAAAATGATTTAACAAATTTAAAAAGTGATAATTTTTGTGGTGACTAGACCCAATAAACTTTTGAATTGCAAAAATAAACAGCGTTTAAACAAACTTTATTTTACCTGCCCCCAATCTGATTGAAATAACATTGGAATGTAGAATGTTGTGATGTCATCTGAAACCCAGCAATAGCTCAACTGGGAGAGCAGGTGTTGCTCTGAGCAAAAGGCCGTGGAATCGAATCTCAGGTCATTTTTTTTTTATTTTTTTCCTCTTATTTTATTTATGCGTGTAGAGGCAAAGAAATCACAAGTTTGTGTGCTCCTGTAATGGGAAACGTTTCGTATGTGTGTGCAAAGTAAATAAAAAGGTGTCTTTTGTTAATAAACCGTCTCACCAGCTGTAACTTAACTGCACGTCACTGAATGAGCCCAGTGACTGCAGTGCATTTATTAAACCACTTGATGGCGCTAGAATGCACCAACACTGGGTCTACACTGGGTCGACCCAGCTTGGGAAATGGGTTACACACACATTGACGCGCCATCTACCCATCACTAGTATAAATGTATCACAATTGATGTGGATTGCTTAACAGTGCTCTCTTAAGTATTCATGTTGTAAAGAATAAATATGATTTAAATGTTTGGGACTATAAGTGATAATTAAAATTCCTCTCAATCTTACACAGTGCCCCTTTAAAGCAGTGGTTCCCAACCCTATTTGTTCCAAGTAAACCCTAAATTTTGTCCCACACGCTGAGTTACCCCCTAACTTGTGCTTTTAGGTAAACAAATGGGCTTTTTAGTAGAGTACTGCCAAAAGTCGCGTTTGTATTTTGTTTTCATGAAAAGTTGGCTTAAAATGCCTCCTAAATATTAAAAAATATCAGAACTAATATTTTTAAATTATGTCAAAATACATTTCATCTTCTATTAAAGTCTGAAATCATTCCAAGTAGCCCGTGGTGAGGGTCCGCATACCCCTGGCTGGGAGGAAACACTGATTTAAAGTATCAATAAGAAAACAGTACTGGTCTAGAAAATTCCAAACACCAGACGTTTCTCACAAGTTACTGGTTTATTATGAAATCAAGTCAAAATAAAAAACAAACTCTTCATCGTCCTTCTGCAAACCATGAAATATTAAAAGTCATTCAAATGTTCAAACAGGACAGTGAACACGTGGTTACCTTTGTACAAATCTAGATTCGAGAAGAAAGACTGAACCGAGCCGTCCGATCTAAAAAATTATAAATCCTACGAGAGAGAACGTCATTAACCTGCCTTTGTGAACTGAACATGCTACTGGAAAGTTGGTTTTCAATGTTATAAAGATTTCTAACAGGGCTTCAAGAAAGACCAGGTGTTTATCAGTGATTCAGATGCATCTACTTCTGTAATTTTTACAGTTTAGTCACATTTTTGAATAAATAGTTGGTAAATTATTCTCATCTGAAGCTCTCGTTTATGCAAATAATCCAAATTGATATGAAAGTCTACATGCAAACATTACTTTTGATGTATTTCAGGGTTGATGATGATTATTATAATAGAGCGCTTGTTGCTATGGTCATTTTTTAGAGCCAACACCCAATTAAAGTTCTATATTGTGTTTGAAAAGATCTTAACATCTTAACAATATGTACTGTAATTATTTATTTTATCAAAATTATTTGGTAGTTCAAGTCAGCTGTAACACATAATACAATTTCTAATACTTAAAATTAAAATAAAGCAATAATTACTTAAAAAAAAAAAAAACACTAGAAAATAATTAAACATGTTTTTTAGGATGTTTAAGCGGAATTTTCAAGGCTTAATATTAGTCAATTTCTGTTAAAATATATCCACAGGACTCGAGCTAAGCAATTGAGAACCAAACTTATAACTAATGACAATAATTGCTATTTGCAGATCTGCATGTGACTGCTGTAAAAAGCTTTGAATCAAAGTAGTTGTTTATGTTTTGTGGTGGAAAAAATTGGGTAAAGCGCCTTTAAGTCTTCAGCGGAAAAGAATAAACTTCAGAAATCCAAAAGAGGCCATTGTGTAGCTTAAGTTTGTGAAATACAGATGATGTTCCTTGACGGCCTGTTGTATTTGCAGAGTCCTGTAGTGTTTGAAGGGCAGGACAGACCGGACGCTTGGCTCGAGTCTCCTTCAGGTGGGTCGTCTGTTGGATCATGTGGGAGGCGGAGGGTAGTACTGGTTGTATTGGGCGTATTGGTTGTACTGTCCCCAGGAGTTCTGACCCCACGTGCCGTACTGCTGCTCGAGAGAAGAGGAAAAAAGAATTAGGAATAAGTTTTGAACAGTTTTGCTCTGGTGACTGAGGTTAGACCATTTATGCCCTCGTACACTGCCACCATCCTCTCTGGGATTAGCCTGTTCTCGTCTTGCTAGATAAGTTGTTTCCACTGTTTAAAGGACTTAAATTGTGCTTTTTTTGTCCATGTTCTAGTGCAGGCCTATTCAACTTAAGGCCCGGGTGCCAAATCGGCCCTCCAAAAATCTGAACCAGCCCCAGTTCATTTTCCAAATATTACAAAAATGTATTTTTTTGGTTTGTAGATTTAATTATGGGTTATTTCTCAGATAAAAATGAACAACTTAAAATGTCCTAATGTGTCAATTAGTGCTTGAACTAGACAATAGTCATCATGATATTATTGAATTTTTACTGTCTGAAAATAAGATTTGCCAAATGGATCTATTTCCATTTCTAGTGAGAAAATGCTGTCTTTTTCATATTTTAGCAAAACAATCCCCTTTTCTCTTGTTCTATTGGCAAATCTTGTGGTCAAATAAAGATAAATATGACTTTAATTTAAGCATTTATTCACTCACCTAGTTTAAGATGTCACTTTTTACAGTGTACACCTTCAACTTGATTTGGTCCTTTTAAAATCCTGGTTTAATTCTCCTTTACACCTTCTTCGGTCCTGGTTTAGATCTGGTTTAATGTGATACTCCAGGCTCAGGTTTGGTTATTACTAGACTGCAGCATTAGTTATTATCACTCTAGGTCTCTGAATATTGGCACAACCTCGTGTCAAAAATGACAATGGTCAATGGTCCTTGATAAAATCTGGCGCTCTTGAAAATAAAGTTGAATAGCCCTGTTCTAGTGTATTTTGCTCATCAAAAACACAGCTGGAGTTGTATTTAGTTCAATGTACATGTTTAACAGTCGTGCACATTAAAAAACATGATTTTCGATCTTGCGATGTCAATATGTGATAACACAGTAAGTGCTACACTGAGTCAATTAACTCCACACATCTTTAATAGAATCATTTTTGCCCTGAGGTGGCTTAATAGCTTGGTTATTGCTTAGTGCAACTGAAAATAATGGAGACTTTCTGTAGTAATGTAGTAATAAGTAAAAAAAAAAAAAAAAGAAAACAGACTATGCTAAAAAAAAGGACAACTTGATCATTTTTAAGTGTATTCTAGCATAAACTCTAGCGTTCAACGTTAAAACTACCACATAATGACATCACAAGGTGGAAAGGAGCATTCTGAGGTTTGTAGACAGAGACTCAAACATTTGTGAATGAAGGAAAACAGAACTTTGGAAATGTTTTTGATGAAGAAACATCAGACATGGCTTTTCTTTTTTTCTTTTAGATCTGTCCACTCTCTCTGAACCCACCTGGTACCAGTTGTAATTATAAGCACTGTTATTCGCCGTCATGTCCGTCATGGCGGCCGCTGCTGTGGCGTCTGTGGCCTCGGTGCCGTCCTCGACGCGCTGTTTCTTTGCATCGGGCTCCCCACTGCTACAAATCAAATATACCAGACATTCATAAATAAATATACAGCTATTCCACAAAACAAGTAGATGATTCATCCTCCCACACACAACAGACGTTTGAAAAATTTTGCGCCATCTTATCTTGAGCATGTTTATCTCAAATGTAACAAATATTTCTTTGGACCTTTTGTATCTTGTGTCTAATGTTTAGGCTGTGTAAATGTCTTTTTGCAAATGATTTCCTATTGAAAAAAATTGCATAAATCGCCCCCAAAGTGTAATTTTTCCTAAAACCTGAAGTCTGCTGTTAATATGCTAAATACTGTTTGCATTCTCTCGCTTGGGCCACTGAAAATTGTCTCTATAGTTACAGAAAAACTAACAAAGCCGGCCTTAAAGATAAACAGAGTACACGTAACAATGAGGCACATTTACTAACCTGTCGTACGCGCTCTCCGCTTTCCTTTTCAATGATTCACTTTCTTCCTTTAGCTTAATGTGTTCATCATGAGCAGCTACCAATCTGGAGGAAAAGGCAACAGACATTTTAGTCCAAACACACATTGTATTTCAGTAAAACGTTTAGTAGTCTGTATTAATGGCACTTACACGTTGACGTCTGTGCCGAAATCCTCCAGAAACTCGACTTTGCGCTGGGCGAACAGAAGCCGAGACTCCAGGGGCATCGGGCTCTTTATCGCTCGGTCGAAACAGGACATAATCTCTACTTGGTTTTGTGAAATGTCGCCGTGGTATTCTAGCTCCAGCAGGTTCAGGTAAAGCTTAGGACTCGTCTGAAGGAAACAAAACATGTAGAGGAAAATTGTTACGTATAGAGGAGACGGGTGCTTTTGTTCGATCAAAGCTTCACATGTAACTGTCTCTTACCGGGTCCCTCTCGATGGCGTCCTGCAGCGTCCTCTTGGCCTGCTCCTGGCTCTTGTGCACCTTGAGGAAGTGTCGGGCCAGTTTGACGGCGAAAAAGGAAGCTTCTGTGGGTGTCTTGGCCGTGTTCAGAGCGTCCCTGAGCAGAGCTTCGGCCTCCTCCATCCGGCCGTGTCTCCGCTCCAGACTCACCCTCCTCAGACGCACCACAGCCAGGCCTGGGATTATCAGCTCCATGGACTTCAGGATGCTGCGCGCTTCTTCTACTTGACCTGAACACAGAAACACACATGTAACTTGTTCTTTTTCCCCTTTATTCAGAACTATAACAGTATAAACTAAAACTAAATTAAACATACAGTATTTGACCTTTGGAAGAGTTTGTATTTGTCTGCCTGTTTCTTTTTCAGGACCTGCTGCAAAATTTGACTTAGTACAAGTTAGCACTTCAACAAATACTTGTGATTAATTGACTCTTAACATTTTAATTTATTTTAGGCATTCACATTTTGATTTGCCACAATAACATTACAATTTTATCATACATTTTCTGGAAGTAATCATAATGCAATGGATTTAGCTTTTTTCAAGACAAAGATGATTCACGTTTCTGCATTATTTATTCACTCCACACTTGGTGTTAGCTACTACTGTTGTAGCCACAGCTGCCCTGGACAGACTGACCGAAACCACTTTGCATTACTGGGTTTAACACCAAATGTTCACTAATTGTATTTTATTATTTAACCCTGGATCTCCGTTAGTTATCACAGCAATAATTATTCTTCCTTGGACTGACAAAACCGATTCACAATAAAGTTCGGTTGGCCAGGTCTGCTGATCACAGTCATCACAAGAGCACAAGATCTTGTGAAAATTGCTTCTTGTGGGGTTTCCACTGCATTCATTTGTGCGTGGCCGCATACGTAGTATTCTTTGTTTACAGTCCGTAAACAAAGAATACGTTTGTGTGTCATATTTAACGTGTTTTGCCACGCTTGCAATATCGCCATATAACTTCATTGCAAACATAGGTGAAGGGTTTCTTTGTTCATTTGGACTGCTCTGCCTCCCAGAGCCGAGAGGAAAAGTATGCGCACACACAGAAGAGCAGAAATGTATGCGGCTGCATTAAGACCATGACGAGACAGAAATGAAGTAGATATTAGCGCTCCTTATAAATGCTTTGGTTCGTTGTTTGCTTTGTCGAGACTCGTGTTGCTGTTCGCGAGGGCGAGTTAAAACTGCGCTAGATCCAACTTAGTGGTGTTAAAGGACCAGATCCACTGTGCTGGCTCCTTATGAGCCATGCTGTAATTAATATTTCCTTATAAGACAAAATTATATTGCATTACACTTTTTTTTTGTAAGTTCTAATGTTTACGTGTATTTCGGGTGACCGGAAGTGAATGGAAATGATGTCATTTCCAGCACAAGTTGTTGATGTCTGCTGTGTCTTGGGCCAGCACAGCCTGTGTGTGGTATTGTGTAAGTCAAATTACACTCACAACTTTTTTTTAATGATATATTGTAAATGTCCAAAAGAAATGTTTTTAAATATATTTAAATACACAGGGCCAGAGGAAACTGTTATTATATAGTTTTTTAGACTTTTATTTCAACTCTATATATATTTATTGGCAATTCCTTTTTTAAAAATATCTTGTTTGATTGCACCTTTCTACTTTCTCTGCTGTTCTTGGACTAAATGCAGCAACACTGGAATTTTCCATCGTGGGACAAATAAAGAATATCTTATTTCTAAACGGCGGACTGCACAGTGTATCGTCTTGAGCTCCTCTCTCTCTTTTAACTACAGTCTATAAGTCAAAGTAGTGAGAAGCCTCACCTTGCTGCTCCTCGAAGGCGGCCCAGAGCAGGTGGATGGTCGGCTTCTTGGGCAGATGAACCGTGCAGGCCTTCTTATACACGTGTCTCACTCCGTCCGTGCTGTAGCTCTCTAGATATTTTGCATACTTCAGAAGAGAGGAAAGCGGAAGAAAGAAAGAAGAAAAAGAAGACGAAGCCAAGAAGCAGAGAGAAGGAACGGGAAAAAACAAAGAAAGAAAGAAAAGAGAAAAATAACACTTTAAAGTTTTGGTTTTTGAGGGAACATTGGATTCTTTCATAGTCATAGATCGATCTTAGAAATTTTCTGTGTAAACCCATCAGCACCTTCATGGAATCAATTAGATAAGTTTTCTGTAAGGTAGAGGGAGACGAAGATGCAACGCAGTAGTTGGCAAATGCTGCGGTCATATCTGGTGTGGCAAGCTGGCCATCCCCTAATACAACAGATACAGTCAAATATCAACGTTACACGCAAACAGGCGGGTTACGTAGGCGTTACTGAGATATTTATATAGAATCGATCATGATGTGGGGAAGGGAGGAAGTGCAGGGGGGGAGTGAGCTCGCGTGGGGTTAAAGGTCGGAGAGGAGGCGACGTTACCTTGATCCAGAACTCCTCGTAGAGAGCGCAAGCGATGAGGCATCGTTCAAACAGAACCACAGCTCGCTCCGGAGTGCCATTTTCTATCTCAAAATCCAGATACTCCTTCCAGTTTTGCAGCTGAGTCTTCTCTAAGGATTTGACGTGAAAGTACGGTCTTTTTATCTGAAAAGACACAACAGAGAGAACAAAAATTTAAATGCTTTTATAAATTACTGTAGAGGGAATAAACGATTTCTTAGAACAGTCAGGGGTTTTTATGTTATCAAAATGGTAATCTAAATCAGAGGTTCTCAAACTTTTCAGCACTGGGGCACCCCTGAGCGTTCTTGCCCTAAGCCGAGGCACCCCTGACAATTTTACATATTTTTTACTTTAAATAGTGTGTTTTTTTCACCTTCATAAGACGTGCACAGCTTATTTAGATTTTATTGAAATTCACAATAAAAACCTTGACCAAACACCACAGGAAAATGTTAAATTCAATGTGATATTCTGTATTCTGAAATATTTTAAATTTATTTTTCCTAATACATGATGTAATTTTATTTATATATTACTGAAAAGGTATAAAGCTTGTTTGTTGTGCCTACAAATGTTCAAATCTTGTAACTGCAATCAAATTTAAAATCAATAGGTAAATGTTAAAGATGTTCAGTACAAATGAATGACTCACCGCTTCCTCAAAAGCCCAGCGCTTACTGACTTCATGTTCGTTGTGGTTGAAGATTTCTTGTCGCACTTCTATGACCTTGTGGCGCATATTCTCAATCTCCGTCACTCTCTACACAAACACAAAAACAGGGCCCGGGTCAGACAGGAGCAGTTATTAAGCAGAATACTTTCTCCACTTGCAAAAAACGGCTCGTCTTGCAGCCAAGGGTGTACGTCACCAGAAGCGTGCAAACGACAAGCTGAAGCGAAAGGGTACGTATGCAACCTGCGCATCGCCTTCAGGGGGCGCTGGTGCCAATGAGCCTCGAGTGAGAGACAACTCTTCAACGCTGCAGTCTGTCCGATCTTGAAAAGACAAGCTCCAGCACAACTTTCCAACAGCATTTATCCTCAAACCTGAAATGTGTGGCGTTTACCTTGGCGGGGTCGGGCAGGTCGTCTGTGCCCGGTGGAAGCTCTTCTGGAGGCACAGCGGACTCTCCGTCTTCTCCGACCATCGCCGACAGACTGGCTTTGGACAGCTCCACTCTGAGCTGCACAAACTCCTCCTCCGCCAGGAAGTGTTTGGGATGGTTGTTTTGTACGTGCTCTTTGAATCTGAAAGAAGCACATTCACAGATTAATTCTTTGCCTGACATGGAAGAGAATTATGATCTTATAATGCCCAACCGTAGCCTGCCAGATTTTTGCTCCCTTATACAGAACAGAAATATTTCATTTTAAACTTTTTAGATTAGTTCACATTTTCTGCTCATTTACCTAATGCATTCTGAGCTTCCAATTTATTCACCACAATGTATTTTAAGAACTTTCCATAATGTGCACTAAAACCCTGAGAAATTTCAAGTCAGGCTTGTTGTATCTCAGACATGTTTGTATCAAAAAATCTGTTGAGTAATCTTAGGGCAGATATTCTCTAGACTTTTTGTCTCAAAATGTGTTATTCTGATGAAAACAGGAATATCGAAAGTTTTTTTTTAGAAGAACAAATAAGTGACTTTTTTTTATCTGAGAGTTGAGATCTGTAAGTAACTTTACAACACAAGGTTTACAACAAAACAGTGCTGTCGAGGTTTGGTTCAAGCAACTTCACCGCTATTTACAATCTAATGTTATTTCAATGTGCACATTATTTTTTAAGATGTTTCTTTACAAAATGTAATTAAGAAAACCAGTCTCTGCCTCTGGTCTTATGACATAATTTAAATTTAGAAGGTGAACAGAAACTATTCTTGTTGCAGACGGTTTTCTGGGAGCTGTGAAAACCTGGCTAAAATTTGCAAAAACAATCTGTCTGTAAGGTGCACAGTGACAACGAGGCTGCCAGGAAGAGATAACATTTAAAATAAATGTGTAAATGAGAGGTCCATACTTTTGGAAGTGCTGTGAGTACAGCTGTGTGGGGATCCCCAGCAGGCGGTCGTAGATGGCCGTGACATGAGACAGTTTCTGTAACTCGATTTCCCAGTTTATGTAGGATTCCCAAAGACGATCTGAGCGGAAGTCTGTCCCTGCGGCCAGCACTGCATGTTCATAGGCACTACAGAAAACAAGAAACATTTTAATATAACACATACATTTTGAATTAAAAATGAAAAAAAAAAAAAAACAATCAGAAACAGTCAAAAAAGCAAGATACTTCTATGTATTTTTGAAAGTAGCTTATTTGTATCCATGTTTCAGAGGAATGTACGGTAGAAACTAAGTAAAAAGCTACAATAATCTGACACAAAAATTTTGCAAAACTAAGAATGTAAAAAATAAATAATGTTGTTCTGATAAATCTACATACGCTCGAATGCGGCCTTCTGTTTCCGGGTCGTTGGGGTCAGAGTTCTCTTTAATGAAAGTCATGTAGTGGAGCCACAGATCCACACTGAGAGGAATCACCTGCAGGCCTCGTCTGTAAACCTGGAGAGGCACAAAGTTTAGAATGTAATCATGCATCTATACTAACCAAGACAAATAGGTGTATCATATCCCCAAAAAACACAAAAACCTCTATTTTAACTGATTATGCAAAGACTGAAAAATTCTTCAAGTGTTGTACCTCTTCTGCGACTTGTATGTTTCCGTGTTTTTCTCCAGGTCGGCGTATTTCTTCCAGTAGCCGTAACAATATGGATATCTCGTGAAGAAGTTGTCAAAGGCCTTCCTGACGGCATCGACTGAAGTCTGAGGAGGACAAACAACCCACAAATGTAAAAAACAAAAGACTGTTTACATTGTAATCTATAACCATATAAAGCTTTGAAAGAGTATTCAGATTAAATCTACAATAATCCCTATTATGTTTTGTCTCGTTATCTATTCAGGAGTTCGCACAGATTGCACAGAACTGAAGGTTTTCGATGTAGTTTCCATCGCTTCTCCAACAAATGAACAATGAACTTGTCTTGTTTTATTAGTAGATGTTCTCACCTCTTGTTCGACGTACTGCAGTAGATAAACCCAAGCATTGAAGTCCTCTGGGCTTTCCTGGCAGCCTTTAAAGAGCTTGTCGAATTCACTGGGCAGCTGAGACTCGACAGGAGCTAAAACTTCAGCCTCTGCTTCTTTTGATGGTTCTTCTAGCTCCATCCCATCTTCTGTCGGCTGTGCAACATCAGGCAAAACTGAAAAAACAGATTAAAAATAAGGTATGATAAGACAAACTTTAGAGCAAAGCATTTCACAAATGAGAAATTCAATACATTACTATTCAATTCAGCAATGAAATTTTAACAAAAATAGCAGCATTTATAATACACTTTTTGGTGGAAAAAGTAATTTCGTGACATCCTTGGATATATTTGATTTTTTTGTGTGTGTGTAAATGTACCTAACTACTAACTATCTGAGCAGAGAATCAGTAAATTCATAATCCTAAAACCACTATTACACCATGCAAAAATGTACCTGGTAATGCATCAATATTCAATAACTTTCCCATACCTTCACTGTTTTTTGTCTCTAGCGTCATGGGCTGGTCTTCTTGTGTGGTGTCTGGTTCTGCAGGAGGTGGAGGGACGTCTGGAGGTGGTGGTGGAGGTGTGTTTTCGTTTTGGATTAGCAGAGTGCTGCTGAGCTGAACCTGTTCCACTGTCTTCTGCTGCGGCACCTCCTGGTTCTCGTTGGCGACCATGTTATTGAGCGAGTCTGGTGCCACCTGGTCCAGCGGCCACTCACCCGTCTGTCCCAGTGCAGGGTCCGGAAGGAGCGCATCCCCGTTACTCTCCATGACCGGGGATTCAGTGTTCAACATTCCACTTATCAGATCGCCTTCGTTCAACCCTGAATCACAGAAGTGACAAGTGAATAACACAAACAATCCAAAACCCAGGGCTGGAAAAGACCAAAGTCCAAGGTTTGCTCATTGTGGACCACAAATTGAAACATATTCAAACTGGATGTTTGCAGAAATGTGATCAGTTCAGTAAGGCACACTATTTAGATGCCCGCAGTTTACGGTTTTGATTGAGCCACAGATTGTAACTTTAAGATAAGAGCTCTAAATATTGCACAATGCTGGTTATCAATGAGGTGGTCAAGAAATAATTACTTGCCAACAATTTGCCATCAACTACTTCTTGTTGATAACATTTAGTGATAACATTTTGACAAAAAAGTGATGTGAGGACCACATAAAGCTCACATGCCATAGTTTGGAAGTGATCATTTACAGAGAAGACCAGTGTACATTACAAGACTGTGACAGTTATGTAACGCAAACACCAGTGAGGTACTTCCTTATTCTGCACAAGGTGCCATTTTAAGATACATTAATCCTTTAACATGCAGCAGCTGGGCACCACCTGAGGCCAGTTTTCAACACTTGAAATTAAAGACAGAAGGGAGGGGAAATTATTTTATTGGTTCAAACAGCTAAAGCTATTTGTGGCTAATCAACGAAAAGATACGGAGAATGTTCGTCTATTTTTACCAACCAACTTATCGCACACAACATTAGTTTGCATTGGTGGCTATGCTAGCTAATGTTTATATTTTGATGAATTCACTTATGAAATCTTATGGTTAGGTATTTTAGTTAAGCTTTTGGACATGTTTGTGTGTTGAGTAAAATAAGACGCAGGATGTTCGAAATCTATGGCTCGCTAATGCTAATCTTGCAAAGCATCATCATAACGAACAAAGAAACAAAGCGCAACTCCACAAGCGCAAGGCTGGTTGCAATCGTTTCTTTTCACATCAAATTAGCCACGTTAGCTCACGTGGTCTGTGTTCAGTGTTCTCCATTACACATAGGCTAGCTTTAGCATGTCGGCTAGTGTTAGCTCATGTTAGCCATTTCATTACCTACCGCGGCCGCGCTTCTTTTAATTACTGAAATGTATTGGGTTTTGCAATGTCACAAATCAAAAACACAAACACGCATACTCTTACCAGTATCTCCCATCAAACTCTGGTCCTTCTCAAAAAGCAGAAGTGCAGTTTTTTCCGTAACTTGTTTAACCTACAACAGCGAGGCGCGATCCAGAGACCATCAGAGCGACACGAGACAGGAGT
The DNA here is from genome assembly GCA_038363315.1 of Mugilogobius chulae. Classification (NCBI taxonomy): domain Eukaryota; kingdom Metazoa; phylum Chordata; class Actinopteri; order Gobiiformes; family Gobiidae; genus Mugilogobius; species Mugilogobius chulae. The sequence goes on along the minus strand of CM076405.1, from coordinate 22,663,258 downwards.
GCGCATGCGCAACACTCTGCCCGGGGCACAGAAGAAGGGATCAGAGCGGGGTCTCGAGTCTCTTCTGAGCTGTCCTGGGGTCTCTTATTATCATGACTTATTTGATTAACTGTTATTAACGATCTATCTTATTACACACTGGAGTTCAAGATAATTCTTTTCTTTTACTTGCGAACAAAATTTTAATAAGAATGTACAATATGAGATGAAATAAAACAAGATCAGATCAGATGAAATGTACTTGTCTCATGTGGGAATTCCAGGGTTGCAAGATATAGTTTAAGAACAATAAGAAAATAGAAACATGCAATAAAACAAGGTAGTAACTTTAAAAACAGAGGTACCATTCAGGTGGAGTAAATTGTCCAATCACTGAAAGAAAAGAATGACCCCAGTTTCCCAAGAGTAAATGAGAATCCTCTATATTTTTGGTCCCATAGTCTAAAAACAAGCTCAACAAAAACTGGTGTTGATATAATTATAGACTAATGTTTGTAGCATTATAATAAACATATAATATGTAATTAATTGGATTTAATCCATAAAGAATGTTTTTTAATCAGCAAATCGACGCAAAAATGACTTTTATACTACACAGACAGTACTAAATGAACATTTTCAAACACAAACCACTTGTAGGGGACTGCTGCCTAAATAAGTAACTAAAAGTGTAAATATGTATAACAATAAGGTAACAGCACAGTATGTTTCTAAATTAAGCGACTGTTAAATGTTTAAATCTGGGCTCAAAACATTTCTTTTTTTTCTGTGCATATGACTGAAATACTTTTAAAGTAAAGTTTGCCTTGCCTTGCCTTAAATGTTTTTTTTTTTCCATGGAGTGACCATTTTTATTTTCCTTTTACAGAACACAGGACACTACTTGTGCATAGCCCAGCATGCTGACGGAGCAAATTTCAAGTTTATAGTCTCCATGATTAAGGCAAAAGTTAAAGTTTGCTTTTTGTGAGGTAGGGCAGAGCCACTGGGCAGAGCTTTAGAGCCTTTTTTCTGCGCAGGCGCAGTGTGTGCGCGGCTCCGTGAGCGGAAGTGGCTTCGCTCTGGTCCGCACCTTTCCGGTATCACAGCAGCAGCAGCTCCTCCGCAGACAGGCGAGCACCGGAGGCACCGACACACACGGCCCGGGACCGGCTCGGGGACACGGCACGGGTAAGTTTACATCCATAAATCCTTCTTAGCCGTGTCTGATTGAGCTTTCCAGGCAACGGCGCGCCTCGTTTACGCAGTGAAACTTGTCCTCTCGTAGTAACACCCCTCCCTCTGCTCTTGTGTCACAGAGAGAAGAAAGTCGGATGAATCAATGACCTTTTTCAGCGCTTTTTCCCTGGATGTCTGGTCACGGAAACGGACCGGAGAGGTTTGATTTGGCGGGGATTTTAGCCCCGATTTCACACGGATCTGAAATCCTGTGCCTGGGAAGTGGCTTTAGGGGCGAGAGCGGTGTGGACAACCGGCTGCTGCCAAGGAGGAAGTGAGAACCCGGGCCTGATTCATTATAGAAGGCTTTTACTCGAGACTTTCTGGGGCTAGTCCACCGATAGAAAATTTGTAATCAAGAAGAAAGACTTGAAATTGTCTTTTTGCCTGCTGCTGCCTGGTACCTGGGTGAAATCATTATTTTCCATCAAAACTGACTGGATCACTGCCTTATGAACAACTTTTGAACTGCTGCTCGTCTATAACAGGGTAAATACTTCTCTTTTATTCAAAATTGGAGTCATCTGCACAGCCCTAAAGCCTACACTTGCTACATATTACAAAAAAGTCCTTTGTATATTGTGATTTCCATCAGTCACCTGCTCAATACTGACAGTTCAAAGCCACGCACTCGTCACGTGGAGCTCTCTCTCCAGCTGAACTGTCTGCCACCACTTTCTCTTTCTTTTGACGAGTTTGAATTTCAATCTAAAGGGACTAAAGTATTTATGAACTTCTTTCAAGATGGGGAAAATGCTATCAAAGATTTTCGGCAACAAAGAAATGAGGATACTGATGCTTGGACTTGACGCCGCTGGCAAAACAACTATTCTGTACAAGCTTAAACTTGGACAGTCCGTTACTACAATCCCGACCGTGGGATTCAATGTAGAAACCGTCACCTATAAGAATGTAAAGTTCAACGTCTGGGATGTCGGAGGCCAGGACAAGATCAGACCGCTTTGGAGACATTACTACACCGGAACACAGGGTTTAATTTTCGTCGTGGATTGCGCCGACAGAGATCGAATCGACGAGGCCAGGCAAGAGCTGCACCGGATCATAAACGACCGCGAGATGAGGGATGCCATAATCCTCATTTTTGCCAACAAGCAGGACCTTCCGGACGCAATGAAACCGCACGAGATCCAAGAGAAGCTGGGCCTGACGCGAATCCGGGACAGGAATTGGTACGTTCAGCCGTCCTGCGCCAACACCGGGGATGGACTTTACGAGGGACTCACCTGGCTTACCTCAAACTACAAATCTTAATGTTTTTTGTTTTATTTTCTTTCACTGGCAAAAGGGAATTTTTACATTAGTTAAAATTACTTGCAGCTTTGACTAGTTAAGATATATTTACAATAGACTGTGTTCACGTGACTTCACAAAATTCTATTCAAATTGACAACAGGCAGCTAAAATTAATATTGTTTAAATGCAGTTTTTTCAATAATTTATTGGGTCTACACACTAACAGATTTAAAATGTGTGAAATTACCTTAAATATGTTTTATGACAAAGTGCTTATGACACCATCATAACGTGAATGCAATCTATTGTGACCAGTCCACCTTAAAAAATAATCCTAGATAGTTTGATCATTATAATTGTTACCTGGATTACACAGAAGATACAACACTTAAAAAAGGTTTTGGTATTATTTTTTCAAAATATTAAAGCAGAATTAACTTCATTTTCTTCAATAATGTTCTTTATTCACTAGTGTTCTTCACCTAAAAAGCTTTCAGTCAAATCATTTGACCTTTAGTTGATTGAAAAACAAAATTTGAATAGTTTATAATAGTGACAGCCATACTTTACAGTATTCTATATACAGTAGTTGGACTGCAAGATTCAAGCTGAATTGAAATATATTTGAAATTAACTAGTCAAATTGATTGCAGTTAACAACTGAGAATTCAGCCTAGTTTTGCATCTATCATCCAATAAGTACACATTTTTATAAAAAAAACTAAATTTGTCATACATGTCAATGCCTTTGGACATGTTTAAACCAGGAACTTTGAGCAGAATCACACAATTTAAACATACATTTTTAATAATTTATTAGAATGATCACCGTAAATACTCCTGTGTATTGTTTAAATGAGATAAGCACCATGTAAAATGGTAGAATATTAGCAAAATTCTTTAAGAGTAGCAAAATAATTGATTTACTATAGACAATATATACAAATATTTGTTTCAAAGTTAGTGAACATTTGTTTTGAAAATGTCTATAAAGTTACTATTAATGACCCAGGAAAACCACCGGAAAGTTTAGTTAGATTTCAAGCACTCAAAGTGGACAATAGTCTAAGAAAATAACAATTAATTAGTTTTGATACTGATGTAGAAATATACACTTTGTAATACATTGTAAGTAGCTTTTTTCTGATTTAAAAAATATATAAATAGCGATCAATTACATTTTCTGTATTTCTCATAGAAGTAAATCTAAAGTGGTCCCAACATTGTCTAGTAATTTTATCTCATGTGTAAGTTCCTTTTTGCAGTCGTCTTCACTCACCAGCCTGGATTATTATAGTTTGTGGACACTTGGCACAACGAAAAGTAGCTGAGAACGAAAAACCATGCAATCTGAAGCAATTTAAAAACCTCTCTACTGAAAACACAGAGAGTAGCATTTTTGAAATTATCTTTCTTTTGTAATGACGATTCACTATTATCTATAATTTCAAGTATTCCTGACTTTCTCTTTGCTTTGGACTTTTGAAAGCACAGTCTGTTCTTTCACTATTTTGTATCTTTCAGTTCGGGGACATAATCTGAGATAGTTTCATGTAAACTTTTTTTTTTTTAGCTTTTCTTGCAGTATTCTTGCTACATATCCAAAGGACAAATCCGTCATCAGCATACTGTCCCTGCCTCTGTTATTTGTACGAATGTGGACCTCAAAAAAACAAAAAAATCCGATTGTATTTCATTGATGAGAACTTGTTAGTATTGACAGCAGCAGTTTGGGGGGATTGTTTTGTAAATGCACTGTGAAAATGGACAAATGTAGGGTTTGAAGTGAAGTTGGACATATATTGAAATAATGCAGAAAGTCAAGTTTCAACAATATGCAAATTAGAATATTAAGTGTGTCAACATTTTTATAAATCATAGTTAATTCTTACAAAAAAATACATTAAACAAAATTCAGTAATCTTGAAACAAGTTTAATTTTTTTTTTTTTTTTTATTGAAACATTTGCTCTGTGCACAACAACATTTAAACTAGCTCAGCGTTAGCTTAGTGTTAGCATTAATACTTCCTCTATTTCTCTGTGAAGTTTTTGCTAAGTCAGTCTAAAATTAAAATTAGCTCAGACAGAAAACAGTGAGTTGTGGTGAACGTCTTTGAAAACATGTTAAACACTTTACAAATCAAATTTTTCACATATATAAGTTTGTACCTCAATGTTAATGCTAATTTAACTGTTTTCCTTCTTAGCTAAACACATTCAAATATTTAACTGGAATAATTCTCACATAAATTTAGTTAGACAGTCCTTAGTCCTTTAGTTAGATATTCCTAGCTTTAAATTTTAATTAGTTTATTATATAATCAGCATTTTAACAAAAGTTAGCATTAGCTTTGAGACACAATGAGCTAGCTAGTACGTCGTGCACAGAGCCTGTTTTGTCCGCCAAAAGATTGAAGCTGTTACTATAATCGCTCCATAAAAACTAATTATTTGATTAGAAAATTAGCAAAATTACCGATGTATGTCTTATTTTGGAGTAAGACAAATCAGCACTAGCTAAAAACCTTACTTTTCTTTTCAAAATTAGCGTAAAATTGATGATTTTACCCCAACAGAGTAGCTTTGTTTAGCCGTTACTATGGTGATGGCCACAGCGTAGTGATACAGAACTTGCCGGAACTACTTGTACGACTATTCAAAATTAATACACGACAGTTAGAATTAGATATTCTAGCTGTATCGTTAAAAATATCCAGAAAAGACACATATAACGGTTATTTTAACTTGAATTTTCTAGATTTCTGGTGATTTTGCTGTCCAAGAGCTTCCATAATATTACTGTTGAGTATTTCTGATTTGAGCTGCCTTATATGAGGAGAAAAAAGTCCCTCGAAAACTAAAGGTATTTGAGTTTGTGTGGTAAGAGAAGGAGCACGTATAGGTCCAGTTCATGTTTGCGTTTCAGTGACTTTTGGACCCCAGCGAATGTTTACGAAACCCCCGAAACGCACACGGACTTTCAAAAGGTGCTCCTCTGAATCCCATTATCAGCCTGTTCACTCTTCAAGCAAAACCAGCTTTTCTTTCATAGTTGTCTTCACTTTATTTTGCTATTTACTGTTGAAATAATAAAACAATATATCCAGATCAGTTGAGGAGTGGGTGACGTTTTTTATGGCATTTTTGTTGTGGTGGCAAAGTGGTTTGATAGCGAAATAATAGGTTAAGTTAAATGTTTACAACTAATGAACTTTCTCATTGTAGGTTTGAGAGAGCGATGAGAAGAGAAAGATTACTAAAGAAATAATATCTATCTAAAAAAAAAAATCTAAGTCTTTAAGTAGGATTGCATGGCTACAAATTTATTTGGTCTGGAGTAGGGCAAGGTACAAGACAATAGTTTTAAGCAAACAAAAAAAAAAAAATTTGTGTTGAAAATGTCAGTATTATAAAAAACATGACCTAGTTCCTTAGTTTATTAAAATGTGGTTTCAAAACTAATATTGAGAATCTAGTATTTTCCTTGGTATCAAAACCAAGTTGGAAATGTTAGTATTGTAACAACACAAATTGTTTTAACTTTCTATGGTGAATTGTGTAGTGCAGGAATCCCCAACCAACAGCCACCAGACAATCTTTTAAAATGCATTTTAATTGTTTTTATAGTCTTATCAATACTTCTTAGTACTTTACTATGAAAATATAGCGCTACTTAAGAAAAGATAATAATTTGTTGTATGCATTTTACGTTGTTATTGGCGCTACCCAACCTCAACCTGTCCCTGGAATAGAACATTGTGACTGTACTGGTCAGAAAAGTTTACCGTGGATGTAGTGGACTTAGCTCCATAAAGTTGCACAGTGTACCTTTTTAACAACCAGCTATAATATTGATTATCTCATTTCTTGCAATATTGGTTGGTTTGGGTCATTGAAGACAGTGAAGGGCAATTGTTTTTTCTCCTACAGGTTGGGGCCCCCAGTCACTGTCTATTCTTGCCTATGTTAGTACCGTCTCTGCAAATAAAACAAAATAAACTATTTTTAGTGCTCAGTTACACTTCAACACCTCAATCTTCGACGTGAATGCTGATGTAGTAACTGTTGGTTAACTACCAACCTGTTTATTGCCCAGTTTCAACAGTTTGTCAATATGTCGTGGTTAATGACCACTAAACCGACTTTAATGGGTAGGATTTGGATGATTGCGCTAACCTGTCCGCAACATTTCAACAACAACTTTAATGTGAAACGCAAGTGATTCACCTGCACTGACTCAACCTTTCCACAGATCTGACCAGTAACCAGGCTTGGTGGCGTGATTTGCTTGTTTCTATTAGCATAAATGCATTTAATGTCATGTCATGTACAGTCCTGGTTTGTTCCCAATAGGGCTCGCAAATGACAAGAGCCTATCCCAGTGACTTTAGGCCTTAGGCGTGTGAACATCCTGGACAGTGGCCAACGCGTCACAGGATTAGGGACACTGTAACACGGGGAGAACATGCAAACTCCACCCAGAGAACTAGTGAGATGTTAAAGTGAACCCTGACTATAACGACAAATATGGCTAAAATACAAGTACAGCTCATGTTTGTTCAAATAAACTACAAACAAATATAAAACTGCTTACCATTTTTATAAAATCTGCATTGTTTTGAGCTACTGGGTGCCGCCATATTGTCCAGACGCAATGCATTCTGGGTTGATGACATCAAATGGTTGCTTTTGGTTGTTTCCATGGTTACTCTTGTGGTTCGGTCGGTGAACAGTTGAAACAAAAACACCACTGACAGTGTCCAGTTCTTGCCTCTTCCTCTTGATTATCTTCAGTTTCACTAGATTCCACATAATAGTTCTGTATTTGGCCAAACTCCAGCTCAAACTGAAAGGTTTTAACTGTTGAATTCATGTTGCTTAGTTACCTGTTACCATGACAACTACCAGAGGGCAGACAGACAACCATTTGACGTCACAGCCAGGACAAAATGGCAACCATGTGATTTCTTTAAAACATGATTTTGATAAAACTACAAATACTTTCAAGGTTTTTGTTCTGAATTTATATAAGTGATGATATTATAAGTGTTTTAGGGTAAACATGTGATTGTAGCCAGGGTTCGCTTTAAAAACTGACTTATGCAACATTAATGAATCTTTTCATACTAAAGGTTTTGGTCCCGAATGAATATTACACTTTGAAAATGTGTGAAAAGTCCATATTTGTATTAAGTTTGTGTACATTTTTGAACATTTTAGTGCAAACTTAAGCAAATTAGCAAGTTTCACACCAAAACAAGCCCAAATTGACTGTCACTTCAGTGCCTAATGTCATTGTTTTAGTTTATATTAAACATCATTATGGATTGGGATGAGGCTCGAGTTATTGGATCTTAAAATAACAAATATAAACGCTGCATTAGGCCGAGGCGATTCACAATCTAGTTTCAAATGAAGCATGTCTATTAGTTGAAATTTAATTATTAGAGAAATTGTGCTGTGGTTGACTGGAGACGTTCATGGCCGACTTAATTTTTACTTGATATTTTGTTTTTGGAAATCTTTAAAACAACAATATCTAAAATATAAGATATTACACACTTCCACGCTGGATTAAGGAGGCCGTTGAGATCAGAAAGCGGGACACCAACGGCATCACCCACGACGACGGAGCGTTCCTCCTTTCCCCAAACCTGGGACACCCTCCTCCAGAGACGACCGGGCAACGGGAGGCTGCACTGGAAAAAGTAACATGGTAGTTTAACTTAAAAATGTAAATACAATTTCTGCTTTAAAGTTTTATGTCTAAATTCCCGTTTGTTTGATATTGTTTCTCTCTCTCCCTCCTGTCTTCCTCTCTCTTCATTTCTCTACCTCTCTCTCTCTTTCTCTCTCCTGTCTTTTGCTCTCTCTTGTCTCTTTCCCTTTCTCCTCTCTCATTCTCTCTCTCACCCTTGCTCCTTTTGCTCTTTCTCTTTCTTTACTCTCTCTCTATCCCCTTTCTCTCTTTTCTCTCTCTCCTCTCTCTTTCCCCATGTACCTCTCTGTCCTTTTTTCTCTTCTCTCTCTCTGCCTCTCCCTCTCTTTTCTCTTCCTTTTCACTCACTCCTCTTTTGTGCTTTTTTTTTCTCTTTCCCTTTCTCGTCTCTTTCTTTCAGTCTCTCCTCTCTCCCTCTTTCCTCTATTCTTTTACTCTTTCCTTTCCTTTCTCATCTCTTTCTTGGTCTCTCTTTCCCCTGCTGTTCTCTCCCTCCTCTCTTCTTTTGCCCCTCACTCTCTCCTCTTTCTCGTCTCTCTCTTCTTCTTTCTCTGTCTCTCTTCTCTCTTTCCCCGTGTCTCTCTCTTTCTCTCTTATTTTGCTATCTCTCTTTCATACCCTCTCCCCATTTTTCTCTTCTCTCTCTCTTTCTCTGTTTCACTCTCCTCTCTTTTGCTCTCTCCCTTTCTCCTCTTTCTCTTTCTGTCTCTCTGTCTCTTCTCCCCCTTTCTTCTCTGTCCTCTCTTTTCCTCTCTCTCTCTCTCCTTTTGTTCTCTCTCTCTCTGTCTGTCTCTCTCCCTCTTTCTTTCCTTTCTCTCTCTCTCTCTCTCTCTCTCTCTCTCATCTCTCTCTGTCACTTTAAAAAGTCTAAGTTGAAAATCTTTGACTCACATCATCAAGTTATATCAACACAAACATTTAAGTTAGCTTAACTTAATGTCTTTGTGATGTTTCTGCAGTGTGGTCCGTGTGATGGACGGACTGACCACGCCTCCAGGAAGTAGCTGATAAACAACCATGGATTTGTTACTTCCATGTATACAACACGTCACCACCTAGACCAGGGAGTGACCTGAAGGTGGCTCTTTGACGGCAGTCGAAACATGTCGACCAGGTAAAAACATCCCAAAACACACTGTCATTAAAAAGAAATACAAAGTGGTGATGTTACACAAGTTAACATTATGATTTTACTTAGGGCTGGGCAATATCGTGATACAAATCGAATCGTGAGTTCACTGTTGTGACCATCTGCTTTTTTGGTGAAACTTTCAAATCGTCTGTTCGTTAAAATACAGACAATTATTTCCAACCTACTTCTCTTAGTCTCAGAGTTGCCAAGTTCTTTTCTTTATAATGTATTTGGACGTCTGTTTTTATGCATTTTGAAGAGGTCCTTTGTGCTGCAGTTTCAAGTCAAGTTCCAGGTGAATTTTAGCAAATTTTCAGGTTAGATTTACAAAAATGTGTTTATTTATGATTGAAACATGGATTTTTTATCATATTTTCAAAAGCTTTTGATAATGTTAGAAATGCCAAAGCTGTATTATTATCACACAATGTTCTAATTAATCCATTATTTGAATTACTTGATTTATGGGCTGAGGTCGCTTGTCTAGGGATTTGTCTAAAGTTGTGTCGCTTTTTTTTTTCTTTCTTTTTTTAATCTGACAGCACTGGTCAGTCTTTGTTTTGCTCTGAGTGACTGACAGCTGGATTTAACCAATCACAGTAAAGTAGGAACTTTCAGAAAAAGGCAAAGGGACAATAGTTTACAAGAATCGTGATAAAATCGAAATCGTGATCTGTCTCCAGGAAAATCATAATAATATTTTTTCTTTGCCATATCGCTCAGACCTAATTTTAGCCTAGCCCTAATTTTACTTATATTTTACTCATTACAGCTTCTCCTTTGAATAATTCCTCTTGTGGTTTCCTGATTTAGTTCATTCTAGATTTCAAAATATCTACTGTCATTTATGGAGCTTGGAAAGTTGTGATGACGTTATGATGTGACTGAAAGAGGAAGTGAAAGTGTGAGTGGTGTTTTTGACAAACGGCACAGGTCCTGGGCTGAACCTCTGTCGCTCCGAGCTTCTGATCCGGCGTCTTTGTAACGGTCTGAATAAGTCATGACGGCTCCGGTTACTGGCGTGATTGTGTCCCAAAGACGCACACACGCTACACAAGAGGAGCTCATTGGGTTTTTTTAGTCAGACGTAATGTCCTTGGAAACCTATATCAGCCTAAGTCACAGTGATGTCATAGCTAAGGCTGGTTGCAAAAAAAATTACAAAAACTCTTAGCCCACACATTAAAAGTTTGAGGTTTTATCGTGGTTGAAATGTCGTTTTGCTGTGAACTGTAACTAGGACATTGGTGTCTATTGTTAGCGTGACCTTACCCAGCAGCGCAAGTGCAGTCTGTTGATTAATTGTTCTGTTTTATGTGAATTTTAGCTAAAAATTTACTGTTGTCAATCATGTGTAACAGACAGAACAGAAAGATCTATTGCCATTGTCAAAGAGCACAACGAAATTACATTTGGAGTGAGCCTCTGGGCCGCTGCACTTTTTCGCGCGCCGCCACCCACGCTTCCGAAGTTTAAAGGGCGAATGCGGCGCAAGACACTTGTTTCTTGCTTAGCAAAGTCTTTGACCAGAGCCAACAGACTTTCAGAGCTACAAGCAACCAAGCCTTTGACAAAAAGTCCAAAACAGCAACTCAAGTCCAACAAATTAAGATAATAATATATTTACTAAAGGAGGTGCATTCATTAGCACATTAGCACTAATAACAGCTTCAAGACTTGTATGTACGATTAAAACACAGCTTTTTATCCACTACTGGGTCTAGCAAAGTGAAACTAACCTGAAACAAACGTAAAAAACACCTCTCAGCTTGTGAAAGAGCAGATCCAGATCTTCTGACGAACCACACAAACAAACAAACTGCTTCCATCAGCCAGAAGTAATTCACCAAAGTCTGTGTCACGTCCGCCGAAACAAGACATGATTCATATTCTGACAGTTCCATATAGACCTGACACTTTTTCTGCTTTTGTTTTTTAAAATCCCTTCAAAAAACATGTTAGTTTACACTTGTTTGAATGGGACCGCAACATTGTCTTCTGCCTCCGGCTAAGCTCCGCCCACCAACTTCAACGCAAAGTTACAAACATGAAAAGGCTCGTAGTGTTCCAATGACTTTTTTGGGATTAATTTATGACAGAAACAAGTTATGAAGACTGACAATATCAAAGTAGCTGTTAAACAATATCCATAGATGTGACGCTAGTGAAAATGTAATTTGTTAATTCAATAAAAATGCCCCAGATTACACAGAGTTACATAATTTTCTTTCATATTTCAACAGAATAGGTTTTCCTTCTTTGGGGCCAAGAGGGAGTTTCTCGATTTTACCCCAAAAAACAGACGAGTGACGAACATATTTGAGGGAGACTTTAATATCCACGTAATTGCCAATGGAAACCGTGTTATTGCCATTACTAAACTTTTGTATAGACCTTTATACAGTAGTTCAAAATGCTTTGTACTGTCCTTGCGTTCACTTGTAGGATTTGATGATGACGTAATCTTTAAAATTGGCAAGGGTTTTTGAAATAAATCTGTAAAATTTACGAATAATTTAACCAAATTATTAGCCTGGTAGTTCTCAAGCTTTTCATAAACAACATTTAAACATTTTGTACTTTGGTTTTCCTTCTTTTCTCCTGTATCAACCAGAATCAGACGCAGTAATCATTTGTGAAAAGCCATTTGCTTCACAACGCACCACAGGAAGACAATAGTAAACCCAGATTTGACAGCATGAGTTTAAGCTCCTCGATGACATCATGAGGAAGTGAAAGCCGCTCATGTGACCGTGACTCGCTGCAACAGGAAGTGTCACATCGAACCTCCAACTATGAGAAGTATGTCAAACACTCAGTGCATGTCAAAAATCAAGGCGTCGTTTAGGACTGTTATACGTTTGTTGTTGTTTTTTCTGTTTCTACTTGAATCGATGAGTGAAGAAGTCACATCTGTCAGCCGTCAATTCAAAGCAAAATTAAAGCCAAGTGTTTTTAAAATAAATGGAATGTTGGTATCACTTGAACTAGGCAAAAATCATGGCAATCTGCTTTTTTGGTGTATATCGTCATATCGTGATTTGCCTTTTCTCTCTTTGATCCATCTGTCTGTTCATAAAAACCGCTTCTCATAGCCTGAAAGTTGCCAAGTCCACCTCTTTATAGCAACTTTGGGTTTCTTTTTAATTCTCTTAGAAATTTTACAGGTTGTGTTTTTTAGGCTGCACTTGGAAGTAACAAAATATATACATTTTTGACTGAAACATACATTTTTAGCACATTTTTGGAGGGATTTTTAAACACAAAAGCAGAAAAAAATGTTTGGTGCTGTCACAATATGTATCACGACTTACTCTTTGGGACCTGACACAGACTTTGGTGAATTTCTTGTGTCAGATGGAAGCATTTGTCTGAGCTTGTGTGGTTTTTCAGAGGCTCTCAATCGATACTTTCACGTCGCTAAAAAGATGTTTTATTTCAGGTCTGTTTTACTTTGCTACACCCAGTTACGCAGGGATGGGCAATTATTTTTCCCCGAGGGCCAGATTCAAACCCTGCGCTAATGCTGCAGAAAGGCTCGAAATAAGTCTGGATGGTTTATGGACTTAAAAGCAGAAGATCTTAGATATCTATGACTTGCCTGGGATCCAGAGCCCACGCTTCAGTCCCCCGACCGGCGTTTTTAGATCAACTCCACAACATACCGTCCAATCAGATTAGTTTATTTGTGTGACACACATGAAACAAAGGAGCTAATTGGTTGCTTTTAGCTCCAGAACTCGGTTAGCTCTGGTCGAAGGCTTTGTTAAAAAAGGGAAATAAGGGTCTTGTGTACAAAAATGATTGACAACAGAACAGTTTTAGCTAGAATTCTATACAACCCAGATCAATTTTAACATCAAACTGCACTTGCACAACTGGGTAAGGTCAGGCTAACGTTACACACTAATTTCCGACACTTAATAGCAAAACGGCATTGTAACGACGATAAAACCTTGAACTTTTAATGCATCAACTATGAGTGTTTTGGGGGGTTTTGCAGCCGGCTGTGACGTCACCGTGACAAAGTCTGAAAAGAGTCTATTCAAAGAAGTGCTAACAAATTTAGCTCGTTGCCATATCTGTGTCATAGTTGCCATAGTTACCAGTCTAAATATCCTGTACATTTCTCCGTACATTTGTGAACAGGGACATGAGTTTATCCTGGTTTCTCTGAGCGCAACTAAAAGTCAATAACCGGGTTAGTTCAATGACATTACCTGGCAAAACTCAACCATAAAAAACAACAACAAAATCACAAACATGTTATTTATTCATTTGTCATGTAACTGTCTTGAAAGCTCCAGAGTGTTGGCGCGCAGCAGAGGAATGTGCTTGTATCAGTGCTTGTGTGACTGTTTGCTCATGACCTGTTTACTTTGGAGCTGAGTGAAGTTTGGCCTGGTCCAATAGTGAAAGCATGACGTGTCCCGCAGAAGATACACGGCTGCAAAGTTAGAATAAAACAGGCGACGACGGTGGCCATGGGATGCACTGTATTCTTTTTATATATCATCTCTATTTTGCAGATAAACCTATGACATCACAAATCTGGAAAATGCAGAACAATGTTTCTACGGCTCAGTGGGAAAAGAACTGTATTTCAAAGAACATTATTAAAATCAGGCCATTTTGCCTCATTTGTGTCCCATTTAGCTGCTGTGACGCTTTAACCAAATGGCTTCAAATGTTTGTAATGACACTGTATTTTCAGCAAGAGTCTATAGAGATTAATAATGTGCACAACGTGTGATACAGATGAGTCTGGTGTGAGCCAGGTTCAGATTCCCCACTGCACTTCATTAACACAATATGCAGCATTGACTTTTTGAGTTTTCACTCCTGTTCTAACATTGCTTCCTCATCAAAAACACAGCTGGAGTGGCATGTGAGTCAGATACTATTCTTTCTCCTCTGAGCCTCAGGAAACACTTTTCTAACAGTCCCACTTTTGTGTTGTTATAGGCAGATCTGACATTTCTGCACCGTTTTGAAGTCAACAAATCATTTTCAGAGTTTCTGCACCGTTAGCACATCAGGCTAGATCGGTTTGATTAATTCTCCAGTCACTGCGTTTACATGATCAGGGAAATCAGACTAGGCTAGAAAACCGGACTCTATTAGACCAGTCTAGACCAGTTTTGCTCCAGTGTAAACCGGTTACCCTGGAGAGACATGTCCTGCTGTGTCAAATTTACTAGTCCATGATTCAGACTGTATTATGTTGATTTGCCTAAACATTGTTTGTAATATTGTTTGTAAAATTACACACTGATCTTTCTGGGACAAGTGGGACTGTGTTAAGCATGTAGTTAAATAAGTGACGTGTGTGTGTGTGTTCCACTTTGTGCAGGAGCTTTTCTGTTGTAAAAATGTTCACTTTATTGCTGAAATGTGGAGTGGGCAGGAGTTGTGAGCATGCTCAGTTACATTTGTCCAGCTTCAGTCCGATTGTCTGTTTACATGAGTCTGAAATCAGACTACAGTCAGTCGGGACCACATGCACCAATTGGTTTTCCGAAAACTGGTTTACGGCTCCTTGATAGGTCTGCCCCGGTTTACATGCGCTTTGGAAAACTGGTTTAAATCAGACTAGGCTAGTTATCCAGTTTTCCTGGCCTCCATGTAAGCGCCCTGAGTAACTTCTGCTTTATTGTACTTTTATAAGTTCTAGCCAAAGAGCATGTTTAAAAGACACAAAGAACAATTAAATAGAAAGAACAATGCAAATGTTACATTAGATCTTCCCTTTAAGCAATTACACAGTGACAAAAAAGTTATTTGCAGCTTTCAAAAAGATGACATACTGGAAGAGGCAATGGAAAACTGATCAACATCCAAGATTACACTGCAAAAAGTGAAGTTAAAATGGCTTGATTCTAGAATTTGAACCTAATGTCAGGCATTTTTCCTATTTTTTTGTAAAGATCTAGATCATTATTCTTGTTTCAAAACATTACTGCATACTTCTTGGCAAATCTTTGTTCTTCCTTTAAGCCAAATTTTCTTATAACCAGTCAGAAATGTCTTGAAACAAGTGAAATATTCTACATTTCATGAGCAATTAACAACTCAAATCCAGATTAAAATTCTGAATCCAAGTCACTCCAAGCAAGTCTAGATATATTTTTTGCAGGGTAGTGATTTTGATATTTCTATTTTTGTATTATTATCAAGATGTTTAAGCTCAATAATGTGATTTAAAACGTCCAGAATATAAAATGACGATCCTCACATGTCCCAGATCAAAACCACAGACCGTTTTTTCAGCGTAAAAGCAGAAGTGCAGTGAAAGTGTCGGTTAAACAGTGACATGAGATGAGCGTGAGTCAGTCCGGAGTCAGACGTCCCTTTGTCCCGCTGCCATTGAACTCAGCACACACACATTTCTAAACATGGAGCTGTCAGTCTGTGTCAGCGTCACCTGTGGCTCTCATGGCCATTTATAGCTCCACTTTAATTGTTAGAGAGATTACAGACGGAAACATGAGCTGGAAACTGCTGGCACTGGCGGAAGAAGTCTTTGTTTTGTAAGTTGAGATGCAGGAGCAAAATATTATAAGTATATTAAAGATTTAGGCCTGACTCGGCAGTTCATCAAGTTGTTCTATGCCTCTTTCGTTTACATTTTAACAGCTGCAAAAATGGCGGTTTTCCAAATAATCTTTTTTGACATTCTTCATCAAGCTTCATAAGAAATAGAAACAAAAGTTGTAAATTCCACTAAAATAAAAATAAAGACCATTAGTGTTGAAATGCTGACATTATGTACAAAGAAACATGTTTATAGTTATCACTTAATGGTGCCATAAAGTGGACCAGACTGTTTTAAGTGAAAAACAACCTTAAGTTACCAGGATTTTAGGTTAAATGAATGTGGATGAACTTTCAGATCCGATTATGGTGAGGAAAGAGATGATAACATGATGATAGCATCGGTCCTTGAAAGAAATAACTGACAGATAAATCAATTTGTAAAATAATCATTAGTAGCAGCTCCAACACAATAACATGGCTGTATGCTTGCCTGGAAAATCTAGACGATATATAAAAAATGTATTGTTTTGCCATCATGTCCTTCTTTCGAATTTCATTGAGCGTGATTGACAGATTAATCTGGCTACTACCGTATGAAAACCAACATGGCTGCTTATGACAAAAAAGGGAGGGGTGTTGTAAGGTAAAAAAAAAATTGAACTGAAAAACATGGCAGATTTCTGCAGAATCAATGAGCAAAACAAAAAAACTATTTTAAAGCTGTAGCTGATTTTCACACTGCAACCGCGTGTTAAATCTTTATATTCTTCGACATGTGTTTGATATCCACATGGATTTATTTTGGTTGTAGTTATGGTCAATAAACATCTATTTACAACAAAGTGAAACTGGAGTGAACCACTCAAGCTCAGCCAATCAGAGCGCTGCATTTGGCTCATGGTGAGAACTAAAATTCTTTTTGATTCAATAGAGGTTACGTCTTCCGGTCTCAGAATAACATAGGTTGCTACATACAGTCTTGTAGTTGTCATAGTGACACAGTTGTTTGCTCCAAATGCGATGGACATCAGGGGTAGTTCTGAAGCAAACCTCTTACAAAAAAAAATTCTCTTTTGTCATCAGATGTAGACACATCAATGACTTTAACAGCAGGAAAAGTACAGCTTCTGAAGCAGGTGCATGAGCCTGGACAGAGGCGCTGAGCCAGGAAGGTGAGCAAAGCGACAGCCTCCGAACCACAGTCCCTCTGTCTGGGCTCATGAGCACATCGAGTCTGGGTATGTGCATGGAGCTTCTGCTCACGTAGTTCACTCACTTTTACAACTTTTCCTTATGAGAACCCGGTGCATCTGTTCTCAACAGATGACAAATAGAGAACTTTTTAAAGAGGATTGCTTCAGGACTAGTCCAAACTCTCTTGTCTTATGTCCATCGCATTTGGAGTTAACAACTGTGTCACTATGGCAACTACGCCACCAGATGTAGTGACTTTAGAGAGGAGATGAGGTCAAGACCAAACCTCCAGGGCCCATGAGCTAGAGTCCAACAGCCACAGCCGACCACAGCTCCCGGTGCAGAGGCTCCTCAGAGGAAACACTGGGAAACCTAAAAGTGATAAGAAAATTAAAATAAGTAACTAAGAACTAAAAATAATTCAGTCAGATAAAACTAATAATAAATAAACAAATAATTAAATAAATAAATATAATAAATAAATAATTACATGTAAAACAATAAATACTAATCAAAAGGTAAGCTAAAAAGATGGGTCTTGAGCCTGCTCTTAAAAACCTGAATGTTCTCTGCGGCCCTGAGGTCCTGACTAATCAGCTTCCTTGTTTCATGTGAGTCACGCAAATAAATTAATCTGACGGTCCGGTTTGTTGTGGAGTTAATCTAAAACGCACGCTGTGGTGACCAGACCAACTCTTTGCACTTTGCAGAAGCTTAGTCTCTAGATCCCAGGCAAGTTGTACGAACCTTTGGAATTTTTGTAAAATAACTTCCACCAATAAAAACTACAGCAATTATTATTATTATTATTACGTTTTTCAGTTATTAAGGTAGCTGTAATAAAATGGCTATTGTTAACACATCAGGGACTCTCAATTTTACGTTAAACTGAGGAAGACGTGATCATTATTATCATTTTTTTCAACACTTTAACCTTGTTTTTAGATCCTGCCTTGATTGACAAATAACAGTGTCACTTGTGAATAGAAAAATATACAGTTTGTCTAGTTAGTAGTAGACAGTAAATGTACAGTGAGTATAATCTTCAGCATTGGAAGAATTGAGTGCCAATAAACTTTAACTACAATTTTATCTCTGCAGCAGTTCTCATTTGCCTTTCAAAGCCGATCAGTTTACAGAAGTGCCCTGTTACTAATTAAACGGTGAGGAATTCAAAGGGTCAAAGGTCGTGGGTAATATCTCACCGGTTCAGACGTAACCAATAATCAGCGAAACGGGAGGAACCACAGGCTGAGGCCCGGATCACCGCAGCAGACGTAAACTGTCATTAAGAGCCGTGTGGTCCGTCTGATGTCGTCAAAACCGCTCAATCTCTTTATATCCAACACAGAAGCAGAGCCGGCAATTAAAACCAGAGCAGATACAATGGGAAAGCACCGTCTGAGGAGGAGACACGGATGTAGAGCCAAGGAAAATATTGTGTCTTTGTGCAGTTTGTGTTTTAGATTCAACAGCTTGTTTTTACACCAATAAATAAAGTTAATCTCTGTTAAGTTCACTGTGCGTATTTCTAATCTTGTCAATGATTTCAGAAGCTGAGCAGGTTGGGCCTGGGCAGTACTTGGATGGGAGACTGCTAGAACCTCAAGAGCCAAAGTAAGACGAGAGGAGAAACTGTTGTAAATTGGGTTTGCATGAATGTTTTTTGGTTGTAGGAGCAAAAACTGTCCGCCTCTCTTCTGTCAGATGTAGTTATAAAACCTGGCCATACCTGCTGGTCAAAAAGCCTGATCTCGTTGCATGGTTAGGGCCTGGTTAGTACTTGGATGGAAGACCGCTAAAACACCAGGAGGTCTATTTTGCCCTTTGTCTTAGCCTTGGTCTTAAGTATTCCTCTGTTGGCCACTAGTGGCTCTCTCCAGGCGCTATACTCTGTCAGTGTAGAAGGTGTGGCTTCAGCCAGATGTGGGGGTGCAGTTTCCTTCAGTGAACCTTATGTAAAAGAAAAGACACATTTTTAGACAAAGTTGTTAAAGTCTGTCATATGAATAGACTTTCACCAAATAGATTTCTATTATTACACTTTTTTTCCCAAACTGAAGCTGCTGCTACAGTAACTTTTGCCTGTGATCTTAACGCAGCTGCCCACTTGTCACAGATGTGACACATCTCAGGTTCACTGAAGGAAATTGCACCCCCACATCTGGCTTAAGCCGCACCTTCTACACTGACAGAGTATAGCGCTTGGACAAAGGGCAAAATAGACCTGCATGAGTCACACTGGGATGACAAAAGTGTCCTTGGGCAAGACACTTAACCCATTCTGCCTTAGTGTCTATGTGCACTAAGTGACTGGATCCTTTGAGAAAGGTGGAAAAGCGCTATAGAGTGACAAATTTACTATTACAGCTCACCAACAACTATTAAGGGAATGAATTAGTAAGTTTTCTTGAAAAACGCTAAATAACCTTAGTACCTATATGGACAAAACAATACAAAGGTTTAGATTAGGGATGCACCAATCCGATTTTGGGATCGGATATCAATTTTGCTGGATCAGGTATCGGCTCATCATGGTTGTGCTTTAAATTGGAAATAATGAGACTAATTTATTGTCTGGTGTTGATCCAGAACGTCTCATAATATTGGGCATTTTATTCAAATTAAGTTTTTAAGTTGTGACTTGTACTATAAATAGCAGTTACGTAACACATTATGACCAAATTGTCTATGTTTCTATAAGAAAAAAAAGCAATTTTAGTTCTCTTATTAGTATCGATTGATTTCAGGTATCCGGCAGAGAGGCTAAAGCCAAAGTATCGGGATCGTAACTGAAAAAGTTGGATTGGTGCATCCCATAGTTTAGAAAAAGAGTCATTTAGCCGTTATTTGAAAAACAGCATTTTCAGAACCTGCCAAATTCTCTGAAGCTCTGGAGATGGTATTGTAGAAAAAATGAACATCTCAGAAAGATATCCCAAAGTGTCTGTGTGACTGTGGGATGGATTATCTCAGCATAAGAGAAGTGCTCACTAACAATGTTGCTCATTTGTGCTCATGTAATGCATGTTTATACCACACCATGTTTCACACCATCATGTCAATGCATTTTGCTTTGGTGATGTGTCTATGATAAAACGTTGAGGTCACAAACTATGAAATGAGTTGAAATGGACACAAAAAAAACTACACGTTCAGGATTAAAATTTCTTTATTTTTCCTCAATCATAACATCCACCACAGAAAAGACCTGGGCTCATAAACATGCAGAAAATGCACGACTTGCTATTTACAATACGTTGTGTGATCACAAATATTTATACAAAGTGCTTTTTATATTTGAACTCAGCCAATGAGAAATGGACACAGCTTTAAAATAGTTCAAAATACCTTTACATTCCAGAACATCTTTATATTATTTCTTCAAATAGCAGTTCAGTGTCAGTCCATTTCTCAGCTGAGCAACATCATGCAACCACACTTCCATCCATCACTCGAGCGATTTCATTCATGTTCAAAGGCCGTGGCACATTGTGAGTTTTCAATAGTTTTCCGTTTGTTGCAGGAGATAAAAGTGAAGGCAAACAACCAGAGGAACTGTGAGTCCTGCTCCGTCAGAACTCACAAAGCCCTGGTCAGTCTCCGCCCGGCTCCTCACAATGAGACCAGACTTTATATGGAGAGGGCTGAATATTTAGGCTGAATAAGTTTTGTGGTTGTTCATGTGAAATACAATCTGTCAATACTCAAATTAGGACTGCAACTAACAACTAACTTAAATGAACTGATTAGTTATTTATGTCACAAACAAACTATCAATATACAGTATTTAGATATTTTTATGAAATTTGACCGATAGCTTACTGCAAAAAAAAGTATACTAAAGCTAAAATGTCTTAAATTCCTTTATATATTATCTTGAGTCTTGTTTCATTGACACTGGTAATTTTACTTGTACAAGTAAAATCTGATAAGCTCAATTCTTAATTCATTAACTTGCCTAGACATTGTTACAGTAAAGCACCTTTTTTATTTAAAAACATATTCTTACGTATGTCTTTTTGAAGTATTTGTCTGACTCCTTAAACATCCCTCAGCACCTGACTCAACGACTATTTGATCAATAAATTAATTGATGATTATTATTTGATAGCTGGATTGTTTTCTACAAACACAAGTACAAAGCATGGTGACAGAGTGGAGAGCACTCTGTTCGTATAACCAGAAGGTTGCGGGTTCGACTCCTGCAAGGCCTTTCTGTGGAGTTTGCATGTTCCTCCCCGTGTTTGGGTGAGTTTCCTCCGGGCTCTACGGCTTCCCCACCAACCAATAACATGCAGGTCAGAGAACACTTGGTGATAGTCGGAGGTTGAGGCTCAAGGTGTTTAGGTGTGTCATTGCCCACTTCGTATCAGAAGCACACTTTGTACCTTTATCTTTACATTCCTTTCTTTGTTTTATTTGTTTTGAAGTTTTATTTACAGTTTTTTCAATCGCTTTGGCTCCAAAGACAAAATAATTGAACACGTTTCAAATCTTAACATCTAATTGGATCCGAGATGTGTTATTTCACCTTAAACTTGAAAAAATAAGATATTCTGTGAGGGGGTCGGAAAAGAATTTTCACAAGGTTTGGAGGCCATTTTTGACCTTCTTTGATCAGCCATCCACAGATGTAACAGATTGTTTTCTATTTTTTTTATTTTATTTATATATATATTACTATTTTATGTATGTGATTGACAGCCGGGGGGGGGGGGGGGGGGTTTGTTTGTTTGTTTATATTATGTTTAAAATTCAATAAATATATTAAACACTAAATCTTAACATCTACGATGCAAAACACATTCTACCTTTGCTACAACAGTAACATCTTTCTCCTCTTCACTCTTTTTGCTTAACTCCTCACAAAACCCTTACACACAATTAGTCCTTTACTCTTCGGTCTTTGAGAAATGTCTAATGTCTTTGTTTTTTATTGCTTTTTATGACGTGTACAAGATTCAGCTGTCATTTTTTGTCAATTTATTCCTAACTTGCGACTTTACTGCTCTAAATATCTAAATATATATTAATTTTTTTTTAGATCATATCACGCTACTGTAATTTGTATTCAGCTCATAAAAAGTGGAAGCAGAAACATTAATATTTTGTCCGCATATTAAATGTCAAGTGAGGCTTTGAGGTTTATTAAAGGGACACGCACAGTTAAAACGATAAAACCTAATTCATGCACCAAACCGTGGATTTAAACGAGTCTTATTATTCTTAGTGACATTTCGCTCACAGGCGCTGTACGGTCGCTCTTTAAGTATCCTTGGTTTTCTTTCCGCCGGCGTGGACAATGTGCAGATAATCACACGGAGCCTGAAGCCGAGTCGTGGAGAGACGTGTCCAGCTCCAGCAGCAGCAGTAATCAAAGCCAATAGTGGTGATTAAAGAGGCTGAACTGATGCTCATTCTGAACAGAACAAGGCAGAGAGGAGAAGGCACGCTCTTTTAAGGTTTACTGTGAAACCTATCTGCTTGCTGTCCATGAAAATGTTTTCAAATGACAAGGGTTGGTTTGCGGTTTTACCAGCATGTTGTGAGATGAAAGGATTGTGTGTTTAATGTTAAAGCCCGTCTGACATTTTTCTAATTTTGATTTTGTTTAGTGTGATAGTCCTTGTGGTAAATATCAGAGATGGCAAAAGTACTTAAGTTCAATCCTCAAGTAAAAGTACAAAAAAACAACAACTATAATAGAAGTGAAGGTCCTACTGAAACTATTTTCCTTAGTAAAATACCATACCAGCATGCCAAAGCCTGATCCCGTCAGATCTCAGAAGCTAAGCAGGGGCAGTACTTGGATGGGAGACCGCTGGAGGAACTTCAGGTGCCACAGTGAGGCGAACAGAGGAGAAACTCATTGCTGTGTCCTTAGGCAAGACACTTCACCCGCATTGCCTAGTATGGATCTGGTGTGTGTATGAATGATTAGTGGTGGTTGGAGGGGCCGATGGCGCAAAATGGCAGCCTCGTTTCAGTCAGTCTGCCCCAGGGAGGCTGTGGCTACAATACTAGCTTACCACTACCCAGTGTGGAATGAATGAATAATACACAATGTGAAGCGTCATGAAAAGCGCTGTATAATTATTGACCTTTATTTAACCAGGGAAGTTAAATATAAATCCAATGCATTATTGTTATTATCAAAGCATAAAAGTAAACGTATGTAAATTTACTTAAATAAAAAAGTAAAAAGTACAATCACACTGCCAAAAGTTATTCTCTATTAAAACTACTAGAATACTCGTTTCAAGACATTTCTGAGGTTTTCAAGAGATTTGAATGTTTGACTACATTAGCAAATCATTTGTCTTGAAACAAATTTATTGAAACAAGGCAGAAAACACACCAGATCAAGTCATATACAGTAATCTAAGTACAGCAAATAAAACCATCTGAACCAGAAAAAAATACCAAAAATCTAGGTTTTACAACATTTTAACCAATCTCAAAATGTATTTTTGCAGTGCATAAAGTTGTTTGTGATGTTGTGATGTATGAGATGGGCTTTACAGTAAATTAATTATAATTCATCTGACTTTTATCATGTGATAAGCATGTCATTTTTGTTAGAAATTATAAAGTTTTTGGCGATTTTAACTTGCCAATGTGTTCACAAATCTCTGATACACGGCAGCAGCAGGTTCGACCTGGTTTTAAAAAGAATACAAAATGTTTATGGGCTTATAAAGTAACTCATCTGATTATAAAATGCAGGGAGTAGAAAGTACAGAAGTAAAAGTAAAAAGTCACCACACACACACAAAAAAAAAAAAAACTACTTAAGTACAGTACATGAGTAAAAACACTTAGTTACTTGCCATCTCTGGTAAATGTTATAGTTTTGCAGCAGCTGAAGAAATTGACAAAGAAAAATTTTAAAATCAAGCAATTGAGTTTTGAAAGAGAATCCCTCCATGTGTCATCAAAATGCAAAGACGGCAACCGCAACCTTCCATCCCCGCCTCTTTCCCAACACATTCCCAACCCGAATTTATGTTTTGAGAAACGCTGGCTCTTTGTTTTTTTTATTTAGCAGTGTAAAATGTGTTCAGGTGTGTTTTTGATGCCTTATTTCAATCTTAAAGTCACGCAAAAATGAGAAAATAAATGAATAATGTTGAGTTTTGATTCAGTTGGCTCGTTCAATTGCTGCACTACTGCTGAAATTGCTTAGTTCTGCTTTTTAAAGTGTTACAAGATTATATCATTTGTCAAATCGTTTTTACAATGCGGTTGCTAGGAAACAGTTGTAGAATTACCTCTACATATTTACTCGATAAAAAATGCTTATGAACCTCATCAAAACAGACAAACTGGGTGAAAACAAGCAACAAGTTGAGTGAGATCCTAAATATAATCATGTTCACATTGTTTTACTACCACTGTCACATGCAGTAGTTTTATGAGTGGCCTTATTGTTTTGAATGTCAGAGGAAGTGACATGGCTGCAGACTTCCTGTGCAGCACAAGCCGCCGCAGAAACAGATGTGTTCATTCAGATAAACAGATGAAGCGGATCAGAGGAGGGAGGGGCTTGTTTTGGCCACATGAGTCCACCAGCGGCCTGTAGAGTCAGCAACAACAGACTTCTCTAGTGATTCTTACTTTGGTCTATCTGTACCTAGCCCAAAGAATCAAAATGTATTTTTAGTGTTGTTTCCACTGCTTGATGTGTTCGAAGCAAGACATGGATGGTTCGACTCTTGAGCAAAACCTCCCACAGCTCACTTCAGACCCTAAAGAGAAACTAAACTCAGAATTGACTTTTTTTCACTGTCAGACTGTGAATATGGGGTCAAAGTTAAATTATCAACTGTTTCCAGGCCTTTTTGGGGCATTTTTGTGCAAACTCGCTAATTTTGCAGTTATGTGTGTAAAAACCGCAACTGTACTGCCACAATGGGCAAACGCTGTCAGTGCATTTTCAGTACACGCTGACGTCACAGTGAGTTGACGCGACAGACAAGCTGCCCAGTATTATCTAACCTCTTCCCTCTGACACCGCTGCTGTGGAGAGTTGGAAAATGATCACCCGCTGCGTAATGAGATCAGCTGTCATTTGGCTCAGCTTGATCAGTGAGTGGTGCGATGTGCAACAATGCGCTGGTTCGAAACATCATTTACCAAGCTCACTGTCCATATTTGGTGCTGTCAATCAACGTCTGTTCACACTCACTGGGCGTCTCTTAAAATTCCTCCGGGCATCTCCCACTTTTGCGAGCCTGTTTGAGGTTCAGTTGTGGGCGGAATTAGTCTCTGAACGTGTGTTTAGCCTCACTTTAAGCTCGATGATTAGACAAGAGAAGGTGAAAAACAGACGAAAAATACAAAAACAATAAATAATCGGTGTGTTCAATATGTTCAAGATGGCGGCTCGAAGCGGTGTCGGGGGTCGAGTTTGATGAGAACGCTACGTAGGTCCCGGTAATCTCGAGAGTTCAATCTGACTGCCGCGCCTTGACAAGAAAAAGCAACTACTGCCCAACTTCACCGCCTTGATGACTACAAAACCACAGTGTATGATGGGAAATGTAGTGCCGTGAACATGTATTTATTGACAGCTGATTTGCTTTGATCAAACATGACGCTTTGCAGTTCCTCCTGTCTTTATTGTGAGAGCTGTGCTCTCTCCGTGACTCTGAGACTGTCTTGCTGAGAAGTGTCTAAGCTGAATCTTTTTCCCAGTGGTAAAAGCCAACTGCTCTCGATTGCAATCCAGGCAGAGATTTTCACATCTTGAACACACCTAATGTTGCTCACCAAACGTCGACTTGATCCTTTGACAGTGATGAAATCTTTTTTGTTGCTCAAAGCCAAGCTAGAGGGTTAGCATCAACTATGGCAAAACACTGTGAATCCTCTACATAATGCATCAAACAAATGCATTAAAGTTTCTGACACATATTTTAAAAAAAGGAATATCTTGGTCACTTTTTGTTATATCTTAATAACAAGATTTGGATGATATTTTGTCAGCCCAACGGCAATGAGCTAAAATGTATCTGAAGTTTTATTTTCAGAAGAATGTGAAACATTTGTCAAATTATTACATGCAGCAGTCTGCCCTTATAATCTTATATTTTCACTTTTACACAAGGAAAAATATGTGCCTATACGCATTTAATAGATTTTGACAAACCTAAAAGATCTCCAAGCAAACAACATTTTATTTTAACCTAAAACAAGAAAAATATACACTTGAAATGAACAAAACTGCCTCAGTGCCTGAAATAAGAAAATGTACCTGTCCTATTGGCCAATCATCATAAAAGAAGGAAAAATATTCTCAGATTATGATGAATACTGCCCAATTCATTCCTATTTTAAAGTCTACAACATTACATTTTTATTCTGATGTAAAATATAAGCTTTTTGTTGCATTTTTTCTTCAATAAAACATTCTCAATATTATCTGCAGCTCAGATTTGTGCTGCTTGTAATCATTCTGCTCACTTGTAAAAATCTCATAACTTCCTTATCTCCTGCTCCTCATGTGACCCACTTTCTTTCTTCTGCTACAATAAAACCAAACTATGAGCTCATTAAAGTTAGCGTTACTTAGCATTAGCCTCAGATAAACTGCCACTGCTGCCTGAGACCGTCCTGTTTAATAGCAACAAACCCCAGAGTGCGTGTTTGCAATTAGGCTTCACCGCGGGGAGCCTGGATCACGAGCAGGGCCTGTTGCGTTGGAGGGATTGTGGTGGAAAAAGCTTGAATATGCTGAACCATCTGTGCCATTGCTGCGTCTGCTGCTCCGAGCTGAAGAGAAGAGACACAGGGAGGGAGATGAGTGTAAACTAAACTACAGCACAAGTCTGTCACAAGGGGCTGCAGATTAACCCTCGTGAAGTTGGCCCTGCATCAAACGCACTATATCAGTCGTTTGTGCAGTTTTGTGGTGCAAAAAGTTTCATTTGCGCTGCTTCAGCTTATGATATTAAGATATTAGATTATTATATTAACAATTGTTGTATAGGTCAAATAAGGGCAATCTAACTTCTTATAAGGAACAAAATTGTGTTCATTGATTGTGGTTTGTTTGTGCTGTTTTGTGTTGGGCATTTTTTTTATTTTTGGTAGCATATTTAAAAAAACACATTGTATAACATCATTCTGGCTAACTTTTAGCAGCGGCATGAGTAAATCTGAATAAAATTGCCAACATTTTAAAAACTAAAGCAGCACAAATGCAAGTTTTTACAGCAGAAGCAGCACAAACAAAGTAATGATTGGCGCCATTTTGGAGCATTTCTAACCTTCCTGAGAGGCTGGATAGGTAGGTAGGTAGTTTATTGCCATTTGTAGTTAAAAACCATATTGGAAAAGCTCAGTGCTCAAAGACATAACAACCAGACAGACAATTAACACAGACACACTGACACTGTAAAATCAAACAATAAATGAATCAATAAAAAAGTACAGTTTAAAAAAAAAGTGCTGCAGTCAAAAATTAAGGTGCCTAATTTAAAGTGCATTGTTCACGCTGATAACAGCTTGTGGAAAGAAGCTCCTGGCGTGGCGTGCAGACCTGCATCTAACAGAGCGATACCTCCGCCCTGATGGAAGCAGCTCAAACATGTCCCTTCCAGGGTGAGTGGGATCACTTATAATCTGAAGAGCTCGATTCAAAAGTCTACTTTTATAAAGAGTTTTCAGCACAGGCAGGTCTCTGTGCACAGTTCTCTTAGCTGAACGAACCCCTTAATAAATAGCCTTAATACGACCTATAGAGGAAATTTCGGTCGACATCACTTTCTGCTGTACTGCGCAAGCTTTATCCAGAAAGAGTTCCTCTCCATCTGCTTAGCTGGGGAAACTTTTTTGAAAAAAACTACAAAACAGGATGAGAGAAGCTGTTTTAATCTGGTATGAACTGGTCAGACAGACGTCCGTCTCCTGAAGCTTGAGACAGAGTTTTTCTCAAAGTTTTTTCACTCACCTGAATGTAACTTTTAAGGGTCGTAGAGTCAAATTTCATTCACAAATATTGATTTTGCAGCATAACTTTTGTTTTTGCACAGTGATAAACTCTTTGAGGTCGCTGACAACGGTGCTTTTTCGACGTGCATCACCCATGTTGATAAACAAAAAATCCCCAAAACTTGTTAATATCTCAAAAACTAAAGCAGCATAAGTTAAACTTTTTGCAGCACAAACGAAGCACAAACGGTTGATATAGTTTTTGTGTAGATATGCATTTTATGGAGGGCCGCCAACTTCACGGAGGTTACAGATTAACCTACTGAGAGGACTTGTACGGCAAATGTTTTCATTTAGGTCAAACTGCGGCCCTGGGAGCAAATTTGGCCCTCAGACCAATTTTTGTGGTCTTCAGTCTTAAAGAGTTGGTCTAAACGCAATAAGCAGTTATTTTGTAAAAATAACAATTATATTAATAATATTTTTTAGGGTTTAGGTTGAAGCCACGTGGGGAAATTTTCTTTATGTCTAAAATGCCTGTCTATTGAGGATGTATTTGTTTTTCTAGCCGTGTAGCAGCAACACTAGCCAGCACCAGCTAACTACAAGAAAGTGAAATCAAAAGTTATGCTGCTAAATCAACATTTGTGAATGAAATTCGTCTTTACAACAGTTACATTCAGGTGAGTGAAAAACGCAAAAAAAAAACACTGTCTCAAGCTTCAGGAACCACACAACTGTCAGACCGGTTCAGACCTGATCCAAACAGCTGCTCTCGTCCCGTTTTGTTGTTTTTATCAAAGAAGTTTCCTCAGTCAACTAGACGAACACCACATGAATGATGTGGCTAACCCACATCTGCTCTCCACTTATTCTATGTTAAAACATGTGTCCCTTGATGAAAAAGTTTTAATTTTGGGTGCACCTGATTTAGGTTGACTAAAAATTGCCATATCATACGTTGAACATGTATTAAGCATGGGCCTCTTAAACTTACAAGAAGGTTAGAAATGGAAAAAGCCCAACAATAATTTAAACACCATGTAACAGATTATCACATGTCTAAATTTTGACTAAGTTTGTGGTAAAGGTGCACGGTGGTTAGAGCTCTGGCTTCCTCTATAAATGAACGAGAGAGTGAATGTTTATCTGTCTGTGTCTGTCACTATATGCTACTGGTCAGTTTTGAGGAATACTGAACATGCACTTTCAAGTCCTTAAAAGCTGTTTGAATGAGCTGAGGAAGTTTGGACTTTCCTTCTGCAGAACTTCTTACAATGACAACACAATAAGATTTCAGTTCAGAACATTACAGACAACCCAAAATCAGCCAGAAACGGAAAACATGAATGAGTCAAATTGATACGGCGTGATCAGGGCGGGCCGAGTACTCCCTCACAGACACTTATCCGTCCAGTCCATCCAGTTTCTTTTATGTCACAGAGACGGCATGTGTCTGAGCTCACTGCAGTGTAAACTTCCTCTGTGTGGGCGGTGTTGGTGTTTACTAACTCCTGTGTTAACTCCCCGAGCACGCAGAGCTGAGGGCGTGGCTGTTGTTTGGATTGTTCACAAATGAATCATATTAGTTTTGTCACACTTAAAGGTGAACTGAACGCCTTAACTCCGCCCACAACAACGTTTCAGATGGAGCTGTGAAACGGAACAGAGCTAACACTGATAAACCACATCCACACAGTTCTCAACACACTGTCTTCTAATTATTAAATGTTCTATAATACCAGTCGTTCTTAAACTTTTCATTTCAAGTACCAGAAGAATATATTTGACTCTCCATTTCAAGCTTGATGTAAAGCTAAATGATCGTTTACGTTTGGACTAAAACAGGTCTTATAGGAGTAAGCTATAAAGGCTCTTCTAAATGTTGGTTAACGCAAAAGGCTCTGAGTACCACCATGTACCACAGTTTGAGAAACACTGTTCTATACTAAATTTTAACCCCCTTTAAAGGAGACCTATTGTGATTTTTTTTGTACATTTCAAAAGAAACTATGGCATATGAAGATCAATAATTCACCTTTTATTCATTGTAAAACACAAAAATTATCTAAAACGACTTAGAAAAAGAGACAGGTCCATTGACTTCCTGTTCAAAACTGCTGAACTGATAAGCTCCGCCTCTTCATTGTCAAATTTGACTTTAATAGGCCACAGATTTTAAATCACTATTTTTTGTGTTTGGAAAGAGGCTATATGACCATTTTAAACATGTTTTACTCATAATCTGAATGTTTGACTAATCGCAAGTAAATACAGACAAGTGGGCATGGATAGGTGGTAGGTGAAGACAGGGATTTTCTCTGGAATACAAGAATACTCAAACATGCAGGAATCAATCCAAATACAACTTTGGATAAACTATTGATGAGCGAACACTGTTGTAAAAACTCAGAAAAGTAGATTTTACATACTAGGTGCCCTTTAATAGACAAATGATGATGTGTTATTGCTTTGTTCTTGCCATTTAAATGTACTCTGTCTTTGCTTCTTTTACCTTAGACCTTCATAAACTGTCATAAAGCACACACAATGGCCATGTGTTTCTCACATCAGGAATTGAGATACCTTCCAGCTGCAGACTGCAAGGAAAATAACACAAGAGAAATAATCAAATCAATCTTTGTAACCTGGCTCGTCTCATGCCAGGTGGATATGTATTGAACTTTGATTTGAGTTCTTCCATATTATAGGCTAACCATCTGGAACTTTCCCCGCTAGAAACATTTGGGGAAAAATTGGGACATTTTGTGCTTAAAGTGCGTATGACAAGTTAAACAACATTTTTAGTAAAACATAGTAAACATGATTACGATTTCACTAAACATTTAGCTTGTTTTTACACAATTCGGTTGTTTTAGTGAAGTTCATTATCGTCTTTTGTCCAGTAAATATGACACATGTGGAGGGGAATCCACAACTGTTACCTAGCAACCGCATTGTAAATCTGGGCCAAAATCAACGCAAATAACACAGGAGTGATAATTATAACTTACAACACTTTAATCGTGTTAAATGATTGTTTAAACTCTGTAAACTGTGTCAGTTGTGTGTAAATTGTCTTTGCATGTTGGTGCTTTTTAACGACACATGTGGAGGGATTCTGTTTTAGAACTTTAATTACTTCTTGTAATTTTCTACTTTTAGTTGTCAATTTCTTCATAAATTGCAACTTACCCGCAATAAAACTATGATAAATATTTACCACAAGGACTATAACACCAAGCGAAGTCAAAATGAGAAACAAATTAAATCTGTCATATGGGCTTTAAACAATCACAGCAACAAATTGTAGAGACACATTCACCGTGTGCGTGGGATAGAACAAGTGTCACAGCTCTCTGTTCTGCTTTCAAAAAGGAAATACTCTGTATTTCTGCTAAAACAGAATCACTAGCAGCAGAAACGCGTACATCCATACTGGATTCAGGCGCTTCTTACTGCTGTCTTTGCCAACAACCCCCCTCCCCTCACTAACCTGCTGCAAGTGATTGGTCTGTTACATCGCTGGTTTGGACCACAAATAATGATGCACCGATCCGATTGGGATTGGATATCGGTGTCGATCCAGGGAATTTTGCTGGATCGAGTATCGGCTCCATGATATCGGCTCTGTCAATATCCTAGTTGTGCCTTTAATTTGGCATAATGAGACCGATGTTGATCCAGAACATCTCATAATGTTTGACATTTTATTCATATTAAGTTGTCTAATTGTGTCTTGCACTATAAAAAACAGTTACTTAACGCAATATGATAAAATTTCATATGTTTTGAGAAGAAAAAAAGAGCAATTTCAGTCCTTATATTAGTATCGATTGATATCGGGTATCGACAGATACTTAATTCCAAAGTATCGGGATCGGTATCGGAACTGAAAAAGCTGGATCGTGCATCCCTTACCACAAACCAGTCTGGCTTAGTTTGTGAAGTCACAAACATCATGAGAAAATCCATCAGCTGGCCAGATTACTAATTCTGCAGAAATGCTCCAAACTACTCTGGATGATTTATGGACTTAAAACTGTGCAGAATGTATCATAGATTTACTAATAGTGTCACCAAACTGGGAAATTCATAACAGTGTTTTTTGAGGTTCAGAGGAGAAAGAATGATAAGCCGATCTCAAAGGCAGAACTGTGATTTTGATGAGAGGAAGCAATATTAACACATGATTTAAAACTCAAAGTCAGTTTTGCATAATGTCCTCAAATATATTTTGTCCTCCATTAGACTATAAACCAAATCTCCAATCTGACAAACTATTCCACGTCATAACTAAGACATGTCTAATATAAAAATAAGTGAATTCATTAATATTAAAGTGGGAGATCCCCTTCTAGCGCAGTTGAACTACATCGCCCCCTTGTGGTCAAACACCCTCAGACTCCTCGTGCCTTTTACATCTGGAGAGAGAAACACTGGACACTTTTGTGCAGTCAGGACCGGAGGAGAGTATGAGTACAGCATTTTGACTCAGCTTCCCCCCCAAACGCGCGTAAAGACGTAAAGACGCAGAATCGTGCCGTACGTCTGTCTGTCTGGAGCGCGCGCACACTGGTTGACCCACATCCACGGCCCACTCCTCCCCGAAGCGTCTGCGTACGTCAGCCTGTAAAGAATCAAAGAAAGCCCCCAAAACACACACGCGTTTATAGTATTTACGCCACAAAGTTTAACGATAGAATAATACAAAGAAAGCGCCTGCAGTTGCAATGTATGAACGCATTTTCTGGTAACAGCACAGATTTCGACAAATGTGTGTATTTTGGCAGCCAGCTTCTTGTCTCAGCGCTTACATTTTTGCCTCATTTCAGGGGGAGACCGGTGTGCACGCTCCGATCTACACTATCATCACAACAAAAGCATAATTTTAACGCAGTAAAATAAAATCTGTCCAATTCGCACGTTCGTGAAATGTTCCAGGTTTTACGCGATACGTAAAGGCGCTGAATGGATGAAAAGTAGTATTTTTTCTCTTCCCCATCGCTGTTGGAATGGTACGAGCCACTCCCTGCATTTAGCCGCCGTTAGGAGGAAAGTGAAACTACTGACTCGGAGGCTGCTCTCGTCAGAACCGCACTCTCATGTCCCACACTGAAAATGTAACCTTTTATAAATAATAAAGCACAGTCTGACAACTTATTTTGTATAAACATATTAACCAAATGTACACTGAAGAAAACATGAACATGCTTTTGTTTAACCTGATATTTATTGTGGAAAAGGACTTCCTTTTACCAAGATAATCTATCCCACAATGTGGCAAGATGCTGTAGAGTAGTAAAGACCGCAGTAATCTAGACCATTTCTGAGACCACAGAGTCCCAAGACCGAAACAAGACCAAATCAAGATCATCTTTGTAATTTTATACAATTATCAGTGTCTACATGACCTTATTGTGCAGTGCTTATTACAAACTGTGCCTGGAACATGTCACTGTGCTCCTGGTGCAAGTTTAGCAGAGCGTAGTGTGGCAATGAAATGTGGTCTTTGTGTCCAAGACAAGACCAAGTCCAAGACAAGACCGATTGAGTCCAGACGAGATCGAGTCGAAGCACCCTCAACATCAAGACAAGACTCTAAAATTGCGCTTGAGTCCGAGACGAGACCAAGATCTTAAAAGAACGGTCTTAAGACTAAAACTGGTCTCAAGCACTACACACAGATGCTTAAGAAGACAGCTTGAATCTTGCATAGTTGTGCCCTAGGCTGAACACAATAAAAGGACGCTCAGAAATGTTTAGTTTTACCGCACAGCATAGACTTGCTTGACTTTGACAACAATCAAAGAGAGAAAGTGTCCACTAAGAGCACAGAAAAATAGGAAAGAAGGGAACGCATACTTCAAAAAACTTGAAGTTGCGAATATTAAACTTCACATGATGACTTTATATCCCAGTACAACATTTTGTGTGTTGATAAACAGATCTGTTTTTTTAGTTTTAGTTGGAGAAACTAGCTTGTAGTGTGGTAAACAGTAATTACTATTGTGCAAGAATTACATGTTTTTTCTGTCTTATAGCAAATCACTAGTTGTTGTTGTCTTACGAGAAACCTCTGAAACCTGCAGATAGATTATCTTGTTGCTGAAACTTGCCTCCTCTGCTAAGCTGAAAGTCCTCTGAGTTGGAATTCAGCCACACAAAGTGTCTGTTTTGTAGTTTATAGTAACAAACAAAATTGGATGCATATTTTGACAAGCTTTTGTAGTGGACTATTTTGAAAGAACAACATTCAACATATCAACATAAAATGTTGCACTACGTAGGCTATAACGCCGTCGAGGGGATGCATTTTTGGCATAATACCAGTAATCGAATGGGTTTTTTTTTTTTAAAGTGGTGGAACTGAGTACCTATGCATCCGCTTAAAGCACGAGATGTGGCATCTCAAGATGTTGACACAACAAAAGGATAGACCTAAATTTCTAGTTGTAGCACACAACACAATGACACAAATATCAGTTTTGACTGCAAACTAACCAGATGCATATATATTTGTTTGGGGGAAATTACTTTAAGTTATTGGTGGTGCTTCTAAAACATTCATTTGCACGATGTCAGACTTTTCCATTCCCCTGGGCTCAGGACAGGAAAGGTCCAAAAAGCATGTTGTTTCTGCTTGTGAGATAGATTGTTCTTCTAAATGTAGCCTAATTATTTGTGATATCAGAGCACTCCATCCTCATATAAAACGTAGCAAATCGACTTTATCCAAATAAAATCACTGAACAAAGAGCAATAACAAATACAATAGCTGGAAATTATAATATTTTAAGCAAGAGTTTGCAGATTTCAGTGAACACACAAATGATCAGTTCAATAAATTCACTCAAACGTATATTTGTGATATAATTTAAACAAGTTAACTTAAAACAAGTTAGCTAAACACATTCTATTTTTTATTTTCGTCTTGATGCGAGTGAATGCAGTGGTTCTAACCCAATAGTCTTGACACAAAAACATAAATGTCTTGTTTGTGGCATAAAAATCTTAAAATGTAGCATTATGAAGCATTCACATGATGAAGCCTGCAAAAGCCATGATTATGTGTGGAATGCAGAAATAAAATCAGTAGATTGTATATGAATATTCTAGAAGTAAATAAAACAGATTATGTGGGGTTTTTTTTTTAGCAACTGGATGCTAAAAAAGAGGCACCCAGGAAGAAGAACGTGTGACTGCGGTCCTCAGACAGCTGCTTCCGGGCTTACAGATTCACACTTCCGGGCCGTTGTTGTACGCGATGCTACTGAACAGATTTGTCGCGATAGAAAGTCCTTTTGCACATAGACATTTAAGCCCCGAAAAGATGCTTATTCACGGCGCAAAACCGACCAAGACGAGAACCGAGCGCGTGGGAAAACTTTACGCAACTGGCTCCAAACTTTAACTATCCCCCAACCTCGCATCACTTCTTCCTCTTCTTCTTCTTCTTGCAGCAGTTAGCATTGTTTTATCCACTACTATTCCACTGATTTTTTTTTTTTTTTTAACACATTTCCCTTCTTCTCTGATGAATTCACCAAAAAAAGACGCAGACGATGATGTGCCCGTGAAAGATCCAGTGAAATATGGCGAGCTGGTCATTCTTGGGTAAGTCTTGCTTCAATTAAAACACTACAAACGGGCGGAAATTGGCGATTACAACGCAAAAAGAACACGTTTTGGACACGAGTGACGCGCGTTTAAACCCGTGCGTAAATGTACAGCTCACTACTTTACGCATTCCTCATTTGAAACCCTATTTTTTGATGTTTCGCCAATAGTAATGTCATTGTAGTAAGCGCTTTTATGCTTGCTTTCCTCTTTACTACAGCGAGTGTTGCCATTCCGGTCATTTCCTTTGCAAACTTATCCAAATCTATGTGTCCAGGTTGCGTTTTAACACATTTTACTCTAGACTTGATGGCAAAATGTGCCAAAATCTACACGCTGAGCTTGAACGGACCTGCTTTTCATCAATGGTTGTAGCAGCAGGCAAAGCAACCCAATGATGTCATACTATGCTGGGTGTAAAAGTAGCGGCAGGAATGAGGGGAATTCTTGAGAAAACGCACAATTTACGCGCGTTTAAGGCTGTGTTTTCTGTACTGCTTATGTTCTAAACGTCTGGTAGATGGAGAAAAAGCCGGAGGAAAGTCATGTAAAGCAGCAGCAGCAGCAGTAGTGGCAGTGGAAGGGTGCAGGATGTGAGGAGGATGACAGCAGCCAGCCTCACAGCAGCAGCAGAGGCAGAAGCACCCTTGGGCGCCACTCTGTGCTCGGGTCCAGGGCAGCAGAAATGCCACCACACGAGGGACGTCAGGGGGAATTGATTTGACAATTAACAGGGAAACTAGACCAGAGCCCTCACTGTGCAGTTTGAAAAGCTAAAGGAGGGTCATAAGGGTGAAATCAAAGCTGTTTAGCACTAAATTGTTCTTAGTTTAGTTCTGATAGAGACATTTCAGTTTGTGTTTGACGTATGGAGACTGAAGGCTGATAGACTGAGGCAATATGATTTGTATCCAGCGCTTAACCCTGCTTCAAAATAGACTATTCCGAATATACATGTGTCTTGTCAGAGTTTGTTCTACACCTGATCATCTTAGTTTATAGCCTGTTTTAGACCTGACCTGGTATCGGCCTAATAACGATTATGGTTCAGACTGTAGTTCAATTCAGTTCATTTTGTAGAGCCCAAAATCACCTTTGAGGACACTGTAGCTCAAGTCCTTGTTTATTTCTGGTTCAGTCTTGGTTTGAAATGATTGTAGAGGCTATAGCGTGTAACTAGCCCTACTTGGTCCCACTCTAGTTAGTCCTACTTGGCCTGGTTTATATTGATCAACGTCACTTTTCGTTCGACTGCGCAAATATCTTTGAATAAAACAACAAAATAGGACGCTCAGTGATTACCTCTTGTAGTTAGCTGCAACAGCCCTGGCGAGTGTTGCTTCTATAGCTTGTGTCAATCAGCGGCGCCCTGTCTACATTCTGAGTGCGTGCGCATCTCCAGTGTCAAAAAACAAATAATCCCTCCACAGCAACTGTCCAGAAGAAACCAATATTCATAGAAACTCTGTGGTAAATGTGGACTATACAAGTACAAGCAGTCAGTCTGTGTCAGAACAGTTTAGTCCCGCTTTGGTCTGCAGGGCCAAGCCGGGACTTGTCCTAGACCTAGAGACACAGTGGAAACACTCCAAATCAGGGTCATGTAAAGTAGGGCCAAGCAGGGCTAGTAGAAACGCCCCATACATTACTGAAATAGATTTTGTACAATGGATTATTTGTACAACTCTACATTTTAAAGTGTTGTGCAGCTACTCAGTCCAGTGGCAATAGTGAAAAATCTGGCTCTCGGAAAAATTAGGTTAAATAACCCTGCTCTAGGGGTTATGTCCCATGATGTGGGCGACACGGTGGCGCAGCGGTTAGCGCTCTGGCCTCATAGCAAGAAGGTCCTGGGTTCAACTCCCGGGCCGCCCGGGGCCTTTCTATGTGGAGTTTGCATGTCCCCCCCGTGTCTGCGTAGGTTTCCTCCGGGTACTCCGGTTTCCTCCTACAACTAAAAACATGTCCATTAATGCCTCCCCTGACCCTTCCCCCAGGGCTCCCCTGCAAAAGAGATTCTGAATCTCAGTGGGTCTTCCCTGGTTAAATAAAGGTCAATCAATGTGTCTTTAAAGGTGCAACTACACAAGTCAGTAAGTTAAAACCATGCTTTTGGACATTCAGAAAGAGGATAAATGCAGTGGTAGTTCATATTTGGTCCTCTAATTCCACGTCAAGCGGATGACAAACGGCATTAAAAACATTCACACATATAAAACACGCAAAAACCAGCTTGACCAGACACCATGAATAAAACCATTTCATCTACAAACTACACAGTGCATTGTCACGAACGTGCTCAGTCCTGCTGAGCAAAACGTAAAAGAGTTTATATTAAATTAAGTTAGACTGAATGTTTAAGTTTACTTAACTGCCTAATCACTTGAGGCTCAAATGAGTGTCTTGACTTGTTTTTATAGAAGACAAGGCTTGTGAACCTCCGGCCTGAGGGAAACAGCTCAGACTCACTGAACAGTTTAGGGTCTGAAAGGATTTTATGAGCTTTGTCTTTAGCTTGAGATTAAATATCTTATTTTGAGTTTTGCTGGCAGTTTGGCACATTGTTTTTTCCGTAATATGAAAACATCTTTTCTATAGAAACATACAAGAGGCCTTCCTCCAGCCCAAAAAACAGTTCATTTTCTGACCATGCAAGCCCGCTCAATTTAAAGACATTTATTTACTGCATCAAAGAAATCTTAATTACAAAAGCTTTTATTGAAGTCTATTTTCGGTCAGCAAGTTACAATATTGTCCAAGACCAGTGTAAGACCTAAAAAACATAGCCTCTAATCGTTCAAAGTACCACATTCTTAGAGTATGGGTGATGTATCGACCAGATTTAGTCAATAACCGATAACGGCCGTCGGCCAACCAATATAACTGTCACCCCAAATTTTTATGGATTTGTAGAGCTGACTTTTCACACAGTGTTACTTATTCTTTTCATATGGACAAATCACAGTAAAGCTTAATTGTGACAGCTTTACACAGTTGTAGTAGTTTTGCTCTGGTGCTTCCCTCAGTCAGTCCGTCACAGCTCCAGGCCTCTTTCTGCCCCGAGCTTCCTGTGTGAGCCAAACTGAACTGACCTAATGGCCCCGGTCCTGCGTCTGTCCGGCCCGAGCGCTGCAGCGAGGAATACAGATGAGAGCGGCCGGCACACTGTCGTCTTTTTAAGCAGGATTAAAGCCGCGACAGGCACAACTTTTTATCTCTGAGAGAGAAAGAGAGGGAGGGAGAGAGAGAGAAAGGACAGACAGAAAGGAACCACTGAAGGGCCTAGTGTTGTCAAAAATAGATTCCCAAATACTACTTTAGCTATTGTTAAAGACATGTCATGATATCAAATTTTAGTGTTCAGATTTATGCAAGACAGAATCACAACATTCTGCATTTGTAACTCTATCTAAATCACAAATTAGCTTTTAACTATAATAAAA
This sequence comes from Mugilogobius chulae, assembly GCA_038363315.1. Classification (NCBI taxonomy): domain Eukaryota; kingdom Metazoa; phylum Chordata; class Actinopteri; order Gobiiformes; family Gobiidae; genus Mugilogobius; species Mugilogobius chulae. The sequence continues at coordinate 22,624,202 of CM076405.1, read as the reverse complement.
AATAGTATTATAATTTAAATTTACCATATTTATTTGTAATAGAAAATATCTGGGCCAAATTTGTCCTAGGCCACAACTGGAACCGTGATATTTCTCATCCGTAGTTTCTAATGAATGAGCTAAAAAGATTTGCTTAAAAGTACACCGTGTAACTTTTTGACCAAAAAATAGACTTTAATAAAAGTACGTTTTTATAATTTTGATGTTTTTTTGACACTAAATTAATGGTAAAAATGTGTGTTTCTACTTCAACTGGTCTTGCATGGCCACAAAACAGATAATTATTAGTCCTGGAGGAAGGCTTCGTCCTGCAGCTATATATTTTCACATTATGTCAGAAAACTTGTTTACAGTATTGTTGTTTGGAATATTCCAAAGTCTGGCTTTATCTTTCTATATCTACTGATTCATGTAGTTGTTTTTTCAACATCAGAAAGTTACACTGTCACTTTAAATTGTGAATAAACATAATTATCGTTTAACCTAAGCTTGACACTCCACATTAGAATATGTTTTCTTTTTTCCTACTTTGCCCCTAAACATTTGTGGCTATATTATAGGCAACACAATTGAAACTTATTTGCTTTTTAAGGCTTAATCTTCATCCCTGGAGTTTTTGTTTTACATACATGAACTTTATGTGGTAACATGGAAGCTGTTTTCTGTTGTGGCAACAGTTTCACAAACTTATTTGCAACGGCAGTTGGTGATGTAGGACATTTTAACTGCAGCAAACAGACTCATAAACATCTTTTTAAGAAGAAAAAGGTAATACGTTTAACTAGGGCTGGGCAATATAGTGATAAAAATCGAATCGTGAGCTTGTCTCTGCTTTTTTGATGAAATCGTCACATCGTGATTTCCCTTTTCTCTATCTGTCTGTTCAAATATAGACAATTTTTTCCAACCTATTACTTTTAGTCTCCGAGTTGCCAAATCCAAGTTTTTATAGCAACTTTGGACTTCTTTTTTGAAGTCTCTTTTGGACTGCGCTTTTAGTTCATAAAAGGAATGAATCTTAAAAAAAAAATTCAGATTTGGTTTATGGAAGTGTGTGACTGATATTTATGGATTTTTAGCCTGTTTTCATGTCTAAAAGTCGCTATTAAAGTAAGAAAAACACATACACTTGTTTTGCAGCAACACAATGTTTTAATTGATCGATTCTTTTATTAACTTATATCGAAGTTAATAAAAGTTTGCTTGTTTCTCTCCGAATATCTGGCAACACTAATCAGATTTTGACAGCTGGATTTAACTATTGATAGTGAATTGTAATTACCTCAAAGACAATAGGAAAATAAACTGTCTACAAGAATCGTGGTAAAATCGAAATCGTGCTCTGGCTCCAAAAATATTGTGATGTTAATTTTTTGTCATATCGGCCAGCCCTACGTTTAACTGTGTGTGATCTCAATACATGTGAGAAAAGCTAAAGTCTTGTTGTTTATCTCCTTTGCTGCCACTGTTTACCTGATTTTCTCTTTTTACATGTCAGTTCCAAACTCAGTACTCAACAGAGTAGTTGTGAGTTGATTTTGTTCTCAAACTGTAGCATCTTTTTAGCTGTATTTTTAGCTCCTACAGAAAAAAATGCTCTATCTCTTCATTGACTCTCGTACATTTTTTGTCACGTCAGTAGGCCTACTAACTTTTAAAATGCTGTCACCTGCATAACCTATAAGAATGCCTTTACCTCTGTGGCTTTTGGTTTATTTTTTTCCAGTCCCCATATATTTCTTAAATGTCTTTTTAAACATTAGTTGATGTTTAATTGTAGGAAAATGTGAATGTGAAATGTTGATAACAAAAGTTCAGACGTATCATCTTTGTACCCAAGTTTAAAGCTTAATTTATGTTTATTTGTAAGATGACGCATAAACAATATACTCAATAGTCATTTTTTTGAGTCGATTTAAAACCAGCTTCACAATGAGAACCTGTGATACTGACTGATCCAGGGCCAGTCCATCACACAAGACCTTTACCAAGCACATGAAACTTTAATTGGAGATTCTTATGTAATATTCATGGGAGAATCCTGGAGCTCGGAAACGTCACAACACAGCTGCCGTTTGTTTACAGTCACAGCCGTAAGTCACAGGGCCACAAGTTTATCAAGACTGAATCAAACTGAGCGATATTTTCTTCCAGATAACGAGAGCGCAAATAGGCAATCTGAGAATAACTCCAACAGAAATGTGCTCAAACAGTTTAGTTCAGGATTAATTATCAGACAAAATGAATCTCTTTATACCCTTAAGCTCTCAACATAACTGTTTATAGACTCGATGTCCAAATTTGGGTCAGAGGTCAGATGCTTCTTAGCGCTGGATTAAAAGGTTTTATTCAGAAAATCGCAGCCTATTTGTGGAGGAAATTATTTATACCTTCACCACTGCAGCCCCTGAAATTTGCAGTTTTTGATTAATTGTGCAGCCCTATTGTAAATAATTGTGAATAAAGGCATGTTTCATATAGAATGTATGCACAGACAATAAATAAATGTGATTCTTATCCTATTTTAGCCTAATTTCTTTCAGTGGATCTTGTTTCTTATTGCAGAAATTACATAAAAGTTGTTTTTTTGTTGTCACGGCAACAGCTACCTTGTTTGCTAATGACAATAGGAGATTTATAGGATGTTTTTTACTGTAACATAACAAATAATCCAATCATTAAATGGACTTGAAGCATGTTGTTTAAGGAGAAAAAGGTAATGAGCTCAACTGTGTGAGAAACGTGAGAGAAACAGAAGTGTTCCTGTTGTTTTTCTGCTTTTCTGCCACTGTTTACATGCTTTTCTTTTTGTGCTTGTCACACACAAACTCGGTAGTTACTAGTAGTTGTGGCTGTTTATTTGTTCTTAAATCGTAGCTGCTTTTTAAATTTTATTTGTGTTTTGAGCTCCCACTGTAGTATCGCTCTATCTCATTCATTTTTGCCACTCGCTGCTGACTTTAGAATACTTTGACCTCATCTGCATAACCTCTACGAAAATAATGTACTTTGCAGTTTACGGACAAGCTTTTATCCTTTATATCCCTTTAATTAAACTAAATTAAATGAAAACTGACAATAGTTTTTTTCTGTTGTCATGGCAACAGCACTGCTAGCTTGTTTGCTAACAACAGCTGGAGACAGTTTAGCCACAGCACTAAAAATACTGTCCTAATCAAGCAGCCTAATTTTATCAACATTTTTGTGAGCAAAGCTAAGCTAAGTTCTTCTTGTTTATCTGTTTTTCTGCCACTGTTTACCTAAATGTTACATACAAACTCAATATTCAGCATTGTGGTTGGCTATTATCATACTGTAGCTGCTTTTTCTTTTCTCTTTTTTTTCCCCTTCTTTTTCTTAGCTGTATTTTGGGCTCTTGCAGGTGAAAATCTCCTTGTTTTTGCCACTCACAATACTGTAATGTCATTAGCCAACCTCTATCGTTTTGACATTTAATTGATGACATTCTGACACAGTTATACCTGCGTCTCCAGTCCAAATCCAGTCTCACAGAGGTTTTTTTTCTCCTCGTCAGATGAGAATACGTCGCTGAGCTTTTGCAGATGTAGATTTAAATCACTTTCTCTGAGTTTGTGTTGAGTCACAGCTGCAGCTCGTGATCTGTGCAGCGCTAAAGACGGCAGATTATTCTCACGCTTTAACACCGTCATGACCTAAACTGACTCTAACAAAGGACTAAGCCACGACATGACAAATGCTGCAAATTGTTCACCACGATGTGTTTTTAATATTATTTTTACAGCTGTTAAGAGCGAGCCAATTAGTGTAACGAGTAAGATGAGTATAATTGCATATTTGGATTTATGCCTTATAGACAATATAAGTAGAAATAGCAGGGTGTCCTTTTTACAAAATGTATTTTTGCGTAAATATGACTACCGGTGTGTGTTTTATTGTATGTTTTCTTCAATTTTGTAATAAACCATATTAATTGCAAATGCAAACAACAACAACAGACAAACTTAGTGGAGTTTGGTGAACAAACGAAACATTATAAGACAAAGGCAGGACATTGTGGACCAATTTCCACTTGATAGATGCATTAACAAAATACAGTATATGTGCTGGAGGAAATGGATTTTAGCTTATTTTACTTTAAAAATCTGGCATAATCTTTTAAGATACCATTTTGAAACTTAGTGTGTCGCCGTCAAAGACAAACCAGTCGACTATATCCAAAGGTTTAAGGTAGGGGTGTTTAACCAATTAACCGTGACAGTGCTTAAGCTAGTGGGTTAAGTGGGTTAACCTTGTGGGTTAAGCACTTAAATATACGATTGCTCCAGAAGAGGTGGGCAACTGCCCCAGAACAGCTCTGGCGTCTGTCAGAATGGAAAAAACAATGTTTATCTCATAAGGACTGAGCAAATGTGACACTGCATTGTTTATGGACTAATACCAATCATGCATGATTTTATTCACTTGGATTTTACGTTGGAGAAGAGCTTATGCATAGAAAATTATGTTTTGCCTGTTCAAGCTAAGGTAAGCGGCTAAGGTTAGACACTTAGCAACTTTAAAAACATGACTCTTTATTTATGGCTGATCTTACCTAATACACACTACAACAGTGCATTAAAGCAGTGTTTATAGACACTGTTATTCAGTCGTGTTGTGCACAGTTCAAAGGTGCGTTGTGCCTAATTATAACAATAAAAGGTACCGCATTAACGTAATCGGTTAACCGATTATTGACCATGAAGGGCTCCAACTAACGATTAAAGATAAATTTGAAGGACAACACAGGAAACCCATCTGCAAAAAAGAAGGAACGCTGCATTTCCAGAAAAGTGGTGGGTGGATTGTTTGCTGGGTTGCAGAATGGTACAAGTTGGAATCACTGTAGAATAATTTGAAGAACTTATCATCTTGGGTTACTGTAACCCTTCTTCTGTTTTTTCTGTCTTATCATCTACATTTTCTGCAAAATTTTGATTGTGTAACTTGCTTAACTAGGGTTAGGATAGACTGGAGAATAAGATACTGTATTGAAGGTAGAAAAAGAGAGAAATTTATCTCTGCATTTAACTCATTCTTTATTGTTGCTGAGGGACTCACAACAAGCTCATACTGCTCAGGCCTTGTGTTGATGCAGTCCTCTCACAGAGGAAAGCTCACATTCAGTCCACTGCTCCTTTGGTGCTGCTGCTGTCACGTGTCTTGATCCTGGCACACATGAGGATTGGGAAAAAGGACCGTGGAGGGCTCTGCAGGCTGGTGATATGTCCTACCAACAGAAAGAGTCCGAAGCATGTAGTAGGGGAGCACCGGACCACACAATGTGCCTCTCAGTGTCAGGTCCAGGTGGAGCAGGTGAACTTCAGAGTTACAAAGTCTGCTTCTTTTTGTACCTCTGGGTAAAAAAAGCAGCAGACTTCACAGGTGATTTTTGACACTCACGGGTTGAACTATCTTGGGCTTGCTACTTAGCTGCTCTTTCACATCATAAAGTAGATCATTTTTGAGTGTTAAGTATTTTCTTTGGAAACAGACGGTGCATTTCAGAAAGCCAAGTAAACTGAATGAGGACCAACTCTAACATAAAAAACATGTAATTTTAGGTTTTTGTCAAGTCTCAAAACAAGATTGCAGGTGTGACTTAAACTGTGACATAAGTAACATGAGTATTTTTAAAGAAGTAATCATGAGGAAGCCAAAAATATGTCTTAGCTTGAGCTCTAGCACAGTAATCCATCCTCTCTCTGTAATGTCACTGTGCTTTCTCGTTGGACTGGCCACTGCTAAAATAAGTGTAAAAGAGCCGACGGTTGAATATTTCATGTTGTTTTTTTCAGTAAAAGCCTGATATGAACTCGCGCCTTCGCTTCAGCCGCTCAAATGTCCTGTTTTGTCCCGACGCTGCCCTTCTCACCAGATTAACTCGTCATTATTTATTATTCATTCAAACCGGAGAGACTTAAACACAGACAAATGAGTGAAGTGAAGTGTATGGTTTCTTATTGAATAGATAAACTTCCTTGTATGCCTTTTATTGGTGGTGGCTGGATATTTTTTTTAAGTTGCTTGCCAATATAAGTTGTTATTTAGTCTTTTTCAAGCTTGCAATGACTGAAATACTGCTGTAATGCTGTTTTTTTTTTTCAACAAATTACTAATTAAATGCATGAAAACAATTTGTAAAGTCATAAACACATACAGTAGGCTCTTTGTGCATTTCTGGATGACAAAAATGTCTATACTTTTTTCTCAACTGGATTTAACGATTTGATTTGATTCTTTTGCTGTTGTGACGTTACGATTAATCAGCTTCAAGGATTTGATGGTATGAACAGATCTGACGGACGTCTGGCTCCTGAAGCTTGAAGCTTTTTCTCACAGTTTTTTCACTCACCTGAATGTGACGTGTATGATTTGTGAAGATGAGTTTCTTTCACAAATGTTGATTTAGCAGCATAACTTTTGTGTTTCGCAAAGTCTCTTGTTGTTCGCTGAGAACAGCCCTGTCTCGTCTTGTTGCCACAGCTCGTGTCAATCAGCTGCAGCTCTTTTTGCATTTTTGGTGCTGCATCTGGGCATGTACACATCTAATTTTTACTCAATTTCGGCACTGACTCAAATTGTGGAATGACAGGGAAAAAATAACAGATTAACTTGATGAAGAAATGTCGAAGCAACTTATTAGACGTAGACAGGATTTTGCGGACTACTTTCTACTTTCTAGAGGTCAAAGACTTTTGACTATGCATGTGCTGAGGAGAAATTGATTTAAAATGATTTTATTGTTAAAAAAAAGTTGGGTATAGTCCCTTTAAGCCAGGCTTGGGCAAACTACGCCCCGGGGCCTGATGCGGCCCTCGATCTGTTTTAATCAGGCCCCCGAAACATTTCTGAAAGTAAGTGGTTATCTTTATATTGTTTCCTTGATTGATTTAGCTGTTGTGGTCTTAGTTACCCAAAATAATACATTAGTCCATTTTTTATATATTTATAATTTTTTTTAAAGAAATTGTCCTGCATTAATTACAATTTGTTACACTAATGATCCGCCACTTGTCTGGATTTGAATATTGCCCTTTGGAAAAAAGGATTTCCCACCTCTGCTTTAAGTTTTAAGTATGGATGATACGCTAGAAAGAGCAAATATTGGCCCAATGTTAAAGCCAAAATATATCTTGACGTAGATCTAAATAGTTTTGATTAGCTGACAACAATACTGTGCAGATACAATGCCTATTTACGTGTTGTAGTTTTTGTCTTCAGTTGATAAAACAGTTTGTCTCTCCAGCTCCATCTGCCTTTGCACAGTTTGTTTTGAAAGGCGATCCCTGGTGTGTCTGTCTGTCCGGAGTCTGTCTCCTCTCGTCAGTGTGAACGGTTCGACAGGACCAAACGCTGACTCATCTGTGTCTCTCATTCAGCAAACGTACAAGTGTGTGGAGAAAAGCCCACACGCAGCAGCAGCAGTAGTCAAAGTCAGCCTGCACATGTGCACTGGGCGCCTTCCTGTGTCGAAATACATGACTTTGTTCCACGATTCATAAGCTCATGAGATAAAATGTTGTTATTGTCTTGTATTTTATGTCATATTTATATTTAAGAAAGACAAAGAAACAAAAACTAAAAAATGCTTTTGACGTCCTAAACAAATACTATTCACATAAATAAAAACTAATATAGCGAGTTTATCTGTTTGTTCAGTGTATAAAAGAAGAATATCAGTTAACCAACAGATATTGGCATCTATATTTATAATAAGTACGGCACTAAGGCTCACCAGGGCTTTTAACAAAGGTCAATGTGATATATTATTGTCTCCAGAGTCTCATCTAAGGGGTTTGATCCAGTGACACACAGACCTGCTTTTGTGAAACACTTCCACAGCCTCAGGCCCAACGACCGAGGAGGAAATATTAGATTAAATATAACAAAGTACATCCGTCTGCTGAGCTGTTTGTGTCCATAGATCTGTGCCGTGCATGTGCATTTAGTCTGTGATGGGAATGTATGTCATTTCAGAGGATTTCATTTCCTGTTTGTCTGGTGAACATGTTTTCTGTCCATCACAATGTTGGCCTGAGCAAATAAATATTAATACTACCTGTCCTTCATCTGACATTTAGGACTGCTATTAACCTTTTTTCTATCAGTGCATTGTAGTGACAATGTTTCCAGATAAAGACTTTTGACTATGGATGACAATCTGTACTGCCTTTAAAATGAGTATGTTTTTGGCAAGGCAAATTTATTGGCAGCACAACTGGTACATAAAGCAATTCAAAGTGTGTTACAAAGCAGGGAAAGATACATCAAAAACACAAGACAAAATAAAATGATTAAAGATACAAATTTACTTTATAAGTAATAAAAGAGTACAGATAAAACGTTTTCAGTCATATGCACAGACAAACAGAAATGTTTTGAGCCTAGATTTAAACTTTGTCACAGAAGAGGCCTGTCTTACATTTTCGGGAAGACCAGATCTGAGCTGCATAAAATTGAAACGCTGATTCCCCATGTTTAGTCCTGACTCTGGTCCACGTTTAGTCCTGACTCTGGTCCACGTTTAGTCCTGACTCTGGTCCACGTTTAGTCCTGACTCTGGTCCATGTTTAGTCCTGACTCTGGTCCACGTTTAGTCCTGACTCTGGTCCACGTTTAGTCCTGACTCTGGTCCACATTTAGTCCTGACTCTGGTCCACGTTTAGTCCTGACTCTGGGTCCGTGTTTAGTCCTGACTCTGGTCCACGTTTAGTCCTGACTCTGGTCCATGTTTAGTCCTGACTCTGGTCCACGTTTAGTCCTGACTCTGGTCCACGTTTAGTCCTGACTCTGGTCCACGTTTAGTCCTGACTCTGGTCCACGTTTAGTCCTGACTCTGGTCCACGTTTAGTCCTGACTCTGGTCCACGTTTAGTCCTGACTCTGGTCCATGTTTAGTCCTGACTCTGGTTCACGTTTAGTCCTGACTGGTCCACGTTTAGTCCTGACTTTGTTCCATGTTTAGCTCTGACTCTGGCACCAGCAGGACGCCGGTCCCTGAGGTCCTCAGAGTGTGGGATGGTTCATAAAGCCATAACATGTCAGAGAACAGAATGGTTTATTGTCATTGTCACAGAGTACAATGAAATTACGTTTGGAGTGAGCCTCTGGGCAGCTGCGCTTTTATACGAGCTACTGCTCACACTCCCTACATGAAATTCAAAGCATACATACAACAACACATAACAAACACAGTACACGTGGTCAGGTGATTTTTTGTGAGGAGGGGGTCTGGGAAAGAAAGAGGCAGAAAAGTGGCAGCAGACATTCTGGACAGGGGACAGGTAAGAGAGGACTGTATCTGAGTGTGAGTACTTTTAGACCCTGGAGAGACTTAAACACAAGCAGAGCTGTTTTAAAGTCTATTTCTGAGCCATTAGAGCCAGTGTAAACACCTGAGCATAAGACTAATGTGATCATACTTTCTGGTTATAGACATGAGCAGCAGCGTTCTACAGCTTATAACGTTTGGATAGGCGGGTGAGCAGGCTGTTACAGTAGTCTAATCTACTGGAGATAAATGCATGAATAAGTCTCTCCAAGTCAGACTTTGACTGTATACCTTTAGTTTTGATGTGGTTGTTAAAATTCAAGCCTGGGTCCATTATTACACCCAGATTCCTAACTTGATTGAATAAGGCTCATTTAATATATGTTTTTGTTTTTTTTTCTATCAAAATTAAGACCTAGACAAGGTTAGATAGGGACTATTAAAAACATTGTACTTTGAATCTGAAAGGTTATTCCACAAACTGATTTTAGAGACTAGATCAGTTTACTTTTTGTATTAGAACAAAGAATGCATTTAAACAGTATTTGTTTTGGCTGCCAAACATCTGCATTGAATATTATCAACCTGTAGAATGTTGTGATGTCACGTGAATGCAACCTATTGAGGAGTGGGTCATTGTCCCTTGTCAAACTAGATCAAGTAACATTTACAATGAAGCCCGCAGCTGTGATTTTGGGCTCTACAAAAATGAGTTGAACTGAATTGAAAGATTATATACATGTGTTTGTGTTTTGTGCAGGTACAATGGCTCGTTGCCGTGTGGAGACCGAGGACGCAGAAAGAGCCGCTTCGCTCTTTATCGACGAGCCAAAGCCAACGGAGTCAAACCGAGCGCCGTCCACATCCTCAACACGCCGCAGGACAGTAAGGTACAGCATCAGACTGCAGGACAGGAGCTGAAGTTCACTTAAGACATGTCCCGTGCATCAAGTAACCTCCTGGAAGAAAGCATGCATGTTTATTGATTAAAAAAAACAATACACATATCACAACAATAACAAGTCCTGAGCACACACAAACATACTAATGTAAAGTCACCGCAGCTAGAAAACTTTAGGATCCACCGTTTAGATCCAGAGATGAACATTTATTTTCTTTAGCAGTATGCATAGGCGCTGTAGAAAATTCTAAATAAATAACATTGTTAAAAGGTAGTACCCACTGACAGTGAGACAAAGAATGAGACCATTTCCATCCGGGCACGATTTTTTTGCGACTGTAAAGCTCACAAAACAAACCTTTTCATGTGCTTTGCGTAAGTTAAACAGGGACATATCACTGTGGCACTGTGACAATGGATAAAATATCAGGTGGCCTGTTAGACTTGCTCTAGCGAACTATCTGGGGTCTTCTGTGATTTGTTTAAGGTTCTGTAATCTTTTCATCTCCTCTTCTTTCTCCTCATCTCTTCTCATACCTCCTCATTTCCTCTCCTATTTCCTCCTCTTCTAGCCCCTCGTCTCCTCTCCTCTCTCCCCGTCTCCATTCTCATCTCCTCGTCTCCTCTCCTTGTCCTGTAATCTCTGCTGTTCTTTTCACATCATAGACAAATGCCTGCAAAAGTGGCAAACCTGACATAAAATATTTTAAATACACAGATGATCAGTCAATATTAAAACAAGCAATGCTGACGGGCGTCTCCAAGCAGAGCTGCAGGACGTTTCTGGTTGGTGTAAGGAAATTACATGGACTTAAATCTTTCTAAAACTGAAAACTTTGGTCCTATTCTTTGGTCGTACTCCTGCAGACCTTGCATCACTTCAGTTAGATGGCCAAGTACTTGAAAGGGTGGAGAAGTACAAGTATCTAGAGACACCCATCGATCGCAAATTGACATTTAAAAGTAACTCGGACCAAATTTTTAAAAAGTGTCAGCAACATCTGCATTTCCTTTGAAAACTGAAAGGGCAGCAGGTGAACAGATCGATTCAACAGTTGTTTTATAACAGCTTTATCTTGTTCATTTTAACTTTCAACATCCTTTGCTCTGTGAGTGAGATGACTTAGAGTCACCTACAAAAGATTGTTAGGTAAAGTGAGAAAAAATCACGGGTTGACATCTTGGAACAGTTTTTCAAACATTGGCATTAAAAAAGGCTACTCTTAACAGCTCAGACTCCACTCACAGCCTCCATGACCAGTACAGACTGTTCCTATCTGAGGTTTGCCTCCCTTGTTTTAAAAAACAAATGAGCAATGTCCTCTTTCGTGTAACCATCTATTAGACTTTTAAATAAGCAATGATTTTACTAACTGCATTTGGTTCTTAGTTTTAGCTTTTAATGTTTTTCTTTTATATCTTTAATGGTGTTTGTGCTTTTAATGTGTTTGACCTTTTTAGGTTGTTTGTTGTTTGTTTGTTTGTGTGTGTTTGTGTTTGTTTGTGTGTGTAGTGAAGAACCCTAACGAAAATTAGAACTATTTCTATTGTATATTTAGACTTTGTAATGTCACAAATATAACTGGTGTTTTGTCTGCAAGGTACTATTCTTGCAGCCAGTTTAGTGCCTCCACTCAGTTTCATTTCACTCCATCTACTCTGTTAGGTACTGAAGGACAGCAGATGGTTCCCAAAGAGTAGAAAGTACGATCGTCCAATCAGCGAGTAGAAGCAGAATGGTGTGTTGGCCAGAACCAACCTGAGTTAAGATTGCAGACTTTATCTGCTCTCCTCTTTTGACCTTGTGTTCTATTTCCTGGATGACAAAACAACTAAAAAGCAGAGATTAGTTAAATCAAACAAGTCCCCACATACAGTGAAGCGAACGAGCCCCAATGATGTCAGACTGTTTCCACGAAGTGACATGAAACCTGCTGATGCATCAGGGTATACTATTCTTGCCTCTCTGAGCCTCAGAAAACAGTGTTCTGAATGTCCCAGGTCTGTGATGTCATAGATAGATTTCTGAGATCTTAAATGATCCATTTTGTGCATTTCTGCAGCATTAGCGTGTCAGACAAGATGGGATTGATTCTTTTCCCCACATGTAATTTGCTTTGAGACCAGTAGATGAATCTTCTAACTCATTCTGCTTCCTGATGTGGGAAAGACATGACTGTTATGTGTGATTTACTGTACTTTTTGTATTTTTAATACATACGATGTTTTAGTAAAGGTTTTCATGAGCATGTATAAAAGAATTCATGAAGAACGCAAATTATACATGGGTCCTTTTAAGCAACATATACTGTATGTGTATTGCAGAGAAATCTATTGCTGTATCTATATTTTGATCACACCTACATATGTTCAGTCACACATAATAAGTAATTTGTGTAGCGCTGCATCAGTGCTGCCAGTTTCCATGGAGTCTTATGTAAAACCTGCAGACTCTGTAGTTTGGACCTCACCAGACATCTAGACTAGTGAATAAAGACTATTTTCTATAAACAGAAAATATTAATTCTTGACATATGAACATTAAATGTACATTGTGTGTGTTCTTATTTAAACAAAATACGTCACAAATATCTTCTCTGGCAGTAATTGTTTAAAATGTCATGCCAACACAGTTTCCAAAGTTCATGTCTTGCGTGTGGAGCTGTTGCTAGGCGGATGTTTGCCGGCGTTCACTTCCTGCTTTTGTCTTCCTGCTTTTCACAATCGCTCCATAGGAAGAGTGACTCAAACCTCGTGCACTTAAATGGGTTTGTTCCTATTGTCGATTTTCTGTGCGCTGTTGTTTTGTTTACGGCCTGTGCGAGTTCAGGCTCAGGACGGTGAACAATAGTTGATTCTGCCAACGTGTTTTTGAGAGGAACATTTCATTTCCAGTTTGTTGTTTTGCCAAATGTCACAGTGCCACAGTGTCACAGACTTTAAAGAAGTTTTGGCTGATGGAGTTTGAGCTTATTTTAAGGGTGAAACAGTAACATGGATGAAGTAAATTTAGTTTGATTAACACTACTGAACAAAAATATAATATGGTCCATAGATTATTAAAAAGACAGTACACAGACAAACATATATATATATATATATATATATAAATAAATAAATAAGGCACCTCATCTGAGTATGTCTGTACAGTCTCAGATGCCAGTGAGTCCATGTATTAGAAAAATAAAATATCGCACCGAACTTAGAGCTGGGTTAGTTAGTTAGTGTATGAATTATACTCTTCACAGAGTTTGTAAGTTTGTGCATGAGGCTGCGTATCATTGAAGAGCAAGCAGGCACACCTGCATTTACAAACATTTGGCTCGCACTGCTCCATCTCAAAACCCTCAGCAGCCATCGTTATGGGCCGCATTCATCTGTGCAGACTACGGTTTCTTAACCTGGCTCACGCCAGATGGATTAGTGTTGAACTCCGATTTGAGTTCCTCCAGTATCCATCTGGAACTTGGCTTGCTGAAAGCGTTCAGGAAAAGGTGGAACGTTTATTGAAATACTTTGAGCTGATTGGGCCTTCCTTATTTGTGCTTAGCCAATCATGGCAACAAATCGTAATGGTGTATCCAGAACAAGTATGTGTCACACATACTGCTCTTCTTTCAAAAAGAAATTACTCTGTATTTCTGCTAAAAAATAAAAAAAGCAGCAGAAACACGTACATCCACGAGAGCAGCGATCTTTGTTTAGCTTGAATCAGACTCAGCTCGTACAGCCCGTGTTAGCCCGTCCTGCTACTGCTGTTCGGACTCCCAAACCAATTGGGCTGCTTCAAGGCTAGATGGTTTATCTAAACCAGGGGTGGGCAACCAGTCGATCGTGATCTACCAGTAGCTCGCGACGTCAAAACTGGTAGATCCCGTAGACCTGCCCGTCACAACTTTTGTTTACACAAAGAACAACTTGCATCATGCACACTGGAGACAGTGCAATACACGCGAGCGCTACCGCAAGCCACAGTGATAATAAACAGAGGTTGTGTTTTTGCGGCCAATCTGCACTGGGCACTGCAGACAGCAACGCGGCTATCGCGGAGGAGGCTTCATCACTGCCGCTCGCACATACGATAGCGCCCTGTACAAGCCCCTCCTCCATTGCGCGTTACCATGGAGCTACTGTCTAACTTTAAAATACAGGCTATAGTAGACTACAATAGAAAGAACTTTGGACCTTTTAATAATAAAAAAAGCAGTTATACTTTGGTATAAAATGACTCATGTAAATGTTTAAACAGGCTTAGTAAAACATCAAAATGTATCTACATGTCCCCTTACCATTTTGTTGCTAATTTAAAAATGAAAAAATAATTACATTAATTTGTAAATAAACACTTCGTTGAAATAATAGGGCAGACCATTAATAATAAAAGATACTGTATATATCAGCGATATATACAAATCTACTGGTAGATCTCCGAGCCTTGCCGACTTAAAAAGTAGATCTCGGACTGAAAAAGGTTGCCCACCCCTGATCTAAACCATCTGGCTGGCCAGGTTAATTCTTTCTGAAGTGCTTCCACAAGTGAACAGTGTACATAGGGCTGCAGTATGCTTTAAATGTAATATTTTATCATAAAGATTGCTTTAATTATTTCCCCTGACTAAATAGAGCTCTAACTCAGTTCCTGATGTTGGATTTACTACAGTTTTTTATGGATTCTGGTTCTTGGGATTTTAGTGATAGTGTTCAGGATCATGTTTGAAAGATTAGAAAACACAAAAAAGCCATCTTAATCTCAAACCTGTAAGACAGCGATGAAGTCACGTCTTGTCAGTGCTCTTTTTAACAACAAAACCAAAAGAAAAATATGAAAATGTGTCTTCTTACTGTGTGTGAACTTGCACCGGCCTTAAACTCATACTTCATTTGTCCTGGAGGAGCCTCTTTCTGCTCGTTTCCATGGAAATGTTGCTCCCTTGGATATTATTTTTTTTCACAATCCGGCACAAAACATCTGTCTTCATTAACTTAGTTCTCGAGTGTAGTTTTAACTTTCTGTTTGCAGGTGATTTCTAACCTTCAGAAAGTTACAGCCGTCTCACTTTAACGTGTCTTTGTTACGCAGCAGGTTGACCGAAATGAAACGTATCTAACGAGAATTATCTGATTCTCTAAATACAAGTCTAATCCTAATGACTTTGTCCTTTTCTTGTCTTTTCGTGTTCCAGGCGGTGCACAGCAGGGGGCAGCACAGCATCTCCTTCACACTGTCCAGAAACCAGACTGTGGTGGTGGAGTATTGCCATGACAACAACACCGACATGTTCCAGGTAAAGTGTGACCATAAAGCAACATGTGACAAGTATGAGAGAGTTACCGTTGTACCATCTGTTTATAAGACATTAACAAACTAACACGGTCAATGCACTAATATATTATCTATAACAGTAACCACAAGTCATTGATCGACGCATGCATAAAGTGTGTTTTCTACAGCATTTATCAGCTGCGTTTTAAAGGAGACCTATTGTGTTTGTTTTCCAACTATTTAATAAGAAACTAGAACATATGCAAATCAGTAATTTACCTTTTGTTCATTGTAAAACACAAAATGTATCTAAAACAGCTTGAAAATAGAAACAGCTCCAGTGACTTCCTGTTCTATTTTTTATTGTTGTAAAGTGACTATCGGAGAGTTTTGAACCATATATGCTTCACTTTGAGCATTCATCTTTTGAATTATAACAAGTAAATACAGACAAGTGGGAGGGGATAGGTGGTAGGTGAGAACAGGGTTTTCTGTAGTATCTTTGAATACTACATTTTACACAATAGGACCCCTTTAAAGCCCATAGTATATTCCACATTTGTAAATTTGACTTAGTTTGGTATGCTAGGCCTTGTGGTAAATATATCATTAATTTTGTGGTTGTAAATTTGCAAATTATGAAGAAATTGACAAATAAAAGTTACAGGAAGTGATTTGAGTTCTAGCACAATAACTCCACATATGTCATCCAAACGCACCAAAATGCAAAGACGAGTTCAAATTATCATTTCATTAAATTAAAGTGTCACAAGACATTATCATTTGTCAAATCCTAACTTCTGATTTTAGGCTTTTGGGCCTATCATATCAACAAAAGACAATAATGAACTTGGGTGAAAAGATGCAAAATGTTTACTGAAATCCCAAATATAATCATGTTCACTGTGTTTTATTGAAAAATGTGGTCTAATTTGTTTAAAGTGAGGCTAAACAGGCGTTCAGAGACTAACTCCGCCCACAACTGAACCTCAAACAGAATCGCAAAAGTGGGAGATGCCCGGAGGCCTTTTAAGAGACGCCCAGGTGGGTGTGAACAGACATTGATTGACAGCACTAAATATGAACAGCGAGCCTGGTGAATGCTGAGTTTTGTATTGGAGCGGTCCAGGTGAGATTCACAGATGAGGAAGCTGTAGTCTGCAGCACTACAGCTTCCTTGACGTGCAAGTTTGCTTCCTTGCACGTCAAGATTCCTTTTATATTTACTTTACAAAACATATTATGTATTAAACCTTTGCTTTAGTCTACATAAGCACATGATCGTATGATGTGAGTATTTTCTACAAATGCAAATGAAATACGAAAATGAAAAACTTGCCACTGGAACGAGATTCAAACCAGCGCATCGTTGTGCAGGCGGCTGCACCTCGCTCCACTCACTCATCAAGCTGAGCTAACTGACTGCTGATGCTAACATCCAACAAGTGATGCCTTTCAAACTCTCTGCAGCGGCGATGTCAGAGGGAGGAGTTTAGACAAACCATCTGGGCGGTTCGTCTGCCGCGTCAATACACTGTGACGTCAGAGGATACTAAAAATGCAGTGCCAACGTTTGCCCATCGTGGCAGTACAGCCGCTGTTTTTGCACACATAACTCCAAAATGAACGAGTTTGCGCAAAAATGTCCAAAAAAGGCCTGGAAACAGAAGATAATTCAATTTTGACCCCATATACACAGTCTGACAGTGAAAAAAAGTGGATTCTGAGTTTAGTTTCCCTTTAATGCCCTTTTTTACAAGCAAAGTGATAAATGTATATATAAACCAAAAACTAGAACTTAATTTTAAGGTAATATAGAGGGTTCACTTGTGTTTACCTTTGGACGATATTAACACAGCTTTTTTCAGTTTTTCTGTTGTGCTATTTAAAGACTGTGAGCTATTTTGGTCTGGAGAAAGATCCGTACTAGAAGTCAAATAAAATACAGTGATTTCCACAAGAGAGTTGAACATATTTATTTAGGAACATTTTTAGAGTCACTTCTTGCCTCTTCTGATTTAAAAAATCGTGTATAGAATAAATATAATTAGTTTATTTCAGTGCCGGTCAGCGATCATTGGTCAAGCAAATTCTCAGAAACACCCACTCTCAAAAAGACTGCGTGCTTGGTCCAAACTAGCTCCAACAGAATATCCACATCTTTCTATCTCTATTATACTGTGCCCTATTAAGTTTTTGTGCATTTTTTTCTGCATTTTTAACCCTCAGTTTACCCTTTAAAAAACTTACACTCTTATCCCTAGGGCCTAAATGTGGCTTTCTTGTTTAAACATCCATAAAATGGTCATACTTTCATCTTTTTTTCTACTTTAAAAACTCAGATTCATAGAACTACTTCTTCTTGACGCGTACATACCAAATATGTGTAATATTTCAAATATTTTTAACCCTTTATTGTCCAGTAAACACGCAAAAAACCACTATACAACTGATGAAAAATCTAAAAAATGGAAATAACTTTAAAAAATCAATTTAAAATTGAATGAACTCTATATGCTCATTAGCCCTTGTCATTGGTCAATAATTGGCAGTGAAAATTTTTTTCCCCAGTTTTTTAGTTTTTCTGTAAAGTAAGATTTTGTGTAAAAGTCACACTCTTATCCCTTGGGGCCTAAACGTGGCTTTCTTGTTTAAACCTCCTTAGAATGGTCATATTTTCATCTTTTTTTCTACTTTAAAAACTCAGATTCATAGAACTACTTCTTCTTGACACGTACATACCAAATATGTGTAATATTTCAAATATTTTTAACCCTTTATTGTCCAGTAAACATGCAAAACACAGCTGTACAGCTGATGAAAAATCTAAAAAATGGAAATAACTTTAAAAAATCCATTCAAAATTGAATGAACTCTATATGCTCATTAGCCCCTCTCATTGGTCAATAATTGGCAGTGAAATTATTTTTTCCCAGTTTTTTAGTTTTTCTGTAAAGTGAGATTTTGTGTAAAAAATCACACTCTTATCCCTAGGGCCTAAACGTGGCTTTCTTGTTTAAACCTCCTTAGAATGGTCATATTTTCATCTTTTTTTCTACTTTAAAAACTCAGATTCATTGAACTACTTCTTCTTGACGCGTACATACCAAAGATATAACATACTTTTAATAATTTAACCCTTTATCTCCCAAAGAGCAAACAAAAATCAACTATTTTATCCTAAAATAAATAAATAATAATAATTGGTATTGCTATAATAATCAGAAATGCATTTCAAATTGAGTAAGCTTTATATATTTGTTTAGCCCTTAGGGTAGTTCAAAGATTGGAAGTGAAAATAATGTCCTAAGTGTTTTTATTTTTATTGTATTGAGACATTCTCTACAAAAGTCACACTTTTTCCACTAGTGGCCTCTAGATGTACTCACCTTTACCCACCCAGAAAATCAACATACTGTAAACTTTTTTTCTACTTCAAAAACTCTGATTCGTAGAACTACTTCTTCTTGACACATTCATACCAAATATGTTTGTGGTTTTTATTATTTTAACCCTTTATTTCCCAGTAAGTCGACAAACGTCTTCAATTATTCCACACTCAAAAAGAATACCTAAATAAACACTGAAACATAGATTCCAACTTCGATGAGTTGGACCTTTTTAGTAAATCCTGACATGGGACAGTGATTGGTTGTAAACTGTTTTTGAAACATTTATGAATTTTCTGTTGTGGCAAATTAAAATTAACTAAATATTTTTACATGAAAGCTTCAAATCTGTGTTTATTGCACGCTTTCAAAAGTCTACACATAACTTCTCCTTGCAGTTGGATTATTGTGCAGAGAAAAAGTTTTTAGGATCAGAAGGGTGAAAAGTTGAGGGACATGGGTGTGATTAGACCCACCACAACATTTTTTCTTACTGAAGAAACCTACTGAAGTCTTCCTCATCTGATTCAACTAAAACACAACCTGCAGAATGATTGTAAACACATCAGTGTCATGTTTTGGTTTTCCTGCAGTCTCTGGTCGTTTACACAGGTGCACCTCTGCCACTGAGGTAGAAATAAGAGCAATAGGAGAGGGACAACATGTTTCATTTGGAAAGAAGGCAAAGTACAGCAGAGAGGATGTCAACCTTCACCTTGTTCCTCACAGTCTAGAAAAATGATTGGAGCACATCTTATTGAGAAGTTGAGTCCTCCTCTGCTCCAAATCACATGATCATGTCTAGAGCTTCCTCTCTGCTGTACGTTGCCTTCTTTCCAAATGAAACATGTTCTCCCTCTCCTACTGCTCTTACTTCTACCTCAGTGGCAGAGATACACCTGTGTAAACGACCAGAGGAGACTGAGGGAAAACAAAACACGACACTGATGTGTTTACAATCTATGTTGCAGTGTTTAGGTATTCTAAATAAACACTGTGTGTGGAATAATTGAAGACGTTTGTCGACTTACTGGGAAATAAAGGGTTAAAATAATAAAAACTACAAACATATTTGGTATGAATGTGTCAAGAAGAAGTAGTTCTACGAATCAGAGTTTTTGAAGTAGAAAAAAAGTTTACAGTATGTTGATTTTCTGGGTGGGTAAAGGTGAGTACACCTAGAGGTCACTAGTGGAAAAAGTGTGACTTTTGTACAGAATGTCTCAATACAATAAAAATAAAAACACTTAAGATATTATTTTCACTTCCAATCTTTGAACTACCCCAAGGGCTAAATAAATATATAAAGCTTGCTCAGTTTGAAATGCATTTCTGATTATTATAGCAATACCAACTATTATTATTTATTTATTTTAGGATAAAATAGTTGATTTTTGTTTGCTCTTTGGGAGATAAAGGGTTAAATTATTAAAAGTATGTTATATCTTTGGTATGTACGCGTCAAGAAGAAGTAGTTCAATGAATCTGAGTTTTTAAAGTAGAAAAAAGATGAAAATATGACCATTCTAAGGAGGTTTAAACAAGAAAGCCACGTTTAGGCCCTAGGGATAAGAGTGTGATTTTTTACACAAAATCTCACTTTACAGAAAAACTAAATACTGGGAAAAAATAATTTCACTGCCAATTATTGACCAATGAGAGGGGCTAATGAGCATATAGAGTTCATTCAATTTTGAATGGATTTTTTAAAGTTATTTCCATTTTTTAGATTTTTCATCAGCTGTACAGCTGTGTTTTGCATGTTTACTGGACAATAAAGGGTTAAAAATATTTGAAATATTACACATATTTGGTATGTACGCGTCAAGAAGAAGTAGTTCTATGAATATGAGTTTTTAAAGTAGAAAAAAAGATGAAAATATGACCATTCTAAGGAGGTTTAAACAAGAAAGCCACGTTTAGGCCCAAGGGATAAGAGTGTGACTTTTACACAAAATCTTACTTTACAGAAAAACTAAAAAACTGGGAAAAAAATTTTTCACTGCCAATTATTGACCAATGACAAGGGCTAATGAGCATATAGAGTTCATTCAATTTTAAATTGATTTTTTAAAGTTATTTCCATTTTTTAGATTTTTCATCAGTTGTATAGTGGTTTTTTGCATGTTTACTGGACAATAAAGGGTTAAAAATATTTGAAATATTACACATATTTGGTATGTACGCGTCAAGAAGAAGTAGTTCTATGAATCTAAGTTTTTAAAGTAGAAAAAAAGATGAAAGTATGACCATTTTATGGATGTTTAAAAAAAAGGCCACAAACAGCCTCTAGGGATAAGAGTGTGACTTTTTTTGTATCTCAGCAGCGGAAGTGTTTTTCAAAAAGTGAAATAGCCAAAATAAGCGTCTTCAAAAATGATTAACCTGAGACCATTTTCAGTTCCATCCAGCAAACACAGACAAAATGACATAAAAATGAAAATGTCAAAAGCCACGTTTAGGCCCTAGGGTGAACAGAGGGTTAACTACAAACAGCAATAATGCCATATTTTGCAAAACTCTTAAACTCTAATCTTCCTGATCCTCTCTTAGATCGGCCGCTCGACGGAAAGCCCCATCGACTTCGTGGTGACGGACACTTCTGGAGGAGGAAAAGAGAGTGAGGACCCCTCGATCGCCCCCAGCACTATCTCTCGTTTCGCCTGTCGAGTCGTCTGTGAGAGAAACCCTCCGTACACCGCTCGCATCTACGCCGCTGGGTTTGACTCCTCCAAAAATATCTTCCTAGGGGTGAGAGAACTGTTTACTATCTTCACCTACTCTTAACTCTTTCACAGCCCTATTCTCGCTTTGACCCCCTGTTCAGAGCCTGAACTACAGACCGTAATAAATAATAATGTTTCTTAACTTATAGGAAAAAGCCACCAAATGGAAAAACCCTGACGGTCACATGGACGGACTGACCACAAACGGAGTCCTGGTGATGCATCCTGAGGGGTTTCCCGACGAGCCGAGGCAGGGGCTGTGGAGGGAGATCTCGGTGTGTGGAGACGTGTACGCCCTGAGAGAGACCAGATCTGGGCCCACTCGAGGGACACTGGTGAGGACTGGGAGTTTTCTAGAGTTTACTCGTGTCTCTTTCCATCTAAACCTGTCTCCTCTCACAGGCGGAGGGGGAGAGCAGTGCGTTACGTGATGGTTCTCTGGTGGATCTGTGCGGGGCGACTCTTCTGTGGAGGACAGGCGAGGGTCTGCTCCGGGCTCCGACTCTCAGGCACCTGGAGGCTCTGCGACAGGAGCTGAACGCCTCCAGACCTCAGTGTCCTGTGGGCCTCAGCACTTTGGCCTTCCCCAGCCTCCGCGCAGCCACAGGTCAGACAAACGCAGGGTCTTTGTCAGTACTTTAGTGGAAAGACTTAAGCCGGCTGCACACTAGAGGAGTTTAGGATCTTCTGCGATTTTTAGAGGCGTCAAAAAAGAAAAGGCCACAGACATAAGGGTTGTCTCACAGTTGCATCATGTGGCAGGAAGAACAGAGACGATACAGACTTGTGGAGCACAGTAGTGAGCGGAGAACAATGCGTCACGTAATCAAGTGCAAAGTGTCTTCTTTCATGTGCGCGATTATAAACTTGAAACAACAACAATGATGAATCACCAGTGGATTAAACCAGGTTTATAAAGGTCACAGGAGAGCGAAGGGTCATTAGAGGTAAGGAGATATTACACTGATTTATTGTGGGTGTGAAGTAAGAAATTATTTAAACAAACTAAGTGTTGGCCATGTTCTATAGTCTAGTAAAGTTGCTTCTCACATCATTTAAGAAGTAGTCGTGTTGGCTCTGACGTGCGTAATGCTTGTTAAAAAAAAATCTCGCACTTTGACTGCAAGCACAAAGCGTTACATTTATTTACAGATGATGAGGCAATAGTTCTTCTTTATTTTGCATTTTAAGAGCCGCCGTCACAAGGCAGATGCACCAGATGCTTCTGTTGTAAAGGTTCTCGCGCTTGTGCAGCTGTTGAACCTCACCATGATGCTCCTGGCAAATCAGTAGTCGAAGTGATGCACAGAAAAACCTCAAAAAATGTCTTATCTCAAGCCACGCCTCCGAAACTCATAGAGCAGTCACGTCCAAACTGCAGCCGGGGGGTTTGTTGGCCATCCCCTGAAGAATTTGCACGAACAGCAATTGCTTTAAAAATGCCATTATCAAGCATTTCAATGTGTACTATTAGTGTTTTATACCTGAAAAAATGTCTTGTGATTCACTTTCACTTGTTTTCAATGCACGTATTTTAATCGACCCTCCGTTTAGTCTG
Source organism: Mugilogobius chulae (assembly GCA_038363315.1). Taxonomy (NCBI): domain Eukaryota; kingdom Metazoa; phylum Chordata; class Actinopteri; order Gobiiformes; family Gobiidae; genus Mugilogobius; species Mugilogobius chulae. Next base: position 22,601,074 of record CM076405.1, on the reverse strand, counting down.
GGTTTCAAGATGCTGCCAATGATGAAAAAATGCTTGGACACCCCTGTTGAAGAGGGACACATCGGGCTTAAAATTTGGCTAACCCTCCTGTAGTGTGCAGAAGGCTTAAGTCTTTCCAAGTCTGGCTTTGACAATGTTTTTTAGATAGTAAAAAGCTGCAGATGTTATTGACTTGATGTGGCTGTTAAAGTTCAAGTCTGAGTCCATTATTAACCCCAGATTTCTAACTTGACTTGAAGGTTTCAGAAAGAGGAAGTGAAGGTGACTGCTGACATTTTCTCTTTGTGTCTGTGGGTCAAAGATGATGACTTCTGTCTTGTCTGAGTTTAGCTGAAGAAAGTTGTTTTGCATCCAGTGAATCCATTGGCTTCATAATCACCTGCTGTTAGTGACATATAGATCTGAGTGTTGTCTGCATAGCTGTGATTATTACTGCAAATTAACTGACCGACTGGCAGCATATAGAGATTGAATAGAAGTAGTCCAAAGATGTCATGTTAAAGCAACCTAATGCTTAATATAACTCTTCTGCCCCTGTCCCACAGCCTGGAGGAGCGCCAGCCCTGGGTGTACCTCACATGCGGTCACGTTCACGGTCGACACGACTGGGGCCAGCGGGCGGAGGGAGAGGATGACCACCCGCGGGACAGTGACAACTCCACGGCCCGCAGGGAGTGTCCTCTGTGCCGCAGCGTTGGGCCCTACGTCCCGCTGTGGCTGGGCTCCGAACCGGCCGTGTACGTGGACGCCGGAGCCCCCACGCACGGCTTCGTCCCCTGCGGTCACGTGTGCTCGGAGAAGACCACACGGTACTGGGCCGACACGCCTCTGCCCCACGGGACGCACGCTTTCAGGCCCATCTGCCCCTTCTGCTCCTGCGCGCTCAGCTCCCCCGGGTGGACTCGCCTAATCTTCCAGGGACCCATCGACTGAGGCCACTGAACAGAACCACTTTCACAGCTACGCACGCCCAAACTACACTCAACACAAATAACAACACATGTGACAAAAGATCCTATATTAAGGCTGCTGTCTTTTAAATGATTCTTGGTTACTTAAAGGTGCACTGTGTAACTTTTCTAGCAGAGACTCCACTCTCTGCCAGTCTTCACGGTGAGTCATGACTTTGCCTAGAATGTTCATAAGTAAGACCAGGCCCTGCTGATCAAATATGGCTGGTGCTTTGCGTCAATGGCTTTACTCACTGACGTTCGCTGCCCTGTTGGTCGTTAGCTTTAGCCTTTCTCTAGGTTTTCTACAAGCTTTTGAACAAAAGCAGTTGTGGTTTCCATTCCTCCATGATTCTTTGCACGATGAGCGGAGTTGAAAGCATGGGGAAAGCTTGACTTTTGACCAATCAGAGCAGGAGGTCGTAGAGCGAGCAGCAGTAGCTGTAGCTAAAGCTTAAAAAATAGTTTCATACAAAACAGTAGAGTTTTTTATGTGAAAATGCCACACGATTTGACCATTTTTAAAGGTGCAGATGTTCTCTCTGCTGAATACAAGCAGGTGGTGTTTGCATTCTGCTCTTTCTAGTTTGTAGAAGGTTTTTCCCACTAAAGTATCAATTGAGTGGCTAGCTAGTAATACCATATCAAGATTTTTTATAAATCCATGATTATAACATAACATACTTTATATCCAGAATGTATTGCATTATGGGTGTTTTCATTGCTTAAAGATTTAAAACATGCTCTGTTATAGTGATCAAACACACCTCTCCACAGATCTGACTTTTAGCTTGGCCTGGTAGTACCACATGCTTGTCTCCATGGTAATGTGTACGTTTAAAGCCATACTGTGTAACATTATATAGGCGAAGCAAAATCATCTCAATGACGAAAGACATTTTAGACCAAAAATACTACACAGTGCACCTTTAAATCCCTGTTACAATAAAATCTAACTAAAACTAATCTTTTGCAAATGTTTATCGGGTTAAGTCATTGCCCAAAAGCCCAAATACAGCTTAATATTGAAGTTTTGTCACATATTATGTTCTTTGCGATCAAACAATGGTCTTGAATGTAGTTTGGGTCTTTACAGTCCTTCCCCTGTTCATCACTCACAGCCTATAATAATGCATTCAATAATTAATAGTACTGTAACTAAAACAAATCCTGAATGAGTCTGCAACTTTCCCGCTGCAAAATGAACTACACGAGTTAAAATCTTGATCTGGGACGTGTCTTCTGTAAACACACATCCACATTTGTCAAATTTTAACTCATGTGGTCTTGTTTTTGCGGTGCATTTGGTGTCTGCTGTCCACTGAAGCCTTAACCCATTCATTTCACACATTTAAAGAGTATATTATGAGCATTTCTTCAGTCGATATACGAAGCACCTCAATTATTTTTATGACGAAAGCCCTCACATATTTTCTATAGTGTCTTCTTGAAACAATCTGGTGATATATATTTGTATTAGTCCTGGACAGTGTTATTATATTCTTATGAAAGCTGCACGAGAGACCAGATTTACTGCTTCCATGTGTCATTGGGATGCTATAAAATATGCAGGCTCATCCTTGTTTTAATCTATGCACTTACGATGCCCTCTGCTGATACTGATGAGACTAAAAGCTTCTAGAGATGAAGGTAGCTAACTTTGTGTGGTAGTTTTGGAGGCTTTCTGACTCCAGAGTCCAACTAAAGATGCATTTACTTTATAACCATGTTATTAATATGTTCTCTTATCAATACTTGGAGTTGTTTTAGCTTGATTTATGGATTTCCTATTTAGAAAAGTTGTCTCCCATCAGAAATACTCCATTTTGAATTTCCAAGATGTATGACAGCAGAGGTAGAGTTTCTTCTTAGCAGTTTTTAAAGTGAAGCTAAGCACAAAAACAGTTTTCTTTGGCTGTAAGCTGTGTATACGACGTTTAAATAGCACTGTTTAGTGTGCTCTTTTTAAATTCAAACTGAGAAAAATTAGCAAGTTTTAAGTGAAGATAGTCACAAATTTACTGTGTCTTGCTGCAGGAATTCCCAAGCTTTTCAGACTGGGACTCCCAAAATAATCATGTAACAAACTCAAGAACCTCACAGCAAAATATTTTCAAGTATGAAAACAATTAAAATTGGGTTGAAATGCATTTATTCTAGTAGTTAATGTTCTATGTGACCAAAATTCAAACAAACATGATGCTAAAAATAAAAGGGATTAAAAACCAAGTCATATTTGTAGAATTACATCTTTAAAAGATCTCACAACCCCTATATTTTGCTTTTGTGACCCTCACTTTGGGAACCAACAACCTTGTAGTTTTTATTATAGTAGCATCAGATAGAGTTGCCCAAAAAGCCCTCCTTTCACCTTCTCCTAATGCTCTGCCAGCAGCTTTGTTTGAAATGTGTTTGTGAGAGAAGTTTAACTGGTTAGCTTCACTTTAAGACGGTTAACGTTTTTGAGACTCGTTCACAAAATCATTCACAGCTTGGAGTCTACCGTATATGTTTTCTACATTAGGAAACTCAAGTGTTGTATTCGCACAAATCTGAGACATTCAGAACAGTGTTTTCTGAGGCTCAGAAGAGAAAGAATAGTATATCAAACAGAACTCAAACTGTGTTTTGGATGAGGAAGAACGTGAACATGAAAACAAAAAGTCATCTGCACAGTACTGATGGCATCATGGGTTGATAGCCCAAGACAAAATTCCCATTCTTGGGACAATAAAGTTAAACTTGTATCTTGAATCTTGAATTTTGTATAATATATATCTTTTAAATTAAGAGAAACCATTATCACAAGAGGATATTAGGTTGGTGAACACTCAAGCCTCAGTTACAGCAGTGATTCTCACAACCTGGGGGTCACAAAATGATTTAACAATATGATAGTCAGAAAATTAAAATTGATAGAGTAGCCTTAAACAAGGTTTTATACCCTACAAATGTATTGTAGTGGTAAATATACTTCGATATCCTCAAAATGAAATCAAACATTAGACAAAGGACTGTTTTATCACTTTATGAAGAGGCAAATTTTTGAGTTTTTGAGTCTTGAATGCTTAGAGTTGTTCTGTTGATGGTCACAAAAGACAAAAGCTGAGAATCACTGAGTTTCAGGATAATACATTGCAAGAACGTATGAAGATAAAAAAGCTAATTGAAGTTTATTTCAGAAGTTTGAAAAATTGTTCTGGAGTTTTAAGAATATGCTCAGTCAGTATCAGTAGAGGGCGCTGTATCACTCATACTGTAAGACCGTGTGTGTCTTAAAGCTGCAGACTCATGTAGCACTCGCACTGACGGAGCACTGTAGGGCTCACTGTAAAAATAACACTACATGAGTTAAAAGCCCTGGATTCGTTTCATTTACTCAAACCATAGATTCAGAATTCACATGACTAACTAATGTAACCATAGTTATTTTTACAGTGCAGCTTAATGCTAGTGAAGGGTGAACAGGGGAAGGTATCAAACCGGGTCAAAACTTCAGATTTCTCTAAAGCAATAACTCAATAATTCTGGTGAATAAGCTAATCCTGCGCTGAGGTGGAAGCGATCGGCTGCAGAGGAGACGGTTTCCGGGTCAAAGGGCTCGACCAGAAGTGTGTTCAACAATATAGAAAACTTTAACACATGTGTGGAGTTACCAAAGTGCTAAACCTCAAAGATGGACGAGCAAAAAGTGTCACATTATGTCATATAATAGTTTCATTAACGCTGTGGTACATGACTTTTTTGCCAGTGAGTACATTTTTTGTTTTTTTCCCCAAACATTTTCTTGTAAAAGCAGCGCAACCTGGTGCCTCTCTTAGGTCAGGTATCACAGAACTGCAGACGGTTCCTGAAAGTAAAATCATCCAATCAGCGAACAGAGATGAAGAGGTGTGTTGGCCAGAACCAACTCAAGTTCTCCTCCTTTGTGTCAAACATTAACTGACGCATATGTTTACACTCTACTTCCTGGACTAAAATGATGTGTTTAGATGCCGTAATTGGTTAAAGCAAAAGTTTTTTTCAAAAGTGCACTGTCGGACGCTTTTCAAGTGAAATGAAACCTGCTGATCCATCAAGCTAACTTTTTCTCACACATTTGTTCACAAAGTTCTGCTTCATTAGCAAGAATGACACCAGACAGATATGGTGTGCATTCTTTAGTTTTTTGAAAGAGATACTACGTTTCATAGAATCAGATGAACAATGACCAAGCAATGAGACCCAGTGTGAACGTTCCATCTCAGTGATCTGCCAGGCCGATTCACCCCAATCCTTCTTTCCCATGACAGGATGCTAGAAGGAACATTGTGAATCAGAGTTGGGTTGGTAGGTTTAGAGCGGACAGTCAAACTGAGGCAAATACAGGGTTCTGGAAAAAGATTCTTCCGATGATGTCGGTAGGTGGTCTGGAGCAGGGGTTCTTAAGCTTTTTGCCCTTGACGCCCGAATATTCATGTGCAACACAACCAGGGGCTCAGTCTCATATTATCTGTACTGTATTTTACTGATTGTGGGGCCCTAAAGGAGGTGCTCGCGGCCCAACTTTAGCCCTGGCTCCATGGTTAAGAATTACTGCTCTGGAGAACGGCAGAGTATTGTACTCTATGTGAATTTGCACTTTTACAATAAACTTCCTGGGGAAGAAAACAAAAAGTTCTGAATATGATGGAGAAAAGTTGGCAACCTCAGCTTCAGTGCCAGGTGTACACTGACTGCGAGACGAGTTTGGTTCGAGACACGCAGAGTGTTATTGCAAAGTGCCTGTTAAGGGTCTTTCACACCAACAACACTGTCAGTAGGGAGGAGCGGCGCAGCGTTTGTTCTAGTTTCTTTGGAGTGCACCGATATCAAAAAGCATTCATACAAACACCATCCAAAAAGCCATCAGTCGCCGAACAAATGTCGAGTGGGTATGCGCGTAACGTAATTCTTCATGAAACGTATGATACATAAGTTTTACATGAGTAGTTGTCAAACAAATGTTTCTAATCTTACCTCACGGATCAACTTCGTTCTGCAACTCTTCCATCTTTGTTTTCTTCGGTCCAAAAAGTAGCCATCAAACAGCTGCATAGGCGGCAACTGGCGACGCAGACTCTTCAAGCAAGTCTTCAAAAACTGCCTCCATGACTTGCTCCGCTCCTCTGATCCCCAACAATACCACTCGAACACACTAGAGCTGCTTGTTGACGGCTTGGTTTGATAGACCCTTTGCAGCTCCAGCCCACTGCTCCGAGGTCTGTGCAATGGTTTCAAACACTTCCTAAGTCTGCAAGACCTTGATGGTTCCCGACCCGGTCTTGACTCTCTCAGTGTACACCAGGCGCAAAAAGAACATATTGTCCATTCGTTTGCAGATGGTCTGAACACACTTCTGGTTCTTGAATCAAACAGGGTCTGTGTTAATGCGATCGTTTTACTTAAGTGTAACCTCAACAGAAACATTACTTTCTCTGTTTTCAAAGAAGACTATTTTGTTAGGGATTTTATCGTGGGACGGGTTTCTTTCCGAGGGGCAAATGGGTGGGATCCTTTTAGATGTTTTAGTGTTATAAATACTATTTTTCTAACTGATTCTTGCTTTAGTTTTGCTGTTGTTTTCCGTATGACGTTATGGTAGAAGTAGGAGAGTTTGTGAGTGAGTTGCCAACACTGTGTCAGACTTTTGTTCACTGCCCGCTGTTAATATCTGCATCTTTGAACCGATTTTTAGGGCATCTTGTAGTTCTATTGACCCTATTTTGTCCCGCCCACTTTTCTAGGACATGCACTTCCTGTTTAGCTGCATTTAGCCTGTAGATTTCCGTCGATGGGTTTATTTTAATTGTCATTATATTTAATTAAAATTGCCCCACAAGACAGACAAACAAACACATTAGCTACCTTAACAGAGCTAAACAGGAAGTGCATTTCCAAGCCAAGTGGGCGGGACAAAATAGGGTCAATAGACTTGTTTGCCACCTGTGGACTTACCTACAGTATTTTTAGTAAACTACAGTATATGTTTAGTGCAAATAAATCTTAATTCTTTGGACGATTTCCTCTGTTTTTACTCATACTTTTCAACGATGCGGATATTAGCGGTGAGCACTTGACGACATCCTGCTAAAACATTGCTCTGGCATTGAATGTAGCCAAATACTGGGGCTATGTGTGACCTAGCCTTTCTCTGGTGCTCTGAGTGAATTGTGATTTACTATTTTTGTAACTTGAGTATTATGGTGAAGATCTAGTGCTTGAAAAGTCCAATAACTATCAGTAGCCTCATGTATCCGAGATGTTACAACACTGTTAAAATAATCCTTTGAAATGACTTGAACTTAGAATATTTGAGTAGTTTTGACTGAAATGTTTCTTTATAGCATCTTTTACAAGTGAAAATACACAGATAAATAAATAAACAATACATAACAAAACACAATCTTATCAGATCCAAAAACTAAGACACTTAAAATGCCTAAAATAACTTTTAGCTAAGAATTATTTGTTTGATAAATTACTTTTTTGTAATTTCCCAATAACTCTCCAATTTACTATCTTTCTGCTTTCAAAGCAAACATGTATTTTATAAAACCTTTGATTATTTTAAATCTAAAGTTTGTTGAAAGAAAGAATGGAAGTAGCAATTACCTAAATTGTCCAATTACAATTAACTCAAATGTTTTAAGTACACAAATAAATTGGAAAAAAGCTGCTCAAATAAATAATTTACCATTATAACATCAATTTAATACCTGCTTGTCAAAGCCTGATCCTGCTAGATCTCAGAAGCTAAACAAGTTAGGGCATGGTTAGTACTTGGATGGGAGACCGCTGGAACACCTGGTGCCACAGTGGGACGACAAGAGTGAACTGTCATTGTGTCCTTGGGCAAGACACTTAGACCAAATTGCCTCAGTGTCTGTTACACTGGGTGAGAGGATCTCTCATTGTAAAGCGCTTTGAGTACCTTGAGGTGGAAAAGCGCTATATATATAGAGATCATTTACCAGAGAATATTGAGAAAAATACATATTGTATATTTAAAAGAACTCAAATATACTACAACTCAAATGTAATAAGTTCTTGAATTGGTGAAGGAAGTACTAAAAGAAAAGAAAAATCCACATGGCTGTTTATTACAATTAACACAATAATAATTTACTAAGTAATATTTAAAAAATATTACAAATAAAAAAACATAGACTAAATTTGACCATTGCAATTACAGTTAACAAGAATTTCTTTAGTAGATAAATATAGAAAATAGAAAAAAAAAAATTGGAATAAAAAAAAGATAAGTAGCAATTATCTAAATAGCCAATTACAATTAAGAAACATGTTTTACTTTATGCTGACTTTATGTTTTACCTACTTAGATACCTACTTAAAAATAATACAAAGTTATTGAAAAAAAAAAAGAATAAATAAATAAAAGCTACAAATATTCAATTAGAACAACTGATTCAAATGTCATAAACAACTAACCAATGTTTTTTTTTTGTTGTTGTTGTTTTTAAATAAATACAATATAATAGAGAAATTCAATATATACCACAATTAATACAAAGTTTTCTGTCAATTTTAAGGTGTAAAGTCATAAAAGTCTACTCAATACTTCTAAGTTCAAGTGGTTTTGATAAATGTGTTTTTGCAGTGTCCAATAATAATCAATAGCCTCATGTATGAAAGTTACACCGCTGAACCTGCATGTGCCACTAACACAAAAACACACAAAAACGCTTTCAGTATTTTCACGATGCGTCGAAGAAAATGTGCTTCAAATTTGACAAATGTTCAGTTTTGTCTTTTTGCTTAACTAAAAAACAAAAAAAAAATCTGCTTTTCGGGGGGAATTTCAAATAATTAAAAAAAAAATGAATGAAACTGGAATATTAAGCACTACGATAAATGTTTTGTGAGTGAATAAAAAACAATGTAAACAGTATTTTTATTAACAAGAAAATTACACTTGTTTGATTTTGGCAAAAAACACTGCAAAAAAAGGCTTTCTACATGAGTAAAAATGACTTGGTTTCAAAATGTTAATTATATTTGACATGCATTTTTTTTTACATATGTTTCATGCTAGTTGCAATGTCACGTATTAACTGACAACTGACCGTTAACAAAGGTAGAAAAATGTCTGATTTATACGTAAGCTCAGTGCTTTAAGTGATATTATCAGAACATTTTGTGATAACTATCATGGTATAACCTGCTACTATTATTTAAAATGAAAAAAAAAATAATAAAACAAAAAATTATCAGGTACTGACATAATATTATCAGGTAAGAACGAGAAACAAGATTAATACATTAATTGACAATATGATGTTATTACGTAATTAATATAGTTTTGTAACCTGTTTTTGCCTGATAATATCATGTTATTATTTGAAAATATCAGGAAATTACCTACTAATATCACAAAATTGCCTGATTTTATGTTATAAGCTGATATTTTTTAGAATTTGTTTGTTAAAATTTAGTTTCATTATCTGTTATCTATTATTATCACGTATTTAGGTGATATGTTGTTACCCAACATGACATCACATTAGTTTCTGATAATAACATGTTATTACCTTATAATATTTCTGTTATTACCTGATTATATCACATGTATTACTTCATATTATCACGTTATTAGCAGATATTATAACATTATTAGGCTACCTTATCTCACATTATTACCTGATAATATCACATTATTACTTGATACTATAATGTTACTACCTGATAATATGTAATTGCATGATAGTTATCACAAATTGTGATTATATTCTCACATAATTTTGTAATTGTTTCAGGTGAAAACGTGATACAGCTGGAAAATAATAAAGTAAAGATTGGCTAGTCTGAACTCACGTAAATTTTAGTTTTATACCAAAAAATACTTTACGTAAACAACTACTATCCAAATGGCGGTAGGAGTAAAGACAAAAAGTTTTTACTCAAAGTTTTCAAGTCATTTTAGTTCATGCAGGTGCCTTTTTTGCAGTGTAGCCTGATCACTTTTTACAAAGATAAACTAAAATCCCACGACTTTATTTCAAACAAGCATGAAAACAGTCTGATTGATGAATGAAGGTGATGTATTTGGTAAAACTTAGCTCAGGTTTAAAAGAGTGAAATTCAAAATGCATTATTCAGTATTTCCACAGGTTTAGAACATTTCAACCGAAGACGAGCCGTCGATCTTGAAGCAGGTTCAAAACTCTGGTGTGAGCCGCCATTTTGTTTCTGTCACTATTGGCATGTGGATGGACGGATACTGCAAAAAAATAAAATTAAGTCTACATGAGTTAAAATTTCTTAAAAATTCATAAATCGATTTTTGGGGCTGTAAATGGTATAAGTAAAGTTAATGTGATTTTTTTTTTTTTTTTTTTGTCAGTGTTTTTTTATGTATTTATTTCGTTGTTGTTTTTCTTCTATTTTTTTTATTTGTTTGTTTTTCTTTTAGAATTCGGTATTTATTTTTACTTGTTTTGTTTTTCTTTCTTTTTTTTTAGTGTAACAGTCATCGGATATATTGGGAAAAAACTTCGAAGGAAGGACAATTTACACATTATGTCAAAACAACTCAAATAAACTAGTTAACTCATACGTAATAAGCTAAAATGAATCAAAACTACTCAATTAATAATTGATATTTTTTATTAATTTTAACTCATGTAGATTTTCTAACTTGGAACTGTTGCATCTTGTATATGTTTTACTTTCTTCTGTATATTTTTATCCTGTTTTTATGTCCAAATACAGCTACATTTTCTAAATATTTAGTTGTATAAATACAGTTTTACTTTAATGTTGTATTGTTTTTACCACTAATGAAACTAAACCCAAACTTTGTCATCTTAAAGTCAGTGAGAAGTTGACAGATTTTTACAGTGTCATATATTATAAATGCATTCCTTTCTATGTTTTGTAAAACCACTGTTTGTATAATTTTGCATCATATTCTTGTGATATTATTCGGTGCACAGACAATCTGCTATACACATGTCAATAAACCTGTTGAAAGTTCAATTCTGAACATGTTTTTTTATGCCGTGGAATAGTTGATCCTGGTAAATGTCTTTTATACAACTTAGAAGTCTCAAGCAAGTCAGCCACATGTGTAAGAGAAGAGCTTCATTACTTATTAAAGCAAGAAACTGCAGTTGAATGGAAAAAATAATAAGATACCCCCTAAGATACCTCCTATTTACATTTGCAAATCCTTGACCAATAATGATCTACTGTATATGTAGCTCACACTGGACAAATAAACAACCATAGAGAGCGAATGGAGCAGTTCTTGATTAACAGTGATTTGAATTCAGACTGCTGTCACAATAAAAGCACTGCACTCAATAAAAATAAAATGCTTAAGGGTTGGCAGTGATTACTAACCATTTCATAACTTGTTGGAACATCCTCAACGTTTGCCAAATTACAGTTTTTAAAGGTACATCAAGTAACTTTTGGTCAAAAAACAAACTTGAACAAAAGCACTGTTTGTTGGCTTGGATGTTTTTGTTGGACTAAAACGTCATAAAAATGCAACTCTTTACTTTAAGCAGGCTTGCATCTACCTTAAATAGTGTTTTGTGTCCTAAGACCTACTCTTGCTTGTCTCCATGGAAATCTTGTCCCTTTAGCTTCATATTCCACAATATGGCATGAAGCGGATGTATCAATGAAGAATGCCACAAACTCATGTTTGTACTTCCTATTTGAATGGGATTGTGTATTTGATTTTTCAACTTCAAAAAGTACACAATGCCACTTTATGTTAAACTTTTTTCGGGGGGGGGGGGGGGGGGGGGGGGCAGTCCCCCAGGCCCCTCTCTTGTGATCACCTCGGACAAACCCTTTCTCAAGATCCAGAAGGTCCCAGATGCATTTAAACTGCTGTCCTTGGGTCTTATAGACTAGTTTGTCTTAGGACTGACTGAGCAATATTGTGATTATTGTGATTTATCATTTCTTGTTTTAGTGCAGCTGTCTGTTCAAGTATACAATTTTTCCAACCAGTTCTCCTATTGGCCAATCTTGGTCAAGCTTTCAGTGAGTGAATGATATTATATTTAACCAATGAATAAAGAACTTTTTGAAGAAGCAGATTATTTGAACTGCCTCAAAAGTCGCTCACCCCTCGTTTGTCTAAATACTGATTTAATCATGATGATGTGGTTAAATAACGAAAACATTTCTTTTTTGTCTCCTGATTCTCAGAGGTTTAGCTTCTCCATTCACAAAATTCTAGAGTCGTCCATGGATAAAACAGAACAGAAAAGAATAGCTTTATTGTCTTTGGCTCAACACAAGACAACAGGAACAGGAGCAATACTAGAAGGTTAAATATAAAAACAAAAAGCTAATTTCCATAGCTGATGCTTTCCACCTCCAGCTACATTTAATAATCCACCGCATGGAACAGAAGATTTTTTCTAAAAGACTGTCGACACCCACCCTATCGTGCCTCCCAAAGTGCACATGCTCAAGCACTAAAAGTGGATTTTACAACTTTTATCAAAAAAAAATGTAACTGCTGTCAACAAAATATTATCACAATTCTGATTCTAAAACATCAGTATAAATACAAGAAATAAAAAAAAACAAACTATGCTTCTCAATGGCCTAAATACATAATAAATGACTAAATAAAAATGTGGTCTGTTTTATGACATTGACTAAAATATCTTCCAGCAGCAGAGGGCGCCACATCCTCACGACAGAGGAACAAACACAGTGGATTTTACCTTTAGAGATGAGCTTGCTTTGAGTTGCATCATGTGTTCCTGAAATAAGTGCATTTTTTTAAAAGAGACGTTTTGGCAGATCACGCAAATATAATGTAACATACTCTGATCTGTGTTTGACTGATTTTAAATGAGCAATTCTGAAAAACATGGCACCGTTTGAGAAATAAATGAACATATTTATTCAAGATTATGGAGCCTTTTTATGGGTTTTATGGTGTTTAAGTCAAGAACATCAACAATTGAAAGTTTAAAGTTTATGTGACTTTATTGTTAATTGGAATAATCCTTGTAGTTAATATATTTTTAGATCAGTTACATCACAGTTTGTTGAAAAGCATTAAGGATTATAGCTCTCAGTCTTTTTCGTCTTGAGTACCCCCTAATCATGATCTCACACACGGAGTACCCCCTATGTCATGTGTTTTTTACGTGTATGTTATCTTTACTGATATATTTTCGTTTATAACCATTGTATTTTATTGTTTAATATATATTTATTATCAAACAATTGCCTCTTAACAAGTAAAAGTGCTGAAAATAACATTTTACTTACACATTACAATACTTGCAATTCTATTTTTCTTTTAAATCTAAAATCATCCAAAGTGCCCTCTGGCACATGGCCACGTACCCCTAGTTGGGAAACACTGGATTATAGGATGATAACAAAATATCAAACAAGTCTGAAATGCTAAACGTATTTTGTCACTTTATTGACCCTATTTTGTCCCGCCCACTTGGCTTGGAAATGCACTTCCTGTTTAGCTCTGTTAAGGTAGCTAACGTGTTTGTTTGTCTGTCCTGTGGGGCAATTTTAATTAAATATAATGACAGTTAAAATAAACCCATCGACTGAAATCTACAGGCTAAATGCAGCTAAACAGGAAGTGCACGTCCTAGAAAAATAGGCGGGACAAAATAGGGTCAATATGTAATAGTATAGAGGTTATGCAGGTGACTTAATTTTATTCCAAAAATGCTTAGCAACTTTAGAATGAGTGGCATTTCTTCAATGTATTTCTTTGTTGTCGTGGCAACGGCTTGTCTGCTACAAGCTGGTCTGCTAAAAACAGTTGATGATTTAGGACATTTTGACTGCAACAAATGGACTCAAAAACTTATTTTTAAGAAGAAAAAGGTAATAAGTTTAACTGTGTAATTTTAATGTCTGATAAATGTGAGAAGCTAAAGTTTATCTGCTTTGCTACAACTGTTGACTTGATTTTCTCTGTTTACATGTCAGTTACAAACCCAGTGCTCAGTAGACTTGTTGTGGGTTGAATTTGTTATCAAACTGTAGTGTATTTTTTTCAGTTTTAGCTGTTTATTGAACTCTTACAAGAGAAAATGTCCTTCTCTCCATTGACTCTCATGCATCCTTGCCACTCAGCATGAACATTTAGAACAGGGGTGTCAAGCTCATTTTGACAAAGGGCCACATTAGCATCGGGGTTGTCCTCCAAGGGCCGGTTTTAATTAACCTTACTAATCTTTGACATACTACAAATAATAGTTGTATTTGATTATTGTATATTTATTGAAGTGATAACAACTGATTATACATCTGTGAAAAGTTACTTACTCTTTAAGTTTCAGACCAATAGTCAAGACATCCAGATTACTCCTACACTAATATAAAATTAAAGTAAACCTTATAAGACCTTGAGGGCCGCATGAAATGAGGTGGAGGGCCGCATCTGGCCCCTGGGCCTTGAGTTGACACCTGTGATTTAGAATGCTGTGAGGTCACCTGCATAACCTCTATTAATAAATCAGAATCAGAAAAGATGTATTGCCATTGTCGGTGAACAAAACTAAATTCACTGGGAACTTGGTTTGATGCTAATGTGCAACATATGACACTGAAGATACAAATAAACAATAAAAAATGTCAACTATAATAAATAATATTTAAGAAATGTATAAAACCAAGTATAAGGGCAAGCAAGGAAACAGTATACTATGCAAAACAGCCAATAAAATTAGGCAAAAACCGTGGAATCTTAAAGGGGCACTGTGTAAGATTGAGAGGAATTTTAATTATCACATATAGTCCACAAACATTTAAATCATATTTATTCTTTACAACATGAATACTTAAGAGAGCACTGTTAACCAATCCACATCAATTGTGATACATTTATACGTATTTGAAATGTTTTATTACGGGCCGGAATGTGGATTATTGACGCTAGATGGCAGCATGCTTAATAGGCAAAATGCATGTGAAAGGCTCCCTCTGGTGTTCAAAAGTGGAAATCACTTTGTTTGTTTGTTTTTCTTACACAGTGCCCCTTTAAACTAACACAGTCTTCAAATTTAAAACATCTTATTAAAAAATATAGAATTTCAGCGTATGAGGCTGAGGAGTGACTTGTAATTGTGTCATGTTCATGTAAATAGACAATTCAAACGAGGTGGGTGTAAATAAGTTTGCACTTCTATTCACTCCTTTTCGAACTTTTAGATGTATAAATCAAATCAAATCAAAAGAAAACATAGGTCTACACAGTAATCAAAACAATCTGTCAGTGCAAAGAGTATTATTCATTTTGCAAAGCTTTGGTGAAAATAAATTACAAAAAATGACAAACTGCTGCAGTCTTGTCTAGTCGAAGTTTCTCCCCAAAAATACTGAGGTTCGACCGTAGATGGATGATTATGTGTTGGAGCCACCAGAGGTCAGTAGTCAGAGTTTATAAAAGCTCAGAGCTCTTCTTCTACTGTGTCTGACTCTTGTACTCTGGAGGCCTCAAAGCAGGTTCACATTCTGTCCTTTTTCACGAATGTTTTTCCTTGTTTCTAGTCAAATAATGATAAACAGATAAATAAAATAAACTATGCTTCTCTGACTGACTTTAGGACCAGGACCTTTGAGCCCAGCGTTGTGGCAGTTTCCATGGATTGTCTTAAACCTGGTTCTGCTCCAGTTTGGTGCAGGTGTGTGGACTGTGCCTGTCTCTTTACACTGATCATGGTAAGTTTAGACTGATTTTTATGCAGATGGATTGGTAGTGACAATTCTGTAATTAGAGACTCTTCTGCTAGCATAGCAAGCTAGCATTGTGCAAACTGAAACTTTGCCTTGTCTTTTTTTGTGGGAACTAGAAAAACTGCACAAGTGTCTTTGAGCAAACTTATGGACTAAATATGTAAGGACAGCGATCAAATATTTAAGGTGGAGTAAGTGACTTTCACATTTCAAACACTGTTGAGGAGGTTTTAAATCTGACAACTGTCTCTTGTAAATCCTTCGACACGTATTCATTTTTGGTTGCAATTTCAACATAAAACTGTCTTTTTGCGAACAACAAAGTGAAACAGGAGAGGATTACCCAAGCTCAGCCAATCAGAATTGTGCTTTCGGCTTTTATTGAGAAAAAATGTCTTTGTTATTCAATTCAGACAGTACTTGGTCTCATTTTTTTCATATAGAGCTGCATTTATCATAGACTTTTTAGTGGAAAGCACAAAGTTGGCTAAGTTGGCTACCCAACTTTAAAGGTGCACCGTGTAACTTTCTCGAGGTGAAAAGTCAACTTTACAATTCAATACAAATCGAAAGATAAAGACATTCTTTAGAACGTTCTTATTGGAGAAAAAATAAAGCTTTCTGCCATAATGTGAAAAATATAGCTAAAGGAGCTGCCACCCACTGGCGTCTTCTATCTTCATCAAAATGCTCCAGGTTTAGACTTTCAACCTCCTGCCTGTTAGTGCAGCGTGTTCCACAGAATACAGTCATTTTACCATTGAAATAAAAAAAAGTAACTTAGAAACAGGCAGGTTATTGGCAAAGTTTTTATAGTTGTAATGCACACAGACAGAGCTTTTACCTCCATCATGGAGAAGTGGGCGATGCCTCAAAGAGCCTGACCACACGTGCAAAGGGTCAGTAGTTAATTTTGTGACCATACAAGCCTGCTGAGAGTAAAATTACACCATTTTACTTTCTATTTAGTGTCACAAAGACTTCTAAACTAGCTTTTTTACTATCTAAAGTGGCACTGTGGTGAAAAATCAACTGCACAGTTCAATATTAACAGAAAGATAAAGTCTTGCTTTAAAATATTCTTATTGATGAGGATATATATGTTTTATGTAAAGGGGAACAGCTTTTCCTTGGAAACATACATCTTGCCCAAATAATGCCGTAGTTCATTTTGTGGCTTTCCAAATAATATAATCGTGATCATTTTTTCCCCTCATATTCATCAATCTCAGTTTTCGATTTTGTTTTGTTTACCTTTTCTAAACAAAATAAAAATGGCTTTTATTTTATATTTGTACAATCAGCATCAGAGGCCTGTGGGGGAAACTTAACATTGAGAGTGAATCAGAATAACATTTTTATCACTCACTGCTCAACAACTACAACAGCAAATGTGACTTAAGGAAATATATTGTGTCAAATATAGATACAAAAACATAAAGTGATCCAACAGTCAAACTATGTAAACATATATAACAATGCTAACGTGATGCTAGCGTTGCCTGGCATGTTTTAGCATCTTTAACTTTGTTTACTTTTCTGACATGACGCCACATCAACAACCTCCATTTCAACTTGATTGTGACTCAACTTGAATAAGTTGTCTAAAATACACTTAAAGACTGTACTGATTTTTGCATCCTAAAATGTAAACAACAGAAATAATTATTTTAACCTTTTTTTCAGGCTACAGATTGCTCACGTAGCTAATGCATTCTGAGCTTCAGAATTGTTCTCATGATGAGTTTTAATTTTTTCACAGCTTTTAACAGTGAGGTGAGTCACTATGCTAACAACAGTTACCACAATGCTGAAACAAAAACAGAAAAAGCTGCACAAAACGGGATTTTATAGAATAGACAGGACTTTGGGACTAATTTCACTGAATAATACATTAACAAGGATCAGTCAGTGTTTCCATCATAGAGGAGACTGTGGCGGCCCCCCATAGTCTATTTTTGCCCCCATAGTCTAAAACATTAGACTGATGGGGATATATAATACTTGAAGCTGGTAGTATTGCAATAAACATGGATGAGGAGTTATATTTAAGCTATAAGCATTGTTTTTGATCAGTAGGGGCAGTTAGTGACTTTTATGCTTAAAAATTGCATGAATAAATATATTCAGACATGGACCACTTGTACACCATGATCTCTACATAAACTTGTGGGAAACACTGCATCAGTGCTAGGGGGAAATTGCTTTTAAGTTATCTTGTTGCAAAAAATCGAGTACAGTCCCTTTAATTCTCCAGAAAACATCTTAAAGAGTAAAAAAGTTTAGCTTCCCCAAGCCTTAACATGGGATTTTCAACGAAACTTTTCCCTCAGCCGGCCACGCCTTCAAATATAACTCACTGCCGACTGTATCTATTATGCCTCAAAATTTCACTTCTATTCCAAGCCACATATTTGTTATTGACAAAAGATTCGTTGTCGATCTCAGTCTCTCCACTTTTTAATTAATTGCCCAGCCCCTAACTCAGAGTAAAGTCATGTTTTATTATTTATTCAAGGTCACAAAAACATCTAATTAGTAAAAACATGCTTTTATTTAAGTTCAAAATCAACACGCTGTACCTTTGAATTCTCCTGGAGTGGCTTTGTTGGTTTGTCTCTGTTAACAATTTATCAATAAAGATCACTTATCAGCAAAAACTTCCAAAGTCCAGAATTTTATAACCCAAAAAGTTAACGCTACATAATTATTTGTCATTTGAGTTTGCGTACATATCATTGTACCGTGTTGTGAGCCTTTGCCTTTGCCCTACGACTCCTCCTTAAAGCCACAAACACTGGGAAAGTTAATTAAGATTACGCTTAATTACTTCAAGTCCTCTCTTCCATTTGCTCCCCTTTTATTTCACCAGAGAAAATCCCAATCACCAATCCAATTAATACCGATTTGAGGGCGTCACAAGCTGCTGTCCTCTGCAGAAGTCTATTGTCTCCCGCCGCTGAAGTTAAGCTGAGAAGAATAAGTAAAAGAGGGTTAGGAGTTGTAATAAGTTTCAATATTTTAAGCAGTTTATGAGGTTGTGTTATCCTGTTAGAAGTGTTTAGGGTTTCAGGTGGTCTTTCTCTCTCTGTCTGTCTGCGTAGTTTGAGTTCTACAAACAAGCTGAAAAAGAGAAACTGAGAAAAATTACAAGACTTATGCAGGTAAATGTTTATAACTAAGTCTCTAGATCAAATGCGGCCCCCATGATTTCTGATTATATTGATAATGGCCCCTGATAAAAGCAAGCACCAGTTTGAACTACAGATCCATAATGCACACTTGTCCGTTGATTACTTGCTAAGATTGTCATAGCCACTTTCCAACAAAGAAAATATCATTTCAAATCTCTCCATATTAAAGTTACAGAGGCAGTGCTAGTTCAGTGGTCACTTGTAGTAGAACCAAGAATCCTTGATCGACTAAAGACAAGTTTCATATCAGTCGACTAAGATGGAATGTCACAAATGTTCTGAAGTGCCATAGCCGTATCTAACCATTTATCTGATCCAAACGGTGCTAGAAAAAACTAACATTGTATGGAGTTCATGCTAGTGCAATTATTTATATTTAGAATGAGGCGCCGTTCATTGACACAAACCGTGGAAACAAGTTGAGCCAGCACCGTTGTCAGCTAACTACAAAAGTTTATCACTGTGAAAGAACAAAAGTTATGCAGCTAAATCAACATTTGAGAACGAAATTTCACCCTACGACCCTTAAACGTAACATTAGGGTGAGTGAAAAAACGGCGAGAGAAACACTAGACGTCTGTCAGACCGGTTTATACCTAATACAAACAGCTGCTCTTGTCTCGTTTGTTTTAATCAAAGAAGTTTCCCCAGCTAAACAGATGGACAGCGGCTCTTTCTGCGTAGAGCATGCGCAGTAGAGCGGAAAGTGACGTTGACCGAAAATCCCTCTATACAGTCAATGAACAAAATACAATGTATACCCAAAAGACAAATTAGAATAATAATGACTCCATCCCTCTCTCTCTGTTTGTCTGTCTGTCTCTCTCTATGCCTCTTTTTCTTTGTTTTTTGTCTCTCTCCTCTTTCTTTCTTCTCGTTCTGTCTGACTCTTTCCCTTTCTCTCTCTGCCTCTTTTCGTCTCTCTCCCTTTCTGTATCTCTCGTTTCCTATCTGTCTCTGTCTGTTTCTCTCTCTTCTCAATCTGTCTCCTCCCTCTCTACCCCCCTCTCCCTCGCTCTCTCTCTCTGTGTCTCTCTCCCTCTTTCTCTCTGTCTCTCTCTTATCCCCATCCTCTCTCTCCCTCACTCTTTCTCTTGTATCTTTCTCTCTCTGTCCCTCTCTTTCTCCTTTTCTCTTTTATTTCACCCTCGCTCTCTCTTTTTCTTTCTCTTTCCCTCTCTTTTCTCACCCCCTCTCTCTTTTCTCTCTCTCTGCCCCCCCCCCCTTTCTTCCTCTCTCTCCTTCTCTCCCTCTCTCTCTTCCCCCTTTCTCTCTCTCTCTCTCTCTCTTTCTCTCTCTCCCTCTCTCCCTCCCTCTCTCTCTCTCTTAACACTCGGAGGTCTCGTCTTCATTAGTGTCATTTAAAGGGAATTAAAGCGGTTCGTCCTCGGGCTCTGATTGGTCAACTGAGCCGGCGCCACGGCAACAGCGGAGACGAGAAAAGACGACTCTGCCCTATTTATTTCACCGCTGCAAACTGAAAGCAACTTTGTCATCTGCAATTCGGCACACACAGACTTTTACAGGCTGGGATGAAAAGATGATGCTTAAAAAATCTCATATTGACTGATTTTTTACAACATTGCCAATTAATTAATTAATAAACCTAAAGATATAGTAAAACCCACAGTAATCAAGACAAAGACCTTTTTGAGTCCAAAGACTAAGACTAAAGGTCAAGACTGAGACAAGTCAAAAATCTAGTTCTTTCTACACTAAATCAAGACTATTTTTGTAATTATCTACTTTAATTATTGTCTTACTGTCACAGCGGCACATACATATCGCTGTTTTATCAACTGTCCCAGATTAATCCTGAATTAAAGACAATGTACTCTGAACTAGGCTTCGTTTGCTTCACAGGAGGAGGGGACTATTTTTTTACTTAATCCATCGCCGCTTTTTGGTCATTTTGTAATGCAGGAAGTTGAGCATCAACGTGTGTCAGTATTTGTTGCAGTTTCTATAAGATTAACTTACAAACTAAAAGCTACTGTATCATATTCTAAGTTAATATTTGACACAAGGTCAAAGGAGGAGAACGTGTACAGTCTGCTATATCAACAAGGGAACAACTCTCCTACTTGATGATTGAACGACCGTACTTCCTGCTTTTTGGAAACTGTCTGCAGTCCTAGTCGGGCACTAAGTCAGGGGTGTCAAGCTGATGGTTTCGTGTGGCCCCCAGGATGATTTCTGATTATTTTGATAGTGGCCCCCTGATGAAAATACACAACATTTTGAACTACAGGTCCCAGAATGCACTGCAGCCTAGCACTGGCCAGGTGAGCTACGTAGGCCAGAATGGACGATAAGCTTAAAGAATTGTAGCATGCATTGGAATGTAACAAATTGCACACAATTTGTCCTACATTTGTTAGAATGAGTGTTTGTACAATATATTATATTACAACATAATGTATTGCTAAAATGTAAATCTGGCCACACAGTGAAGGTGTTATATTAGCTTTAAATTACTCATCTGCCATATTTGAATACAAATTTTAAAACGCAGCCCTCGACCAAGTCTGACCGACCGATTTTGCGCCAGCTCTATTTGACTTTGAAAACCCTGCAACCCTGGTCATGAGCTTTGGCTAATCACTGAAAGAACAAGATCGCAGATACGAGCAGTTGAAATGAGTTTCCTCCGCAAGGTGGCAGGGGACTAACATAGAGATAAGGTGAGGAGCTCAGTCACATGAGAAGAGCTCTGAGTAGAGCCGCTGCTCCTCCACATCAAGAAGAGCCAGCTGAGGTGGCTCAGGCATCCGGATTCCTCCTGGACGCCTGTTGTGGGCTTGTCCCACCAGGAGGAGGCCACAGGGAAGTCCCAGGAAATGCTGGAGGCACTATGCCTCTTGACTTGGGAACGCCTTGGGATTCCTTCGGAAGAGCTGGAGGAAGTGTGTGTGAATAGGGAAGTCTGCCTCCTCGCTCAGGCTGCTTTGGAAAAAAATGGATGACTAGATGGACTCCTGCTCTAGGTAGTGCAAGCCTGATACCTCACCCATAGTTTAAACTTTCTTTCAAGACAACTTTCACATGAACATTACAAAAAAAAATCCAAAAACAACATAAAATTTGTAGTTATATTATTATCTTATTGTGCAGCTCTTATTACAAACTGAACCTGCGACAGGTCATCGTGTATGGCTCATGTATGAACTCATCATCTGGCTTCTAGTGCAAGTTAAGCAGAGCATGATGCTATATATAACAATTGTACATAACAGTTTGGCCAATTAGTTTACTTATTTAAGCCAAATTTTTATATAACTAGTTAAAATGCCTTGAAACCAGTACATAGTCTCATTTTTTTAAGCAATTAAAAAGTAATTTGTAGCAAGTCTAGATATAGTTTTTGCAGTGTTCTTAAATTATAATCTTGAATTCAATCTAATATCTTCAGTATTAGTGAACAAATCTAAATGAAAATAATTTTAAGCATGCAACACATTGATTAATATAATAATTTATGCAGTTACATTTCTTTCATCACAGTGCAGTTGGCTATAGCCTCGTCAAAGCAGCACATGAGGTGAGAGATCCATTTCCCTTAAACACATTTCTCCATTACACCTTATCGCCGGGGCACAGAGGGGGGCAGACCAACGCTTTCGGATGAGAGCGGGTGACGAGGGACTTCAAAGTATAACCAGGCTCTATTCAAACGCGCTAATGTCATGTGAAATATCCAACGCTACACAGAGCTTAACCCTCACGGCACCTCTGCACACGCGGCGGCGCTAATGCAGGCGCTGGATTTAAGAGGCGAGGTTAATAGCTATAGGGAAGTGGGACGTGGGGGGGGCACACGAGGGGGTCCCATAAGAGGTGACTGTATGTATGGGAACTTAAATGAACTGTGATGAATGAAAGAACGATGTAAAAACCAGGGAACAGCAACCACCTAAAGGCAGACGTTGTGTTGTAGCAAGGTCTGTGTAATGTATGTAAAAAGCAGTAAGCATTGGATGTAACTCAATGTGATTTACAATACATAAGTGAAGAAAACAAGGCGAGACATTGCAGGCTAAACAAACCATTTTCTGGTTTTTGATCAGTTCTATCAGTTTAATGGCTTTCGTCTGCTCTTAAAGAAATTGTATTATTTAATTTAATTCTTCCATGGAGTTTTATGGAACTTTACAGGGTCGTCAATGTCACCTCTAAAGAAGCTCCTTCACACCAAAGCTTATGGTCTTGGACTGAACAAACTTTTGAAAGGTTTAGAACAATGTTGATATGAAATTCTAACCCCAATTAATAAAATACTAAATAAGATACTAATAAGATAATCAAAATCCCCTCTGTAAAAACCTTCGTATCCAATGTGTTAACAAAAAACAATCATTAAGAATAAACTTGAGCTTTTTAGATAATTGTAGTCGTATATTGAGAATAAGATGTGTGAGTCAGATAGGTGACCTGTCAATATAAAGTGGCAGGCAGAGCAGAAGAGGGACCAAGTCACTGTTTTGCAAGTCTTAAGTAAGTCTTAATTCTTTCGCATCAAGTTCAAGTTAAGTCCCAAGTCAAAGAGAGTCAAGTCCAAGTCCTCTGATTTCAGTTTGAAGTATTTTCAAGTCTTTTAATCAAACTACCTGTATACAATTTCTTTGATTTTTATAAATTACCTCATTTAAAACAAGTTTCTTGTAACAAAAAAGAAGCGAGAAGAGACATGTTTCAGTTTCGTAAATGTAAAAATACAACTTATTTTTTGAGGAGAATCAAGTCGTCTCAAGTCACTAACATTCAAGTCCAAATCAAGTCCCAAGTCTTATCAAGTCAAATCTTGAGCCATCAAAATAGTGACTCAAGTCCAACTCAAGTTCAAGTCATGACTTGCAGGTCGACACTTATCTTTTCTGCAATTTCTTTTACAAAGTTGTTTTTGTTCAATGTCATTTGCATTTTGCTACAAACTAAATGTAAAATGATGATCTACATGTTACAGTTCAAAACAAAATATTGAAAAACAAGGATGCACTGATACATTTTATTTAGTTGTGATATTGATTCTGATCATTTAAGTATCTGCCGATATATATCAACCAATATTTAGTTTATAGTGAAAGTCACAACTAACAAATTAATCTGAATAAAATGTCAAACATGAGATGTTCTGGATCAGCACCAGCCAGTAAATTTGACCCATTATGTCCAAACGAAGACACAATTAGGATATTGGCTGAATCATTATCATGGAGCTGATTCCAAAACGGCAACATTTCCTGGATCAGCGCAGATATCTGATCCCAATATCGGTGGATCCCTTTTGAAAAGAAAAAAAAACATACATATACATATACTAAAATTGTTGTTAATTTATTTAGCAAATCATGGTTGAGAAATTTCACTGGTCAACTGAAAGACAAATACCTTTTAAATAACATTTGGAGTTGACATAGAACATGGCTTCATTGGAAGTAAATTATCAGCGCTTTCGTCTGAAATGAATAGTAAAGGGAACAAAATGCAACCTTGAGACATCCCTGATTTTGATGTGATAAAATTAATAGTTTATATGTGTTGAATTAAAACTACACCAAAGTAGAAAGGTAGAACTACGCCATCTCTCTCTCTCTTTTTATGTCTGTCTGTCTCTTTCTTTTTTATCTTCCTCTTCTCTCTCTCTTGCGTTCTCTCTCTCTCTTCTGACACAGGCCCAGTTTTCCTCCAGTTGCATCATGCCTGTGCTGCTTTCACTCGTTCTGCACACTCTTTAGGTTGTGTCATGTCTGATTTGCCCTATAGTCTTTGCTGAATTTAGGGACAGTCTTTTTATAGAAGAATGCAAGGAGACAGAAAAACAGAAATAGGACATGTTTGATAAAGTTTGATAAATACCACTCAGATGAATATGGGCCGGTGGATTCATTCTGTCACTCCATCCAACAGATCAGTGTGTGGAAGCAAAACAACTTTCTCCAGCTAAACTCAAACAAGACTGAAGTCATCATCTTTGGCCCACAGAAACAAAGGCAAAGTGTCAGCAGTCGACACAACATGCGAGTTTCTTGCCAAGTGCCTGGATCATCTGGATTCCCGCGAGAAACTTTGCATCAGACCCCTGCGAAAAATAGACTCTCTACGGATTCTTTCCGCAAGCTCGCGATTCTGTGTACAACGACTCATTGGTTTTAAGCTTGTTCTAAAGCTTTCAAGACTGTCACCTAGCTCGCACTCAGTGTACGTCAATGGCAAGGACCTCATGGACCGGCCTAATGCTGGAGCCAGGGTCAGGACAAAACATGGACCAGCCTCCTCCAGGAGCCAGAGTCAGGACTAAACATGGACCGGCCTCCTCCAGGAGCCAGAATCAGGACTAAACATGGACCGGCCTCCTCCAGGAGCCAGAGTCAGGACTAAACATGGACCGGCCTCCTCCAGGAGCCAGAGTCAGGACTAAACATGGACCGGCCTTGAGCTGGTGCCAGAGTCAAAACTAAACATGGACCGACCTTGAGCTGGTGCCAGAGTCAGGACTAAACATGGACCGACTTCCTGCTGGAGCCAGAGTCAGGACTAAACGTGAGAAATTTTAGTTTTCCTAGTTTGGGAAGATTTACAGTGTAGCTGCTGATGCAAAGTGATGGTAACATGGCATGAGCCGGGGTAAATATTCATGCATTTTTATCATTCATTCATCATCAATCTATTTAGACATGTTAATCATATTCACTCATTAACGTCTACAAAAGACCCAGTTTATAGTTGTTTTTGAGTAAACGTAGCTGCCCACACTCACCATTTCACCATTTCCCTCATAAAACATACATGAACCAAATACGTCTTTATTTGTGTCACATATTCCTCTTTTCCTCTCCCCCTCTCCTCTGTGTTCTCTGGCTCCGTACGTTCGCCGGATTATCGTGACGTTGCTGATAAGGGCCTCGCGCTCGCCTCTCGACTCCCCGCGCTCAATTTCAGATAGCGCTAATGGAATCTGTCCCGCGCGATTGTAATGCGAGCGCCGCGCATTCTCCACGGAGCTTGGAACTGTCAACTTGGCAGAAGAAGTGTCGGTGGGGGCAGAGAAAGAGGAGAGGAAAAGAGCGAGAGAACAGGGAGTGTGATGGAGGGTATATGTGCGTTCTTTGAGGAGTCGTGTTTTTGCCCAGGCCTCCTCCTCTTGTCAGAAAAATGCAGCGCTGCTTTTTGCACACTGCCCATCAAACTGCACTCAAAGAACATGAAAGTTGCTTGTTTGGACCTCAGTTGAAGAGTTAACTTTTTATATGCAACTTGAATGGATGAGGTCAATGTTTCAAGGCCTGTTAGAGGTTCTTAAAGGCACTATACACATTTTAATACACTCAAGGAAAAAGAAACGGAACATTTTAATTTCCCAAAATTCCTTCGAAAACGAGTACATTTTGAAAAATTGGTTAGCATCATCCATAGTAAGCTAAAGACAGGTGAACAGATTTCTTGGTTTTGCTTGACTGATTGTGAGAACAATAAAGAGTGCATTACAGGGTCGTTTATTCACACAAACTCATGTTTGAAACTCAGAGTTGACTTTTACCACTGGTTAACTGTGCTCAAGTCTTCTCTATAAAAGGCACCAGAATGAAGCCAAAAACACTCTTCTTCACGATGCCACGGTGGCTGGATGGTGTTGTCTTGTGTCTCCAGGGTGTTTGGAGTCCACTGCTCTACCTTTGGTCATCTTGTGGAGCGATACCAGGTCACTGGTTCCTCTAATGACCGCCCTCGTGCTGGTGGCCCCCGTTTAACGATCGCTGTACAAGACCAACCGCACCGCACATCTCCATAACCGGTGCAGCCGCCACCAGGTCCACAGCCGAGGCCATTGGGACACACCACAGGCCAGTGTTGGCCAGAACCATCCGTAATCGCTTCCGCGCTGACGGTATTCGACCATATCAGCCATATGTTGGATCAGTGCTTATGTGCTTAATGTGTAAAAGTGTTGGCCTGAGGATTAGAAATGGATGTAGGCTTCATATGAAATACAGATCTCACAAATAAAATTATTCTGCCTCCCAAAACTCTGAAAACTTGAGTGTTGCGTTCCTTTTTAACTTGAGTGTACATAACAGTGGATGTAAGGATGCCATTTTGTTTGGCCAATTTGAAGTCCAATGCAATTTGAATGCTCAGCCCAAAAGAGGACCAATGCATGAATATATTTGTCTCTAAATATAACAATAATTCAGACTGCAGATAGCTTCAAGTGCCACCAAAGGTACCACACTGTAAGAAATGGTGACCTACATTTCATTTGGGAAAAATTAACAACACTATTTGATAATCACAAAACTAAAGTCTGTGCTCTGAAGCACCGTTAGTCATCTTTGCTGTCTACTTACACTTTTGCACAATAAGATTAAAACCAACTCAGATTTCTTCCAAACCTAAATTTAAATCAGCTGAGCTCTCATAGTTGTGACAGTATGTTTCTACTTCCTGTCTCGGTCGGAGCTACGTTCAGGACCAAAGAGGAAAGTCCAATTTGGCCGAGCACCACACAGATTAACGCTGTAGATCCTTCCTCTTAATCTGGACCATTTGACGGCTCTAAACTGCCCCTCGACCCAAAATGCACAGCTAAAAATAGGACGAACAGCAGGACCTGATTGGTTGGGCTTTCTGAAAGTAAAAAGGTAAAAGCTCAGCATTAGCTTTGCACAATCTGGAGTTTTTGTTGCAATTTTACAAGACAATTTAAGTTTGTCACAGACTGTAAACCATCATGAAAATGACTACGATGAATTGGATTGAGACTATTCTTATTAGTCAGGGAGCCAAAGTCTCAAAAGCTCAATAAAAAGGGTTGAACCTGACACGGCCTGCAGTACTTATTTGTGGGGTTTTTTTTTTTGTTAGCTTTGACCTTAAGGATCAATAATTAGAAGGTCTGCTTTGACAGAAGTATCGAGGAAAAAATAAATATGGCTATTTGAATGCATGCATATGAAAAATGAAATATCCTGATATAATATAATTTTCCCTTTTTACTCAAACATGCTTTACGTTTATTAATTTAAACCTCAATCATAATTCAATCTGGATTCATTTGGTTTCATGTAAAATGCTTAAAACTGAAAGTATCTGACTTGGAACTTGACTTGAACTTGAAACTTGTCCTTTTGAGAGTTGCTTTTTGTCCGGGTTACAGTTCTGCAGTTCAGTCCTCTCTTTGCTCCTTGCTCTCTCTTTCTTTCTCTCTTGTGTCTCTGTAGATAACAATAATATGTCTTCTTCTTTCTGTAAAAGCTGAACTCTGCACTTCTTGAATCTGGTCCTCGGGGTTTAATCCGGCGGCTGTTTCCTCTCCTGCTGCGATAGAAAACTCGGTCTTTTGTACGAGGCAGCACTGCGGATGCAAATATCCTCTCGGCAAACCCTCCACAGTGAATACATTATACTTCTTTACCACAAATTAAAAATACCAGCTCAAATAACGATGAGTAAATAGCTTTTTCAGATAACTGTATCCATTTCATCCACCGCAAACTGCCTGTGAACCAATCTGTTTTGAAAGAAGATGAACCTAAACGCAGGTAGAATATGCAAATTCCATACTGTGTTGTGAAGCAAGCTGTATACAAACGTTCCAGGCAATTGTGAGGTCAGTAATTTCACTCATGAATGTTACAAGTTCTGACTTTAGAGAATTCATTTCAAAAACAACGTGGCTAGTGCAAAACCCAGTGTTTCTCAAGCTGTGGTACGTCGTTGTATCTTTGGTGGTTCGTCACGGAAGTCTGCTCCTTAACTCCTCAAGTCGATTCTCCAAGTCCAATCATTTTTTTTACAGACCAAAATCACAACAATAGTCGTCTTTAAGGACTTCCCAAAGTTGTTAATTTAGCTGACATCAATGGTGACAAAAAATAAATAAACATTCAATAAAACAGTAAACATTCAGAAACCGTGATTGATCAAACATGTCAAAGCAGATTATGAGTAAACAAGCAAATCAATAATTGTCCAGAGCATCTTCGGTCCTTAGACCCTCCTTCTTGAGAAGGAAACGGAGAGAAGTTACAGAGCGCGTAGCAGTAGCCGAAGCTAAAACTTAATAAGCCGTTTTATACAAAACTAAAACCTTTTCAACTGGAAAAAGTTTATGATGTGAAACTAGATAAGAATTAACACAAATCTGACAGTTCTTAAAGCTGTAGATTCTGTTTCTGCCGAACACGAGCCGTTTGTGTTTGCATTGCATTATAGGGAAAAAATACTTTAGCCTGTAGAGGGATAATCACCAGCACCTCAGCGCCCGAGCGCTCATACATGGAGCAGCCACCGGGGCTAATTTACAACAGCTACAAGCAGCACTGTCTTATCCAGGTAATATAATAGATCCATGGTCTGCTCCCACAAGTCCTTACCCATGAGTACATGAGTACAGAATCTGCAGACTGGTAATTGAGAAACGGTCAAGATTAATGGAGGAGAATATATACAGTCTGTTATGTCAACTCTGATTGCTTCCCTATCTCTGTTTGTTGATTGGCCGATTGTACTTCCTGGTTTACGTGAACAGTCTTCAGCTTTCTGATACCGGACCTAATAACTGGAGTGAAATTGAATGAAATTGAGCAGCCTGGCTTTGTAGTAACAAGCCTAACACATACATATAGATTCCTATCACTGTTAGATGATTATCGACCCCCCAAATCTCTCACCCTCTCTCTTTTTGTCCTCTCTCTTCTTCTTTCACTACTTCTCTTCTCTCTGCCCCCCCCCCCTCTCTCTCCTTCTTTCCTCACTTATGCCATACTTAAAGACTCCATTAATTTGAATAATGGCTTGTTGACAGATACATTAGGGAAAGCCGTGAATGACCCCGGGCCGTTCTGACTGCAGACTCTCTCTCTCTCTCTCTCTCTCTCTCTCTCTCTCTCTCTCTCTCTCTCTCTCTCTCTCTCTCTCTCTCTCTCTCTCTCTCTCTCTCTCTCTCTCTCTCTCTCTCACTCACTCTCTCTCTCTCCTCACAGAGCCTTGGGGCATAATTTTGCGCCACATTAAGAGTTTTTGGGTCCCTCTTTGCGAGTAAGGGACTGTTTCGTGTCATTTGGGGAAAAGGAAGTTGAGGTGAAAATTGTTTATCTAACATTAGTGAGACTTTTTCACTTTCAAATTCAATCATTCGCTGTAATTATCCTGCTACCTTACCCTTTATATTTTGACTCAAACATAAATAATATTGTAGAATTGTTTATCACTATGGCAACAGTAGTGAAATAGGTCGTTCTTGAATATGTTGAGTCTCTTTGTTTGCCTTTAATTTCATCAAATAAATCACCCTGTAACTTTCATCTCAGGGGAAAGCAAATTATTCCTTGGGCTTTTATAGCAGTTTGATTCAATAATTGACCTGTTTTAGTTATTTTAAAAAGCTGTTTTAGAGTCTACATGGGGCTGGATGATTGAGATAAAAATAAATATTTTTGCTGTTGGCCTGTATCCCAATAAACTGTAGATTAGGGTTGCAACTATTATTTTGCTTATTGATTAGTTGGGCGATGTGACTATAAGATTTTTTTCCAAATTTCAATCCAGACAAAGTCGCTTGAAGATGTTTTGGAAGAGTAGCATTTTTTTCACTGCCAGAAATGTTTATCCATGAAACACTGAATAATGAGCTAAAATGGTATTAAATTAAATCATGAGTTCATAACTGATTGAAGTGGAACAATGAGCAAAAAAATGCTACCCCACTTGAAACAATCAATAAATATCTAGTTTTATTGGCAAATGTAGAGTCTTCAAAATCACTCCACGTCAGTCACATTTACTCAAATCAAGATCAAAATTTTGGTTTTTCAGCAACAGTCTGTTTTTTTTTTTCTAATTAAAGCAGTAAATGTATACATCTTCGGTACCACTTTATAATAACTACACCAGATTTAGTCTTAGTAAAGCCTTAATAAAGCATAAATAAAGAGTTACTAATCCATCAATAAATCATCAATTAATGGACGAAAAAGTTTATTAAGGCTTAGTTACTGCTCACTTAAGGTGCTAAGATTAGGATTTAGGGTTGAGGGGTTGGGCTTGTAGTAATTAAGTTGTTACTAAGCCTTAGTAAATACTTTAGTCCATTAATTTCTCATTTGTTCATGATGAATTAACTCATTATGCATGCTTTATTAAGAGGTTATTAAGGCTAATCAAGGTGTAGTTATTATAAAGTGTTACCACATCTTCTATATCATTGCTGCTCAGTTGGAGTTATAGAGCTTCTATTTTCAGTTCATGCATGTTTAGTAAGCTATTATTGACCAGTTAGTTGACGATAAATTAAATAATCGATTAGTTATTTTTAGACGATACTTTTAAGATGTCTGTCATGTTAATCTCGAAGCTTAATTTCCCCTTATTTTTCTCTGTTTATAAAACACTTTGATCACATTGTCTTAAACATGCCTTACAATGTATATTTCACTTATAATACTAAATTGCTATTATGTAAGCATTTTTTCATCTGCCTCACTCCTAGGTCAAGATAAACATTTACTCTTTTTTGTTAATTTTCTATCACCCACACCCATTTGTTTTTGGGCTTTAAGCAGAAGACACAGACAAAAATTCCCACGACACAGTGGCGTAGTGGTTAGCGCTTTGGCCTCATAGCAAGAAGATCCCGGGTTCGACTACCATGTCTGCGTAGGTTTCCTCCGGTTTCCTCCCACAACTAAAAACATGTCCAATGTGCCTCCCCTCCCCAGGACTACAGATGGAAATTAGCTGTAAGCTACAATCTGGTACAACCACCTCTGCCATTGTGCTTAATGTAATTGTACATTGTCCTTAATAAACATTACCTTATACCTTACCTTCACTCTCATTCATTCACTAGAATTTGCAATGATGTGCCATTATATCATTATATATGTACTGTATATTTTAGGAAATACTTATCCTAATCTTAACAGCTTTAAACTTACCCATTTTAGTAACTTGAAGCCTAAACTCACCCGTTAAACCCAAAGAAAATGGCCCCACATGGCTTCAACCAAAACTCGTGTATTTACGCTATGAAATATCCTGTTTATTTTACGCTTTTTCATATCTTGCTCTATCTACGGCATAACATTTTTTCGCAAAAAAGACCTGAAATCTCATATTTAGGTTATTTATGTGTTGTGTTAAATACACACACACTTTTTTTTTATACTGTGTTGGACCTAAACATGCAGAGGTTGTGTGACATCGCAGCATTCTAAATGTTCATGCTGAGTGGCAAGGATGCATTAGAGTCAGTGGAGAGAAAGGACATTTTCTCTTGTAAGAGTTCAATAAACAGCTAAAACAGGAAAACTAAAGTACAGTTTCGTAACAAATTCAACCCACAACAAGTCTACTGAGCACTGGGTTTGTAACTGTCAAGTAAACAAAGAAAATCAAGTCAACTGTTGGAGCAAAACACGCAAAACAACAAGCATTTAGCTTCTCTCACATTTATCAGACATTAAAATCACACAGTTGAACTTATTACCTTTTTCTTCTTAAAAAATATGTTTTTGAGTCTGTTTGTTGCAGTTAAAATGTCCTAAATCATCAACTGTTTTAGCAGACAAGCCGTTGCCTCGACAACAAAGAAATACACTGAAGAAATGCCACTCATTCTAAAGTTGCTAAGCATTTTTCGAATAAAATGAGGTCACCTGCATAACCTCTATTGTATACCGGTAGAGAACCATTGGTAGCACAGAGAGAACAGTTTACCACAGTAAATATGAAAGTGAACATGATAAATTGGATTGAGACTCTTCTTTATACACCACATCAGGGCTGGGCAATATTATGATAAAAATAAAATTGTGAGCTCATCTCTGTGACAATCATCTTTTTTGGTAAAATTGTCTTATCGTGATTGTATGTTCAAATATAGACTATTTTTTCCAACCTATTACTCTTAGTCTCAGAGTTGCCAAAGTCTTTAACGACTTTGGGCTTCATTTTTTAAAGTCTCTTTTGAACTGCACTTTTAGTTCATAAAAAGGTTTGATTTATGAAAATATATCAATTTATAAATGAAACATGAATTTTTCTTTTTGCATGTTTTCATGTCTAAAAGTCTTTATTTATGTAAGAGAAACACACAATATGGCAAAAACCACTGAATTTGCAGCAACACACAATATTCTAATTTATCGATTCTTTTACTAACTTTCTGCTGAAGGGCTGAGTTAGAGAACATGAAAAACTCTGACCCGTATGCAAAAACACAGTCTTCTTATTGAGAAGCCAAAGTTCTACCGTGCAAAACAATTCCATTCTTTTCTTGACACATACAATTTATCATTAAATTGTTGCAGCCCTAAAGCCTGCACCAAATCTAGCAGTTATTCAGAATTCAAGTTATTAAAAAAATTGTTTACCCATGTTTATATTTCAATCCAGGCTTATCAGATGAGTGAGTCTTAATTAGTCACCAAAGAGCAACAGAAGCTGTTAGTCGTTTATCTACAGATCGTTTATCGTGACACCATCTCCTCAAACCTTTCCCACTTTAAACACAACAACTCTCTCCAGCCTTCCTCCTCAGGGCCGTTAATCACCCAAAACAAAACCTTATTTGTCAGAAAAAGAAGTGTCCGCCCTCCCCCACGACCCGGGACAGTGTGTCAGTGTGCCACCAATTACCACCGGGCCAGGCTGAATGAGGTCACCGCAGGAGGGGGCATTAGAAAGACAAACCCCGGCCCCATGGGGTAAACGAGGGAGGAGAGAGTGAGGAGAAGAGGGGGAGATACAGTATAAACACAACTCTTACAGGACAGATCATGAAGCCAGTCACTTAAAATGTAACTGTCTGGAGGCAAAAAGTCAACTTCATGATCCAATTGACTGTGTTTATTTTCATATTGTCAAACTTTAGCGTTAGCATTTAGACACAAACACATCCTTTATAAACACACTTTGATCTTTTAGTGAAGTTTTCTCCTGATGTGTAAAGCCTTTAACAAACCAATCACAGCTCACTGTTCACTGCCTGATCTTACAGTATTTTTTTATTTTAGACTGAGGCAGTGAAAACCTCTTAGAATTTAACTAAACAGGAAATGAACATGCCGGCAGGAAGTTAACTTTTTTTGAAAATAAACAAGCCACCTGACGTTCCGTGCATAGAGCCAATTGAAATGGGAAGATAAAACATTGGAACATTCTTGAAGGAGCATGGAGCTGCCCGAGATCAGCACTTGACGTTAGTTATTTCAGAAATTATGGCAGAAACAAGACGCCTCGTTGTTTATTTAAGCCAATGCATGACGGAAGCAATGTGCAATCTAGCAAAATGTTTAGTGAAATCTTAAATCTAATTATCGTAACTTTGTTTTAGTGAAATTTTCAGAGGCACTTTAAGTTTATCTTTGTCTCGTAAATATTTTTCAATGCCGTTATCTCACCTGTTTTTACCTTCGTGTCCATAACCATGACCTAAAGTCATTCCACCCGGCGTAACAACTTCTGTATCGATTGTTTCAGAGTTCCCGAGGACCACATGAACGCGGCATAAAACACAGGCTATACAAGCCTGCCCAAAGACACAGGTTTTTATGATCTATTTAGTGCAGGGGTCTCAAACTCGCAGCCCGGTGGCCCAATACAGCTCTCAAGAGGATTTCATGCGACCTACAGGATGATTTTTGATTATTATTATTAACAGTGGCTTGCCGATAGAATATATCTAACTACAGGTCCCACAATGCACAGCAAAATGTACTGAACTGCAACAAATGTGTATACTATGCCCAACATTTTTCTGAGGACAAAAGCGGGACCATGACTACTCACTTTTATTTGCTTTTTTAATTGAACAGAGGTCTCTGCTTTTCAACACAGATGCCTTCATTCACTGGCTTTGCTCACTGGTAATCGCCACCATATTTGTTCTGTAGCTTTAGCCCTTTTCTGCCACAGACAAATGAGCGACCCGAGTGGAGTCGAAAACTGTAATGAACTCCTGTTCTGACCAATCAGAGCAGAAGAAGTTTAATTTTGTATGAAACAGTTTTTGTAAAATCCACTTTTCTGACTTTTTAGCCTTGTTTTAAGTGTCTTGAGTAATCTTGTATTGTTCTGCAGCTCATGGTCGAGTGCTCAAAAATCCCTGTTTTCACCTACCTACTTGTGTGTATTTACATCTGATTAGTCAAAGCAATCAGATGCCAAATACAACTTATGGGTTCAAAATTAGGCAAGGCAAATTTATTTGTATAGCACAATTCATACACAAAGCAATTCAAAGTGCTTTACAAGACAGGAAAATATACATCAATAATTACAATACAACATGATTAAAAATATATAAATAATCAGCATAAAATTTACTTTAAAAGAAGAAAAAAGTGCAGACAAAGTATTTCAGTCATATGCACAGATAAAAAGACATGTTTTCAGCCTAGATTTAAACATTGTCACAGTCGAGGCCTGTCTAACATCATCTGGAAGACTGTTCCAGATCTTAGCTGAGTAAAACTGAAACGCTGATTCTCCATGTTTAGTCCTGACCCTGGGCACCAGCAGGAGGCCGGTCCCTGAGGTCCTCAGAGTCCGAGATGGTTCATAACGCACTAACATGTCAGAGATGTACTTTAGTGCTAGTCCATGGAGAGACTTAAACACAAGCAGAGCTGCTTTAAAGTCTATTCTCTGAGCCACTGGAAGCCAGTGCAAAGACCTAAGCACAGGACTAATGTGATCGTACTTCCTGGTTCTGGTCAGGACTCGAGCAGCAGCGTTCTGGATGTACTGCAGCTGTTTTACAGCTCGTTTGGAAAGGCCGAATTATTGTTTAGCCGCATTCCTCTGCTCCAAATTTGTAACTCAAAATGTGGTGCTTATTAAAGTTAAGTTATGCAATGAAGAGGCGGTGCTTATCAGTTCTGTAGTTTTGAACAGGAAGTCAATAGACTTGTTTTTATTTCCAAGCCATTTATTGTTGACGCGCTCTTTTGACAGAATATAGTTTGGTTACATCAGCGCTGACCCACATCTTTTGTCCTACTTTTCATCCGTTCAAAACTTTATGACGTCATCGAGAAGAAAACTGAATGAGTGCACCTGCGTTTCCAGAGATAAAGCCTGTTCAGCGCGAAAACTGAACCGTTAAACTAGACGTTTCCTCCTCTTGACCTGCACACGCCGTTTTACGTGTTTTTAATTAAGTTTCAACTTTCAAGTGTGTCTTTGTGATCCACTGAAGCATGACAGAGACACTTTACCAACGTGTTTACAAGCACTTACAGTTAAAGCGTTGTTTTCTACCGGTTGTTCTCTTTTGGGTTCACAGATGACTGGAGCCCACCTTGGTGACTTAGTGACTTAGGGCCTTAGGCGGTGGAACAGTCTGGACAGTGGCCAATTCGTCACGGGCGATATTGACAAAAATTATAAATTTTATAAGTATCTCGATAACAACATTCAGACAATAGTTTATCAATCTAACTCAAAAGTATTACAATTTCCTTAAACTGTTTTTTTCATTTTGAAAGATTGTATTAACATTGCAGAATTTGACCAAAGCCAGTTTATCCAGTCAATAACATTGTAATTTCACACATTTTGCCTAGACCCATTAACTTCTTTCCAAAATTGTTTTTCTTTTTGTCAGACAGGAGTTTCTTTACCTGCTTTACATGTTTCAGCTACTTCCTGTAGCCTTCCTCAGAAGCGTCACTGGTTGGTATGGTGACGTGTCTTGTAGGCTGCTTACACGGTTTTGCCAGACAATAGAGGGAACTTGCGCCCCCTACTGTCTGGCGTCTTCTCCAGGACTGAATCCCATGTATGTGATAAGGTGTAAGCTCCCTCATCACGATTCATGCTGCTAGTTCCTCGTTTGCGGATCTCGATGGCCTCCCTGATCCAGCGGTGGTATTTGTTACTTTCAGCACGGATGACCCTGGCTTTCTTGTGTCACAACACGTTTTAAGTGTACGTTTATTAAAGGTGGGGTGGGTGATTTTCACACTCCAAACACAATTTAAATCTGACTACTATCTCTCATAAATACTTTACACAAATTGTTAACAGCAATATTTGGTTGCAATTTTTGACATAAAACCATGTTTTCTCTTTTAAAGTGAAACTGGAGAGGACCACTCAAGCTCAGCCAATCAGAACACTGCATTCTGCTCCTAATTAGAACTTAAATTCTTTATTTTTTGATTCAGAGAGTACTCTGAGGTCTATTTTTTTCACAAAGTGCTGCATTTATCATTGACTTTTTGGTGGAAAACACAAGGTTTTCTTATTTACAACTAAAAAAGTTAGCTACCCCAACTTTAAGGACAATTTACAATTACATTAAACAGATGCTTGTACCAGATTCTAGATTTACCGCTAGTTTCCATCTGTAGTCCTGGAGAGGGGAGAGGCGAGGCATTAATGGACTTGTTTTTAGTTGTAGGAGGAAACCGGAGTACCCAGAGGAAACCTACGCAGACACGGGGAGAACATGCAAACTCCACACATAGAAGTCACTTTCGCAATAGAGATGCTTCGTTGAATATTCCACTGTGGTTATACATCTCTGTGGAGACATGCAGGTGACACCAGGGTAAGTTACAGGTCAGGGGTCTCTTTTAGAAAACTTTGTGTGGAATTTCTACTAAAAGTATGCGTAATTGCAAACATAAACTTCCACAGACTTCAGTATCTTTTTCTGCCATCTCGGAAATCTCAGAGATGAAAAGCTACACATTTTTGGATTGGATATCTATCTCAAGTTGTCTTTTTATAAATCACAAACTAACCTGGAAAATTACATACGAAGCAGTT
Organism: Mugilogobius chulae; assembly: GCA_038363315.1. NCBI lineage: Eukaryota > Metazoa > Chordata > Actinopteri > Gobiiformes > Gobiidae > Mugilogobius > Mugilogobius chulae. The sequence goes on along the minus strand of CM076405.1, from coordinate 22,563,423 downwards.
TTGTATACGTACGTCATTTGTAATATTAGTTTGGGATTTATATAAAAGATTACCTAACAAAAATTTTTTCAAGACTGTGTGGCTGTGAGTTTTTTACCATATGAATCAGTCAAGAACTTGGTGGCAGATCCTATAATAGTTACATAGCTCCCCCACAAAAGGATAAATATAATTCATTTTAACTGATGTAAATATCCTTTGCATTGTCCTCATTGTCGTAACTGGACTGTGGCCTTAATCCTGTCATGTCTGTCACTAAACCTTTACTTCCCAAAGTGGAGAAAGATTGCAGATGCTAACAGTGATTAGGACACTGCTGCATACATGTTTGTGTTTCGGGTGAGTGGTGTGCTCTCCGGGTCGGCTTGTGTGTGGCTCCTTTGTGACGCGTGTAATCCACATGGTGCTGTAATCCACATGGAGCAGGTGGTCAGGCGTGTGGCGAGGGGCGAGGAGAGGGGGCGAGGAGGGGCACGGACCGGGCACTCGACACGCCGGCCGCTCCAAACACTCACAACAAACATGACTGTAAAACCAGACCAAAGACAAGGACGTCATGTTTGGGTCGAGAGCAGATGTCTGTAAAGGACGCTGCGATGTGGATGTTTGAGCCACGTTAAGCACTGTAAATGTTAGCAGTGAGTGGCAAAAATACATGAAAATCAACTGTAAAACTGTAGATGGATATAAAAAGTAAATTTATAGTGCTGTTCACATGTTTTCATATTGGAATAAGTCATTTTATGTGGAAAAAATTGTTTAAAATGCACATAAAGGGGTCATCATAACCAGAAAAATGAAGAGCAGAGTTGAAATAGATTATTTCAATTTGTTGACATATTAGAGGTTGTTGAAAATAGTTTTTAAATAAATTAGAATTGACAGAAAACTGCAAAAAAAAAAAAAAAATCAACATTTTGACACATTTTTAGATATAAAATTTCAATAAATTTTATTATTTTATTGACTTTTGTTTAACCAGGAAAGTCGCACTAAAGATTCAGAATCTCTTCTGCAGGGAAATGCTGGGGGAGGCATGTTTTCAGAAGTAGGGGAAGCCGGAGTACCTAGAGGAAACCTACGCAGACACGGAAAGAACATGCAAACTTCACATAAAGGCCCCGGGTCGACTGGGAATTGAACCAAGGACTTTCTTGCTTTAAGGCCAGAGCGCCAACCGCTGTGCCACCGTGTTGCCTTTGGAATTAGATTTTTTAAAATCTTTTTATGAGAGCTTTCAAAATCTAGTTTGGTCAGATTTTTTAAAGTTTGTACGCACAGAAGCTAGAGGCGAGAAGGTTGTGGGTTAGACTTCTGCCGGGGCTTTTCTGTGTGGAGTTTAAACAGTTCTCATGGATTGTGTGTCTGTTTCATGCAAAGGAAAATATTGTGTCATGATGACAATTCTGCCTTCTTCTGGTGCGACGATTACACGTACATTGTCTTTGCATCATATAGACACATGTTTTGGTTGAGGACACACAGGAGGCTTTATTTGGGTTTAACGGCTAAGTTTAGTTACAAAATGGGTAAGTTTAGGTTTGAGGCTTGGAGTTGGTTAAGATTAAGATTAGAATTTTGTTAATATTTATGAATAATAACACATCTTTACACCCAACATATATACTGGGGCAGCAATGCGTATATAGACAAATAATTTAAATTGCGCAGTATAGACGAGCAGTTCCATGAGGCTAGACTGAGAGTTTGTGCATGTTTCTGATGGGTTTCCCCCACCAACCAAAACATGCATCATAATGAAGAGTGCTGGAGTTCTGCTTCAGAAGAGATGCTCCAGAGGCAGTGAACAATGAGTCAAAAGCAGAAATATACATAAAAGGACAATGAAGTTTAATCATGCAGCAGAGTCCAAAACAAAAAAAAAAACAGATAGATATAGTTTGAATTCATTAGGGTTGGGTCGATTCACTTAAGTCACGATTTGATTAGTTTTTGATTTTTGTGGCCACGATTTTCCTTGATTTTGTTAGTTTATATTAACTTTTTTTAACCTTAAGACACAAAATAAACCATTATGCATTATATTTAAAACAAAGCCACTGTTGTTAGTCATCAGAACTTGTTTTTTTATGAACATTTGAACAGTAAACAGTCATGTGTAGTGTCTTTTATTAACACAGCATAATAATGCACATTCAGTCTGGTCTTGCACAAATTCCTACTTTGTTTCTTCAAACATCGTGGCTGTTATTGTATTATTATTTGTATTAAACTCTGATAGTGTGTGTGTAGGTCAGTGGCTGCATGAGCAAAGCTGATTGGTTCTGGTGTTTCAATTCGATCACTGCTTAATTCAAACAATTTTCCAACTTTTCAAACTCTTTTCCATCCCTAAATTCATACATTTTAGAGAAAATAGGATGAGGGATTATAATCTATTCTCTCATTGACACTTGCATAAAGCTTTTCATCTACTTTAATGACAAAGTGACAGATTATCCTTTTATGGCTTTATTCTCCATTACTGAACAATGTAGACAAAGTAATATGATTTGTGTTAGATCCAGATGAAGAGTAACTTTATAATCTGCTGGCGTCAAATGCTTTTCTGGCTAAGCTTATGGTGAATTCAGTCATTAAACACTTGTAATCTGTTAATACAACATCTCCTGTTTACTTTCCTAAGCAGATTATTGCTTTTCTCCTAAAGTAGAGTCACATTTAAAGCCCCGAGTGCTTTGTTGGCTGAATTTCCAACATTAAAATAATCCTGGGTTTTTATTCTCAAAGAAACATTAACTAGACCTTCAGCATAATGTCACAAAAGCTTTGTTATAATTTTTTTACATATGTTCGCTAATCGGTTAACATTTGTGTAATCCACAACACTGATCTAAAACTACTTGTTAATAGACAATAGTTTATGTTGCCTGCAAAACTGTAAACTATTCTCTGCAATGTTCAATAAGAAGGTTAAGGTACTCTTTATTGTCTGAAATGTGTCCTCTGCATTTGACTCCTTCAGTGCCTCTGGAGCAGTGCTCAGGGACACATTTCTAGATCTTCTTGATAAGCTTGGTCAGAACTATAGCTGGAGGATATTCACTAATGTGCTTGTCTTGGTTTGTAGGAAATTCAGGAAGAAACACGCAAACTCCACACACAGAGGACAGGGGCTGCATGAGAGTCGAATCTGCAGCCTTCTTGCTGTTATGCCACTGTGCCTTTGAGCATTTTGTTCCCTGGAACCGGGAAAGCTTGGCTGTTGTTTTAGTTATCATTGTGATGAGCCCCATCGTGCTAGCTTCTAAAAGCACTAATAAATTCTTCAAGGAGAACAATTTGAGGCTTACAAAATCTTTGGTTTTAACACAGTGAACCATTAAACTATTCTTGCGATGCAACAAGTTGGGACATTATTTGTCCTGGAGGAGAGCCTGCTTCTGTGTTTCCATAGAAAAATTGTTTCTTCTGCTAAGTTCTTCATATTATGGCATAAAACATATTTATTCCCATTAAAGGTGGGGTGGCTGATTTTACACTGCAAATACATTCTGTTTCTCATAAATCTTTCGACACGTGGTTAATATCAACTTGTGTTCATTTTGGTTGCAATTATGGCGTATACATTTATTTTTACAAACAACAAAGTGAAACTGGAAAAGACCATCCAAGCTCAGCCAATCAGAGCGCAGCATTCGGCTCTTAATGAGAACTAAAATTCTTTATTATTCAATACACAATAGACAGTGCTCAGTGGTCTTGTTTTTCACAAAAAGCTTTATCATAAACTTTTTAGTGAAAAGCACAAACGGGACTAATTCATTGTTACAAAAGTTAGTTATAATTTTAAGAATGTTCTTTTGTTGAATCGTGAAGGACAAAAAGGTAAAGAGTTCATCTTCCTACTAAGTCTGTGTCAGTGAGAAATGTGAAAAAAGAATCAGTCTTCCTGTTATTTATCTGGTTTTGTTCCACTATTTTACTATTATAGCTGACCTTCCTAATTTTGCTGTTTATTGGGCTTCCGTTCTCACCACTAACACTTGTGTATTTTTGCCACTCACTCCTTTAGAAAACCTGTATTGTCATCTACATAACCTCTGCAGATTAATCCTATATTGTTTAACATTTGAGGCTGAACATTTACATCTCGTGTAAGACAAGCAGGTGGCAGAAAGCTCCACAGTTCACTTTATCAAACCCACATCAGACAGCAGACTTTCACTAAACCCTGCTCACACTTTCCTCTTCAACGGCCCGTCTGACACATACAGGACACTATTGTGGACACTATTGTGGACACTATTGTTGACATTTATGAATTATGTATGTGTTGTGTTGTGTTTTGCGTGATGGTCTCGTCTCGGGGAATGTAGGCCACATACTTATGCATAACAATAGTCTACGGTTAAAACTCTCATCCGCAAAATGTCCGTTTATTATTTATCGAATCTTGTTTTATAAAGGCAACTTTGTTCAATTAATCCAGCGTCAGTCTTAGTCCAACTGCTGTTTATTAAGAAATTATGTTCAGGCAAATATTACTATTTCAAGTTTTGTATTCCGAAATACATTGAATTCATTGTTTTCCAATTTAATGAATTACCCACTCCACTAAAGCAAAGTTAAGAGTATTATAATTTCATTTTTGCGAAACAGTTTTGAGTAAATGAGTAAATGTAGGTCAAGTTTTTTGGTTCATCAAATATCAGCTGCATATCTCATTAGCCCTGATCTGAGAATGAACGTCACAAACTTTAATTTTTACCCTCTTAAAGGTGGCGTACTTGGCTTTTTTAGTAGTACTCGGGACCAGTCTCAAGACCACTTTTTCAGGTCTTGGTGTCGTCTCAGACTTGAGCACATTTGGACTCTCTCTTGTCTTGGATACAGTTTGTAATAAGCACTGCACAGTAACATTATTTAGACACTGTCACTGATCATTGTAAAAAAAAATTACAAAAATGGTCTTGATTTGGTCTTGCCTCAGTCTAGACCTATATAGAACTCTGTGGTCTCAGAGTAGTATTGGTCACAATTAGTACGGCCTTGACTACTACACTACTGTGCAAAAAAACTTGCGGCATGGTGGCAGAGCGGATAGCGTTCTGGCCTCACAGCAAGTAGGTCGCGGGTTCGATTCCCGCTCAGGCCCGGACCTTTCTGTGTGGAGTTTGCATGTTCCTCCCTGTGTCTGGGTGGTTTCCTCCGGGCACTCCGGTTTCCCCACCAACTGATAACATGCATGTTAGGGAACACTTGGTGGTAGTCGGAGGTTGAGGCGCCAGGTGTTAGGTGAATCGCCTCCGCTGAGTTGCCCCAGGGCAGCTTACTGTCACTGAGTGGGGAGGGGAGGGGTTCCTCTCTCTGTGAAGCGCTTTGTGATCTGTGTCTGTGAAATGCGCTATACAAATAAAGATTACTTACTTACTCACTTACTTGAGACGGCTGATGCTGCTCAAAAGATAAGTTGTGTAATTTTACTTTAACAAACTGAAACATTTCTCCTCTTGTTTCTTTTTGGTGACATGGACTTTGTTCTAAATGGGATCATTTATAAAAATCAATGAAATTATATAGCCTAAGATGTATTTTGTACTTTGATTTAACGACTTGAAAAGAATCAGGAGAAGGACTTGGACTTGTGAGGCTCTGACATGTTAGAACTTGACTTGGACTTGTGACAAAAGACTTGAGACTTAATTGAGACTTGGGAATCAGTGACTTGGTCCTACCTCTGGTGGTTGAAAACAGGATTTTCTTGTAGCCTAATGCAGTGATTCCCAACCTTTTTGTCATAACCATTGCATTTTATTATTTTAATAAATCCCATGTAAAGACGCCTCCTAACATGTAAAATGTGCTACAAATATTGTATTTTTTACATTACAATTTTCTACTTGCACTTCTACCATTGTTTTAATCCTGCAGTCATCCCAACCCTTAGCCAATGATCGTACCTCCCGGGGTTCACGTACCCCTGATTGAGAAACACTAATGGATTTAATAGGTCTCCTTTAACTATGTGCTTTGATCGAATTGAGCTGTGATTTTCCACCTCCAGAAAGTCCGACAGTCATTTTAACTTGTTACATTTTTATTCAGTAAAATAACAGTGATTTTTTTTTGTAGCCTATACGTTGCTCTGTTTTAGCCCAATAATATGTAATGAGCAAATAATTGTAGCACATTTTCTCCTGTGACGTCCTGCTGGTGTTTGCATCACTAATCACGAGAATCAGGCGCGTGTGTTTAAGCCCGATTGAGCCATCTACACCGCGTTTATCCAATGTTGTAACATCATTAAGACTTAAAGATGATCGTCGGAGTCAGGTGTAGATTTATAGGTTTATCAAACGGAGAGAAGAGAAGCGAAACCCCCGTGTGGCCTCTCCATCGCCCGCGGGGGAAGAAGCCGCTGGGCCCGGGTCGAGCTGCGCAGTCAAGCCGCTTGGGAAAGCTCTGCCTCGGGGCAAAGCTCGGCAGAATTGGCCCGGGGCAGAACCTCTGAGGCCCTTTTATTGTTTAACATCCTCAAAAACGACGAGGGGATTAGCGGAGCGCGTCTGTCCGGCCCATATGTCTCTCTAGTGTCGCTGGTGCGTAATTAAAACTGAATGGTGACACTTGGGCTCGTGCGCCTCCCAGACATTTACTGAACCTGTTGAAATGGCACATCTAAGTAGCTGCAGTTTTGACTTAGATTTGGAAATTAATTGGTGCGTACTTGTGACTTGAAATATAGTCTGTATTTTTATTAGTTCAAAAATGTTTCAGTTTTAGTATTAAGGTTTCTAAATTTTGGCACGTATGGAAAACGAAAATACATAGGACTTTAGGCTTTTCTGCTTCGTGCTGCACTGGTAATAATATTAAAGGAGACCTATTGTGTTTTTTTCTTTCTTTTCAGTAATAAATTATGGCATATGCAGAGCAATAATTTATATTTTGTTCATTGTAAAATACAAAATCTGGCTTAAAAAAATAAATAAATCAGATAACTTTCTGTTCGAAACTGCAAATAACTGATAAGCCCCGCCTCTTAATAAGCATTTACAACCAGCAAATATTGACTTGACTTTGTTTTTTTAGAGAATCGCATGTAAATATACAAACAAGTGGGCTGGGAAAGGTGGTTTAGTCAAGATTAGTTATGTCTGTCCAAATACAGCATTGTTAAAAGTATTTCGCATTATAGTTATTAAAGGCAAACCGTGTTACTTTTTAACCAATAATTTAACTTAAAATGCATAGCTTTAGTTTAGATGTCTTTATGGCACTAAATAAATAATAAAAAACAGCTGGCTGCTATGGCCACAAAATAAAGCATTATTTGACCAAGAAGAGAGCCTCCTGCTCTTTTAGTTTTATTTGCTGACATTATGGCGTAAAACATATTTGCCCCCAGTAAAAATGTTCTAAAAAATGTTTCTAGTTGATACGCGAGGTTGGCTTTTCACCTCCAGAAAGTTACACAGTGCACCTTTAGTAAAACCTTTATAGCAGCGTAACTTTTTCATTTACCACTGAATAGATTTGTTCTTTGTGTAGCTACTGGTCTAATAGCAATATTTACAATACAGACAACAAACAAAATCATCAACCATATTTGCAAAATGTACACATTCAATTTAAAAGTTGTTCAATAGTTTGTTTTGTGATGGTGTCATGAGCCAGATGGTGCCAGGGGCCTAGTTTTCCTTAAACAAAGCCATGTAGTAGTTTCACTCATTTTCAGTCTGGTTGTACTAAAGTGACAAAGACTGTTTTTTTGTGTTTGTCTTAAACTTCCTTCCATCTGTATTAACTCTTTAGCCTCCAGTGTTGAAATACAATCATACACTGCAAAAACTACAAATCTAGACTTGCTTAAAATAGCTTAGAATCAAAATTTTAATCCATAATTGAGCTGTTTTAACTGAATAAGATTTAATTGCTTATGTAGTGTAGAATATTTCACTGGTTTCAAGACATTTTTAACTGGTTGTAAGAGAATTTGGCTTAAAACTAGAACAAAAATTGCCAGAGGGGTACAAATTCAAAAAGAACAATTTTCTTAACCAAATAATTTGTCTTGAAATAAGAAGCCATGTCTTGAAATCAGTTCTAAACACTGAAACAAGGGAAATAATCTTTGTCTCTACAAATCAAGGTTAAATTAGTCAAAATGCTTGAAAGTAAGTTTAAATCCTAAAATCAAGCAACTTTACTTTAATTTGTCTTGAAATTTATTTTTTGCCGTGTAGAGCCTGTAAACTTGATGTTGGAGAATTAAAAAAAAGTCTTTTACCTAGGGATGCACCGATCCAGCTTTTTCAATTCCGATACCGATTCCGATACTTTGGCTTTAAGTATCTACCGATGCTCGATATCAACCGATACCAGTATAAGGACTGAAATTGCTTTTCTTTCTTAGCAAACATAAGACACTGGGTCATGTAGTGCTATGTAACTGTTATTTATAGTCCAAGTCACAACTTCACAACTTAATCTGAATAAAATGTCCAATAATATGGTATGTTCTGGATCAACACCAGCCAATAAATTAGTTTCATTATAAAGGCACAACTATGACATCGGCTGAACCGATATCGTGGAGTCGATACCCAACCCAGCAAAATTTCCTGGATCGGCACCGATATTCGATCTCAGTATCGGATCGGTGCATCCCTACTTTTACCCTTCTGACATGTATCACAAACAGAATCTGGAGTCTGGAACAAAGAAGGCTGAGGAAAAGGTTTTCTATAAGATACTTTTAGAACTGCAACTAACCAGACAGGAATTATTAATCAATAAAATGTAGTAAAGATAAACTGACTAAAAACTCTAATAGGAGGCTATACCAGAAAGTCAGGACACGCCACACAAACATCCCCCAAACTGTTTAAACCCCTGCTGCAGCTGACAATTAAGTGTATTCTGGGGAGACAGACGACAGACAGACAGGTGGAGGGCTCGTGCGTGGATTAAAACTGTTCGTGCTATCGGTCTAATTAGAACAAGACAGGAAACGTGAGGCGCGCGCTCAGTCTGACCCTCAATTAGTACAACACTCGCCCCTAATGACCTCACGGGAAACAGTCTGGAGCTGGATTTGACCTAGAAGCATATTGGTTTAGTTTGGGTCATTTCAGAAACAAATAATTAACTTCATGGTAAAAATTTCTGTTTTAAAGCATCTTTTTGTGCTGAAACAAACAATAACGATTGAAGAATATGTAGACAAGTGTGTACGCATGTGTCTAATAATGGACTTATAAGCATATTCAGGGATTTAAGTGGGAAAAAAGGGGTTATTATTTGCCATTTGGTCGATAGGTTTTGTTCTTATGACACCTCAGTGTTCTATAAAAAAAAAAAAGAGATGGAGTGAGAGAAAAGAAGAATGAGAGGGAAAGAGACAGAGATGGAGAACAGGGGGGGAGAGAGAACACAGTAAGACGAGAGAAAGACAAAAGTGAGAGAAAGAGAGAGAGACCAGAGAGAAAAAGAGAGAGAAGAACCAACAGTAAGAACAAGAGAGGAGAAGAAGAGAGAAAAAGAAAAAGAGAGAACAACAGTGAGAGAAAAAGAGAGGAGACAAAAAAGAGAGAAGAAGAGAGAAGAAAAGAGAGAGAAAAGAGAAGAGAGAGAGAGACCAACAGTAAGAGAAAGAAGAAGAGAAGAGAGACAACAGTAAGAGAGAGAGAGAGACAACAGAGAGAGAGGAGAGAGACCAAAGAGAGAGAGAAAGAGAGAGAGAGAGAGAGAGACCAACAGTAAGAAAAGAGAAGAAAACAGAGAGAGAGAGAAGAGACCAACAGTAAGAGAGAGAGGAGAGAGAGACCAAGTGAGAGAGAGAGAGAGAGACCAACAGTAAGAGAGAAGAGAGAGAGAGAGACAACAGTAGAGAGAGAGAGAGAGAGAGACACAGTAAGAGAGAGAGAGACCAAAGTAAGAGAGAGAGAGAGAGGAGAGAGACCAACAGTAAGAGAAGAGAGAGAGAGAGAGAGAGAGAGACCAACAGTAAGAGAGAGAAGAGAGAGAGAAAGAGAGACCAACAGTAGAGGAGAAGAAGAGAGACAGAGAGACCAACTAGTGAAAGAGAAAAAAGAGAGAGAGAGAGACAACATAGAGAGAGAAAGAGAGAGAAGAGAAAACAATGAGAGAAAAGAAGGCAGAGGAAGGAGAGAAAGTGAGAGAGAAAGAAAACAGGGAGAAAGAAAACAGAGAAAAAGAGGAGAAAAGAGAGAGAAGGAGGGGTGGAGAGAGAGTGAGAGGGGAGACGATGGAAGAAGAGAGAAAAAGAGAGACACAGAAAGAGAAGGCACATTTTCTTTCGAGACTTCATAAAATACATGAAAATTCCATTATCTCAAAATGTATCTGACTTAAAGGATATCCCTGTCTCGTACCCTTCTAATAACATGGGCTAATAGTCAGTTTATCTCTGTCATTGTCCTCTTGATATTATGAATGCCTAAGCGCCCAGACACAGAGCAAGCGACAAAAATTACGTGCGTGAACAAGCGAAACTACAGCCGTGCGTCCACGCATGGGTGGCCACACCGCCAGATGCAGCAGATGCCCCGTGCACGTCTGTGGTGCGTCAACGCGAGCCACTCACCCTGTGTTTCTCATGGGAAAGCTGTTCAAGTTTGTCTGTCTGTGTTTCTGCTCTTGTATCAGGTCTATAGTGAAAAACCGGCTGATCACGGCAAACGCGAGGTTTTCAATAGTAAATATGAAAACTCAAGCAGGCAGTTCTATTGAAGCAGGGCTCCGTCACACAGTCCAGGTCTGTCCCAGGACGTGTGGTGCTGATGGCAAGTACACACATACAACAGTAGAAGCCTGATTTCTTTGTATTCTCTTCTACGCTTCTACGCAGCCACGCCAGCGTCAAGCGACAAAAAAAATAGGTTGGATTCTTTCGCTCCCGATTCTCGCGCGCCCAACGCTCGCACAATGTCACGCTCGCTACGCGCGTCAATCGCCGGGTGTGTGGCCGGTCTCATTGACTTTGCATGTTTTCTAAACGATACGCGTGCATCGTTGGGCTGTTTTTAACGCGCGTAGGGCTTGCGTAGCGCGAAATACGCTTGCAGTGTGTCCCTGGGGTAAAAGTTTATTTCACTCACTTGTGACTTGACCCATTCACTTTTTAAGCTACAACAAAAACTACCTTTAAACAATATTCATTTAGCTGCCTGCCAAACAAACGTATTGACCTATAACGTTTGCCTCTAAAGTGGCAAAAGAGCCTCTAAACCAATGTATTTATGTTTTTATCTTTACTTTAGTCAGACATGGGTCATTTGTTTTTAGATAAAGCTGCACAATTAACCCACAAATACACAGTCTATAGGTTTATCATTTGAAATCCATCCTAAGTCATCACTACTTTCACGTTTCCCTTTCATCGGTGAAAAGAGCAGTCGGCCAAGTCCAGCAGCAGTCAATGAAAAGTGGGATTATCTTCTTTAGCCGATCAGATTAACATCCTATAATTCCATATATAATTCACAAAGCAGATTAACTTGTGCACTTGAGTGGTTGTGCCTTAATCGAATAGGAAATTAAAAACATATAGACACAAAGAGGTTTAATGAGGCAAATATTTACTGTTTGGAAAGATATATTGACTAAAATTACCTAATTTTCTACCTTTTGTGAAATCAAACTATAAGAAAAAACAACTATGGATGAAGATTTTTGGTTTTCATACTTGGAAGCTCATTCTAATAAAAGAGAAAGAAAGATAGAAAATGGCAAGACAGGGCGATACAGAGAGAGATAAAAAGAGAGACAGGGAGTGTGAGAGAACGCAAAAGAAAGAGGGAGAGAGAGAGAAGGAGGAGGGAGAAACGGGGCAAGCAGAGAGAGAGATGGACAGAGACAGAGAGAAAGACAAAGAGAAAAAGACAGAGAAAGAATAAACAAGAGAGAGAGAGGGGGGCAGGGGGAAGGAGGAGAGAGAAACTGAGGGAGAAAAGGATAAGGAAAGAGAGCTAAAAGAGAGTCAAAGAGAAAGAGGGACAGAGAGAAAGAATAAACAGACGTTAGAGAGAGTAGAGAGGCAGAGAGATGGGAGAGAAAGTGGGACACAGTGAGAGAGGGATGGAGAAACAGCAAGAAAGAGAGAGAGTGAGAGGAAGGGGGAAGAGAGAGCTAAAAGAGAACTACAGCGAGAGAGAGAGAGAGAAAGAAAGGAAAGATGGAGGAAACAGAGAGCGAGAGAGAGAGAGAGAGAGAGGGGGAGATAGCGACAGCTAGAGAGAAAGAGACATACTGCACACTCAGACAAGGGGGGGTAGAGACAGAGAGTGAGAGACAGGGAAGAGAGAGATAAATGGGCAGAACAACGAGGGAGAGAGAAGGGAGAGACAGAAAGTGAGACAGAGAGAAGGATTGATATAGGGAGCAAGATAGAGAGAGCGAAAAGATAGAGACGGAAAAAGAGAGGCTTAGAGCAATGTGCGGTCACCCGTCCTGCAGAAAGAGCCGCCGCTCATAGACACAGTCGAAGTCGAAAAAGCAATGTTGTCAGCTAACTACAAGAGTTAATAACTGAAATTCTGCTGCTAAATTAACCTCTGTGAATGAAATTCGACCCTACGACCCTTAAAAGTTACATTCAGGTGAAAAACGCTGTCTCAAGCTTCAGAAGACAAACGTCTGTCAGACTGCTTCAGACCTGATTAAAGAGCCCGATCTTACAAGAAAGCGTACATTTACCACGACATTACACAATATGTAAATGAGGTATGATTAGCACGAGTTCACGGCCGTCCTGCGTAATTATAGTACGCGTCACAGTCCCCTATTTATTTCAATGCTGGTGACGTGTTCTTATTTATGAATATTCATGAAATCCTGATTCTAATCTTAACCTGCCCCAAGCCCCAGACCTAATCTTACCAATTTTAGTAACTTTATGCCTGAACTTACCCGTTTCACCTGAAGAAAACGTCCCCACGTGGCTCCAACCAAAACTCATGTTTTTTTGACGCTGTAAAATCTAGTGTCATTTTTACGCTTTTTCATATTGTGCTAAATGCACGGCGTAACATAAGTACTAAAAATACCTGTGAAGTCGTAGTCCAAATACGCTGTTTTTGTGTCGTGGTAAAAGTACGCCCTCTAGTGAGACTGTGTTGGATTAAAACAGCTTCTCTTGTCCAGTTTTGTTGTTTTATTCAAAGAAGTTTCTTCATCTAAGCAGATGGAGAGCGGCTCTTTCTGCATAAAGCATGCGCAGTAGAGAGGAAAGTGACGTCGACCGAAAATCCTGCTATATGTGAAAAAGAGAGTGAAGGAAGAGGCAAGGAAGGAACAGAAAGTGAGACAGAATGAGAGAAAGATGGAGGGAGAGACGGACAGAGAGACACTGCACTATTCCTTTTGAGATTTCATAAAACATATTAAAAATATATGATTACAAAATTTTACTACTTAAAGGACATCCCTGTCACGTACCCATCCAATTACTGTAGAGATGCATGTTCATAATCAAAACCCATGCCAAATAACAAGATGCAAGAACAAAACTGATGAAATAAATAAATGAGGCAAGCTTTGACACACGCATCAAGTATTAAACTGTTTTTATTGTTTCGTTTTGTGGATGTGGTGATATTTGGCCAGTTTCATAATAATTTATCATTAATAACAGAGTATATCGAAGCAGTTATGTATTGAAAATTGCATACAGCAGGTTGTACAAAATAACATTATAAACTAACACAAAAAAATGCCTAAAAATACAAAGAAATACATAGAGACGAAAACGGACTGATTGTCATAGTAACTAACATTTCTTATAAATTAAATATAGTGCATTCAGGATTATTTCACAACCAACCATGCTACAACTCTCTCTTTCTTTCTCTTTCACACAAACTTTGATCACATTTAGCCTTTTCGATTTGCTGACAACGTAAAAAGACACAAGAATTTATATCTTTTTCCCATTTCTTCCCCATCGATTTGGCTCGTGTCCTTGATCAAAGTTGGGGGGAAAAAATCATCTGAATGTCCAATAAGTTAAAAGTAACGCCACCTTTAGACAAGCGGCTGGCACCAGTCTGGCTCCGTCGTGCCCGAGGTAGAAGTTTCAGCGCTAAATGTCCCGATAGGTTGCGTTCACGTGACATCACAACATTCTGGAAATCCTAAAGCTTATGGCATTGAGCTGTGGCAAGTCGGAATTGTACGTTTGTTGACCTGTCGTTCTTATTACCAGGTCTATTCACATTTAACAAAAACTGGTGCAGAGTTCAGTATTTTCTTAGACAATATAGATAAACAAAAAAGAAATTAATAGTTCTCAACTCCCTCAGAAACTTTGCGATTTTTCTAATTCAGAAGCGTCCAGTTGTTGTCAGTTCAAAAGTCGACTTTGTTGAGTCAATTCCAAACATGTTATTACATTAAGTATATTTCAATTTGTCATGTTTCTTCAAAAAATTATGCAAGTCAGCCATAATTAATTGACCTTTATTTAACCAGGGAAGTCCCACTGAGATTAAGAATCTCTTTTGCAGGGGAGCCCTGGGGAAGGGTCAGGGGAGGCATTAATGAACATGTTTTTTTAGTTGTAGGAGGAAACCTATGCAGACACGGGGAGAACATGCAAACTCCACATAGAAAGGCCCCGGGTCGACTGGGGATCGAACCCAGAACCTTCTTGCTATGAGGCCAGAGCGCTAACCGCTGCGCCACCGTGTTGCCCCCATAAGAGTGGAACATTAGCTCCGCCCACTATTTCAGACCATGACATCATCAAATTTGCAATGCAATGATGTCATAATCTTTAAAAAGACAATACAAGAGCCATACTTCTGTATATGTACTTGTACCAATAAAATAATTCATAAACATTGAGCCTAACTGAACCGATAACTTACTAAATTATAAAAAACATTTGCATTTCAGCTATTTTATTTTAATTTCTCCTTGAGGTGAATAATATCATGAAGGTTATTAGGTTAAGATACTGTGTTTCCCATGCATTTGGTATAAATTTGGAAATTGGTATAAATAATATTGTCCATTTCTTTATAAAATGTTTTTTAAAAAAATGGCTGTAATGACTTAATACCGCTGCCAAATGTAATAAAGGTTAAACAGGCTGTAGTAATAAAATACAATTTGTACGATATATTCAAATGAAAATTAAAATAGTCTCTCAATATCAAGAGAAAACGCTAAAAAAGAAAGAAGGAAAAAAAAAAAAAAACAAGAAAGAAAAAAAAACATGGCCTATATATTGATTTTTTTTTTAAATGGGGGAAAGAAAATGAAAATAAAACAAAAGGGTAAAAGCTAGAAAAAAATAAAAATAACTTAAAATAATTGAATAAATATACTTAAAATAATATGAAGAATCTAACCGATTATTTCTTAATTTGGGCCTACTCAAAACATCAAATGTTGTAGAGTTATAAGGCCCACATTTCTTTTGTATTGACATATAAAACTGATTAGTTGATTTCGAATGCTGCAAAACTATTTTAATAACGTTTTATAAAAAAATATTGCCAAGCTCTAGCTGCTGTAATAAACCATATTGACTTCAGAATGTTGTGATGTCATTTGAACCCATACAGGTCTGTCACTGAGTCTGTACATCTTCATTTATAAAACTTGAAATTTCCACGCGCCCTGCTGGTCTTTGTAATCCAAACAGTCCGCGTTGAAATTCAGCTTCCACGAGGAGGCCTGGTCCTTGTAGTCCAGGCAGTCCGCCCCGGCGAACCCCAGACCCGCCGCCGTCGCTCCGTACGCCGACGACGTGAGCGTGTTCGCGGCGGGACTCAAGTGGCTGCCGTTCCCGCCCATGGGACTCGTCATCGCCGGTCCCGAGGAGAGCTGGTGGTGCATCGGCGCGAGATACGAGTCCATGCCGGCGAAGTATGACGAGGACCCGGTGTAGCTCTGGCTGTAGCCCGTGGTCGCCTGCGTGTACATCGGATACGCGCGCTGCATGCAGGAGGAGTTGGACGTGGAGAGAGGGTCTGATAATGGAGAGATGGACGCGGGGCTCCAGATGGACACCGGGGCCGTTGTGCTGATGCTGCTGTTGCTGCTCACGGCCGGGATGGAGGTGCTGGAAGGCGGCGTGAATTGCCCGCTGGCGCCGCTTTCCCCGGAGCTCGCGTCACGCACCGGGGAGCAGCTCTTCTTCTTCAGCGGCCTGTTCACGGTCTGCTTCTGAGCGCCGGTGGGAGTCTGCGTCTGCTGGCCTGCTGCCGGTGCTTGGCTCGTCTGTTCTTGAACCAAACCTGAATAAGAATGTTGGGAAATGAATTATTATTTGGAAATTTATGTTCTATGTTTTTTAATTTACTTTGTTCATAAAGCTTAAAATTACAGAATAAAACCATTTGCCAGAACTAAAGTAATCAAAGCCATTAACCAACTTGATGAACTGCTGTTTTATTTGGCTTGACATTATATATAAAAAAGTCATATTAGGTTGCGTTCACGTGACATTATAACATACAGGTCAATAATAGATGTTTGGCTGCTTAAACGAAAAACAATATTGAGATTGTTTTGGTTGTATTAGCCTCCACAAAAGTTAATACATTTTTCGACAATGAATCGATCCTTGTCCATTATCTGACCTTGTGACATCATTACGTTTTCCAACGTGAACGCAACCTATTGGGCCTAAATTCAACGAATTAGATTTCCAGGCTACATTAAAACGACCTTTTCCAACATGACTTGAGAAAAGAGAATTAAAATAATATTCCTAAACGTTTAACTAGAAATGTAAGAAGTGGATGAATCAGATAATGGTTTGCATTATTAGCTTTAAATTAAATAAAAGTGTAAATGTTATAAGTTTAAGAATTACGTGATAAGGTAAGCTACATCCCTGCTTTGGTCATTTCATATTCTAGGCCTAGTTAAATAAAACTTTCCTTTATATAACCCATGCTAACCCAAATTTTGAAACACAATGAAGCCACTCTTCTGCTACTCAAAAAGGCTAAATTAAACTCTATATAGCTTAAAATAAACTAATGGGACTCCCGTGTTGCAAATCCAAACGATGTTCAAATTTGCTCATTCATCACATCAAAATTACGAATAAAACAAGTTTAAATGCCAAATTAGCACATATAAGAACAAAGATAAATCACATTACGTTAAAAAGGCTGATCTGAAATCAAAACAATGACTACTATGGACTTAAAATGCACTTAACTAAGCATTTAACAGATAAAGTTGTCGTGCGTAAAGATGCATCTCCTTTCCTAGTTTACGCGCACTTCAGTCCAGTTTAACTTCAACTCACACGTGTTTGCTTACAAAAATAAACCCATCTCATTGTGTTTTTTGTTCTATAGAGACTGACCTGAACTCTGGACTCGGGCAGGTTGATCTTCAAGGCCACCTCTTCTCTCATAAAAATGTCCGGGTATCTCGTCTTGGAGAACAGATTCTCCAACACGTCCAGCTGGGCCCGCGTGAACGTCGTCCTCTCGCGCCTCTGCTTTCTCGGCGTTGCTAGGGAGACGAAGAAATGTAGAAATTAGACTAAAATCGCACCGGTAAGTACCCCATTTTAGAAAAATTATACGGATGTGTTTGGTATGAAGCTGTGCGTAATTCTTTTAAGCAAGAAACGTAACATTACGCACAGCAAAAAGTGATATTTGGGCAAGTTGAAATTTCTTGGATTGGCCTGTAATTTTAAAACATATGATCTTGAGTTTATCTGGCACATTTTATTTTATTACCTACCGTAAAAATCCATCTTGTGTGCCTGAATCAAAAGACAGATCTTGTGCATTTGTCGATTATTTTGTCTTGTCAAATCTGTGCTTAAAATAAGATAATAGGCTCTAAATTCAAGACATTTAACTTGCCTGTATGTTACTTTTTGCCGTGCGTAAAACAGCGTATGTGCTTGGAGCTGTATTTTCTTTATAATTTACCTTGATATCCGACTGAAGGATGAAGCAAGTCCACTCCTGAGGTAGATAGAGAGAGTCCGTTCACTGTGTAAGGCGGCTGTTTCAAATAGGACATCATTTTGGCGGCTGCTGTTGGAAGTGCACCGACAAAAAATACACAATTAAAACCAGCAAAACACACTCCAAAAATCAATCCTCGAGTATCCGTTTCGTGTCTTCTCAGGAAAAAAACAAAACAAAAACAGGCCGACGTGATTCTTTTCTTTTTTTTTTTTTTTTTTTTGGTTCTCGTCTCTTGGCACAGCTTTGGACAAGTGTGCGTCCTTGGACTTTGCTGCGCTCTTAAAGCCTAGGCAGACCCCCAGCTGTCCTCGCTGCGCTGGGAGAGCTCTGTCTGGATAAAAAACAACCCCTCCCTCCCTCCTCCTCCTCCTTCGCTCCAAACTGCCACTATAACCATTAGTGTGGGTCTGCAAACACGGAGGCTGCTCACTGAAGGACCATGCGTAAATGTACCGTGCTCTTTAGCTCTGATTTGATTATTTTTGTAGAAATAATTAGGCTCATCATTAAAAGTTGTGCGTGATTTGGGGATGTTGAAAATGGCTAAACTGGGAATACAGTATGACATCTTATCAATTGTATATTGCTTTGGGGATTTGGAAGAGATTAAACTTCATGTTCCTCCATCATGATCTATTAATATTTGATTTGATTTGTTTAGTTTGAGACCTTCTTAAAGACATTTTGTTGCAAATTCCAATGTATTTATTTCCTTAGGCCTATTTTCAACAATCTAATATTTGCTCCTGAGAAGCTGCAGTGGCAATGGACAAATTTCCCTGGGACAATAAAATATAGCTTAGCCTTAACTGAATACATTTGGTCTGTGCAATTAATCAAATCTCAATGTCTTTCATTTAAATTTGCTAATATCAATGACAACTATTATGTAATCAAGTAGGATTTTTACCATTATCCCTTAAAGATGCATGTGTAACTTGAATAAAAGCATGTTTTAGTCATTTACATTTCTTTGTTCCACTATATAAACAATAAAAATATAATTATTTTCTTTGTGCGAGCTTGCATGGTCACAAAATATTGTTTATTTGACCTAGAGAAGGGCCTTCTCTTATATTTCCATGGAAAAGTGTTTAATTTGGGAGTATTTTTCCACATAAAACATATTTTCTCCTGTTCAGAATGTTCCAAAGAATAGTTTTGAGTGTCTGTTTCTACTGAATTGTGTAGCTGACGTGCATTTTTAAGTGCACTTAATGTACATGTTGTTTTTTAGTCGGAAATTTACATTATTTAAGAGATACTGTAGTGCTCAGCTTTCTCCAATAATTGTCTGAATAATTGTCCATTATAGATGTGATGTAAACTATTGTCACTACTATTTTGAAAATTCAGAACAGTATTTACAGAAGCTCAAGTGAAAGAAGAGAAAGCCTTAAAACGGTTTTTAAAAAGTCAATTTTTTTGTGTTAATTTACGTGTCACACCAGTCTCTCCTTACAACAAAATCTTACACATTTAGAAAATCAAAATTCATTCAATTCATCCATGTGAGCGCAGGTCCCTGACAGCGAGGCCTCCGTCTCTACAGACCCACCCTGCTCCTCTTCAAACTGCCGCTGTAACCCCGCCTCTAATCACCCTCCCTCCCCAAAAAAACATCCCACACTCCTCCTCTCTCCAGCTCCTCCACTACGACCCCAAAACAAAACATTGTCGTTAAAATGCGCACACTCTCAGGGCCCCAGCCGAGCAGCGCCATTAGCATATACCCACAGGTTAGGCCAAGCTAAATAGACAGCTGATTGGGGGGCCATTTGCGCACACAAAGCCTACTGTTGACCGATAAGTAATGCCGATAACAAAAGCCTTCAGGGGGAACAAACAATGAACCAAATACTGCGCTGCATTCAAATACATCTCCAATTGTGTCTTATGACTATTGTTTCCTTCAACCTTCTCCCCATTCAGATGCAACAAGATTGAAATACGGGAGAGCGACAAATTGGAAACAAGCGCGTAAAAAGTTTTGGGGTTGATTTTTGGCGCAATTACGAACTCCTCCCCTGCGTTTTCCTTCTAATGAATCGCTGCCTCGTTAATTAGATTTGGGCGGTGAGAGAAAAAGTGTTGATTAGGACGGAGCACTTAATCTTAATCTAAATAAACAAAGGGACTGCTCACTACGCTCGTGGACAGGTAATGGGCCATGATAAGCGTAATCACCGACACCTCGACTTGTTGCGTGAGTGTATTCGGGTCGTTATAGGAAGGATGTAAGACCAAGCTGCTTTTAGGGAATCTGCATTGTATAAAAGAGTTAATCTCTAATCGTGGTTAAATGAACAAATATCACAGTATTAACCCTTTAGGCCCTGGGCTTGTTCTTGTGAAATATATAGGCCTTATCCAGCACATCAAACTTAAAACCTTGTATTTTTGTTTTGACTGCACTGCAAAAAAGGCCTTTAAAAAAAGGGAATATGTTGCTCCTTTTGATGTAAAATTGTCTTATTTCAAGTGAAATACTCTACCAATGCGGTAAGAAAATGTGACCTAGTTGTTTTGAACAGAAAATGCTAGTTTCAAGAAATCTTGACAAAATTGTTAAGCAAATCTATTCTTGATTCAAACAATTATGGTTTAAAACAGATACAAATGTGCTTAAGATAAGTTTTGTATCTCGATAAGATAAATCAGGATATAATATCTTTTTTTTTAAAAAGTCAAACAATCTAAGTGAAAAAAATCTTGAAATTAGTCTTTTAAGATTGATATGCTTAATTCAAGTCATTTCATCTAAATTAGATTTTCATTTTTGCAGTGTGGTAAATATTGATCATATTTTGTGGCAGTTAAGGTGCAAAATATGAAGAAATTGACTAATAAAAGTTGAACTTAACAGGAAGTAAGGTAAGGTAAGGTTTATTAAGGACAGTGTACAATTACATTAAGCACAAAGGCAGAGATGCTTGTACCAGATTGTAGGTTACAGCTATTTTCCATCTGTAGTCCTGGAGTAATTCGAGTTTTAACAAAAATCTCTCCACATATGTCATTAAAAAGCACCAAAACGCAAACTATTATCTAACAAAGTTATTATCATTTGAGATTCAAGATTAACTTTATTGTCCCAAGAATGAGTAATTTGTCTTGGTCAATAAACGCATGATGCTGCCACCAATCCCGTGTTTGTTAAAACCACAGTGCAATAATAAAAAAAAGCAATACAATACAATCAGATCCAACAGGCACTGGCACAAAAAATTTTTGTTTTTAGTCTTGTTGGCCTTGCATCTGTTGTTAGAGCGAGCCGAGCCAAAAATCTAATCTTACCTAACAATTAAATAGGCCTACAGTATATTCCACTTAGAGTACTTTCTAATACATTAATAATATATGTATAATATCCATCTCGCTTTCCCTTTGCTCTTTGTAATAAATTGTTCTAAAGCCACGGGTGAAGCCTAAACGCAAATGAATAACAAATTTATTAACTTCAGGTGCTCCAACTTTAAACATTATGCTTGTGCAGTCACATTTAAGTGTACATTTTAAATTGTAATATGTGTGCAAAAAAATATTTAGAACTGTGAACAATATAGAGAAGCATAAACTTGAAAATTCAGTAATTTATCTCCAAAATAAACAGATAAAAATGACACGACTTTTCCACTTCAAAAAGTTTGTCTTAGGAGCATTTGTTGTCTTTCTGCACAGTTGTGGATAATTACATTTGCACAACGTATTCCTTTAATATTATAGCAATAGTCCAGTCAAACGGCTTCCAAACATGTCCATAACTCCACGTGGTCCAGTCTAGAGTTTTGCACATTTTACGCATAACGGCCACTCCTCCTCTCCACAATCTGTCTCTTCTTCTTCTCCTCCTCTCCCTCCTCACGTTCAATACCAGATAAACCTAATAACACCGTGTTTAGAGGTTTAATTATTATTGGCTACTAGAGTTTTTTCCTTCTTTTCAGTAAGAAATTAACGAGATAATCCGCTCGGCACGCGCTGGCCTGATTACGGGACGCCGCGCGCTCTCGGGCCCGCCTCGATTTTCTGCGTCACGAAAATAAAACAAAGCGTGGCATTGTGTCCGCGAGCCCAGCTGAGTGCCAGACAGACCCCCCCACACAGCACCCCCCACCGCACGAGCACAACTGACAACTCACTTTCCAAAGTTATACCTAAGCCCTGTCTTTACGCACGTTTACGTATTAGGCCAATTATTATTATCATCATTATTAGACTTTTGCAAAACATATGATCATGATTGTATATTAGGCCTAAGACTTAACTAAACTTTTCTTTGCTTGTTTTGATATATAGAAGTAATTGCACACCTGTTACCTAGCAACTTTAAATGTATGTGACCAAAGTTGAACCAATCTTAACTTTTTAAACAATAAATAAAACTATAGCCTATAAACTTGAACTAAAAACGTGTGGCCTATTCATGTTGCTTTGGTTTGGAGGAGGCTCCTGCTTGTTGCCATTGAAATAGTGGCCTATAATATTCAACACAGAAGCATACAACTTCAGTGTTTCAGAGTGTGGCTTTAACTTCCTGAAAAGATGCAGGCGATTTTTTTTTCTCCACATTGTTATACAAAAACATTTAATAAAGAGGCTTATTCATTCATGTTCATTAAGAAGTAACAACTGAATCAGTCTTGTCAATGTCAACTTTATTTGTATTGCACATTTACCACACAAGCTGCCCAAAGTGCTTCACGTGCGCAAGAAAAAAGACAATATACCAACATATCAATACAAATTTAAAGAATTAACTACAATAACAGCCAGAGCAAAGAGTCTTAAAGACTTAGGTTGTCTAAATAAGGTAGGCCTATAGGTTTTAACTATTAGCTGCATTAACCAAAATTGACAGTGTTTTAGTGGGTTAGCCATAGTCTTTTCAATCATACAAGTCACCTTGTTGCATTATTTTTTTTAATTGTATTTTGTTTTTTATATAAAAATATTGTATTTATTTATTTCATTTTTAATATATTATTTTGTATTTGTTTACTTTATTTATTTTGACTGATGTGCACCTGCTGATTGAAATGACCAAAGACTTCATTATGTAATGCACATATGTCAAACTCAAGGCCCGGGGGCCAGATGCGGCCCTCCACCTCATTTCATGCGGCCCTCAAGGTCTTGTAAGGTTTAGTTTAGTTTTATATTATTCCTAGTCTTAACCAAATGAAATGATTTATCTGTAACTAAAAGACATTTTCCAGACTAATGTAGATGTGTATTCAGTTATTGTGACTTCAATAAATATACACTAATCAAATACAACTATTATTTGTACTATATTAAAGATTAGTTAGGTTAAATTTAGTTACAAGTGGCCCTTCGAGGACAACCCCGATACCAATGTGGCCCTTTGTCAAAATGGGTTCGACACCCCTGATGTAATGTACTGTACAGTAATTCTTCACATAGCTACAAATCTCAATTTTCGACACTGAATTAATTAGGCTAAAGGACCCTATACATAAAACGCCATTTTCCATCTAACAATCTACATGCACAGAGTATGGCCTTTACGCACCATTTTGTCATAAAACTCTTAAACATGGCAACATTTATCCCTTTTTTTTAAACATATATTTCTTCTTTTAAGTCTAATAATCTTACGCTGCTGCTCCACTGCTCTCCACCCATGATTGACCCGCTTTTCTCTCTTTCTCTCTCTCTCAACTTTTGGCGCTGCTCACAAAAGGATCAGAGGAATCACGAAGGAAAAGTTTCACGCCTCCCCAATTATCGCGTCCGGGCCGTGCGTAAAGTTGCGTGAAGGAGGGGAAGACTGAGCACAGGAGGAAGAAACCCCACTCCGACGATAAACAGCCCAATGAAATATAACGCTGCGGAAAATAAAGCTTAACTTACTTTTTAAGCGCCCGGATGTAGCGGAGCGAGCGCGAGGCAGCTCTGATTAGGTCCCTCGCTCGGTTAAGCCTGTTTGATGCGGATAATGCGCTACTAAAGAAAAAGCCCCGCCGATTTTATGGAAAGAGAAAGTGAGAGAGAGAGAGAGAGAGAGAGAGAGAAAGAGAGAGAGAAATGCGAAGATTTTTGCAGCCAATGGAAAATATGCAGAGTTATGACACGTGTGGATGGAGTTTAGTGGTGACATAAGATGAGTTGTTGACCATTCAGAATTTTTGTACAATCCTGATCTCAAATTAAGCCTTTGCATATTTGTTTAAAGGGCGAGCAAGAGCACCAATACATTTTATCATTCACAATATTAAAATTTAAACAGTGAAGGTCTTGCACCTCCACAAACCTGACTCATACTTGACTTGTTGAGCCACTATGACCTGTTTTTCCTCTTAATAACAGTGTACTTTGCCATGAATTTCACAAATTATCAGTGATTTGTAATGACTGGATCCATTCATTTTTTTGGTATTATTAAACAATATTCATTTAGCTAATGGTATATGTGCGTGTTATGTTGTTGTGTTGTTGCTTCATTTAAGACATGCATGTTTTCGTCATTCACAAATGTCTGAGTAATAGACACATATATAATTCAGTAGATACAAAGAGGAAGATAGAATCATTCTTAATAACATTCTTATTGGAGATAAATAAGTCATAATGTGAAAAAATTATAGCTAGGGAGCTGCTTTTCCATGAAGCAGCGCTTATTACTTATTTAGTGTGATAAAGGCGTCTAAACTAGGAAAAACATGCTTATATTTAAGTTTATTTCTTCTATTTTTCAGTTGCAATTACTCCAAAAAGTCTTCAATATTTTCAGCTGCAATGCAGTCAAGCAGTTAGGCTAGATAGCAGCTTTCAGACCTGGGCAAACGGGGCCAGATGCATCCCTCAACCTGTCCAGATCAGGTCCTTTTTAAGAAGACGTGTTGCTCTTCATCATATTATTATTTTTTAATGACTTGGCTAAAGAACATGTGTCTGCATCAGTATTCTTATTAATTGTCACAATAAATGGACAATAATAGATTAAATGTACGTATATTTTAGCAAAATGTGCTTGTAATCTCGTGAATTTGTTACACCAGTGACCATGGTACAGCTCTCTGCACTTGTCTGTATTAATGGCAAAAAAGAATTGTTCTGTTTGCAAAGTATGCAAAATCAAGATGGAAATTATTTTAGTGAAGATGTGTGGAAAACACAGTAGAGCTCTTCCCGTATTACCACTTAATGACCTCACAAAGTGGAACAACGTGTTTTTCAAAAAGTATCCTCCAGCCTAAATTATATTCTGGATTTATGTTACACTTATAAAGAGACAAAACGCAACTCAAGCAGTATTTTATAAGATGGAAAGAAATTGGCAAAATGTAGGCTTTTTAAAACGCCAAATATTCACGTGAACGCAACCTATTCACTGCATTAAACTTGTAATTAAGTCTGGATTTACTGAACCACAACAAAAACGACCAATCTAACTCTTTTATAGATTATATTTGCTCCTGAACGCTGCGAAAATGCCGTGCGTAAAGTGTGCGTAATTTGCGTAAAAGTCTTCACACGCTATTTGTTCGTTACATTTCCCGTGACCTGCGGCGCGTTGTCGGTGCGCGGAGCTAAACCGTACAAACGGCAGCCTTATTACTCCCTCGTGTGTTGATTGCGCTCGTGTTCATCCGCCGTGAGTAAATGCGCGTAACAGCGGCAGCAGGTTAGAGAACTAATTAGGAGTGTTCATGCCAGACGAACAGACTGCGCCACGGCTGCTCGGTGAGACGGGCTTTAAATCGATACCACCAACGAGTCCGCCGGGTGAACGTGTATTTGTCCTAATTACGAGTCAAGTAGGTTATTAAAAAGGCATCGGGATGAACTAGGAGGAAGTCAGTTTGTTACAGTTGAGTTCGTGAGTGGAATCAATTAGGAAGAATCAGTCAGTCACGCGGTTTATCTGTTTTACACTCTGGTAAACTCTACACATGAGAGTCAAAAGGTTGTGTTCACGTTCTGATGATGTTAAGAGGTCGCTTATTAATTGGTTGTGAACGTGACCCGTGGTTCAAAATGGTGAAAATGTAATAATAGCTTAAAAGGCCTATATTATGTTTATTTTTATTCACGTTATGATGTTATTTCCTCCTCAAAAACACACTTCAAGTTGCATTTTGTCTTATTCACTCATTTTTAACACAAAATCCAGCATATTTAAGCTGCGTTCTTTGCTTTAACTGAAAACACCACCTTATGATGTCATCAGGTGGGAACGCAGAAAATGCTCCACTGTGTTTATTTTGAACTCCTCGACACACGTTCCCAAGAATGCTTTGAATATTTCAACCTTGTAACTGTTCAAATTTGAAGCTACTATTGACCCTATTTTGTCCCGCCCACTTGGCTTGGAAATGCACTTCCTGTTTAGCTCTGTTAAGGTAGCTAACGTGTTTGTTTGTCTGTCTTGTGGGGCAATTTTAATTAAATATAATGACAGTTAAAATAAACCCATCGACTGAAATCTACAGGCTAAATGCAGCTAAACAGGAAGTGCACGTCCTAGAAAAGTAGGCGGGACAAAATAGGGTCAATATGGCTAATATTTTAACCCTTTTTTCACTTTTCAATTTATTAAAAAAATTAGATGAAAAAAAGAGATGAGAGTCTGGAGACTTGTAGAGCAAACCAGTTCAAATTAAGATGTTAAGCTACCACTTGATGACATCACAAATTGGCACAGAGCATTTTGAAATGAAATGCAGGATTACTTAAACATTTGTGAATAAAACAAAACACAACTTTGGTTACAGCATTCTATTCGAATGACTAAAAACTCAAACTGGTAAAATTTGCACAACATGGGACCTTTATTTTTGGTTGAGGCCACAGGTCTAGGATTATGTTAACATTCATAAATAACCAACAAGAAAAGCGTACATATATCACGACAAAAAACGCATATTCTGATTGCACTATATTATTATTATTTCACAGGACTTTGCAGTTTGGGGGCGTGGTTTATTGTTGGCAAGAAGAGACATTTTGTTGGCCTCATTCCTTCTTTTTTGTACGTTGCCGATGTTGAACAAATTACTCTCATTCCTGGGACCAAGCATCATTTTTAGTTTCTGTCAGACTGGTGATCTCATGAGTGAACGTGCCTGTACCACACAGTCTCACAAGAAAGTGCAC
The DNA here is from genome assembly GCA_038363315.1 of Mugilogobius chulae. Lineage (NCBI taxonomy): Eukaryota > Metazoa > Chordata > Actinopteri > Gobiiformes > Gobiidae > Mugilogobius > Mugilogobius chulae. The sequence continues at coordinate 22,536,358 of CM076405.1, read as the reverse complement.
ATATACCACGACACAGAAACAGCATATTGTGAGCACGATTTCATGCCTTTTTTGCACATCTGTTATGCCAAATAATAAAAATTGCGTTCAAAGTGTACTATCATTTGGCCTAGAAAGGGCTGAAACTGTTTTTTTTACCTTTACCTTACCTCACCTTATTCTGCCCCACTCACTTTTGTTGGCAGTGCACCTTCTGTTTAGTCCAGTAAATGTAGCTTACATGTTAGCTTGTCGGAGGGTGATCTCAAACAAATATGATGACAGTTAAATAAACCCAGTGACTGAATTCTACAAGCTAAACACAGCTTTAAAAAAAAAAGAAATAGCATAAAATATATGTATCCCCTTTCAGAATGTCTGTGGTTTTAGCTTTCTATTTCTACGGAAATGCATTTAACCTTTCACTTCCAAAAACTTATACAGTGCACCTTTAATAAACAGATAAATCAAAATTAATCAAAAATGTTTTCTATGTCCATAAAAGATGTTGATATGTAAATGTTTTGTTTTGGATCAACACAAAGGTGACATAACGTTATTATTAGTGTCAATTAGGCTGAATTAGCTTCTTTTATTGACACTATTACCATTTCCCCTTGAGACCCCAATAACAAACAGACTATCAGAGCGTGAGTGGTCCCAGAGCGATGATCTCCACACACAGGGCTCCTCTCATCTTCTGCTCTCATTTATAATTCATCTGCAGATCTCCCGCCGCCCCAGGGACCGTTTCAGAGGCAAAACGGAGCATCGCTGCAGAAAGGTGAATTAGGCTGTTCATGTCTGTGTGAATGAACCCTCCCTTCCACCTGCTCCGGGCCAATCCGCTCCGTCATGGCTCCTCCCGCTGATCAGGAGGAGGCGGAGTCAGGGCAGAAGCTAAGAATCGTGGGATACGCTCAGATGAGGCTTTCTTTGTGGATGGAATATGATTGCAAGTGCATAATTTGTTTTAAAGATGAAATTGACTTGCTAAATCTTTTCTCATAATTATTTTACTCAAAGCTGTATATTTCTCCTACTTGTTTGAGCAATCCTGTGTCACCTTACAGGTTAACATGCTGAGGAAAATCCTGCTTTTCACATACCCCCTATCTCCACCACACCCCGTTACATTCAGTGTGATTATTTAAATCTGTTGTGTAGCATACGTCCTTGTGGCCACTTTTTAACATTTAAACTTGGATCACAATCTGCTACAGGTTACTTTGAACATTTTACGGTGAAAAGGTGGAGGTGAGAGAAGATGATGGTGCAGATGGCTGCCTCTTTTCCATCAGTCTGCCTCAGGGCGGCTGTAGCAAAATGATTAGCGTACTACCACAGAAAGAAGAGTGAAAAAGAAGACACTCTAGCATTTTGAGTGGTTTCAACAAATGTAAGCTGCTCCTATACGGAATTTTTGTTTATTTATTTAAGGAAAGACCCATTTTTAACTTCTTTTAGTTACACTGGAATTCAGAGATGCTTGTTACAAACATAACATTGCAATACATCTCACACCAACATTTAACAACTGACAATTGTCCTGCTCACACATCCTCAGCCTCACTCAACTTCGTGTACATTTATACAATCATATTAATACAATCCTATCAACATTACCAAGAGTAACAAAAACAATTCAGTTCAGTTGTAAAATTCTAGGATGAGCAACAAGATTTAGAAGGACCTGATCAAGTGACAGACAAGTAAAGTTTTGTTTGTCTCAAATTAAAATCTTATTGAAATTACCAACTTTCCTCTGAACCAGGGGCCTGAACATTCATCATTTAGGCACTTTTGGTTTTCAAAGAATAATTTCATTTCATGTCATTTCACAGTAATTTTTCAACACAAATTCTAACCAAATTACTACTTCTAACAAACTTCAGGACCATTTTACTGGCAAAATAAAACCCCAAATCTGGCCCACAAGCTTTGGAAACCTCTGTCACACAAATACTAAATATACAGTACATCTGCATTAGTTTCAGAGCAATCATTGTATTAGGTTAAGACACCTATTACACCTAGCACTAATATAAGATTAAAGTCAATCTTATACCTTGAGGGCCGTATAAAATGTGGGCCCCCGGGCCTCGTGTTTGACACATGTGTCTTAGGTTTTTAAAACTTTAAGTTCAAACTATTGTCCCACAAACCCATCTGTCACACTTTAGTTACATAAGAATATTGAATTTCTATATTTTTCCGGCCATCTGCCTGAGCGTGGTCACTGATGGATTTATTGATAAACAGCAGAAGAAGAATGACTCTTGGAGGAGCGCAGCGTCTCACTCTGAACAGTAATCTGAACTGTAATCTGAACTGTAATCTGTTCACAAATACAAATGAGCATTTAGAATAAAGGTCTTTCCAAAAATCAACTTCACAGAAAATGAACTGATCTCAGCCATGCCAGCCATTTTGTCATAAATACATTTTTGACAAGGCTGTTTTACTGAGACAATACAGTTGAATTGGACAAAATCATCCAATGTAAAATCAAAAGTATTATAAAACCATAAATCTCAGTCAAAGTCTTATTCTCGTGAACTTAATCTTGTGCTGCATTCCATCTTATCAAAAATCTAGCCACATTTCAGTCTAATCTAGCAGTTTAGAAAAAGCAAAATAAAACAACCAAAATCCCTTCTGAACATTCCTTTGAATCATCAACAAAATTAACCAACTAATTTAAATGTGTCTCTATCCATTACATGCTTTATATGATGATTAACTTTTAGTATTACAACAAAAACTGCATTTAAACACAATTCACTTTAGCTGCCATTCCTCTGTAGTAAATATAATTGACTTGAAGAATGTTGTGATGTCAAGAAAACACAATCTATTTGTCAAAACTGTTAAGAAGTGGATAAACAGTTTGTAGAAGTTTGCTTTTCTGTCCCATCTCATGTTTTCCACATTGTTGGGCTGAATATCTTGTCCCTGCTGCTTCCTCATTAACCTCCCGCCGGCTGCAGCACTGTTACCCAAACGGAGAGACTCTTACCTGGGCAGAGGGTCTCTCCATGCAGGCGCTGCCCCGGGAGCCCTGCAGCCCCCCTCTGGACCCCCCGTGAGGCGAGGGGAGGGGCGGAGGAGGGCCAAACAAAAACACAACCTGACATCCCCACTGCAAACAGCCCTCCCACTGTGGCCAGCATCTGGAGCCCGGCACAAGGCCTTTTCTCATTCTGACCACGGTAAATATGAGGCGTTGAGCTGAGCCGGTGTCCGTCGGGATAAGCCCAGTCTCAGCAGAGTCGAAAAACAGACGAAGACGTGGGATTGTGGATTGGAAATTGCAATTATACCGACTCTGCAACCTCAACAGAGTAAAGACAGGCTGGGAAAACAAGTAAAAGTAAATTGAGAGTAACAAGGCTTGTGGAGGCTGTGTTTGCACCTACTACTATACCATTAAAATAACATTACTCATGTAACAGTGGAAAAAAGCAAAGAGGCTAAATTAATAAAGTGAGAGCAGAGGTTGCAAGTTACTAATATTTTTTTGTAAATAACATTCTTAATTTTTCATTTCTTAATTTGATTATTTTTATACAAATGCTGTAATCAAATCAAGTGACTTTTTGCTTTTACTTCTTACATTTTTTAAGAAGTAAAATCAAAAACCTCCTTCTACACCTATGCTTTGACCACAGGCGAACAAAGCGGTTGCCTAGGGTACCATCTGGTGGAGAGGGCGCCATTTTGCAGCCATAAAAAGCTAAGAACAAAGTTTTACCACTCATAAGCTATCAGCCAGTTTGTTTTTTGTGTCAATAGAAGGATTTTTTGTTTATCAGCACAAACGATGCGCGCATATCAGACCTGCAGAAAGAGCCGTCGCTCATAGACACAAACAGTGGAAACAAGTCAGCTAACTACAAAAGTTTATATGTGAGAAAACAAAAGTTATGCTGATAAGTCACAAATGTAAGTCACATTTGTGAATGAAATTCGACCCTACGACCGTTAAGTTACATTCAGATGAGTGAAAAAACAGTGAGAAACTTTCTCAAGCTTCAGTGGACAGACGTCTGTCAGACCGGTTCAGACCTGATTGAAACAGTTAGCTCTCGTCGTGTTTCGCGGTTTTATTCAAAGAAGTTTCCCCATGTAAGCAGACGGAGAGCGAGTCTTTTTGCATAACACATACGCAGTGGGGCGGTAAGTGACTTCGACCAAAAATCCCTATAGGACACATATTCATTGAGTTACGGCCATAAATAGATGCTGAACTTATACGTCTGCAGATTTAATCGGGCAAACTACCATCTCATAAAACATGAGGCTTTTGTTCTGACAGAAACTTCAGGTTTCAGTATTTCTGTTCATGCAGCTTATCGTCTGTGTTTAGCACTGGTATAAAATACTCCTGATTATAGAAAATTGCACTGATTTTCTCCATTAACTCCTTCAACATAAATAGATAATATAGACCTATATAAAGAATTATATTCAAGAAAAAAATACATCTTGATATGAAATACAAGGTTAGGGTCGTCACTGCTTTACAAAGTTGAATTTGTATTCTTTTACAAAGTGTTATTTTAGAAACTTGACCTGGTTCATGCCAGATTGATTTGTATCATTGTGAGTTTGACACAGTCTAGATAGAGTGCTGCTGAATTTGTCAAAACTCACTACAGCAAAAGCAGTCAACAATTGCCCCTTTTTGTTGGTTTGTTAAATCCAGTTGATAGAAAAGCACAGAAGTCGTTCCCGCTCACATACTGTATTGTCTCTGAGTGCACATTTTACAAAAACTAAAGGAGTCTGCATTTTTGACTAAATAGACCAAAATACTTCATTAGCGCTGCTACATTTGTCTTGGCTTGAACGTGAGCTTCTGTCCATGACTCACAATGACCATCTTTAACTGTACGACAGCTCTCTCTAGATAGATTCTCAAAATTTTGTCACAAATATCACTGGTACTTTTACTTGAGGAGTGAACTTTCATCACCTGATTTTAGCTGGAAACATGTTCCGTTTGAGTGTTTCTTTCACAACATTCACAAGAAAAGAAAACCTGTTTATGTTTTTACAAATCAGAGCCACACAATGACCACTGCTCCATTATTAAGGTCGACTTTTGCAATGCTTCAGCTGCACTTTGGGGCCGTGGCGCTGAAATAACTGGGGCACATTCACATTGGGCCCAGAACAAAAGTGTCTAGAGGAAAGAGTGACAGAGAGAGACGGAGAGAGAGAAAAGAACTTGAACGAAGGCGGAGTAAAGTTAATCCTCTCTCAATCCACCACCGGCTGCAGCTCTGACTCTCAACACCAACATTTCTTCTGCCTTTCTCTCTCTCTTCCTGCACACTGCAAAAAAAGAAGGAATATCTGGCATGGAAATCACTTGAAATCAGAATATTAAAGTGACACTAAACACCGAATCAAACTAGGTGTAGTTTACAGTCATTGAAAACCATTTGCCCAATGAAGGCTGAAATGTTGGCTCTTTGTCTGTAAATAAATGTCATCCTTTTTGGAACTAACACTGTCAATAATATTGAATTTTTTCAAATAACTAAAAAAGGAAATTTTCATGCTGGCTCTTTTAATTTATTTTAAGACCCATTCACTTTTTGTATTACAACATTTAAGCAGTGATGCTAAGCATCTGTATTAAATACAATTGGCCTGTAAAAGGGATTTATTATTCATTTCTATGTGGAGTTTATTATGTTCTCCTCGTGTCTGCGTAGGTTTCTTCTGGGTGCTCCGGTTTCCCTTACCACTGAAAGCATGTCCAGTAGTCCCTCCCCTGTCCACTTTAAGGACTACAGATGAAAATTAGCTCTATGGGTGTATTCTGGGTGTCTTGAAAAGCGCTGTATAGAGAAATTGTTTGTTTCTCAACACGAGCGATGCACACGCACCCCGCCTGTCAAAAAGCACTGTTGTCAACTAACTACAAGAGTTTGTCACTGTGAGAAAATAAAAGTTCTGCTGCTAAATTAACATTTGAGAATGAAATTCGACCCTACAACCTTTAAAAGTTACATTCAGGTGAGTGAAAAAACGGTGAGAAAAACGCTGTCTCAAGCTTCAGGAGACAGACGTCTGTCAGACCGGTTCAGACCTGATCCAAACAGCTAGCTGTCGTCCAGTTTCAAGGTTTTTTTCAAAGAAGTTTCCCCATGTAACTAGACGAAGAGCGGCTCTTTCTGCATGAAGCATGCGCAGTAGAGCAGAAAGTGACATCGACCGAAAATCCCTCCTTAAATCTAATGCATTATTACTAGGGATCATCAGTCGACATTTCTTTCCACTCTCCTGCGCATGTCGCCTGCAGAAACATACGCTGTCTGTCTAGTTGGCTGGGGAAACTTCTTTGACAAAAACAACAAAACTGGCTGAGAGCAGCTGTTTTGATCAAGTCTGAACCGGTCTGACAGACGTCTGGCTCCTGAAGCTTGAAACAGTGTTTTTCTCTGTGTTTTTTCACTGAATGTAACATGTTTGAGTCGTAAAGACGAATTTCTCTCATAAATGTTGATTTAACAGCAGAACATTTGTTTTCACACAGTGATAAAATCTTGTAGTTAGCTGACAACAGTGCTGGTTAGTGTTGCTGCTACAGCTTGTGTCACTCAGCCGTGACTCTTTGTGCGCCGCATGTGCTTCTCCCGTGTTGATAAACAAATAATCCCTCTATGGAATCTCTGCCATTTTGCCTAATGCAATAGCACTTTGTCTTAGCAAAGCAGAACACAACATTGTCTTTTGGACAGTTACAAGACAAGTTTGACGACAGAATTCTTGCTCATAAGGATTGACCCAATTATTCCAAACTAGTCCAGACTCATTTTAAGACCTTAAACTGAAATATTTTGAACTAATCTAGAGGTTATTTTTTGCAGTGTCCTCCTGTGTCACTTGCTACTTTTCCAGCCTCTTCATCCTTTTTAATTAGACGGGCCATTCTTGCTGCACACAGGACCTTAATCCGCGGCTGACCAACAATGCAAAAGCCAGTGTTTGAAGAGCCGACCCGCAGCCTGCTCCTTTGGTCCCGACTCCCCCGTAGAGAGAACAGACTCCCCCGAACAGCTCGCAGACTCACTCATAGAGCGCACAGACTCTGGGCCACTCAGACAGACGCCCTTCACCGGAGTACGGCTGGAGCCAAGAGAGCTGCTCAATGGGCTTTTTTCAATTTCCGCTAAAGTTATCCCAGAGAGTTCAAATGACAAGAGATGGACAGAAATGACTGACTTTTGTAAAATGTTTGTGATTGATTTAAAGGTGCACTGTGTAACTTTTCTAGTAGAGATTGTACATCAACCACCTGACTTCACTGTGATGTTATACTTTGCCGAGAATGTTCCATAGCACAGCATTAACATGTCTAGATTTTATTTCACTATGTGTGTTATTTCTTAAAAAAAATCTTGAAAAACAGGCCTCTTCTTTGTGAGCAGGTGCACATTTCCACAGACTTTACTTTTACCTTTGCCTGATAGCACTTCTTGTTTTCGTGGAAATACAGTATATACAGTACTGTATATCTAAAGCCACACTGTGTAACATTCCAGAGACCAAACTCTCACCAGGAGCTTCATTTTGAGGTGCTCAGATTTGTCAAAACATTCTTTTTGATTCAATTTTGTGTTGAAAAGGTTGTCAAATGACACTAACTCAGGCTAAACGTGGTGAGAGACTAAAGGTTGGTTTATGCTTCCCGCACGTGAAGTTCACACGGAAATGATACGCATGGACTCGAGCGGAGCAGACACTGACAGTGTTTATAGTTTATGTGCCTTTCAAGCAGCTGCTTGTAGAGGGCAGTAGAGAGCTGCCATTGCAAGCCCATTGATTTTCGCGCGGACCTCAAGCGCCGTCCTCGTAGACCAGGTTTTCTGCGCCGGCGTCAGGGAAAACTCAGTGATTACGCGGACGGCTCTTGAGGGGTCGTAGATCCACTGCACAGACCCTCGCAGTCCTCGCGGATGAGTCAAGTATTAAATGAGCTTTACTCCGCCCACAACTGAACCTCAAACAGACTCGCAAATGTGGGAGATGCCTTTTAAGAGACACCCAGTGGGTGTGAGCAAACATTGATTGACAGCACCAAAAATGGACCGCAAGCTGGGTGATCCTGATGTGTGGAGAAGTTCACAGCTCTGAGGCTGTGCAGCGCAGGTCTAGCTGCTTATTTGGACGTCAAGATTATGATGTGAGTATTTTCTGAAATTGAAAATTAAAAAACTGACCTTCCAAAATGAGTTTCGAACCTGCAAACTATTGCACCTCGCACCACACACTTACCAAGTTGAGCCAAATGACGATGATGACATTTGCAGCGGGTGACCGCTTTCAAACTCTCCACAGCAGCGATGTCAGAGGGAAAAGTTTTTATACTCCACCTCGGTGGCTCATTGTCACGTCAACTCGATGTGACATTGGCAGGAATTGAAAATGCAGTGACAGCGTTTGACCATCGTGGCAGCACAGTCACAGTTTTTGCACACTTAACTACAAAATGAGCAAGTTGTACAAAAATGTCCATATTTGTGTTGCCATTATTGATACAAAAACTCATATTTTATCAAAATGACAGCATTTTATTTGTTTTAAGTGTTAGTGTGGTGCTTTTTTTTGCATTACAAACTGAAAAAGCAACATAATATACAAATTGTCAGTCACACACAAACAATCACTGCTCATCATTCTTGACCTACATTCTCTCATTTAGCTTTAGACATCTCACATTAACAGCTTGCCAGCGCCGCACAATCCTTTCACTCATTTCTGCCTTGTGTGCAAATTACCAACAAATTATTTCCCAGCACAACTCCATATATTTCTGCTTCGCTCTCGCCTCGCAGCAGACGAAGAAAATCCAGTCCAGCCAAACCCATTGCCGGGCTAATCACAGAAACCCAATATTACCATAGCAGGCAATTAGCATCTGCCTTTTATGTGGCAAACGGCTGTAAAAACACGGCGAATAAAAGAGTAATTAAGACTCCGGGTGAGAGAGGGACAGATTCTGCGGCGGCATGATTTAGGCCCATAATTAGAACTTCATTGTGAGATAATGGATTTGGCTGCACTTCCTGGTTTCTGAGGCCCAAAACGACCCCACGGAGAGGTCAAAGGGCGCAATGTGCAAGATGGCTGCTGTATGTTTCGGAGGGAGAGAAAGGAAAAGGAGGTAATGCTTGTAATATTCTGTGATATCAAATTATTTGGCGTGGGATTTGTTGTGATGTTTTGATGCAATACAATAGGAAAATACATGTTTCTTTGTTTGTCACTCATTGTCATTCATTCATACAGAGTCTTCTATTTGTAGCCCGCTGTTACAAATTCAGTCTCTTGAAAATTGAACTGGAAAAGTAGTGAGCTTCAGTGGTCACTAGAATGGTCAATATAGACCACATTTCATTGCGAGAATCTGAAAATCAAAGTGGACAATGTCGATTGAAAGAAAGATGATAAAACAGCTGCTTAAATGCACTTTTGAGTAAATGTTGAATTATCCACTCCCTTTGAGTTTTTTCACTCTCATTCCGTGACTCCGTGTGGACGCCCTTATGAAGAAAATTATCAGGCGGATGCACGCAAAAAAAAGTAGCCTTGCACGTGAACGGCAATGATCAATCAGAGTCAGATTATGTCTCCATGTAAATAATGACTCTTTGCACCTACGTCACATGAACACGTGGCTGCGCCATGATGGAGGCAGAAGTGTGTGTACGCAGCATTGCAGGGAGAACAAAACTCACAAATTCTCACATATTTTCTTATGTTTTGCTAAGGAAAGCAGTGGATGCTTCTAGTGCATGTTCAGTACATTTGTCTGTGGAAGCAGGACATCTTTTAGACGCACAAAGCAAGGTATTTGGAAAAACTAATGAATGCAGCTGATCCATGGCCTCTTCCTCCTGCTATGTTTGTGCTTTAATAAAATTACAAGTTTTCCTGGCTTTACTCCTCATGATTTGTATCATTCTGTGGTAAAGAAGGTTTTGTCTGGAGCAGATTTAAAAGCAACAAGACTTTGGTTTTCTGTAACTTGGCTGTGAGGTTAGTTAGCCACGCATGATGCAGACTCATTCAGATATTCATTTTTGGGCGACACGGTGGCGCAGCGGTTAGCCACATAGCTAGAAGGTCCTGGGTTCGATTCCCAGTCGACCCGGGGGCCTTTCTATGTGGAGTTTGCATGTTCTCCCTGTGTCTGCGTAGGTTTACTCCGGGTACTCCGGTTTCCTCCTACAACTAAAAACATGTCCATTAATGCCTCCCCTGACCCTTCCCCCAGGGCTCCCCTGCAAAAGAGATTCTGAATCTCAGTGGGACTTCCCTGGTTAAATAAAGGTCAATTAATTAATTAAATTCATTGCATTTTTTTTTTTTTTTTTTTTCAAATGTCATAAATATTTTTTTGTTAACATTGAGTTAACTTGTTTAAAGTGTTCACTGCAAATCTGTAACAACTTAAATGAATTCCAGTTCTTTCGATTTATTGCTGCCACCCACTGGCGTCTTTTGTCTTGGACTTACAACCTACTTGACAGCCTCCATCAAGGAGAAGTGGGCGTTCCCTCGAAGATCCTGATGACACAGGGTCAATAACCTACTGATTAACTTTAATGTTCATAATCCAAGTTATGTAATTCACCTTTATGAAGCATTTCTATTCAGAAGTATTTGTTTATGCCAGTCTGTCATTATTAGTTGTGTTATTAAAGGTTTCGTTGTCTCGCACACTTCATCTTTGTATAACTAATCAAATTAATGTATGCGTGTGTGATTACAACACATTTTGACATTATAATCTTTGCCATTATCATATTTCACTCTTGAATTGCTGCTGTGTGTCACTTTCACCCAGTTTTAACCCGCCTGGACGCCACCTTTTCTTCTGTCCACTGCTTCCTTTCTCTCTCTGCTAATCTGTGAACCTCGAATCATAAGCGTTCGCTCTAAATCGATGTAATACCTTTAATTCGATGAAGCTGCTTTTGCCCGAAATCCTGTTGGCTAACTATTCTCGCTTTGAATCGAGGCAGCCGTAATGCCATTATGGGAGCGAATTCTTCAAGAAAAATGCTGTTTAATTGCCAGTAACCAGCCATTGTTCACTGACGGGCTCCGAGGAGGGGGCCGTGTGAAAAGACAGGGCCGTACGGTTTCAGCCAATCGCAGCCGAAAACGCGGATTTAGCGGCGAAATGGCAGAGGAGAGGCTGGCTTAACTAAAATATCCTCCCCGAGTTTAAATGCAGAGTAACACTTTCTCTTTCAGAACGGGATTTGAGCCACAATGAGATTCAGGGGTGTCTGTTTGAGGTTTTTCGGGAGGGTGCGGGGCGGTTTTAGAAGGATCACGGCTTGTCCCTCACGTTTGTTAAAGCGGTAGTTTTGTTAGCGCTAGGTGTTAGGCTGTGGTAATCTTGTAGTTTGTTCATAAGCTTAACATGATGACACTAAAACCACGCATTATTAGATCGGTTTAGCATTTTTAGAAAGAACTACTACGATAAAAACTGCAATAGGGATCAAAGGATTTGTGAACTAAATAAATAAGTCGTCAATCAGTCATTTGCAAACAGCAACGTAAGAAAATCAAACAATGAAACAGTGGAAACACTGGTCAATCCAATAAAAAAGCAAATTAGAAACAGTTGTTGGTAATGTCGAAGCAGATTGCTCAACAGCAAACAGGCAGATGTATAACTGTCCCAGAGCATCCTCAAACTATGGCCCGGGGACCGAATGCGGCCCTTTGATCAATTTTGTGGCATTCGGTCTTCCTGCTAGTATGGCCCAAATTGCAAAAAAAAAAAGTATGGTTTTTAATGTCAAATCTGAGCAATTCTTCTTTCATAGTCAAAACAACAAACATTTTGATGTTATATAAACCAAAAAATGAAAGTTTAAAGGTGCACTTTGCAATTTTATGGGGGCCAAATGTTACATGATAAAGGAGAAATGGAAAGTCATCATTGACTGTGTAATCCCTCATTCATCCAAGAGTGAACCATAGTAGAAAGTTTTCAAAGTTGTCGTCTGGACAGTGTTTCCAAAGATCAAGACAATTCGACTCTCATTCAGTTCTCATCTGATTCGGATGAGAGTCTAAATGTCTTGATCTTCGGAAACACTGTCCAGACGACAACTATGAAGACTTTCTACTATGAAAGTCATCAACATTTATAATAGTGATAAATATGTTTT